>JAJJWX010002045.1:0-1251508 GCA_023529315.1 Papaver bracteatum
CGTGATTTAAGACTTAAAATCTGATCCTAATCTTAAAAACGACATAATCCAACACAAACTATAAATACTATAAAACGGAAGTTTGTCATTCATTTAGTCTTTGATTTTACTTTACGACCGTGATTACCTCCAAGTCCTGCACGACCACGAGTTTGAGGACCTCCACAGCGCAAGACCTTCCGTTGGAGCTGATCGTAGGTTTTGAGTTCTTTTACCCGTCTTTGATACTACCATCTTGTCTCGAGGCTTCTTCGTGGATTTCTCCCCAAATTCAGCTGCATAATCTTCATTATCCATATTGTCAATTAGGTCTCTAGCCTTTTGTATCTTCTCAACTGGCACAGGATCTCCGCTCTTAATGCATGCAGCTAACATTTTGGAAACACGCTTGAACCTATTAACCTATTTTTAAACATAATGACATAACATCAAACGGTTATTACATAAGATTTTTAGCAATAACATCAAGAAAGTTAGAAAAATACGCACCAGTATATCGTAACCAGTTGGTTTGTCTTTGATGATACAATTATAACTCGACCCCGCCGAAGTAGACTTGGATTTAACTTCACGGATAACCAAAGGATGTGATACGTTCCTATACCAAATCATATAGCCTGGAGAATTTTCATCACCTCGGGTGGCTGGTCTACCAGTGTTGATAATGAAATCAATCCTCTTATCCCAGTTATCAAGAATAGTAGGTGGGCCTTTGTGAACGATCATTATTTTGTCACCACTAGAAGAGCACAACTCCGTCTCCAATTTGTAGTAATCCCTCATTTCCTCCATTGGTTTTTGTTGTATATACCCGTGTTGTCGCATCACCCTAGAGGGGTTGTACATCACATATCATGTGGGGTGCCACAACGGTCCAAAATAAAGGGACAAGTCCGACCGAATATTTATATGCCCACTAGCACGATCTTCCTTGCATGGATCAAATCATACGTCTGAGGCCTTCAATTGGTCCAAAACCTCCCTCATGTGGATCAACTGCTGCTCTTTTGTCCTAAAACGGTTATCTTCGAAGATATACTTTTTTCCCCTAGGAGTACCTTTGCGCCACTGGGTCTTCTCAACCAACTTCAAGAGGAAGTGGTCATAGATCCAGGCCTATATGGATAACAAACCAAATATTAGTAAATAGATTCATAACAATCGGAACCAAATTTTAATTAATTGCATCCGAATATACAAAATCGGAAGACTGTGACTACAGAATAATAAATATTCGGTAGTAAAAATGTATATGTACTACCGAATATGCATCATTTGGAGTTCAGTAGACCATATTTTTTTGTCCTACATATTCGGTGGTATTTTACAAAAAATAATACCCGATTCTATAAAATCGGAAGCAAAACTAAGTTACATGTTTCCGAATACACAACATTTGAAGGAAACATATGTGAATCTAATACTGAATATCCATCATTTGGAATTCAGTAGACCATATTTTTTTGTCCTACATATTCGGTGGTATTTTACAAAAAATAATACCCGATTCGATAAAATCAGAAGCAAAACTAAGTTACATGTTTCCGAATACAAAACATTCGAAGGAAACATATGTGAATCTACTACCGAATATCCATCATTTGGAGTTCACTAACCATTGGTTTTTTTCCTATATATTCGGTACTAATTTGCCAACATAAAGTTCCGATTATATATGATCGGGAGTAAAACTATTTGGCCTATGTCCGAATAAAAAATATTCGGACATAAAAATTGGATCATGTCCTAACGAATATCCATCCTTTGGAGTTCAGTAAACTATAGTATTTTGGCCTATATATTCGGTACTAATTTTCCAAGAGTAAATTCTGATTCTATACAATCGGAAGTAAACTATGTAATTTGTTTTCGAATACACAACATTCGGAGGTTAAAAATATATGTATCCTACCGAATATGCATCATTTGGAGTTCAGAATAGGCATCATATGTATTGTCTAGAGAATAACCATAGATTGACTTTTAGAGTTCAAAAAGAACCTGCAATAGAGCGACATTCCCGACAACTTGGATAATTCCTCGCCTCGACGTCTTTCTCAACTCTTCCATCAAGAATGTTAGGCATGCCATTCCCCAAGAGTAGTCACCGACTTCATGGAGGGGATCCAAAAGTTGTAGCAGGTTGGCATCGATCCGGTTGCCAGAAGTATTGGGGAAAATGACACATCCCAATACAAAAAGGAGATACGATGTGGCCGCGTGATTCACTTGCTCATCAGTTAACGTTCTCGTTTGTTCTTTATCCAAGGTGCCTCGGAACATATTCATCAAAACGGTAATGTTGAACTGTCTTGTTCTGGAACTTGCATGCCTCCTAAACTCTTTTGTTGTTATCTCTTCATCCCAACCTAAGCACTTTTTATTTAGAGCATAAAGTTGTTCCCAACTTAACTGCTTTGTGTAGTTAAACTTCACAGATGTGCCTTGGTTAGGAAGGTTAAGAATCTGAACAACATCATCCGGGGTAATCATCATCTCCCCAACCGGCATATGGAAGGTATCGGTCTCAGGATACATTCTCTCCACGAACGCCGATATAGCAACACGATCATTGGTAGGATCGGAAAGATACCTACAACTATGTATAAACTGCAAGTGCACAGTGTCGACAAGCAACACAGGGCAAGCACAGGTCGAACCACAGAGACTTGGTGAGTGTAGAAGTTGATTCTAAATCCTGATTCAGAGAGTAACCAAAAGGGGTTTGATTTTGTCGATACGACGATATGATTTTCAAGTGACTAAAATAATAAAAGTAAAAGATGCAAATAGCAAGATATGTAAACAATGATAATATGGATACTAGGGTATTCAAATCCACCAATAACCTATGATATGCATTCAACTTGTAATATTATTCTTGTCCTTATAGTAGATTCAAGTCTACCGTATAACTAAGGTGTTTCTCCAATGGATAATTTAATCACAACTAAAGTATTTCTCCAAAGCATTAATTGTCTAATTAAGCACAACTAATCTAAAGATCAATATTTGGTTAAGCATGAGTTGTAGCATAATCAACATAGAGATATTCTAACTACAATGGATACATGGCATACATTGTGAGAGCAAGATGTTGACAAACTTGGATTAAATTATATCTTTAAACAATTCTAAACTTTCAAGAACAAGATACAAGATATGAATACATACCAATGAGATTAGGGCTTCATCTAAACCCTAGTAAATGAAATTAGAACATGAAGAACATTACAACAAAATTGAAATTTGATAACCTAACATGAAAAAGCTATTCTTGGATGGTTTTTCAACACAACAACCCTCTATATTTATACACAAAATTCCCTCAAGCACTTGGATCCGAATTTTGGCACTCATCCACTCAACAAAACATGTTTTCTTAATTGATGGAATATATTTGGTTGTGGGAAACAAATTGGGAGTGATTGAGTGAGAGAATGGGGGTGAGGTGGATGTTTTGGAAAGAATCCAATGGGGGTGAGGTGGAAATGGATTTGGGTCATGGGTTTTGGATCATGGGTTGTTTAATCCCATGAATTTGTAAACAGGTTGTCACTGATGCGTGAGCGGGTTGCAACGCTTCCAACTTTCTTCTCTTTTGTCTTCTCAATTCTTCCAAGCTTTATTTAGTACTTAAAAACACAAAATTAATTAATACAAATATTTATTCTTGAAAATGGTAAAAATGCAGAATTTGGGATAATATATGACTTTGAAGCGCGAAAGAGGAGTTAAGTGCCAATGAAAAGGTGTATGAATATGCAATATTTGGCACTCATCAATCATATTCCAAAAATGAATTCTCCGCAGCATTAGCTAACCCCGAGTTGGTTACAATTCTCTTGAACCTTTCACATTCTTAAGGATAAAGGCAGATCAAGCATTTTTGTTGGTGCAGCGGTGGGTTTGAGTAGACGAACCGCATCTTGATGATACTATTAAATACACGAAAATTGTTTAAAGTACATACAAAAACCCTTAATACAACTATTACGATAAAACACATAGACAGTACATTAATAAAAAATATACGATTATTATTACCTCGGTTTCGTATATTTATTTGGCCCAAGAGTCTTTATATCCAAAAAGCAATTTTCCTCCATCCGCCGGTAGCCCAAGGATTTCTCCAGGTTGAATATTCTTCACCTTCAAGTGTTGAGGGACAAGATGTGATGCTTTCTTAGCAATATCCTTCTTTTCACCTTCTGCTCCTTTGTTAGCTTTTTTGGCCTTTTGGGTACCACTTGGTTGTCCTTCCTCTTGAACTCTTGGCACTGGATCAATTGGTTCAATTTCAGGGTGGGATGTAAGTTGTGGAGCACTTGGTTCTACACCTTGTTGAGTGCCTTGCTCACTTCCATGTGGACATGTTGGTAGGGGTGCCAACGGGTCCCATCGGGTCCGGGTAGTATACTACCCGGAACCGGAACCGGTAATTTTAATCGGTTCCGGGTCCTAACGGTTCCGGGTCCGGTTCCTAAATTGATGGACCCGGAACCGGACCCGATAAAACTCTTAAATACCCGTCGGGTCCGGGTATTTATCGGGTCCTCAAAAATCAACCAATTTTTTTGATAATCTAATTTTTATTTGTTATATTAGCTTGAATTTAATAAATTTTCATATAAAATTATTATTTATATCTATATGAATGTTCTAATTATGATTAAACATAAAAAAAAATAAAGGATAAGTGAAAAAAATTTAAGCGAAATTACACTTAATCTTTCTATTTTAAGTAAAATTTACAAATAAAAGATAAATATTCGGGTACCCGATACCCGACGGGTAATACCCAGTTAGGACCCGAAAGCTTATCGGTTCCTAACGGGTCTACCCGTCGGGTAGTGATTTTGCTAACGGGTTCGATATTAGGACCCGGAACCCGGGCCGACACACCCGGATCCGGTTCGGTTCCGGGTAATCGGGTACCCGTTGGCAGCCTTACATGTTGGTTCTACACCTTCTTGAGTGGGTTGTTGAGCACTTGCTTGCACACCTTGTTGACTTCCTTGTGGTTCTACACTTTGTTGAGCACTTGAATTAGCATTGGCACTCCTTTCTCTCCTAGCACTAGCTGTCACTTTCTTACTCCCTGCTCTACGAGGCCCTAAGTCGCCTGTTTTTGATCCTTGCTTAGCTCGACTTTGTCTAAACAACAATAAAAGGATCAATGTTTACAAAACTAAACAATCGGAAGAAAGAATACACAAATATGACCCGAATGCACACATTTGGAAGTCATAATACACTTATTGTTCCTGAATATAAAACAAACGGAAGAAAATTAAATAAATTGCAAACCGAATATGCATCAATTGGAGTTCAGAGACTCTAAAATTTTCATCCTATACAATCGGATATATAAAACTTTATATTTTCTTCCGAATATTTCCTGTCCCCAAAATGGGATTTTTCATAAATCACTAATTTTTTAATTTTTTATCATATTTATATATTCGGTAGTAAGTGTACTACCGATTATTGTGTCTCAACTTAAACATATTTGGAAGAAACAAAATTCATTAAACTACCGATTCTTTCCATTTTGGTACACAGGAACATATGGACAAACATATTCGGAAGAAAACAAAAAATTTAACTTCCGAATATTGTCGATGTTCTTGAGAAATGAAGAACACCACCAAATTCGGAAGTAAAATTAGTTGATTAACTCCCGAACCTGGGTAAATTTCATAAAACCCTAGAAAAAAAAATCTCGATTCATCGAATTAAAGCGAAATAAACCCTAAAATTGATAGAGTCTTACCTAATTGGAGCCATTTGAAGTTGCCGAAGTGTTAGACTATCAGAATCGCCACCACCAACTACATCCGCGGCTTCGTCTTCTTCGCATTCTTCGTCATTTTCAGCAACAATCTCTTTGTTTCTTGCTAAAATCCCAATTTTTGGATCGTTTCCGCGAGGAACGTTTTTGGTTCTAGGTCTGTGTGGTACATTACCCGTATCCATTGTTTTATAAACGAATCGACGATGTTTTTATTTTACGATTCGCGACGATGAATGGAAGAACGAGGGAAAAAAAATTCCCTCCACAATCGGGAGAAAACAGGAAGAGAGGAAGAAGAAGAATTGAAATGGGACGAACTGTTATGATTTGGGTTTTTATTTTGTTTTTACTACAAGGGCATTTAGGTAACTTCAATGGAAAAAAAAATTTGCCCCTTAACCAATGCCTTGGGCTGTGTATAACATGTTGGCCCCTAAATCCTTTTTCCTGGTCCCTAAAAACACCAGGAAAAAATACTCTTCATCTTTGAGATCTTTTAGAAATGCATTCAACTTTGAATACTATTTCTTTCTACCAAAAAACTAGTGCAAACTGCTGCAAACATTCAAAAAAACACCGACTGTTGCAACTAACCTGCAAATGCAACGAACAACATACATGATGTAATTATTTGTTACATCAATGGTAAAAAAGTAAGTGGATCTCTAAAAACAAAAAGAAAAACAATGGGTAAAATTAAAAGACGATTATTTTTATTGTGATTAGGCTTTCTTTGATCAATCAATTTCTTCTAGTTTCTTATTTTGATCGTTGTTTTTCTACCTATCATCTCCTTTCTCTTTTGGGATGCATTGATTGCTTTTCATGTTAAAAAACTTTGTCTCCAAAAGACGGTTATTTTTATTGTGATTAGGGTTTAGCCATGCCAAGCACGAGATCCTTTCAGAGTCTTGGAGTTTCATTGCAATCAGACACCTACTTCCAATGCCCTTTCAGAAGATATTATGGTTGTAAGAACGGTGTTGGGGGAGAGGATTGGGGAGAACATCCTTGCTTCGTCATCTTAGTGACAAGCACTTTGTTAATGGGAGAGAAAAGGATCGTTGCAGTTAGCATTTCGCAACAATACATGAAGTTTACAAAGCTTGGGAAGATAACCTCTCGCAACTTCAAATGTAGTTATGCATAGAGTGTATGGTTCTCCACGCATGGAGTCGACCATGCAGATCACATGCATGAGATATCATACTGGGACCTTTTAATGTTAAAGATGTTGACTTTTTGGTTCATGAGATTATTTTCCCTCCTCCACCCTATGTTAGTATTGCAGCAGACAATGACAAAATTGCAGTCGACAATACTGAGATTTTGCTTTGTCTCAATCTTTAATTGCTTAACAAATTATTTCAGAAGTAAGTTCCAACCATCAAAAACATCCCCCCAAAGTGTAAATTGAAGTTTTCTAGGGTTCTGAAGTTTTTTTCAGGATATCGATGGTTTTTTCGATCCAGTTTTACCGGATGAACCGGTGTGAACACTTTTTGAATTGTGTTTGCGATTCTGTGACAAGTAGTGACATTATTTCTTATGATGTACAGAAATAAGGAGCAGACATATTTTGAATATAACCCTTAGATTTAATAGAATTATCCAACATTTTCCTTAAGTGTCTCTCTGGCTTGTTAGAGACATATATAAAAGAGTAGTCATGAGTATTCCTTAGATTGGAATTTGCTACTTTCACTTTTCTAGTTTCATAATGACAATTATCAATGTTATTGATAAGTTTAGACACACATTTCTTTTCAGATATCTAGAGAGAGTTCGAATCTTACAAGTCACTTATTCAACTCTTCTTTGTCACTTAGATATCTTAAGCTTACTTTATCGAGTAAAGATTTTATTCTTTCAATTTTATATTCCAAGGACTGAATCTTCTTATCTTGACAAAGAAGTGTTTGTGAAAAACCCTTAGAGTTGAACTCATCTTGTGTATCTAATTTTGGACATGAATTATGATTGTAGTTTTTTGCAATGGTTGCAACATATTCTGTTTTACAACCTTGATCGTTCTTATCGGGAGAGTAGTCAACAGTTGAAGTATATGCATTTGTGTTCCATCGAATATCCTTAGTAGGATAGTCTAGGGAAACATGAGCAAAGCCTTGACACTTATAGCATTGGGGAATATCGTTATCATCATTCCATGTATCTTGTTTTTTGGTGATAGGTAGTTGATTCCTCGCGGATACAATGCGACCTTTCTTTTGATATCTCATTAGTTTTTTAAACTATTGAGTAATGAGACATAAATGATGGTTTAATTCAGCTTCCTCTTCATCATCTGGAGCCACTTGATATGTGGAGTTCTCAGGACTTGAAGTCAATGGACTTGAAATGGATTTGAATGTCGTTCATGTGCCTTTTTCTTTACTGGACTGTTGATGGTGGTTTTTAGCTTAGGAAAAAAAAATGTAAAATCGATATTACTGCTCCAGCAAAATATTATACTTTGATGTATCTTCATTCCGTAAGGAATTTAGGAGATATACCGGAAGCCTGGGGAGTGCATATGCCTCTCTTTTTATATATATATATATATGCTGATGTATTTTCAAGCTTCACCTGGCTGAACTCAATAAATATGCGCAGATATGTATATAAAGTATTCATTGTATCCACTGAGTAATTCAGTAATATAAAATTACCAGAACAGTATTGGTGCATGTTATAATAATCCCAGGTGTTCTAATATTTTATCATGAAAACTCAAGCTCCTGGATGAATTTCTCACTAGTATAGAGCCAATTGAGTATTTATCTAATGCTATGTTCTTAGTTGAACTCTTGATACCGACTTGACATTCATGTTCATTCTTAGCTGAGTAACATGGATTCATGTTTGAATTAAGATATGCATGAAGGTACTTGATCAGAAGTGCGCAAGCTGTGTCAATAATACCAGTGCCACGCTACTCGTAAGAGTGAAAAATGAGTGATTTTGTGTTGACATACAAAATCCACCTAAATTGATTAATTTGGTGTCAATACACAAAATTCAATTTTTGACCTAATTTTGGGTCAACTCACAAGATTGGAATTTTTCCCTAAAAGTGGAGCATGCACGATATCTTGATCCATATTAGTCGAGACTAAACCTAAGCAAGCTAGGAATTGGCCCATCATAAATCCAGTAGGAGTAACACCCTAATAGAAGTGGGAAAAATAAACAAAGAGGAAACCGTGACTGATTAAGTTAGTCATGGATGGAGCACGACTGCGCCACTTAGCCGATCGGTTTTCCCTAGCTCGCGCCTTCTATGGCCGACCGGCCTTGCTCCATGTTGGCATCCACGTGCTTCTCTTTCCTATCGGCCAATCACATTGCTTCTATGCTTCAAGCTCCGATTTGAATTGTTAATGGAAGTAGGCTGGTCGAAGTGTTTAATTTCTTAAGAAATAGATCTTGGCTGCCCAAGCCAGTCGTAAATTCATCACGACCACATGACTTAGCTGGCTCAATTAACTAACCTAAACTCTTACATGCTCGGCAAATATGGTATTGTTGTGATGACCGGCCACCCATCTATTACCTCGACCAATCACATTGCTCCTAGCCTACCTGCTCCTTTCCAAATCGTTGGCCAAAGTAGGCTAGTTGAAAAGGCGAGGGTACCTAAATATACCTCAAGCTAAAAAATTTCCTTCCTATAAGTCCTTTCTCCGAAAGTGATTTTCTATGAACAGAGTCGAGACAATACAACAAATCGGTTCACGCTTCGCGTGATCGTCTGTGGATACGAGATCGAGACAATACAACAACGAAGTATGTTTACTTGATACAAAAGTTCGGACTTGACCAAACACAATAGGATTGATTATCAAGTAAATAGGAATTAATATTTGTGTAATTTACTTTAATTATAATGAAACAATTATAATGCGGAAATATAAAGTAAATGACACAGCAAGAGTTTGTTAACGAGGGAAACCGCAAATGCAGAAAAACCCCGGGACCTTGTCCAGAATTGAATACTCTAAGGATTAAGCCGCTATACAAAATAAACCAACTTCGTATAGTTGAGACCAAGAAACTAAACCTATAGTTCATATAGTTCCGTCTGTATTCCCACGCCTCCAACCTGTAAAACAAGTCACGTACTTGCACCAATTCCTTTGGTTCGTATTCCAAATAGTAAAGGAACAACAAATCTGTTTGGTATCAACTCTCTTCAACCAAGTGATATGAGTTGGACAAGGGATCTTCTTTTTATCTTAACATAAACTCCTTTGCTAGGTTCCAAGATCTATATTATGTTCAATCACCAAAACGTAATCGTTAATATTTTGCAATCAATACCTTCAATCCCAAGGAAATGTATTAATGCCGATCTACACAACTATTCTATCAAAATACCACAAGGATAGATCGATTATAGTTGGATCCTCTTTTACCTAAACAAGTATTGTGCACACCAATGATTTATATAACCAAGTCAGAAATCTTCTATCTCTCTTTGTCTTCAAATCTTCTTAGATCTTCAATAAACACCTGCACACAACTACTTGAATCTCTTGTGATCAATCACGCACAGAACATAGTCTATTAACAATGGATTATCACAAGATCGTATTTAGAACTAACAACAGTCTAAAGATCCCTGTCGAAACTTTGAACTAGTTTGAGTGAATCTTATATCAGAAGAGAAGATCCTCAAGTATAAACAAACTAGGTACAATCAAAGTTCAACCACCGTTAGTCAATCAAATCAATATGAAAACAAAAGATAAACCGCAATTATCTAAGTTCCCACCAACGGTACTATTAGAGTTTCTCAATCCCAAAGAAGACTTTAAACTGAGCGGTCGTAAGATATTTCTCCTAATTAGGTTACTCTCCTCTCCGAATAGGCGGCTTCACTAGTAACAACACAACTGAGGAAGTTTGTTGTCACGAAGGATTAGTTTTGCAGAAATGCAAACTCGAAGTATTTATAGACAAGGAAGTTTGGACACCAAGGAATTTCCAAAACCGAAAATATTCTCAAGATATTCAATAATAATTTCCAAATTCGGTTTTCTTAATTCCCGAGAATGCTCTGTCCAAATTAATGATCGAAATCTCCTTGGAAATCTTTAACTAGCAAATGCACATTACTAATTCATATTTTCCATATATAATTAAAACCTTAATTAAAAGATTCGTAACTTATTTAAATCCGATCTTAGGATTTACTTCTTGTTAGATGTTAAGGAATATCTATGAACAATAAAAGATACGCATTATTGCACATGTTCAAAGTGTGTCGACATCCTTTCTTTGTAAGTCCTCTTTCATACTTACACACTTGAAACCGATTTACCACGCTTCCAAACAAGTTTAGAATTGGTTCATCTGACTTTCAAGAACTATGTGATTGATCAAGTAACACTCAATCACAAATCATGGGTTTAACGGTTCTACCAAAACAAGTTTCGGTTCTACCTCCATGTGAGTATTGTGCATAGTCACGCTAGCTTACCAAACTTTGGTTGAATAGGTAGTAGGATCGGTTACCCACATATATATGGTATCTAATTCATATGTGTTGCACATGTCCATAGGATTGGTTCCCCTTTGCCTAAAAATGTGTTGCACATCTCCATAGGATCAGTTCCTCTTTCTGTTATAAACCTTGTTGCACCTCATACAAGGATCGATTCCCGTTTGTATGTGTTGCACCTCTTACTATGATCGGTTCCCCTTCGCCCAGATTCGGTCTTACACACACAAACTTGATCATGCCAACAGGTGATTCTTAAGATCGGTTTCACTAATAATAGTCATACCAATACATAAGTCAGGCCTCATGTGAATAGTTTTACCAAGAACACAAACAAGTCATGAACAGTTATACTAATCACACATATTGGTCGTTCATAAGATATGCAATGAAGAACATCCCTAATAACGCCTGGCGATTTCCTTTTCGGTTCACAAAACAAATTCATGAACTTACTTCCTTAAAACACATGTAAAACATTGTTTCCTAGGATGAAATCCTCACCTCATACCCATACATAATCATAATAGCGTTCAAACGATTATGTTGATGTCTTATCTACAAAGTTTAATGGTTAAGCAATAAACCTATTGTATTCCTTAATACTATGTCTATCTAGAGTGTTCATGTTACGCAGTTTTGTTTTCAATATGCACGACTTGAAAGATACGTTAGGGAATGAAACATTTCAAGTCAAATATCACTAACCTCAAGTGGAAGGATGATGTTGTGGTTGTAGCTCCATACTTCTTCAAGTCTTCGCAATACTTGTAATGTCTCATATCCTAATACTTTCAAGCTAACCTATACGAAGTTGACTCTAGTACATTTAATCAAGCGACTCTTAAATGAGTTTTGGTTCACTAAAATATGACAACCAAACTTGACATATCAACGCTTGGTGGGTTCAACCGAGCTATGCTCTAACAATCTCCCCCTTTGTCAATTTTAATGACAAAACTCTTATAATCATATGGATAAACAAATTACAAGAATTCAGTACACATACGCTTGATTCTCGAATTCAACAACACATAACATGCATTCATTCAATTCTTAAAAATGCCGTTGTTGACATTATAATAACAAAGTTCATACTCCCCATAAAGGTGAGAAAGGTAGATTTTCAATCCGCACGTCTTTGTTATACCAAATTATATGATATGTTACTCCCCCTTAGTCTGTGTTTTTCCTCTTTCGTTAGATAAACGTTCAAGCACCATTGTCCTCTTCCCTAGTGACGCCAATCAATATTAAATCGATACCAGTATCACCTGTTTACTCCATATATTTCTCCCCTTTTTTGTCACAAAATGACAAAGAAACGAAAAAATAATGGACAACACGAAAAGGATCTTACGAATCTCAAAATAGACTTGCAACTTGTTGAGTCAAGCACGAGGGTTCCACATACCATTTTTGATAACCAATATCAAAACCGAAACTACAAAGTAATTATGTTTTGATATGTTATCATGGAAATAATTGCCCGAAGCAATTTTCCCAACTAATTTAGCAAACCAAAAAACAACTAAGCACCTTAGTTCCTTTGCTAAACCGATTGTATAAATACAACCACTTCATTAGATAAGACCAAAACAAAAATAAACTCTATTTTTCTCATCAGGTTCTAATTATCCATGTAACTTAGACCTTTAGATTTTAAACAAGCCAAATACTAGGTTAGTTAACTAGCATTTCCTTGTTTAGGCATTCGATTAGACTTGAATAACTGAAACCTCCACTTTGATAAGTCTAACTAAGATCATAATAACTTAGTTTATCTTATCCGGAATCGAATTGGACTAAACAACTCATCCCGTCAACATTTTATTTCGTTAAGCCATAAATAATTCATACAAACCAAATTAATCAACTTGCATAATTATTCATCTCAACCGGAAGCAATTGAAACAACATAGACATTAAAGTACCGCAATTGCACCGAAATTTTGTAAGCCTAAACGATTGATACCACACACTAAAGCAAGATAACAATGGTTTTACTTAACCGGAAGCAATTGAAACAACATAGACATTAAAGCATCGCAATTGCACCGAAATTTTGTAAGCCTAAACAATTGATATCACACAATGAAGCAAGATAACAATAGTTTTACTTAACCGGAACCAATTGAATTACACGTACATCCATACATTCATAATGGAATAAAAGCATCAATTGTAACGAAATTTTGTTAAGCAAAAGCAACAAGATATATGAAATAAAATCAGGCTTTTGTGTCTTCCGAAATCCATGACACCTAAGCATTTGGAATTGGTCATGGAAGTTCAAGTATAGCGGTGTAATGTAAATTAGATTAAAAAATGTGATTTTAAATTGCTTTTAATCTTGTCCCACAAGATCCGCGGGCAAAAAGATACCACTAAATTTAGAAATAAAACCAACCACAAGATTGAGCGCGATTCATAATTGCTTTTAACGTGATTCGGATTGCTACCTTTTTTGCACTATTCATAAAGGGGATACCGGTTTTTGCGGGGCTGATACCAATACGAATATGACAAAGAAATCCTAACATATCCTGACGTTTGGATCGTTCAAATGGTATCAGCTCCGCCAAAACTGGTATTTTCTTTATGAATCATGCTTTTTTGGATCCAAGACTGGCTCGGTATTGCGATGTAAGAGATGATTGAGACCAAACTTGAGGAGGCGAGTTGCATTCCATTCCTTGGATGCTCACACTTCTTATCAAGGCGTTCAACGTACGCATGTACCAGTGGCGCATTGGGCATGGCCAGGAAAGTAAGCAATATCGGTATGCAAGTTTGCGGAGCTCCCATAAATCTAAGGAACATGGCCTTATGCATGGACAATATTCGGAAGCTAGTGATGCATGCAAGATGCATCGGCCTTGGTTTTCAACCCTTTGCAGAACGAGGGTAAGTTGGAACGGTATGGAAGCTAAGTTAGTTGCATCATGCCTACTAAGCATGCTTGCAAGGGCAAATGAACGTACATTTCTTTGGCTCGAAGAGGAGTTTTAAAGCCCGATTAGTAGCTTCAAAGTGACGCATCGGGGAGTTTAGGCCTGCACGGCCTGACACACTAGGCATAATTTTCCGGTTTGTCACACAATCCATGAAACCTTGGAACATGGCTTGGAAAAAGTGTAGATAATCCCAACTTGGAAGCCATTAGACTTGACATTTACATTCCGCACTTTACGTTCGTTCTATGCACTCTGTGTTAAACACTCGATGAGACAAGGACGAGTCCGAGGACTCAGAGTCGATGAATCGACGTCCGCACTATTTTGCTATGTATGTTATATCCAACCTTTTTTCCAAGCTTGAAATAACTACCATAAGATTTGCCCAGATAATTGGTCCCCACTGCCTTTAAAAGCTAAATGTTTAGTCACACCGTCAGCCGGACCAGTTCAACTTCGTCAGAACTCAGAATTCGGAACAATACAAGATCTTTTACAGAGCAGATACATACGAACAAGTGGTTTATTAATGCATTCCCACTTGAACTTGACCGTTTATCAAGGGAGTTTGAAATCCAGTGTGAATGAGAAAACTGAACTTAAAGAGTGTTTTCCTCAATAATGTACTTTCCAGCATAAATATACATAATTGTTAGCAGTGTAACTAAACATCAACATAACTTAAATACTCAATAGTAAAGAGTAGCAAGAAATATTTCAGAGATGAGGTTAATCCGAGGAGGATAATTTTTCTTCATTTTTCTGTAAGCCTTTGTCTGTATATGATATTTGTCTGTAGTTCAAAATCCCTCTCTTATAACATATAAACACAAGGCCAGTCCCATTTTTCGGTTTCGAAGGAACTAGCCTTAACTACGTCATATAACCCGGTGTTACACAATTACGTGAGAGAACAGCAGAGCTTGCAAAATACACCTGCAATTACGCAAGTTGGTAAACAGATGCATCATAAGAAGTGTTGGTTTTGTAGCTGCTCTGTTAAACGGTTCTCCATTCAAAAGAACCAAGAAGAAAAGCCCTTTGAGTTTTATCCGTGGCAAGTAGTAGCAGAGACCATCCCTCAAAATAACTGGAAGAACAGACTGGTTGATCCATCGCCGAATGATCTGAGATCTGCTGGCTTAACCAAGGCTCTGCACAATGGGCATGTTCTTTCTCTCTCAAACCTGAAAAAAGCGCAAATGTTCTAAGAAATCTTGATTTCTACTTTCCAGCAGGTTATCAGAGAAAAGACAATAATATTAAACTGCCTCCTAATGGCGTACAATCACATGATACTACCACCAAACAATGTTATATGAAAAGACTTAATCCCTGATTCCAGCTTTACATAGAAGGAAATGAACAATATAAACTTGGTTCAAGTTTTCTGGCCATGGACATCTCTACTACTCGAGATGTATGGACTGCATTTAAAGATAATGTTATAGGGTCCCCCTGAAATTTCTATCGACTAACACAGTTCTTGCAATAGGCCAGATAACTGGAAATAAAAAAGTTAAATATAGCATATAAACGCATGAATATATATTAACAAAAATAAGTAGAACAAAAAGTACTGAAGTTTCAGGCCAACAAACTAACCATTCAGATACACAGTCTTCACAGAAAATGTGTTTACAACGAAGTAAGATCGGTGCATGCATCTTCTCCTGGCATATAGCACACAGATCACCTGCTGCATTAACCTGCATCATATTGCTAAAGGTTTAAACCACGTGGACAATTATGGTACCATCATTAATATGAAAGACCAAGGGTTAAACTATGTGTTCAATAGATTTCACACGTACGAAATCACTAGAAGGTCTCTGTAAGTGTTGGTTGGTGATTCATCCAAACTATCTTTTTTGCAGACACGTCGAATATAGGAGAAAAATGTGATTGATTTTTAAAATTAATGGAAAACAACAATGTTAACTGCAATATACTAATACATCCTCAAAGGTGATAAACCATCTATAGCTGGAACAAGAAGACAAAAGCTGACATGATTTCAGATCTTATTATGTGACTCACACCACATACGACAAGTGTTGCCAAAGAACTCCAAATAATGTTGTGCACATCGAGATTTCACAAGTGTAGAGAACTAAAAAAACCGAGAAAGCAACGCAATTGACAAGTTCTATTCCACCAACTCAGTTGGCAACCCCTAAGTTTAATAGTCTATTTGGCCAATTGTTTCGGATTAGGAAACCAAGATATCCCAAAAAGACAGTATCTTAACATTTCGACACATTTCAGAAGAACACGTCACCAACATAAATATATCTTGTCTCAGATACAATACCAAAATCCTTCATTCCAAATGGTAGCGAAATCGACAAGGAGTTTTCAAAATATTGATCCATGATTCCATGGGGCAGACCATGAAGTGGCATTTAATATATACAACTTTACCATTAAGAAAGGTCAAAGACTAGCAAAAATAAAACAACAAACGCAAAATCCCAATTCTCGAAAAAACTAAATAAACAAAAAAGCGAAATCAGAGTTCTCAAAATATTGATCCATGATTCCATGGCGCAGACCATAAAGTGGCCTTTAATATATACAGCTTTACCATTAACTAATGTCAAAGACTATCAAAAATAAAACAATGAACACAAAAGATCCCAATTCTCAACAAAAAAAAAAAGGAAATCAGACCAAATTAGAAGATATCAAGCATAGATATATCATATACTATTCACAGCTCAATATTTAGACTACAGAATCATCAAATTATCAGTCCTTAAATTCAGAAAGTTTAAGAGCATCTTTCAAGCAAAAAAAAAAAAAAAAAGGTTAGCTCAACTGCACCCTTACTTGTTCAGATGTGGCATAAGACCCATAATGAACCTCTTTACGTGACAATGCCTTTAATGCAGCAAAGAAACTCTGGACCTGGAAATCACAAAATCCAATGTCATTAAAAACATTGCACCACCATTCTAAGATTAATGAACTTCAGAATATTCTAGGTGATGTTCCTGGAACTTGGAAAAAGAATATAAGAAAGTTGTTCGCAAGGAATCATACCTTCTCAACAACTGATGTCAACTTGAAAGTAAGGTATAAGCCTGTGGTTAGGGATGAGAAGAGGCTTCCATATTCCTTGTTCAAAAAGAAGCGATACCAAACAGGAGTTGGTAACAAGGCACGGTATAGTAGCAATAGATACTCCACCAAAGTAAGCATTTGACCCTGAATTATTTTTACACATAGCAATGGTAAATAAACATATGCTCTACCAACGTCTCAACCCTTAAAATATAAAGGTGGAAAGAGCATAATCCACTAAATTTTTGTTTTAACATGTAGAAGGATCTCTCATCTTTGCATCTAAAGTAACATATTTACTAGTCAACATTTCGCCTAAAGAACGGAAGGTCATGGTGGTTACCATGCATTTTAGAAAGTCATACTCAGGACCAACAAAAGAAGACGAGAAGCTACAGCCTCAATTGGATGAATCATAAACATGACACTCAGCTTGAGGCAGACCTAATGCAGTTTTTAACTCACAAGAGTTGGAAGGATAAGCTAACAAGTAATAACATACTATTTTATATTCATGTTTCCCTCCCTTGGCTAAAGTCAGATAAAATCTTAATTCAGCAGTAACTATAATCTGACAAAATACAAACCAAAAGACTGCCACCTCTCAACACAGACTTAATTTTCACCCACTCGATCGAAGGAAAAAAAAACATAGATGTCCACTCTAAATGACGCATATATTACTAATAGTTTTTCTTGTAATTAGAACATAAAGGTTTTACCTGGTCCACCAACTGAATGGAACTAAATACTGTAATTAATGATAAAGCAAATGAAATCCCTATGCTTACTGAACTACTGCTATATCATAAAAAACAACAGATCACTTTACCTGCCTACGGTAATTACGACCTCGGCTATTTTTGTAATATATCAGCAGTGCCAACTTCAAAATCATTGCTGCCTGCCGGACCATCGTATCTGAAAAGTAAGGCAATATTGAGAACATACAGCTGGTACCTTTAAGCTATGAAGTTCAAAAGATTAAGAAATTTTTTGCTTTGTCAAAGACTCAAAGTTTAATAGCCTATAAATAAAGAAGAGAATGAAACACACTGAGTAGAGAAGTATTTGTACTATGCACAATTTCTTAAAGAATAAATGATTACACCGTGATGGTACATAGAAATCCACATAGGCATTTGCAGGGTGTATTCCAGAGCAGGTGAAAAAGATATCAGTCTTAGCAATTTTGCACCACAACCAACATGAAACCAAGTGGTAATAAAGGGAAGAGGAAGCTAGTCCAACATAGATAAGTTGCGAAAGCACTCTATTTGCAACTTTGTATTACATGATCTTTCATGGTAAATTGAACATGAATTTTGAAACAGCCTATACCTATTTTTTAAAAAGAAAAAAAAAACGAGTCCTTTTCCAATCGAAAGCAAGTGTAGCAATGGCACTAAGAGCTGTTGTCATACCATTGACCATGATGATGAATATAGCATGCCAGAAAGGAGGTATTGCTTTTGGAGGAAGCATAACCAGAGGATGGAGAAGATCATCATTCCGAAACCACCAATAAACGCCAACTACATGAAGTATGAAGACTACACTGATTCCTGCAAGAAAAGTAACTTTTCTCTCCCCCTGTACAAACAAGAAACTGTGCTGTAAGAATAACAAAAATCAAGTGCACAAAAGAAGAAGTGACAAAAAAACAAAAACAAAAAACAAAGATACACCACAGTACCTTGAGTGCTGTCTGCTTCCGTAGAATATCATTTGACTTGAACATTACAGCAGCAATCAAAATCGTAACGAAGAAACCTGTAAGTTCTTGCTTATATTATGGCTATGAAAACAACTCAACATCTCAAGGGAACACACAAAAAAAAAAAACTCAAGCCAACACATGTACCACCTTAGTGTGATACTAAATCCTTAAAGATAAAGGTATTATTAATGCTTTAGTATTTTTTGAAAATAGAAGTGTGACATAAAAATCAACATGAAATCTATATCAAGATTATCTAGCACGGTGAAGCATTAATCTCGCTACCCAGCATTACAATTTAATTAGGCTGGGGGTGATCCTGATCATTTTGGTTATCAAGTATTAGATGCAATATTTGTTCAATAAACTGCTGGCATGCATGATGTCGTAGTGATGGAGTAAATTATATAATGAGAGCATACATAACTGAAACAGAATGGTGTAGGAACAACAGTTTATTTCTAAGAATGATGTATAGAAACACCCTTGAAAGAATCACAAGCCTCAAACTGACCATTTTAGTGAACATTTTCTTTGTGTCTGTAGAATAAACCAAGAGAAGGCAGAAGAAGAATAAAACCATAAACAAATCCCATTGTTATAAAGATGGCACACATATAAACTACGTACACCATAGCACCACACTACGTCTCTAACAGTCAATAACGGTGGTTCAAAAATTTAAATATGAGCAGAGTCTAAAGACAAGATAGACTTAATAAAACGTTTGGCTCTATCCATCCCCATATATAATTGTTGTTCCAAAAACAAGTAATTAATGTTTAAAATAGTGGCTGAGTTCAAATACCTTGCAGGTGTTGTCGAATGAAGACCACCAAGAGAAGCAAAGAGAAGGGCAAAACCTGCTCAATCCACCTAGCAACCTGCTGAATATCATATCTCTGGTACGACGAGTCCCTATTATTACCCCCAACACCAGTACCAGCTTCCCCATCAGTGGTTTCATTACTAGAATTACTACCCGCTAATGAAGCTGAAGATGGCAACCCCTCACCAACTCCACCACCATCATTACCCACATTCCCCCCCTGCCGTTCCAGCACAGCAGCTGATGAAGAGCCGGTAATCTGGTCCGCCGCTAGGGCGTCGTCACCACCTTCTCTATCTTGTTCACCAATTATCCTAATAGAAACTTCCCCATCCCCACTAACTGGACCAATAGAATCATCTAATCGATTCTGACTTCTGTCACGAAAAACAGATGTAGGACTTCCATTAATCAAACTCTCGGATTCTTGATGACTCGACCTAGTTCTTAAAACTCCTGAATATTCCAATAACGCCGATAAAGGTGCTTGTATAAAATTGGCAGCAGAAAATTGCATCCCAAATCTTCTCGAATTATTACCACTGCTAGACGAATTCCTATACGAATCCGTACTGCTACTCGATGTTTCCATTACCCCAAAAAAAATATATACTAACCCTAAAGATTTATTTTTCACAAATTATATTCTTAAAAAAACTTCAATCCACAGAAACCCTAAAGATAGTTTTCACATAAATATCCCCATCAAATTAATAAATCGTACCTTCTTTACACCTAAAAATACCTCCTCCTCCGTTAATAATTACAGAAGAAGAAGAATCTATTTCCCTTCCATAATACCCTAAATAAAACAATACCTCAGAAATTTAAACAATAAGAGAATTTGATTTTTATTAGAATTCAAATTCAAAGAGATTGATCCATTCCACGTTTATTACTAGGCTGCGGAATAATAATACGGAGCAGAAGAAGAAGAAGAAGCTGAAGATTTGTTGTGTCTGATAGAGAAATGCTTGGAATTTTTCTTTTTATCAAAGGCGTCTGTCTCCATATGTCTTCTGACCTATTCTTTTGTCTCTCTTGTTTTGTAAAATGAATAGGAGAAAGATGCCAGTGCGACTAAAAGGCAACACAACTCAGAAACGAGTGTACGCGGTGTATATTTATATGGTGTCTATGGAAATTTCGTAGGCTAGTTCCAACCTTTTATCCGTTTAAATACCACAGGGGAGAGCAGGTCATCTTCCGTAGAGCAGGTAGTACATAGTCCAATGAGATGTGACCACGTAGGAGGAATCCCAATCATTATGTATGGATAATTCAACATCCAAATTGTCGAGACTTTAAATTTAAGAAGCCCACCCACCTCATACAGTGTTTTGAACTTTGAAATGCAAAACATGAACAGATGATTTCTGGGGAAGCTATCCTTGGTTTAAACTTTAAATGGTGGTATCAACAGAGGATTAATTTACTAACTGTAGAGATAAACTTTTGCGCAACATCATCATGTTTTTGACGAGTTTCCTGGATGTAAGAGCGTTCATCTTCCATTTTCCGAGCTGGTTGCACCCATAGTGATCCAAATATCAAGTCATATAGACAGGTCTTCCGGGGCATTTTCCACTATAGCAGGTCTTTGGAAGGGGCTCATATTTCATAAATTCATGCCATAAAACTTGCTATAACAACTGCCGATTTATCGTACCCGATCCAAATTTGTCTTCCATTAAAAAAAAAACACGGTAAAAAGTTGGGATAAAAAATAAATTTTGATGCTTCATTTATTAGTTGTTATGTCCCATCTGGTATTGGACTAACTGTAAGGAATTCTGCAGGGCACTGTGATGGAGTGCGATGTATCCCTCTTAACACAGTAGATGCAGAACAAGCTGAGGCATTATGAGCAATGGAAGCAATTCTATGGGCAAAGTAAAGAGGGTTTCAAAGGATTCATCTAGAAGGGGATTGTGAGAATGTTGTTAGAGCAATCCAAGGCCATCCTACCTCAGTCAAGTGGACAACAAATAATATTATTGGAGATATTCTCTTCTTATTATCTGATTTTGAACATTAGGAATGTAGCTATGCACACAGAGATGCAAATAGCTTAGCTGATTCTTTAGCTAAATTTGCTAAAACTCAAGGTAGTGTAGTTGATTATTATTCAAACCGACCTGCTTGGATCAATACCTTGATCTTAAGTGACCAAAACAACATTGTTGCTCCATAATTTTTCAATAAAGTCTTTTTTTCCTATTAAAAAAAAATATAAACGTAGCAAGCAAACTACCATAAAAGACCAGTAGACAATTTTATTTTATTTTTTGCTAGAAAAAATACTTATATTACTGGATGAATAAGAATACATAGTAGAATTGAGAAATTCAGGAATATAACCCATCCATTCTACAGAGATTCTAGTCCTTCTACTATACTTTGTTGCATGATCAACAATTACAATATGATTCACTCGTATGAAATGGAATTTAACAAAGTTAAAACTGGGAATAATAGTTCTGCAGTCATCTAAGACTGAATTATTATACCAAAATAATTGGTTATTATTAGAGTTGAAAGAGTCAATGACTATTTTAGCATCACTGACAAAACAAACTTTCACTAGTCCTTTCATTTTCGCCCACTTCACTGCTTCAAGTAAAGCCAAGCTTTCTGCTTCCTCATCATTCCTTACATTCCCAGCTTTGAGCTTGCATACAAGGAATGAACCTGTTGAATCATTCATAACCAGACCAATACCAGATGAATTAGTTTTCTTGTCAAAGGATGCATCACTGCAGATTATATGACATTTATCAGGCAATCCTCTAATAACATTACTAAGATTTTCCTCTATAATAGCATTTCTTTGTCTATCCTGAGGAACATGATTACTTAAGTATGTTTTAGTGTCATTGACTAACTTAAGTGCAAGTCTAGCTGTAGTATGATGATTAAGATTCTTTTCTTGAAAAGTACAAGAACATCTCTCTTTCCAAATGCTCCAAGCAATTGAAAAAATAGCTCATGCTTTAAATTTCAGACTATCATCAGAGAGTCACCTACTGATTCATTCCTGCAAGTTAATGTTGGATGTTGAGTCCTGCCCAATAATGTATGCATATGGAGTAAGAGCCCATATATACCTTCAGAACTCACAATGAAGAATAATATGTTCAGGAGTTTCAGTAATACCCAAATTGCACATGTTACAAGAAGAATCATGACTACTAGAATATCTATTAATCACAGATTTAGCGGGGAGAAAAGTTGAACTTTTGGTAAGATAGGAAGCTTCCACATGGATTTATAAAAAAAGGTTACTATTCTGAGTATTAGACATAAAAGCATTTTGACCAGAGATGATTTTATGGGCAGATTTAACGGAAAACATGTCATTTTTTGTATGTGGCCAAATAAGTCTATTAACTCCTGATAAAGGTTTTCTAATGTTTAGGATTGTCCTAGCATTATGGGGTGTAAAGAAAGCTGTGACAAGCTCATGTTTCCAACATTTAGTTTCTTCATCAATAAGAGAAACAACATTAATATTAGGATTAGGATTTGAGAGAAACCTAGGCTCACTAAAATTTGGTATCCAATTATCAGTAAAAGCAGAAATACATTCACCATTCCTAACTTCCCAAATGGAATTATGCATGATAACATTCAAACCACGACTAATAATCCTCCATACCCAAGAAACATCAGCCTTTATGGGGCTGTGAAGAGGATGACAATTTTTAAAATATTTGCATTTCAGAATTAATGATTACACACGGAGAATCAGGTTTATGAATAACATTCCAAGCAGTTTTGGTCAAGAGAGAGAGATTAACATGTTTAAGGTTACGAAATCCAAGACCTCCCTGATATTTATGGGTACAAATATGTGGCCAACCCCTTAAATAGATTCCTCCAGGACTAGACTTACCTCACCAAAAGTCTCTTTGAGAAGATTCCATGTTGTTAATAATACTATCAGGAATAGTAAAAGTGTTCATATGATAAATATGAGAACTTTTTAAGACATTTTGAACCATTACAGACCTCTATGCCTGGTTAAATTGGTTGCCCTTCCACTTAGCTACTCTTTTATCAAAGTGTTCATTGACATAATTAAAAGAATCAGTTCTAGATTTAGATATGAAGAGATGGATACCAAGATATTTTCATCTAAAGCAATCTTTTTTACTTTAAGTTCATTTATGAGTGAAACCGCATGGTCAGGATGGACATTATTACTAAAGAAACAACCTGACTTTTGTAGGTTAATCACTTGACCATAAACAGAACTAAAATCTTTAATCATAGTCAATAAGTTTTGCACTTCAGTATGTGAAGCTTTAGCAAAAATGATACAATCATCTGCAAAGAGCAAATTACTGATACTCGGTGCTACCTTGGTAACTTTCAGACCATGAATAAGCTGACAATTTTCAGCATGGAGAAGATATCTTGAGAATGATTCCATTACCAAGATAAACAGGTATGGAGACAGGGGATCTCCCTGTCTCAGACCCCTGGATGGTCTATAGGTTTTACAAGGAGAACCATTTAACATGATAGAAATGCTAGTGGTACTAATACATTGGTGAATTAGATCACACCAATATTTAGAGAACCCAAAAGATCTTAGAATGTCTCTTAAGAAGACCATTATACTTTATCAAAGGCCTTAGACATATCTAGTTTAAGGCCCATGACACCCCATTTGTCCTTTTTACTTTTTCTTTTCATAGTGTGAACCAACTCATGAGCAATGATAACATTCTCTTGAATATGTCTTCCTGGGACATAAACAGCCTGATATGGGCTAACCATTTTACTCAAAAGTGGCTTCATTCTATTTACAAGATTCTTAGAAATGATTTTGTAATTAGAATTGCACAAAGAAGTAGGTCTAAAATCAGAAGGACTATATGGATTATTAGTTTTCGGGATTAAGGACAGACAAGTATGATTCATCTCTTTTAGGAGATGTTTGGAATCCAAGAAACTGTTAACAGTTTTCCAAACATCATTAATTAAGATATCTATATTTTCTTTACAAAACCATGGTAGAAAACCATCGGGCCCTGGGGTAGTCCAGGGAGTCATTTGGTTAATTGTATCAATGATCTCTTGCTTAGTAACTGGTCTAAGAAGATTTTGATTATTATTAATTTAAATGCAAGGATCAATGCAATTAAGAATCTCAAGGTTTCTAGAAGGATTAGAACATGTTCCTATAGAACTGAAGTGGTCTACCAACAAGGTTCAAGATCAGCTCTGTCATTAATCCACTGCCTACTATCCAATTTGAGTGCACTTATATGATTAAAATGCTTCCTCCTATTGGCATAATAATGGTAAAACCCAGTATTCATATCAAAGGATTTAAAGAATTCTTGTCTAGATTTATGGGCATAAAAGTCTTCTTGAACTTTTTGCCAGTGTTCTAGGTCAAACTCTACTTGTTTAATCAATTCAACAATACTTGAGGAATGAGGAAGATTATTAAGATCATGGAGTTGACGGCTAAGATTTCTAACCTTATGATCAATGTTACCAAAATGCTGATGATTCCAAAGTTTTAAATCATTTTTAAAAAATCTCAGCTTATTAGTAAATTGAAAAGAAGAGGAGCCTCTAACATCTTTAGAGTAAGCATTTTTGATAACTTCTCTTACTGATGGATCACTACCCCAACATTTGAAATATTTATAGGGCTTGCTACCTTGAAAAGACACATAATTAGTCTCCAAGATTATGGTATATGATCACTGCCAATAGTATCAATATGTTGTACCGGAGTAGAACCATAGTGATTTAGACAATGACCATTTACCAATGCCCTGTCCAATCTAGCATAATGTTAACTGCATATTTTCCATATATTTAGTGTCGAATCCATGCTAGTAATTGTTATATATTCTTGCGAATTATTGTATATTACTCTTGTTTTCTCTTATCTATATTTTGCTAGGTGAATCATCCAAAAGAAGTAAATTTGCACTTAATTGTACAAAGAAAGAAGTTATCCGCAAGCAGAGAAGAGCCAAAGACCAGAGGAACTCGTTTGAATTTAAGAGTTCTTGCTATCATATCGAAGAAGACGAAAATACGAAGTCAATGGCGAAATAATGAGCTCATTCTGATATCATACGAAGAAGTTATGGGCGAAACAAGAAATTAAGTTTGTCGGATCTTCGAAACGACAGTTAAACCTAAAGTGCTAAAGGAAGTCGCTAGAGCAACTAGGGGGTAGCTGAAATTCAAGATATTTATAAAGGCGACTGTAGTTTTGCTCAAGGCAGCCCGACGTCTTCTTCCTTATATTATTATCCTCGAGATGGATAGGGAAGAACATGGTGTTGTTGATTATCAATTAGTGAGGGAAGCTGAGCTCGAGTTAATGGAAACGGGTCTTTAGTTCGTGATGTCAAGGAAGATGAAGATTGCTGCTCGAGTTTGGTGTAGTGTTGAATACCAAGGATGGAATGGAAGTGGAGCTGGTGGTGCTCATCATCGGGGATGAAGATGGAGGATTGGTAATGATCTCTTCTGGTTTTCACAGTAGGATTCGAAGAGCATTAAAACAGGTTGAGTTTCTGAGATGATGCTCAGATTGAGAGAATCAGGAGATGGAGCTCGATACGAAACAGAAGATGGGAATTGTTTTGGTGATTGCAGTTGGCGGCAGTGAGAACGGTGATTGATGGAGCTGTTGGGATGGATATTATATCGAGAGAAGACATGGTTTATATGGAGTGATGATGTGATGACGAGCAGGAGAATGGCAGTTGATGGTGACTAACGCTGTGATGAGTGATTTCGAGCTTGACCTGAGTTCGTAGCATTTTGGGGTTACTGTTATATCGGTGATGGAGAAGGCAATGGAGGAATGTGGTGATTGGTAGTAAAACATGGAACATTCCCGGATACCATTGACGCTGGTGATGGAGAAGAACTCGATCAGGGAAATAAGGATTGATGTCGATGAAGGAGGTGTTATAAACAATGGGATGTGTTCAGTTTAGCTTCAAACCGAGAATATGGAAAAGGTAAAGCTCAACCAAACAGGGGAGTAGTGTTGAATATCCATTCATGAAGTGACAAGACTGAAATACGAAGTTCGAAGGAGAAAAAATATTCAAGTCTTTGTGGTTTTCGTATGGGAAGTTTTTCCGAGAAGAAAGTACAGCGAGAAGTAAAAGAAGTGGAGTTTACTAGGAAAGTGATGGCTTGAAATTCTCAGCCGTGGGGAATGAAAGATAAAATAAGATAGATAATTGATCCAGGAGGAGTTTCGGCTAGAAATCTTATCCGTGATAGAAAGAAAAAAAAGAGTTCGAAAAGTTACAGGAGAAGTTTCGTATAGAAAACCCAGCCGTGATAAAAGAATAAGAAAATAGGCTGTCAGTTCCTTGAAACTGACAAGCCAAAAATATAAGCGGGCAGGACTTTACTGTTAATGGGAGAGGCCCATTTGTATGCCTAAGCTACTTATTTTCACGGCCAGACTTTTGCAGTGTCTTACTTTTGGAATTTGGTGAGAATTTGGCAACCATTTAGCACGGGATTTGGAGCACGGGCGCAACTACAACTTGGAGACTATTTAAGTGACTTCTTAACATAAAAATCATATCTCTACCTCTCATAACACTTTTGTTCTTCATAAAATATTTTAAGGTTTACCCCTTTAGGGGGAAACCGGGTAATTGTGTAATGATGAGAAGCTAAACTATTGTTGGTTAAGGATGAATTCAATGTTCTAGCGTGAAGCTTTATTAGTTTTATAAATCTATTCGGAGTTTTAATCACATAATCGTTTGTTTTCACTATTTCTAGGGTTTGTGATTATTTAATTGGATTGTTTGGAATGCACGCTGGATTAATCTTTTGATCATTCTATTGCCAGTAAAGGGTTGGGATATCCTTGTAATTGTTGAATAATCCTTACACAAGTAGAGACGTGAGACCTCGCAGAGGGATTCTGTGGAGCAATCGTGTGTGAAGACAACACAAGTAAGTGGACCTTCCGCTAAGAGTCTAACTGCTAGTATCAACCTAAGTTCACATAACTTAAAGCTTCCGTTGGGTACCTTGAGTGCGCTACTACTTGGTGGTTCAGTTGGATAGAACTTGATATGCGATCGCTTCGGTATCTGGTTACAAGAGGAACTTTGGGGATAGCACTGTGCCAGCTGCTTTCCAACGGTTGGGGATGAATGGTTCTTACGAAGATATATAAGTATACTAATCCAGTTATCGCTTGGTAACGGCGAAGGATTCCTTGATCATCCCTTTTATCTTATTCTCTTTTTATTTATTTCATAAATCTATCCCCCCTTTGTTTTATTATTTTTCTGAACTAAATAACCTATCAATTACACAGCTCTCTGTGGGAACGATCTCTTACTACCGATATATTACCTGTTAGTTAGTGGGAAATATCTTAATTAATTTATTGTGGTTACGACACGCATCAAATTTTGGCGCCGCTGCCGGGGAGCGGTTGCTATTTGATTTGTTATTTGTTTAGCTTTGTTTTGATTTTCTATTTCTTGTGAGTCATCATGTTTCCTTATGGAAATAACATGTACAGGGCACAAGATCAATCATACAATAGTGGTGAACAATATGTTTTTCAATCTCATTCATATAACAACTACCAACCATCCTATGGGTATAATCAAAACCAATCTTTTGGCTATGATCAATATCCCACAGAGCCTTATGGATATTCTCATACATATCAACAACCTTATGACGGGTATGTAAGTGATCCACCACAAGGATGGGAGGATAGTTGTGCTTCTAATGATAATTCTTCTAGTCTTGCAGATCTGATGCACCAATTTATGGATAATTTGGATCGAGATAACCAACAGATGAAAGAGTACCGTCAAACTATGGATGAGTACAACAAAAAGACTGAAGATACACTTCAAAAACTTCAAGAGGTTATTGAAAACCTAAGAAGAGAGATGGATCAAATGAATAAGGAAATAACAGAGGAAGAAGTTTGGCCTAAAAATCAAATCAATTCCGACGTTCCCATGATCAATAATGGATATACGATTCATGAGTATCTTGAAGATGAGCAACCTTTGGAAAATCCTTGCAATAATGGTAAAGTTATTCCAACTTCGGATCATTGCCTATTCAAAATGAGGAGAACGGATATGACATAACCCTTGTTATAAATGGTGTAACGTACTCAAACAATGATTTTAGGATTTGCACCAATGAACTAGATTTTATAGGAGATGATTCTGATTTCGATGACGAGGTTGTTGAAGAAATAGTGATTGAGAATAAAACCAAATTGGTTGAAGTTGTGGAAGACCTAATTGAGCTAGCCAAGGATTATAATGATGATAAGATTTCGGTTGAAGCAGACGAAGAATGGCTAAATAGTTTGATAGAGGACCACGATACAAATGAAGTAAATAATTCATTGCAATTCTTTAAGAATGATTAGGATCCCGTAATAAAAGAGATTGTGGAAGGTTTGTCTATTCATTTGCATATTTCTAAATCTTTTAATCCACATCACTTAGGATTGGAGTTGTATGCTTCCAAAGTTTTAACGGATTATTTTGCTTCTAAGTATCCATCACTTGATGTGTTTGATTCTATCACAATGCAGGTTCAACAAGAAGAACCTTTTGAAGTACCCATATTTTATGTTCTTTATACACTTTCAAGTGTAGAAAGGACCAAGTGTGGGGGAAACTTCAATAAAGTGATAGCTTCAATATTTATATCTTGTGCTAATGTTTTTATGATGTTGTTACTAGAATTGTAGATTTTTTTCTGGGCAGACTACCAGATTTTCAGATTGTTGGTGTATGGACGCTAACTAGGGGGTCAGGATGAGGACGTTAAACTAAGCGCTGAATGGGAGACAACCCATAGGTTTTGTATTTTCCATCCTTTTGTTTTTATTTTTCTTCTTTTGCATATCATATTAGGATTTCCCACCTTGACTTTACTTAAGACGAGTCAATTACATTGAGGACAATGTAAAGTCTAAGTGTGGGGGAGTGTTTGGATATTATATATATATAGTTTTTAGCCTTTTTGAGTCGATTTTTCAAAAAATTTGCATAAAACCTTCAACTTGTAGAGATTTTAGAGTCACTAGCATACTTCTAGGTATGTTTACATAGAGAATTCTGACCGACATAACTGAACTTGGAAGTGTTAGGGAACTACATTCGGATTTCTTACGAATTGAAGTGTTAAATAATGGATTCAATCATGCCGGTGATGCAAATTAGGAGCAGGGAGAAATGCATTATTAGAGTTGCTGATCAATCATTAGTGGAGACTACCCATTTTCATATCAACCAAGGCACCAGACCAAATATATTTTTTATAGCTGACTAAAGAGATTTCTTTTGAGTGTGTGTCACCGTATGTTAATTCCGGGTAGAATGGTGAGCTACCCAACTTCACACCATTTTCAGCACTATTTTTGATCTCTAAATTGCTAATTTTGTCAATCATGAGGGTGACGTCTATAGATGAAAACCACCTTTTTGTAGTTTGATTTGCTGTTAGCACCATTCTCTCTCTCTCGACAACAACAGATCCATAGAAACACCAACATCATCAACAAATGAAGCAACATCAAAATCTATAAAGAAATTTGAAGACGTTTGAGGTTTACAAGCAACAATTCAAGGAAGAGCAAATTTCATATCCAAGTAAAGCAACATACAATGAGCATATTTTTATATACATGTTGAAGACTTACACATAAGGAGCAGAATTTTATATCAAAGTATGAAGACTTATTTACAAGAATGAAGAAAATCAAAAGATGAGAATTATTGAAGTTTATGATACGAAGACAATACAAGTTGTGAAGATTAAAGTGGTAAAGTACTTCTTTCATGGTCATGTTAATTTTATTTCATTTTTATTGTTTTAGTTGCAATCTCTCTTCAAAATAAATAAATAATAAAAACGAAAAAATAATAATATATATATACAAAGATATTTGCATTTAGGTTGTTATTTGTTCAATAAGGCCATGTGGAAGAAAAATATATAAAGAAGTTTCAAGCAACAAGGAATTTGAGGAAAAGAGTTACAAATTGTCGAAGTTCTACGAAATTCAAGAGTTTATCATCAATAGTTGAAGACCGAAGACGAAGACCAAGAAGATGAAGAAGACGAGCTGAGGAAGAGGTTTCTATTGGATGATGTGAGAGTGGTGTTATCATCATTGCAATCATATGTGAATGTGGTAAGTACTCTCATCCTCACAATAATGGTTGATTTCCTTTCTTAGAGATCATCATAAAAAGTCTTTTATTTCCCACAATCTTGTGGGGTCTCCAGAAATTATTCAGAAGGTTTCCTTCCCACCATTCAACGTGTGTAGGATTTCTCTCTTCACTCCTGCCTGCACACATGTGAGACCCATAAAAAAGCCATCTTATTGAGTGCAATTATCATAAAATCCTTTTAAGTGAGGTAGAAGTCGAGGCGAAATGCTTATTGATCGCTCTCAAACACGCATTCTCTCATTATGGTGTGGTTATTTCTCACTCAAGATTAAAGAATGAATATGTTCTTTGGTATTTATAACTTCTTATTACTAGCATGCAGAGACTCTATGTCCTCATATCTCTTTGGATGCTTGGGACGCTGGAACATTTTGAAGTTGGATTAGGTTTTGTGGTTATATCTCTCGTAAGCCCTCACGAGACTATAACTCGTCCACTAGGGACACCTAGGGGTTTAAAGGCATGTTGCACATGCTAAGTGCAACCGTTTCCTCAACGACATGGAGTTGTTGTATTTTAGATAGTTTGATCGAGGACTAGCAAAACCCAAGTGTGGGTGATTTGTCAAGTGCATATTTTGCATATATTTAGTGTTGAATCCATGCTAGTACTTGCTATATATTCTTGCGAATTATTGTATATTACTCTTGTTTTCTTTTATTTATGTTTTTCTAGGTGACTCATCCAAAAGAAGTGAATTTGCACTTAATTGTGCAAAGAAAAAAGTTATCCGCAACCGGAGAAGGGCCAAACACCTAGAGGAACTCGTTCTAATTTAATAGTTCTTGATATCATATCAAAGAGGACGAAAAGACGAAGCCAATAGCGAAAGAATGAGCTCATTCCGATATCATACGAAGAAGTTATTGGCGAAACGAGAAGTTAAGTTTGTCGGTTCTTCGAAACCGACAGTTAAACCGGAAGTGCTAAAGGAAGTCGCTAGAGCAACTAGGGGGTAGCTGAAATTCAAGATATTTATAAAGGCGTCTGTAGTTTTTCTCAGGGCAGCCCGACGTATTTTTTATTATATATTATCCTCCAGATGGACAGGGAAGAACATGGTGTTGTTGATTATCAATCAGTGAGGGAAGATGAGCTCGAGTTGATGAAAACGGGTCTTTAGTTCGTGTTGTCAAGGAAGATGAAGATTGTTGCTCGAGTTTGGTGTACTGTTGAATACCAAGGATGGAATGGAAGTGGATCTGGTTGTTCTCATCATCGGTGATGAAGATGGAGGATTGGTAATGATCTCTGCTGGTTTTGGTAGTAGGATTCGAAGAGCATTAAAACAGGCTAAGTTTCTGAGATGATGCTCAGCTAGAGAGAATCAGGAGGATCTCGATACGAAACAAAAGATGGGAATTGTTTTGGTGGTTGCAGTTGGCGGCAGTGAGAACGGTGATTGATGGAGCTGTTGGGATGGATATTATATCGAGAGAAGACATGGTTTATATGGAGTGATGCTGTGATGACGAGCAGGAGCATGGTAGTTGATGGTGACTAACACTGTGATGAGTGATTTCGAGCTTGGCCTGAGTTCGTAGCATTTTGGGGTTACTGTTATATCGGTGATGGAGAAGGCAATGGCGGAATGTGGTGATTGGTAGTAAAACATGGAACATTCCCGGATACCATTGACGCTGGTGATGGAGAAGAACTCGATCAGGGAAATAAGGATTGATGTCGATGAAGGAAGTGTTATAAACAATGGGATGTGTTCAGTTTAGCTTCAAACCGAGAATATGGAAGAGGTAAATCTCAACCAAACAGGGGAGTAGTGTTGAATAACAATTCATGGAAGTGACAAGACTGAAATACGAAGTTCGAAGGAGAATAAATGATCAAGTCTTGGTGGTTTTCGTATGGGAAGTTTTTCCGAGAAGGAAGTACATCGAGTAGTAAAAGAAGTGGAGTTTACAGGGAAAGTGACTGCTTGAAATTCTCAGCCGTAGGGAATGAAAGATAAAATAAGATAGATAATAAATCCAGGAGGAGTTTCGGCTAGAAATCTTAGCCGTGATAGAAAGAAAAAAAGAGTTCGAAAAGTTATAGGATAAGTTTCGTATAGAAAACCCAGCTGTGATAAAAGAATAAGAAAATAGGCTGTCAGTTCCGTGAAACTGACAAGCCAAAAATATAAGCGGGCTGGACTTTACTGTTAATGGGAGAGGCCCATTTGTATGCCTAAGCTACTTCTTTGCACGTCCAGACTTTGGCAGTGGCTTATTTTTGGAATTTGGTGAGAATCTGGCAACCATTTAGCACAGGATTTGGAGCACGGGCGCAGCTACAACTTGGAGACTATTTAAGTGACTTCTTAACATAAAAATCATATCTCTACCTCTCATAACACTTTTTTTCTTCATAAAATATTCTAAGGTTTACCCCTTTAGGGGGAAACCGGGTAATTGTGTAATGATGAGAAGCTAAATTATTGTTGGTTAAGGATGAATTCAATGTTCTAGCGTGAAGCTTTATTAGTTTTATAAATCTATTTGGAGTTTTAATCACATAATCGTTTATTTTCACTATTTCTATGGTTTATGATTGATTAATTAGATTGTTTATAGTGCACGCTAGATTAATATTTTTCTCATTCTATTGCTAGTCAAGGGTTAGGATATCCGTGTAATTGTTGAATAATTCTTACACAAGTAGAGACGTGAGACCTCGCAGAGGGATTCTGTGGAGCAATCGCGTGTGAAGACAACACTAGTAAGTGGACCTTCCGCTAAGAGTCTAACTGCTAGGATCAACCTAAGTTCACATAACTTAAAGCTTCCATTGGGTTACACCTTGAGTGCGCTACTACTTGGTGGTTCAGTTGGATAGAACTTGATATGCGAGCGTTTCGGTATCCGGTTACAAGAGGAACTTTGGGGATAGCACTGCGCCAGCTACTTTCCTACGGTTGGTGATGAATAGTTCTTACGAAGATAGATAAGTATACTAATCCAGTTATCGCTTGGTAATGGCGAAGGATTCCTTGATCATCCCTTTTATCTTATTCTCTTTTTATTTATTTCATAAACCAATCCCCCTTTTGTTTTATTATTTTGCTGAACTAAATAACCTATCAATTACACAACTCTTTGTGGGAACGATCTCTTACTACCGCTATATTACCAGATAATTAGTGGGAAATATCTTAATTAATTTGTTGTGATTACGACATACATCACATAAATGCAGTTATTGCCATATTGTTTATTATTCCAAGTAAACATATTACCAATATATCATAAATCAGAGAGATCACTATTATCCAAAATGGTTTGGATTTCAGGATATTCAATAGTAGATGGGGTGGAGTAGGTAGACCTCTCATTGGCATGCATAGTAATGTTGAGATCACCTATGATAACCCAAGGATGATCTATTTTAGCATCTATTTCTCATATATATTTCCATTGTTCCATCTTCTCTTCATGATACACTTAACCATAATCAAAAGTGTCTAGAAATTCTGGTTTACTAGGATTATCGATCTGAAATTATAAAATTTATCATCTTATCAGTATTATGTATAATTTCACATTGAAACCCAGTTTTCCAAATTAAAGAGATACCCCCAGCACGACCAACAGAAGGGAAAACCCAAGAATTGGGGTAGTTGAATCTTCTAAGATGTTGATGCATTTTAGAAGATATATTTTTTGTTTCACACAAGAATATCATGTCAGGGTTTTGACCTATGATCAAATTCCATAGTGAATTTCTAGTTGTAGGGTTGCTAAATCCCTGACAATTCCACGACAAAATCCTCATTGACAAGGGATGAGAATCAGCTAAAAATGGATTAATTTTACAACTAGACAAAAGGCAGGACTCAAAACAACACTCAAATTGAACCAAGATGCTAAAAAATAAATCACAATTCAGACAACACTTTTGGATATAGGAATAATTACTCAAGAAGCCAATATCTAAGTTATGAACAAAAAAATTAAATTTCAAAATGGGGAGACTACTAATGGAACTAATAATTAAAAATTAAAATCTGCAAACCCTAGTTTTATATCTAATTGCAATGAATTTAGGGGAAATCAACACAGTAATTAAACGAAACGAAACCCTAAATTTGTATCTAACATCATAATAACGAGCTTTATCAGGAAGGATTAAAGAATTTAAAATAATAAGATTTGAAAGAAGAGAAGTAGAAAGAACCTGATTTGCGTTACAAATTTGTGAATCAATAGCTGGAGCATGGTGAGTTTCATTTGGTCCTCTTGCTCCATTTTCAGCTTCCTCCATATTCAGATCCTCATCAGATACATCTTTGTCTTGAATCTCTATTTGACCACCACTACCATCCATGAGAAGATTATAAGAGTTCTGACTTAGGTTTTGAGAGTGTGAGAAGGTCAGGTTATCAAGGATTACATAGTTATCTTCGATTCCATCATCCCTTACTCTTTTATTTTTCCTAATGTCCGACCCATTTTTTTCTCGTATCAGCCCATCATCATTAGGTTCTTGAGGCCCATTATTACTTACACCATTCTCCTTATTTTGCATGGATTCTAACATATGTGCATTCTTTTCATATAAATCTTTGAATTGTTCATCTGTCATTCTGAAAATGAATATATTCCAAGCACGCTCATCGCATTTGTCAGCATCATGATCAATGACAAAACAGTCGGGACATATAATTCTTGGTTGTTTTTCAAAATGGTACTTGACCCATATTTTTTGCATTGCCGCATTCCACAACCAGTTTCCCCTTTTGAGTGGCATACTCAAATCCACTTCCACCTTTGCTGGAACATATCTGCCACTAACAGTGTATCCTCTCTTTCCTTCCTCAACGATTATTTTACCCATGTCTGGAAGCAGCTTCATGATTATCCCATTATCAATGTGTTCTAAACACAAACCTGTGATTAGAACCTAAAAAACATGATGGGTGAACTTATAATCCCCCAATGGAATTGCAGGGTCATAGTTTTGCAGGACTATGAGATGATCCTTAATGATCCAAGTAGGTGTTTTTAGTACAATATTCAAGTTCTCGGGGCTACTAAATCTGAAGACATACATATTTCTACCCATGACATTTATATCAACTTTATTGAGTCTTATCCAGATAAATTTCACCTCTTTCTTGACTGCATAAGTCTCTATATCATCTTTCGAGATAATTTTCCCTATGAGACTGTTTCTCCATTGATTAGCATCGGCTTCAATTTCCGCCTCAGTGATGAGACTATTCCTCATATTAGAGCTTTCAACAATAAGATTTGTTTCTCTCATCTTCTTGGTAAGCGCTGCAAGCTTCATCATTTGGGACATTTTTGTGTTGTTGATGCTTTTCTCTTTGTAATAAACTCTTTTACTTTTTCTAGCCAATTTATAGGTAGCAACAAATTTAGGGTTCTGTTAATATAACAAAAAATTCCTAATTTATCTAGATTTTTTTGGTTGGGATTATGAGCTGTAGAGAGATATCCCGGAGGAAAATAAGGCTTTAATTTGGGTATATGATTTTTGAATTTTCCTTTGGAGCGCAAGCCTAATCTCAGAATTACCTAAATTACCCTTATTGGTAGTGAGAACAATATTCTTTAGAGGATGGTTATGTTGATGAAAGAATGGATGAATGATTTTCTTTGGACTGTGTTTAAAGGAATCTTGGATGGTAGCATATACCACTGGTATGTGGGTCAAACATGGCGAGATGTGTATTAATAGCAACACCATTATTAGAAAAATACGACTTGATGAGGATCTGAAAAATTCGATAATCAGAATGATTATGAAGAAACACCACTGTTTGAATGAGATTCGAGGGACCAAATGCACCACTGCATCCAAACGACCACCACTGGATCACTACTGAATATACAAAAGAGTATTACAAATCAAAAAGAAATTAGTTTTCCATGAAAATCAAGAGCTGATAAAAATAAAGAGAAAGAAAAAATAAAAATTCAAAGGATATGAGTACGCATGATCAATGTATCTGCGGGGATTTTATAAGGACTGGTCCCAGTAGACAAACTTAATATCAAATTAACCAGCTATATCAGGGATTGGGGCATACTTAAATGCTAGTTTAGTTTGATGTAGTTGCATGCCATTGGCCGTGCATTACATTAAACCTAATAATACAGAAATAAGTGTCGGTGTAAACATGGCGAGGACACGAGGTTAATGAAAATAATTTGAGGTGGCGGATTAAAATTGCACTTTTGCAAAAGTATGGCCTTTTTTTAGCTAAAAGGTCTCCTACACAAAGAGGTTTTGCCTCCTTAATTTATCGCTTCTTTTCTCTGCCTTTAGTTACGTCATACTCTTTCCGCCCAGGTTCATCCTGTAAGGAAAATACTCCCTCCGTCCCATTATTAAGTGACCTAGTTTAAGTTTGCACAATTTTTAAAGCAAGTAATTAAAAGAGTACTTTTAATTATTTTTTTACAATTATACCATTTATGGATAATAATTAGTGAAATTTAGAAATGATTTATCTCTCAAACTACTCCACGGATGTTCGCAAACTTCATACCATTGAAAAACATTTTAAACACCTACGTAACGAATATAAACAAGCCTATCAAATTATGCATATTTTTTTTATTTTTTATAATTAACTAAAAGAATAATTTTAGAAATATCTCCTTATTTAGTGATATATGTCACTTATTAGTGAGACAAAATCTAAAATCAAATAAGTCATTTAATAATGGGACGGAGGGAGTAGTTGATACAAAGATTAACTGACCAAGTCACCCCATCCAGAAGGATGGCTAGGGAAGATGATGATGATACCAACCGGCGACAGTGTTTAAAATGGGAATTTATTCCTTAGCTTCCGTGCAGTAGTTCAAGTTTGTTGGGCTTGGCGTGGATTCGGATAGATATAAAATGACCAAAAAAACACACAGAAGGTTTTAGCAGTGGGGGTGGGGGGGACGAATTGGATTTGACCATATCCACATCCAATTCAATACTCGGAGCATTTCAATTTTGACATCACTCCTCCTTTAAAAGGCTAAGTCATATGAGCTCTCATGTTGCACAGTAAGCATGACACTCACCTCAAATTAAATTAGATAAAAGCTTTCAACTACATCAATTCTGGAAAAGACAAGTGTCGTAACGTTATTGGTCGAAGATTTTTTTTTTTTAAAACACCCCCTTAGTAGAGAACGTTATTGGTCCAAGCCCCCTGATTTTAACGGCCAAATACTAAAACCGTTAGTAGAAACGTGGGTATACAAGACTTATGTGTTGATTTACACCTAATTAAAAAATTACACCGGGTTTACACCAAATACTTAACTGGACGTTAAGTAACATCGTTAAGTAACACCGTCAAGCAGGGATATTACGTCAAAATCTTATTAATAGGGAAAAAAAGATTTTAGAATATTCGAATTTCTATAAATGAATGATTTTATACTGAAAATATTTTATACCAAAAAACGTTAAACTAAAAAGATAACAAAAATAAACGTTAAAATTCTTTTACCAATTTCCATATTTTTATACCAAAATCATTATCTAAAAATCTTGAACAATCTTATTAATTTTCGTATATTGGTTTTTATACCAAGTTGTTTTTTTTCTTTTTTTAATCTTGACCGTGTATATACAGTTTGAAAAAAATCATGAACTAAATTTTCCTAATATGTTTTTGGTTATATTAGTTTTTTTTTCTCCGTTCTCAGGGGTGCAGCAAGATAACAAAGCGAAAGATTGTCTTAAATTATGGATGCTCTATTTTCTTTACCATACAAGACAAATAAACTTCATAACACCTCTAATGGTTTTCTTGATGATTATGAGTTTATGAGGCACGTGTTTACGTCATAATCATCGTCTCTATCTCTTTCTTTCTATTTTTTATTTACATCATAATCTCTTCATAAATTACATTCTAATACTCCTTTTAAACTTATTTCAATCTTTCTCCTTTTAGTTTTTTTTTTTTTTTCCGTTTCTAATGTTGATCTCTTCTCTCTTTTTTAGCACATAACATCACACATTCTTAAGCCATTGATGTCGACATCTTAGCCTTCACGTCAATGCAAATATTAATTTTCTTAGATTACAAATCGTGATCGGGGCGAGCCGAAGCCGGTGCGTAGCATGGGCACCAAATCTAGTCCATGTTTAATCGAATATCCAATGGCCATTTGAAGAGCAGATGCGTGCGAGTGCATCTAGTGGTTTTCAAATCTCATAGTAATAATACACTTAACGGTAATTATTCCGTTCAGAAGTTAGGCTCTAAAGATTGGGCCATAGGACATCCTTCTTCTATTGCTAGAGAAGAGAAAACTTTAAAAGTCCGTCTTAAACATCATCATAGAACCAACGGGCATTTCTAAGTGGAAGGAGCGTCAAGTGCCATGACAAAGAATGAATTTTTCAGTACGCTTCTTCAGACCAAATTGTCCAATCCGAAATATACCTGCGCTCCAATTCCACGTATGCCTGCAGAATCGCAAAGCTGTAGAACCAAAACCTTGACACCGTGCATAACAGACTTGCAGTACTTACTGTACTTTAGAATTTTTATATGGCTTATACACTGTAGAGTACAACTGGAACAAAACGAAAACCAGCTAAACAGAAGTGGATCCAAAGCATTAAATATGTAGATCAATCAGATTTCAATATCAAGAAATTAATGGAAAATGGACAAGATATTATAGCGAGAGTCGTTGGAAGCTACTTAATACTGTGGAAGATAGTTGTATTGAAATTTGCAGCATCAAAAATTGTCGTGCTCCCAAATTGAAGATGCCGATCATTAAATGTGAGGTCGGAATGGAATGTACACACTTCACTAGTGTAGGACCAATTTAGGATATACGACCGAAAAGACCAAATTTTGATCGTCTGGATGGCAAATGTTTATGATTTCTAGACAAAAGGAACTCCACAAAGCCATAAAGTTGTAGGGCATCCCAACCATATCCGTACACAGCGCTGTGGGAGGAGTAGCTGTGCGGCATGTGCCATTCTCTAGTGATAACAAGAGATATTGTTGTGCATGAAAATGATGACCAACCAAATGTAAGTACGCACTTACATCGAATAGGTGGTCAGAGAGACTCCAGAATAACATAACTTGTTCCTTCCAATGAATGAACCGTTATGACCTTATTAACAAGATTGTTAATAGGGGGACTGGTTTTGATTGGGGTATACCAAAATGCTAATAAGACAAAACATTATTTGTCATACTAGGAAGCTACAATTTGGTCTGAACTCTGAAAGTTAATTGACAAGTGTCTGTGGTGGTGAGCATGGGAACGACCAGCGAGTGAAAAGAACGCACAACTAGTGGAGAAAGAGGGAATGATTGTTCTTGGTAACAGTTTGGTAACAGTTAGACCACCTTACTTCTTGTTCACATTAGATTCAGTGCTTTCAATTCAAACGTCCGCTCTCTTCCTCGAAAATACAATTGTAGCCTGTAGTATTTCTTGGTCTCGAGGCCATCACATGAGGGAGACCCTGTGACGGAGCCAGAAATTACATTTTTTTTTCTCAATTAAAATTGTGATTTTATTAACTATTATCGAAACAAAATCAATACACAAGAGCCATAAAGGCAGACCTTAAATCAAAACAGTAAAATCTATAGTAGGTTTTATAAGGGGATTCTAAAGTGATTGTACTACACTCACAGTAGATTTTTACACAGTTTTTACTAAGCCCACTCCCCTCTTTTGCCAGCTTATCATAACTTCTCTAAAACTGTGTTCTACATTCAACTGAGCACACACTTTATTCCATCTAGCAGTAACAAACCAAGGCAGCTTCTTGTTATTGAAAGCCATAACTGCAGCTTTTGAGTCAGATCTAAAGCATACTTGTAGATGATTATTCCGTACTGCCCATTCCCCTGCACAGATTATAGCCATAACTTCTGCAGAGAAGTTTGTAGCTACTCCTACTCCACTTGCTACTGCAACTATTTATTCCACGCATTTTCTTGCAACAAATCCATAGCCATCCATACATGGGTTTCCTTTTGAGTCCCCATCACAACAAATTAAGATAGTAGGAGGAGTTGGAAAAGTGAAATTGACTTCCATCACTTTAGTATATAAGTCTTCCTATATTTTATTCCAAAGAAGCTCAGTATCTGGAGGCCATAATCATCATTCTTCATGAAACCTTTTAGTCTGGATTCACATTCACCGATTAAGAATATTATCTTTTGTTTAATTTTTTTCCAGACTTTTAGCTTCTTCTTCAAATACCAGACTGTTCCTGAAGAACCATATTTCTCTTAATGTAGTAAAAGCAGTTGTTATCCAAAATTCTTGAACCACTGAACTTTTATGCTTTGCAAGTCGCAAGATATCATGAAAAGAACTTGGATTCCTGAAGTTAAAAATATTTCCAATCTAAAGCCATAGTCTATGTTAGAGCATAGCTCGGTTGAACCCACCAAGCGTTGGTATGTCAAGTTTGGTTGTCATATTTTAGTGTGCCAAAACTCATCTAAGAGTCACTTGATTATGTACTAAATACAACTTCGTTTAGGTTAGACTAGAAAGTCTAGGAATGTTGAGACAGTCAAGTATTACTCGAAGACCTGAAGAACGTGAATAAGTAACGAGCTACAACGATGACATCATCCTTCCTCTTAAGGTTAGTAATATTGACTTGAACTGTTTCATTCCTAACCTATCTTTCAAGTCGTGTTATATTGAAGGCATAACTACGAAGCTGTGTATTGGAAATATTACTCTAGTAGTGAGACATGATCACATGCAAGGTAGTTAATTTCGGAGTGTCTCGGCCGGGGCCGAGACACTGGTACAATTTTGTATCGATGGGAATTTCGTTTCCAAATTTCGGATTAAAATTTTACACTAATATTATATTTATGGTGAAAATTACATGTTGGATATGAAATTGGGAAAAAAATAATATAAAAAAACAATTCCGGCCGAAACACACCGATTTTGACCGAAATATATTGATTCCGGCCGAAAAAATCGGCGACTTTTCGTTTAGGCGAAATTTAGGTTTTCGTATGTCCCAAACCCGAAATTTCGGCCGAGATGGCCGAAATTGACTACATAGATCACATGATCATAGTATTAGGGAATTAGACTACGAAGTATAACGTTTATCTTTTGAACTTTGTAGATATGACATCGACATAATCTTATGAATGCTGTTATGATTATGTGAATGGGTAACAGTGAAGATTTCATCCTAGGAAACAATGTTTTACATTTGTTTAAAGGAAGTATATTCATGAACTTGTTTTATGAATCGAAAGGGAAATCGCCAGGCTTATTGGTTTGTCTATTCATTGTAAATCTTTGGATAACCAATATGTGTGAGATGGTAAAACCGATCGTAACTTTGTTATGTATCTTGGTATAACTAATCACAATGCCTGACTTATGATTTGGTATGACTAGTTTTGATTAATTAGTGTAATCGATCCTAAGTAATCGCCATGAGATGGTATGATCGATATTTGTAATTGGTGTGACGGATCCTAGTAATTGGTGTGACCGATCACAGAGAGTTGTGTAATTGATCCTTGTAATTGGTGTAACCGGTCCTAGTAATTGGTGTAACCGATCCTAGTAATTGGTGTAACCGATCCTAGTGACTGGTGTGACCGATCACAAGCAATACCATGAGTATATGGTATCCGGTCCTGGTATTTGATGTAACCGATCCTGGTAATTGATGTAACCGGTCCTGGTAACTTGTGTGACCGATCACAAGTGTTTACATATTAGGGTATAACCTATCCTAGTGATTGGTAGAACCGATTGAACCCATGGATGTGATTTGATATTTGATCAATCACATAGAAGTCGTGGAATACAGGTGAATCAATTCTAAACTTGTTTGGAAGTGTGTTAAAACCGATTCCAAGAATGTAAATATGAAAGATGATTTACAGAGAAAAGATGTCAACATACTTTGAACACGGACAATAATTGTTATCATTTATTTTTCAAAGATATTCCTTAATACTCAAGGAGATCTTATACCGAAATAAATTAAGAATCTTTTAATTAAGGTTTTTAGTTATATATGCTTTTAATTACCATCAATTAAATGCATATCTCTAGAGAATAAAATTAGTAATGTGCATTTACTAATTGGAGATTTTCTATTGAGAGATTTCAGAAATATTGGACAAGCATTTACTGGAATTATGAAAACCGAATATTGCCATTCATTGCATATCTTGAGAATATTTTCGGTTTTGGAAATTCCTTGGTGTCCAAACTTCATTGGTCTATAAATACCTAAGTTTGTTTTTCTAGCAAACTATCCTAAGAGCCATGCAAACTTCATCTTTTTGTTATTTCTAGTGGAGCCGTCTATTCGGAGTGGAAAGTACCCTATTTAGGCGAAATCTCTTACGACCGCTCGTTTAAAGACTTTTGTGGGATCAAGAAGCTCTACAAGTACCTTTGGTGGGAAACTAGATCATTGCAGTGTTATTAGTTTTCGATTGATTTGATTGACTAAGGGTTGTTGAAACTTTGATTGCACCTAGTTTGTTTATTCTTGAGAATCTTCTCTTCTGATATAAGATTCACTCATACTAGATCAAAGTGTCGACGAGATCTTTAGAACTTTTGTAGATCTAAATATATCTTTTGATAATCCATTGTTAACAGAATCCGTTCTGTGCGTGATTGATCACAAGAGATTCAAGTGGTTTTGTGCTGGTTTTAATTGGAGATTAAATAAGATTTGAAGACGAATAAGATTTCTTATTGGTTTCTCATATCTTTGTGTTGCAAAAAACTTGATCGGATGGGATCCAACTAGAATCGGATTCATTCGATTGATGAGATCGACATTCATAATATATCTCTTTGATATTTATTTGGATTGAGTGCGAATATAAACTTGACTTCTTTTGTAGTTATTGGATAGATTGATCTAACCAGGCAAATGAGTTTATTAGATTAAACGGAAGAGCCTTTGCATATGACTTGAGATATCTTATCTTAAAGAATCAATAGAGTTGTTACCAAACATATTTTTTGTTCCTTTACAATTTGGAATACGATCCAAAGGAATTTTTCCAGTGCGTGCACTCATCGAAGTCGGAAGCGCAAGGATACTGAGAAAACTAAGTGAACTAGGGGTAGTTGCTTGGTCTCAACTATACGAAGTTTGTTTAGATTTTTTATAGCGGCTTAATTCTGAGAGTATTCAATTCTGGACTAGGTCCTCGGGTTTTTCTGTATTTGCGGTTTCCTCGTTAACAAAATCTTATTGTGTCTTTTACTTTTCTATATCCACAATTATAATTGTTTATTATAATTAGAAGTAAAATACACAAATGTTAACTCCGCTTTACTTGATAATGATCTTATAGAGTTTGGTTAAGTCCGAACCTATTATCAAGTAATCACACTTTGGTTGTCGTATTGGCTCGATCGCGTATCCATAGACAATCACACAACTCTTCACCTTGTTGTACTTTTATTATAGGATGAAACCTTGTGCCATTTAAGAGTATCACGTAACGAATGGGGTGACTTGGTCAGTTAATCTTTGTATCAACCTTATCCATATACAATCACACAAGTCTTCACCTTGTTGTACTTTAATTCCCATTCGTCTTCATTAATAAGGCTCAGTTATGATGTCAAGTCTTCTGATACCCAATCCACCTTCCTCCAATGGTGAACAAACCTTGTCCCATTTAAGAGTAATCAATTTCCTCACATTTGGGTTACCTGACCATAGAAAATTCCCTATAATTTTTTCACTTTTTTTTAACACACTCCTTGGCCACTTATAAATAGGCATGTTGTACACATGCATGCTGCAAAGGATTTTTTTTATTAAGATAAGTCTCTCTTGAAATGCTAGCATTTTTCCTTTCCAACCAGCTAGGAAATGTAGTAACTGCTCAACCACACCCCAGACATGACATGATTTAACTCTTCCTGAGAATAACACAACTCCCAAATATTTATCAGGAAAGGATGACAGTTGTATTTGACATTCCTAGGCTATGGCTTATTTTCTAGTAGTGGAAGTACCACCTACAAAGCATTTGCTCTTTACTGAACTAATTACTTGACCAGAGGCTTCTTGATATTCATTAAGTGTCTTCATCAATCTTTTAATATCTCTCTTATCTCCATTACAAAACAGAAACATATCATCGGCAAAGAACATATATGTTGGAAAAATTCCATTTCTATTCACCATGGGAACCAGTTTTCTTTCAGTCACCATTCTGATTAGAGCTCTGCTTAAAACATCCTCTGCAATAATAAACATAATGGTGGAGAATGGGTCTCCATGTCTAAGTCCTCTACTTGTTGAAAAATATCCTACTGGCCCCAATTTACCAGAAATGAAATTCTTGCAGATGAGAATAAAGTATTCAACCACTTAATAAAATTAGCAGATACACCAAGTCTTTTTAAAACTTCAAATAAAAAATCCCAACTTATGGAGTCAAAAGCTTGAGTAATATTAGTCTTCATTGCAACATTCCCACCTCTTCTAGTTGTTTCCATCTCATTTACCATTTCTGAGGCTAACACTATCTGTTCTTGAATAGTTTTGCCTTTAATGAAAGCTCCTTATGGAGGAGATATAATATTTCCCAATAAACTACTTATCCTCATATCTAAAATCTTGGTGAATATTTTAAAAAATAAATTGGCCAATACAATTGGTCTGAATTGTTGTGGCTTCTTTGCATTATGCACCTTAGATATCAAGAGAAGAAAGTTAGAGTTTAGACCATTAGGAATATAACACCTCTTCCAACAGTATTGAATAGCCTTTATAACATCATTACCACTTATTCCCCAGCATTTTCTATAAAACCTCCCACCAAAGCCATCTAGACCTAGAGAACTATCAAGATACAGCTCATCAACTACAACTTTTATTTCATTTACACAAGGAATTGAGTCTATTATATATTTATAGCCATTGCCCAGAATTTCAGGGATCACATTCATTAAGTTCTCTGATATTTGTACCCCTGTGTATTTGAATTTAGCTTCAAAGTACTTTACTAGAGGCTCGGAATTTTCTTGTTGAGTTGCAACTAATGATCCATTTTCATTCTCAATTTTAGAAATTATATTGTGAGAAGTTCTTAGCTTCATATATGTGTGAAAGAAATTTGTATTTGTAACACCTTCCTTTACCCTGGATTTTTGATGAAGAAGTTCTCTTTGTTGATTAGATATAAGTTCTTGTACTCTCCTAGCTGTTACCAATGTATTCAACAGTTGAATGTCTTATGGATTATTGTCATATAATAAAGTAACAGATAGTACATTCATATCAGCTTGTATCATTTTAGAATTTACATCTCCAAATATTTCCTATTTCCACTTCTTAAGAATTAACTTTAGATGACAAAGATAGGTGTACCATGTACTTATTTTTTCCATTCAGATTCAACAACTTGCGTAAACGTTTCATGAGTGGACTAGATCTTGAAAGCTTTAAATGGAGTATTCTGAGGCTTATATAAAGATTTATTAGATCCAATGAGTGGCCCATCATCTGAGACACCTCTAGTACCAACATTATATTCCCAATTTAGATATAATTCCAAACACTTTGTATATAGACTGCTCTATATATGCTACAAAGGATTCTCTTCACGCCATCTTTGTTATTACACCAAGAGAATTCTATACCAGCATTTTGGAGCATAAATTAATCCACATGAGCTGAGGTAATAATTGAAATCTAACATAGCTTCTCTTAATTGATTGCTTCCTCCCTTCTTCTCATCTATACATATGACTACATTTAAATCACCTATCACTAGCCAATGAAGATTATAAGAATTTATTAAGTCCAATTCTTACCACAAAATATTTCTATCTAAAGTAAAATTTGCACCATGAACACCAGTAACCAGAACACCCCCAACATCCATAGTGATAGCCTATCTTGTTATGGAAATGACTTTAGGATCAACAATGGATGCACTCCAACACAACCATATGCTATCTTTCCTCTTAAAATTACTATTATGAATTAAACTGTATTTCATTCCTATCAATCTTATCATTCTAGCATATTTTGGATTTGCTTTAACTTTTGGTTCAACTATCCAAACCAAAGAAGGACTAAATTTTTTAACTAACCTCTGTAGTTTGTCTTTGGACTTATTTCTTCTTAAGCCTCTGACATTCCAAAGAGGACTCTCATTTACAAAGTAGTTTTTAAAGAGGAGGGCTCTTCTTCCAACTATCACCCTTTTTGGAAGCTTGTTTCCTGGTAGTAACTTTTGGCAGCTCAGGATTTTTAGCAACTTCCAGAATAACCTCTTTTACAGCTGGTAATACTTTGACTACAGTATCACTAGATGATGTAGCAATTTTCAGCATCTTACTCACTTCTATAGGTGGAAAATCCTTTATAAGATCAAGATTTGATTCCATCTCCTTAAGGACTTCATATATACCAGAAGATAGTTCACTTTCTTCCAAGTTTTGGTCTTCGACTAGTGTAGGAGGCATTAAAACCTCTGTTACCATATTATCTTCTTTGTCAGAGAAACAAATATCAAAACCAATAGGTATAAAGGTATCTTCCTTGTTCTTATTTTTTTTTCTAGTTCTGCTACCTTCTGGAGCACCAGAATCTTTGACTCCCTCATTTTGAGTTGTTTCTTTCTTTTAATTCTGCATTCAGCTACATAGTGACCAATAACCTTGCAATGATTACAAAATTAGGAACCTTAGGGATCTGAACTCTCTGAGAAAAACCTTCATATTTAGTTTTCGCCCAAACTTTCTCAGGAATTGATTTATTCAAATCCATTTCCACCAAGACACTATCATAGTAACCAATTTTCCTTTTCACAGTTACATTATCTACCTTAACAGGTCTTCCCAGAGCTTTACCAATATCCATAATTATCTTCTCTTTCCAGTACTCAATATTCAGACCTGGTAAATGAAACCAAATAAAAGCAGTAGAGGATTTTTGATCTGCTGGTTAAAACTTTAGTTCCCAATTTCTGATTTTAACATTGTGTGTCTCCATTTCCCAATAACTAGTCCAAACAAGAAGCTTATCATCTTTATTCTCCATTTTAATCACAAAAAAACCTTTACCAAGAGGAATAAGTTAACATTCTCCTTTTAGGTTCCATTGAGATTTAAGAGATTTCTCAGCAACTTCCAAAGAAAGTTTTGAAAAATCCAATCTACCCATGAGACTAAATTTCCATTCATCAAGGAAATCATCAATATCTTCATCGCAAATACAAACTTCTGGTTCATTACCTCTTGTTTCATTAACAGATGAAGAACCAAAAAAACCAGATCCAAAATTATTTTTCATCGAACCCTTATTCGATAAAAAGAACTTGTACCCAAGATTTAAACATAAAAATAGCTAGTAAAATCGACCAAAATTAAAACACCAATCATTAATGGAAGAAACGAACTCACCTGAATTAGTGAAGATTGAACATAAAAATCAATAATTTGGAATGAAAAAAAAAATTCCGAGTTAGTCTCCCGATTCGCAGAGCTTGACTTGCCCAATTTTTAGCCTAACCTAATCACCAGAAATTATAGATAAGGGGGGCTAAAAAAAATATATATAAACATATGGATTTTGGTAGACTAAATATAAAAAAATATGGAGACTAAATACCAAATACTAGATAGCAACAAGGGTAATTTAATGATTTTGAAGGAGGGTAGAGTCGGGGTTAGTCAACCCTTGGATCTGACCCTAGGGAGACCGCTGGAAATTGTAAGGTGATCGACTGGGTGTTGTAGGCTCTAAATAGTCCAAAAACACGTAATTTCTTGAATGAGCATTATCTTATAGCGGATGACATTCTTTGCAAAACAATATCAATGTGGACTCAAAAATTACAAAATCCAACTTCTTATTCAATTATATGTGCTTTAATCCTAACACCCATGACAACACAGTGCACATAAATCATTTCAAATTATGATACCGAAATAAAACTGAAATGACGAGGATACCAAGTACACCATAATCTTTTCGATATCATTTTTTTGCTATCCACCTATATAAGACACACCTTGTGTAATCTAATACAAACAAAAACTATCAAAGAGATTATTTTTCAACAAGGTAACATTAGATATATATATATATATAATAGGTTTTGAAACTCATAACCAATCTATTAGGATCAAACCAAAGTGTTGGATTAATGTACTAGTGTGTTTACTTTATTATAACTAAAATAATTATTATAGTTCGGAAAGTAAAGTAAAAACACACAACAAAGATTTTATTAACGAGGAAACCGCAGTGTAGAAAAAACTACGGGACCTAATCCGGTTTTGAATACTCTTAGATTCAAGTTTTTATGCAAAGATTACAACCAACTTCGTATAGTAGAGACAAAGTAAACTAACTCCAAGATACACAATTCCTTCAGTATCCCTGCGCCTACCACCAGTCTGGTCTAAGCACGTGAATTATATGATAGAGTCCAATATGTTAAGTCGCTCCACCTGCTGTGAATACTTCCAACACTCAACACCTTTGGATCGTATTCCGAAATAGCAAAGGACTAATCAGTTTCATTAACCACTCTATTAATTTCTCATATCAAAAAGTTAATAAATACCACCATCACAAATTGGGTATTTATTAACTTAATTCTCTTATGATCGATCAAGTACGAAATAGAGTCTGTTAACAATAGATGATCAGGAGTCATATCTTAAGATCTTGAATCAAAGATCAAATATGAAAATTTTGAGCCTTGATCAAGTTCGAGTGACCTTATATCAGAAAAGAATCATCACATAATAAACAAACTAGATAATACCAAGATTCAATTATACTGTTAGTCGACAAATCGTAATCGAAAACCAAGTGTTGATGGGAAAAATGATTTGATATTTTTTTAGGAAATTGAGAGATGACCATGCGGTCGGAGACTCCTCAACCGATAAAAATGCCTAACCTCAAACAGATGCACTATACAGGAGTGCTTTGAGTTCGATATATCAATCTATAGGACTCCGTCCTAAACCAAGAAATAGTCGTTCTAGAGTCAATTCGGTTACAAAGAGGGAAGAGGGTTGATCTGTAGGAGGGAATCTGAGAAGTGTGTGAGATCAATGGTGATCAAGGATTGTGAATGTGTTATGGGGTTCTGCAAATGAAGAATAAGTTTGAATTATGCTCAATTGAGAGAGAATATTGCTCACACGATGATTATTGGTTAGACGATAGATGTTGTCTCTTGTCTGTTGGACCAATCCTCTTGTCAATCGTGGATTCAGAAACTTATTTATATTGCTAAAATGTAGACACATTGGTCTCTAGTAAGTGTGACGGTTGCTCGATTAAAAGAGTGGGAAAGTGGGAAATCGAAATTTAACCAGTTCCAGGTCTTGCAGAGACTTGGTTATATTGTCCACCCACTACTTTGCTAACTCCGTCAACTGCCTACAAGACTTACTCACATTTTTCATCGTGGATGAACACACATGTCGTAGGCCTCCAGACCAAAACCCTAATTAATATCCCCCCATGTGACATGATTGATGTCTCATAATTTGCGGAGTCTGCAAGGCAGACGTGTATTTAATTAGTCGGTTGTTGACTTGATTAGACGATGAGTCTAAGTATCATTTAGTCGAGCATGATTGTTGAATTCTCTATGATTCATGGATTGAACATGCCTGCTGGGACGTATAGTTCTCGAATGAATGATGTTGATAATTGAATCAACATAATGGATATTGATAGTCTGAGCAAATATTGCTCGTCTGAGCAAATATTGCTTATATGATGAATTTTTGAATATTGATAGTTGAATCAATATTAGTACTCTGGGAAAATATTGTTTGTCTGAGTAAAATTACTAAATATTGATAGTTGAATCAATATTCCTCGTTTGAGGAAATATTGCTCGTCTGAGCAAATATTGATCGTTTGATGAATTTTTGAATAATGAATATTGATAGTTGAATCGATATTCCTTGTCTGAGCAAATATTTCTCATTTAATAAATTAATGAATATTGATAGTTGAATCAATATTCCTCGTCTGAGCAAATATTGTTCATCTGATAAATTACCGAATATTGATAGTTGAATCAATATTCCTTGTTTGAGAAAATATTGCCCATTTGATAAATTACTGAATATTGATAGTTGAATCAATATTCCTTGTCTGAAAAAATATTGCTTGTTTGATGAATTATTGTTAGCACGACCAAATAAAATATTAATTAAAATATTGGTAGATGGACCGAATATTATTTAAGATGTTGATTGCTGGATCAATATAAAAATATTAGTGTTCAAACCTGCTCAGAATTATGATTTGCAGAGCGTTCAGTTCGAAACCATAATTTTGATCAATTTTTGATCAATTGATGATTTACTGAAAATCAATCACTGAGTGAAGGAGGGACCGACTACATGGAATGATGGTCGACCATGTAGCGCCCAGGGGTTCGAGTGAGCACGCACCAAAGTACTTTATTGACCAGTTGGTGAAAAAACTAATTATGGAGATATGAGGACCGGCCCTTGGTGGTCGTGGGACCAGCTGGTGGTCGATTGAGCAAATTCCAAGTTGGTTGAAAAGAGTTTGAACCCAATATGAACTGTTGAGAGCTAATTAGGTCAAAATTATGAAAGAGTGTGGGACCAGCTCCTTGCAAGCTTAAGGGCCTACCTTGGTCGGTCAAGGTGGTATGCCCGTGTCACCATAGTAGTCTTGAGAGTTTTTTTATTTTATGGTGCACGTTTGAGCAATACTTAGGATTTTCAGAAGACTTTGATCTTGACTGAAACTCTCAATTTTGCTCGAATGAGCAAGTAGAAATTTGCTCGTGCGACCAATATTTTGAGAATATTAAAATAATAATATTTTAATTTTTGACGTGAGAAGCCTAGTCGGTCATGTGACCATTTGATTTTTTGGTTTTTCCACGGTTTGAGCAATATTTGAGAAAATATTGAAAAACTAGGGTTTTTGCTCAAATGAATGAGTTTCATGAGATGAAGGAAATAATAATATGAGAAAATAAGGTATTGTAAGGTGTGGGGCAGGTCACGGCTAGGGCATGGCCGGCCAGCTAGGTGGCCCGGTCCCGTGACACCTTTCCCTATTTTTTCATCGTTTGAAAGAAAATATGAAGAAACTAGGAGTTTTGCTCAAACAAGGAAATTTGCTCGAATGGAGTTTTCATGAGATTAAGAAAAATAACAAAATAATGGGAGAGGCGTGGGGTCGGCCGGTGGGCCCGATTCCCTAGGCGCCTCTTTTATTATTTTATTAATATTATTTTCTCCCTTATTTTGCATAGGTTTTCTCGTTCGTCCATATTTTTGAATGTTCGTTCGTGCGTTCGGGTGCTCGTTTGTGCATTATTTGCTAAGTACACTCGCACCATTTTCTCGGGGCTTACTCGGTGGTGGTCCAGATGCCCGATCGGTGAATATTTATTACTAATTCATGAAATTCAGCTGAGAATAATTCATGAAACGGAGTAATAAAATTATTTGAGTATTTATTACTAATTCATGAAATTCAGCTGAGAATAATTCATGAAACGGAGTAATTGAATGAGTTGAGTATCTATTACTAATCCATAGAATCCATATGAGGATCAGCCATGAAATAGAGTAATGAGATATAACATATTATTTTCTAGGAATTTAGTTGATGAATGACACGCCAGAATTAACCTATTTGCAGAATTGAGATATGACATAATTGAAGCATCATACTCGTTCTGAGGGGGTGTATAGTCAGGGAACAACGAATAGTGTGATGTCCTGAAGACATTAGGCTCTATACTAGCATGAAGTATGTCTAGGAGCCGCCCAATCATTAAGAGATTCTATACACGGTCTCTCTACGTAGTCAGGGAACAACGAGCAGTGTGACGTCCTGAAGGCGTTAGGCTCTATACTAGCATGCAATATATCTAGGAGACGCCCAATCATTTTGATTCTATGAGAGGTGATGATGAAATATGTGAAGCATCTAAAGCTCAACTGAGAGGATTTTCGAGAAACATATTCATCATATCTCGGAGAGGAAGTTCGCTCAGTCAGAGATCGTGAAATGGTTCACGGATCATAAAATATGAATCATCACATACATTCCTGAAGTCGGGCCAGAAACATGCAATATCATGATTTTATCCCTTGCCGAAAATCCACCATCAACACCAAGACAACAATACAATTTTAGTTTCCCACCGACGGTACTTCTAGATGCTTATTTATCCCAAAGAAGACTCTAACCAGAGCAACGTAAGATATTTGGCCTAATCCGGATACTTTCCTCTCCAATGAGTATTAGAAGAATAATGCTAGTCGGCTTACCTCACACCAACTAGAAAAATAAAGTGTGTGTGTCATGGGATAACTTTGGAAGAAGAACAAACTTCATATTGTAGTAGAATATTTGGGAAAGAGAAAGAGGCAGAGAAAAGAGAAGGATTCTATTGATAAGAGAGTTATTTGGTTAAATGGGTACAATATACTTTATATACATGGAAAAGGGGAAACCTAAAAGACTTCCGTTTTAGACTGCACATAAATGGGCATTGGCCCTTTAACACTTGTGTGGTTCAACAATGGAACTCTAGATGTAGTGCTTCACATATAATAATTCGAATGTAGGTCCTCAAATATCATCCTCTCTTTGATAACTTGTGTCGAAATCAATTTCCTCATTAAAACTTTGACAAGGAAAAACCCAGTGGGACAAAACCTTGGTACAACTATTCACATGTAGTACTTCACATGCTGTCCCATACTTTATATGTAGTTCATCACATGCAATACGATCTTCAATAATTGACGAGTCTAAGTTAACTGCCTCGTTAAAACTTCGTCAGGAAATACCCAGAGGGACAAAACCTGAACTAAAAAAAAAAATTAATTAAACTTAGGACATAGTTGGATGCGTATGAGTTGCCTCATTAAAACCTTGACAAGGAAAACCCAGTGGGATAAAACCTTGACAAAGTGAAAAGAGTACAACGTGACATATGCAAGTAAAGGTGATCAGTTGCAGATGATCACTTTGCTTCGTTTAAGTTGACTAGTTGCTTCACCACTCTTAAGACATAAAATCTTCGTGGGAAAGATAATAGCCTTAGCTTGGAAATTACATTTCCGTTGTTTGTCATTGTCTCATTAAAAACCTTGCCGAGTAACAATACCCTGTGGGAAAAAGCAAGCTCGGTGAAGGAAAATAGTTCAACACACCATTAGATGCTCCCCCTGATGTCAGACAATTTTCATTAGTCTAATGCAGTCAAAAGGAGTTTATCACACTTTACTTTGGTGACTTGAATGTTTATAAGACCATGTTGTTGATTTTGGAAGTTACGTTGCTTAACAGACTATCACGCTTCATTTCTTTGATTCAGATATTTTCAGTAATATCAATGTGATCTTTATATCTTCAATGTTCAACATACTTGATGCTTTTAGTGTTATCTTGATAAAAACCTTGTCGAGTAACAAAACCTTTTGGGAAAAATTGTTCTCGATCAAAGGGGAAAAAAGTACAACACGGCTTCAATTTAGAAGTAAAATATGTCGACATCATATCCTTAGATCCTCCCCCTGATGTCGACATCTCCCCTGATTACTTTCAGAGTTGTTCCTAGTCATGTACTTTTCAAAACTGAATATTGGATGACCTAGAAAATAGTCTACCATATCTCCCCCCTGATTACTTTCGTTGGAGAAGAGATTATTGTTCTTTCATAATCAACAACTTTTGGATTGCACTTTCACTAGCATTCCTTTTAATGTTTTTGCAGGGATAAAACAAATTTATGTCAATGGCTACTTTTAAGTACATGATTACATTCACTATACCATTCCAATGACGTTCCATTGGCGATGAGCTATATCTAGCTAACAAGTTCCCCAAGGATGTAAAATTTAATCGAGTACATTATTATACTAAGGTTGTGTTTGGCATGGAAGGAGTTTGAATTCTAGGGAGTTCCAACTACCTAGAATTCAAACTACTTAGAATTTGAATTCCATTCTTCTAAATGTATGTGTTTGGCATGATTATTGGTGAAATTGGTAATTACGTCATTCTTCTTTTTCAAATGTTTATTTCTTCAAAATATTTATTTATAATATATTATTTGCTGGTAAATTTATTTTTGAATCACTGAATTTCTTCAAAAAATTATGTTTAATTATTTTTAATAATTTTTAATTTAATTATCATTAATAACGTATATTTTAATAAATAACTTCATGAAAGACTAGTAAATTAATAAATGCAATATTAGTAATTAAATAAATATTATAATATTTATATAAATATAATATTACTTAAATTAAGTTTAATATAATATTACTTAAATTAATTTTAATATAATATTAACTTAATATGACATAAATATAATATTAATTAAATATATTAGCATATTAATATAATATAGTATAATATTAATATATTATAATATTAATTAAAAATATTAATAATTGATAATATTAATGTAATATAATATTAATATTAATTAATTAAATATAATATATTAATTTTAAACATAATATTAACCAATTTAGTGAATTTCTTTTTAAAAAAAATTAATTTTTTTTAAAAGTAATATTATTTTTCATTTCATATATAAAAAATATTAATAAGATAAAAAAATATTATTTTATATATAATATAAATGTGATTTTTGAAGTGAAAAGGTTATAAAATTATTATTTATGTAAATATAGTATTAATAATAGTTCAATAAAACTACTATTTTTTAATAAAAAAATAATTTATCAACAATGATAATTAATTATTTATGTAAATATAATTTTAGTAAATAATTTTATATTTAATTGAAAATTTATTTAAATTAATAATTCAAATAAATAATAATATTAAATAATACTCAGTTTGGGTATTTTAAATAAAACTATTATTTTAAATTTCAAATTTAATAATTTATCAACAGTACCAGTGTATTTAAATAGTAATAAAATATATATTTTTCCATTTTTGAATATGCGAAAAAACAAAATATTATTAAAGTATTAAATATTACCAATTAAAAAATATTATAAACTTTAAAATAAAATAAAATATAATTACTTTAATTATCATAGTAAATTTATAAGTATAGGAAATGAATTATTGTTCAAAGAAAAAAGAAAGTAAAATGTCAAAATGGTCAACGGGAGAAGTTGGAAGGATGGAGTTCCAAATTCCATGGGGGGAGGTGTCATTTGATTTTATACTGAATGAAGGAGTTTCAACTCCCTGAAGTTCCAATTCCACCCATGCCAAACACCCTTGGAATTCAACTCCACCCTTGACTCCTCCCGTTGACTGAACTCCACCCTCAACCACCTCCGTGCCAAACGCACCCTTAGTACAACAATGCGTCTATTGTACTTAGATATGAGAATTTCATCTTGTTAGAGCATTGCTTGGTCGAACTCGCAAGCTTTGCTATCTCAAGCTTGTTTGTCAAGTTTAGTTGCCAAAACTATAAGTCTTGATTTCAAGTTTACTTATAGTTAAGTCTCATACTAGGATAATAAGTATAGTCGAATAAAAACGAAGAACTACTCAAGGGAACTTGTGGAACTTCATCAACAAAAGGTATGTGGAGATTTGAAATTATCTATCACTCAAAACTCTATCTATTATATCTCCTATTTTGAGACAAAAGTCGTATTACTATATTGACTTCAATTATACACATTTACTATTTCGAGCCGAGTTTATTTCGCTTATCTATTTCTCGAAATATGTGTTGGTAAGCTTTTGCCTTATCCAAGTTCATCTTTACTCGTGGCGAAAGTCATATTGATTATTTCAATAACTTGAAAATCTCTTTGATGAAAATAGTTTGTGGATATATAACAACTATTATAACATCCTCTAAGAAAGTTTCAATAATTGAAATGAGAGTTTAGATCAAGTAACCATGTTTGGATATAAACATAATTTGTTCTCACATTTGTGTAAAATTCCAAAACCGGGAACCTAAAGTTGCGTACACGTACGCGTACTAGCGGTTGTTTGAAATCCGGGTAAGTATGCGTTCCCGTACGCATACTGGCGGAAAGTTCACGTCCGTGAATTTCTGCTGGAGTTTGGAAGTGAAAACAAACTCAATCCGGTCACTTAAGTATGTGTACCCATTTGCATTCCTTGGAAAGTTACTTTCTAAAATCAGTTTTTTCATGAACTAAAACATTTATATAATAAGGAATGTAATCTTTGCAAACCGTGGCTATAATGTTCATGAATTGATTCAAGTGAATCAAAATCGATTTTGCTTCGATCGTATCTTGTATACTTTTATGAGATCTAAGCAATTGAATAACTCTCTAACTAGTTCATTTGAGTCACTTGAACTAGTTATGGTGAACATGAATAAGGTTGATATGAAAGTGCTCATATGGCTAACCATTGGTTAACTATTGTTGAACCAACTAAGTGTACACGTTTAGGTACAGTTACCCAAACCTAAATGAAGGTGCATTTCATTTGTGTATAACAAGCTAAGTTCGATCTAACGGTTGAAAGATATTATCTTGAATCTAATCTGGTTTTCATCTAATGGTGAATATTGAATGCTTTTGAAAAGGAGAGGGTACCCCAAATATACCTCAAGCTATTACTTTTCCTTCCTATAAGTCCTTTCCCCGAAAGTGATTGTCTAAGACTGAGTCGAGACAATATAACATATCGGTTCACACTTTGTGTGATCATATATGGATACGAGATCGAGACAATACAACAACAAAGTGTGTTTACTTGATACAAAGGTTCAGACTTAACCAAACTCAATAGGATTCACGTATCGAGTAAATAGGAATTAACGTTTGTGCAATTTACTTTAATTATAATTATAATAAAAAAAATTATAATGCGGAAATATAAAGTAAATGACACAACAAGATTTTGTTAACGAGGAAACCGCAAATGCAGAAAAACCCCGGGACCTAGCCCAGAATTGAATACTCTTAGGATTAAGCCGCTATACAAAATAAACCAACTTCGTATAGTTGAGACCAAGCAACTAAACCTATAGTTCACCTAGTTCCGTCTATATTCCCACTCCTCCAACCTGTAAACAAGTCACGTACTTGGACCAATTCCTTTGGTTAGTATTCCAAACAGTAAAGGAACAACAAATCTGTTCGGTATCGACTCTCTTCAACCAAGTGATATGAGTTGCGCAAAGGTTCATTTGTTTATCTTAACATAAACTCCTTTGCCAGGTTCCAAGATCTATCTTATGTTCAATCACCCAAAGGAAATCGTTAAGATTAAGCCAATCAATACCTTAAATCACAAGGAAACGTATTGATGCCGATCTTCCTCAATTAATCAATCCAATCTACCACAAGGATAAACCAATTATTAATTGGATCCACTTTTTCCCAAACAAGTATTGTGTACACCAAAGATTATAAAACAAAGTCAGAAATCTTCAATATTTTCTTTATCTTCAAATCTTCTTAGATCTTTAATAAACACTTGCACACAACTACTTGAATCTCTTGTGATCAATCACACACATAACGGAGTTTGTTAACAATGGATTATCACAAGATCGTCTTTAGATCTAAAAACAATCTAAAGATCCATGTCGAAACCTTGAACTAGTTTGAGTGAATCTTATATCAGAAGAGAAGATTCTCAAGCATAAACAAACTAGGTGCAATCATAGTTCAACCACTGTTAGTCAATACGAAAACTAAAGATAAACTGCAATATCTAGTTTCCCACCAACGGGTCGCGCTAGAGCTTCTCAATCCCAAAGAAGACTTTAAATTGAGCGGCCGTAAGAGATTTCACCTAATTAGATTACTCTCCTCTCCGATAGGCGGCTTCACCAGTAACAAAGACAAAAGAGGAAGTCTATGTTACGCATGATTAGTTTGCTAGAAATGCAAACTCAAAGTATTTATAGACAAAGAAGTTTGTACACCAGGGAATTTCCAAATCCGAAAATATTCTCAAGATATTTTTCATTACTCCACCAAATTCGGTTTTCATAATTCCTGTGAATGCACTCTCCAAAAATACATGATCGAAATCTCCTTGGAAAATCTTTAATTAGAAAATGCACATTACTAATTCTTATTTTCCATATATAATTAAAAACCCTTAATTAAAAAGATTCGTAACTTATTTAAATTCGATCTTGGGATTTACTTCCTTCTTAGCCGTTAAGGAATATCTTTGAACAATATAGAATAAGCATTAATGCACCGTGTTCAAAGAGTGTCGACATCTTACTCTTGCAAGTATTTTTTCATACTTTCTCACTTGAAACCGATTTACCACGCTTCTAAACAAGTTTTGAATTGGTTCATCTGACTTTCAAGAACTACGTGATTGATTAAGTAATACTCAATCACAACTCATGGGTTTACGGTTCTACCAAAACAAGTTTCGGTTCTACCTCCATGTGAGTACTGTGCATAGTTACACTAGCTTACCAAAGATACGACTGACTAGGTACTAGGATCGGTTCCCCACATATATTTGGTAACTAACTTGTATGCACTGCACATGTCCATAGGATCGGTTCACCCTTGCCGAAAAATTGTTGCACATGTTCATAGGATCGGTTCCCCTTGTGATGCACTAAAACTCTTACTAGGATCGGTTCCCCTTCTCCCAGTAATAAGTTCAAACACTCACAACCCGATCATACCCCAGGTGATTACTTAAGATCGGTTTCACTAATAAAAGTCTTACCAATACATAAGTCAGGCCTCATGTGAATAGTTTTACCAAGAATACAAACAAGTCATAAGCGGTTATACTAATCACACATATTGGTCATTCATAAGATATGCAACGAAGAACATCCCCAATAACGCCTGACGATTTCCTTTTCGATTCACAACACATATCATGAACTTACTTCCTTAGAACACATGTAAACATTGTTCCCTAAGATGAAATCCTCACCTCATACACATACATAATCACAATAGCATTCATATGATTATGTCTATGTCTTATATACAAAGTTTAATGGTTACGCAAGAAACTTCATATTGTATTCCTTAATACTACATCTATCTAGAGTGTTCATGCTTCACAGTTTTATGTTTTCAATATACACGACTTTAAAGATACGTTAGGGAATGAAACAATTTAAGTCAAATATTATTAACCTCAAGTGGAAGGATGATGTTGTGGTTGTAGCTCCGTTCTTCTTCACTTCTTCAAGTCTTCGCAATACTTGTAAAGTCTCACCCTATTACTTTCAAGCTAACCTATACGAAGTTGACTCTAGTACATTTAAATCAAGCGACTCTTAAATGAGTTTTGGTTCACTAAAATATGACAACCAAACTTGACATACCAACGCTTGGTGGGTTCAACCGAGCAATGCTCTAACAACTTTGTTGCCAAGATAACTTAGATTGCAAACCCTGATTTGGAATCTATATAAAGGAGAACTCTAGCAACTGGGAAAACTAATCCCCACACCTCCTATGTGATACTAGTTGCATAAGCTAGAGTCGATTCTCCTTTAACCTTAGGTTTTTCACGAAACCCTGTAGGTTAACGACTTAAAAACTTCATTGGGATTATGAAGCCAGACCCAACTATTTTCTCTGTAGTTGCGTGATTTGATCTTGCTATTTTTAATCGTAATTGAGTACAATCGTAAGATTATCTTGAGATTTATATCTCTGATAGGCAAGATAGAAAAGTAGTCACAAACACCTTCATCTCATTGTTTGTGATTCCACAATATCTTGTTTCATTGATCGATTAAGATTATTGTGAGGTGATTGATAATACTAGGCTGTTCTTCGGGAATATAAGTCCGGGTTATCAATTGGTTCATGTTCACCTTGTTTTATCACAAGACGGAACAAAAAATCGTAGGTATATCTGTGAGAGACAGATTTATCTATTCAATAGACTTTTCTGTGTGAGACAAATTTGTTTATCAAGTCTTCGACTTTGGGTTGTAGCAACTCTTAGTTGTGGGTGAGATAAGCTAAAGGAATCAACTGCGTAGTATCCTTCTGGGATCTGAGACGTAGGGAACACAACTGTACCATGAATTAGTATGATATTGATTAGGGTTCAACTACAGTCCATACCGTAGTTAGATTTGTAGTAGGCTAGTGTCTGTAGCGTCTTAATACAATGTGGTGTTCAAATATAGACTAGGTCCCGGGGTTTTTCTGCATTTGCGGTTTCCTCATTAACAAAACTTCTAGTTTTTGTGTTATTTCTTTTCCGAATTATATTTTGTTATATAATTGAAATATCACAGGTTATGCGTTGAATCGATCAACTGGTAAACCCAACCTTTGGTTGTTGATTGAAAATGATTAATCCTTGAACATTGGTCTTTGGTACCATTCAAGTTATTTCTCTTGTATTCAATCAGGCTCGCAAATTTCTATTTGTTTGATTGCGGATTAAATTGAGAAACTGAGACATAACTCTTTGATATACTTTTTATTAAGATAAAGGTTGTATGTCTAGTTGATTCTCTTGAAAGTATATTGGAGTTAGTCCATACAAATTGCTAAGCGAAATATTGGGTGAGGTTGTTATGCCCCCGCTTTTTCACATCTCCCAACACATCTTCGTCATCTTCCTTTAGACGAAATGGTCACTTACTTACTTTTGAACTCGACTAATCATGGGAGTGCTACCAGGATGCATTTTGATATTTTTGAGTAATGGGTTTTTATATTACTTTTTAGGTATAAAAGGGATTGATAATTTATGGGTTATTTAACGTTTGTTACCCAGCAAATGTCCAACACCTAGCTTTGGTACCCAATATTTGAAATATTATCGGTTGGTACCTTGACCAACGTAGACTATCTAAGATCCCGTTTGACTAATCTATTTTAATTTTTGTTAATAAAAATAATTCATTTTACAAATTTGTCCCTCCGTAATTTCCATGAGGACTATAGAGGCATCCATCATCTGCTTGCGGGAAGCCGTCCATTAAAACGGGAAACCTTCTTCTTCTATCATCTTCTTCTCCGGTCATGAGCAACTTCTCCTTGCAAGTTTGTTGTTGCTGCTGCTCCATGGATCGTACGGGTGGTTTCGATGCTTCTCCAAAATCCGCAAAAGCTTTCACATTTGAAATCAAAAATGAAAACTGATAAGTCTAACTAATTACCTCCAAGAACAGCATAACCAGAACGAGTTTAATTAACCAAAGATGGAAATGAAACATCCATGACAAACAACAAATCATTAAACATATAAAATATCAACATCTTTAACATCTTCTTTACAACAGTTAGTGTTCCTTATCAACTAGAGCAACCAATTTTAACAATAACTATTAAATTCCAAAACAAATTTCATTCAAAGAACACCGCATTTGAAACCCCCAAAACTAATTTCATTCAATACCCAATATCTCCGACGTGACAACGTATTCTTCATTTGAAATCAAATTTATTCAATCGGGAGGTGGTAGTCCCTAATCCATACAGTAACAACATGAATTTCGATCCAATTCCTGCGTCCTCCCTATTTCTAGGGTTTGTTGATAATAGTTTAATTATTTTTTTGATTTTGATGATGTTGTAGATGGTTTGTGAAACAAATCGGTTGTTCTTACGGAGAATAACGAGGGTAAGAAGAGTTTTCACTTGGGAAGAAACATCTTTGGGAGAGGGTGGTATCGGAAGTGATATTGGTGCCGGTGCGGGAAGATGGTTGGTTGCGCATTAGGTGTGAACGAATGAAATAGAAGAAATTAAAAGGATTAGGGCTATATTTGTAAATTCGAATAATTATGGAAATAAAAATAATATTAAGTAAAAAATAGTTTGGTCAAAGTTTGATTCTGACAGTCAACGGTTATACTAGGTACCAACCGTTAATATTTCAAATATTGGGTACCAAAGCTAGGTGTTGGACATTTGTCGGGTACCAAACGTTAAATAATGAATTATATCTTTACGATATTTAAGAAATTTAGATGTGTATCCAAAGATTAATGAAGATTTTTACAATATAACACTTTATGTTGGTCTTTTACAGTTGTTTTATTATTTTAATGATATCGTTTTTCGTTTCAAACTATATAATCATTCAATGATTTATACTGTTGATAGTGGATTTTCGGCAAGGGCTAAAATCATAAAATCGTGATACTGCATGTTTCTGGCCCGGCTTCAAGAATGCATGTGATGATTCATAATTTACGATCCGTGAACCATTTCACGACCTCTGACTAAGCGAACATTCCTCTCAGAGTTATGATGAATATGTTTCTCGAAAGGCCTCCCCGGATGAGTGTTCGATGCTTCACACATTTCATCATCACCTCTATGTAGAATCAAATGATTGGGAAGTTCTCTAGACATAATTGTTTGTAAGAGAGCTTAACGCCTTCAGGACGTAACATTACTCGTTGTTCCCTGACTACATAGAGCGACCAACCTCTACATAAAATCTTAATGATTGGGCTGTTCTCTAGACATAATTATTTGTTTGAGAGCTTAACGCCTTCAGGACGTCACATTGTACGTTATTCCTTGACTACGTAGATAGACCGTGTGTAGAATCAGGCGGTTCTTTAGACATAATTATTTGTTAGAGAGCTTAACACCTTCAGGACGTCACGCCTATTGTTGTTGCCTGACTATACACCCACAAAACGAATATGATGCTCCAATTATCTCATATCTATTCTGCAAATAGATTAATTCTACCGTGACATTCATCCACTGAATTCCTAAAAAATAATCTATTATATCTCATTACTCCGTTCCCTGAATCCCTCGGCTGGATTTCATGGATTAGTAACAGATAACCATTATATCTCATTACTTCGTTCCCTGAATCCCCTGGCTGGATTTCATGAAACTTGTTTTGGTAGAACCGTTAAACCCATGATTTGTGATTGAGTGTTCTTGATCAATCACATAGTTCTTGAAAGTCAGATGAACCAATTCTAAACTTGTTTGGAAGTGTGGAAAATCAGTTTCAAGTGTGTAAGTATGAAAGAGGACTTACAAAGTAAGGATGTCGACACAATTTGAACACGTGCAGTAATGCATATCTTTTATTGTTCAAAGATATTCCTTAACAGCTAAAATGAAGAAAATCCCAGGATCGAAATTAAATAAGTTAAGAATCTTTTAATTAAGGTTTTTAACTATATATGGAAAATAAGAATTAGTAATGTGCATTTACTAGTTAAAGATTTTCCAAGGAGATTTTCGGTCATTATTTTGGATAGAGCATTTCCAAGAATTATGGAAACCGAATTTGGAAATTATTATTGCATATCTTGAGAACATTTTCGGTTTTGGAAATTCCTTGGTGTCCAAACTTCCGTGTCTATAAATACTTGAAGTTTGCATTTCTGCCAAACTAATCCTTCGTGACAGCGAACTTCCTCGGTTGTGTTGTTACTGGTGAAGCCGCCTATTCGGAGAGGAGAGTAACCTAATTAGACGAAATCTCTTACGACCGCTCAGTTTAAAGTCTTATTTGGGATTGAGAATCTCTATTAGTACCGTTGGTGGGAAACTAGATAATTGTGGTTTATCTTTTGTTTTCGATTGATTTGATTAACTAATGGTGGTTGAACTTTGATTGCACCTAGTTTGTTTATGCTTGAGAATCTTCTCTTCTGATATAAGATTCACTCAAACCAATTCGAAGTTTCGACATGGATCTTTAGACTGTTGTTAGTACTAAAGACGATCTTGTGATAATTCATTGTTAACATACTCCGTTCTGTGTGTGATTGATCACAAGAGATTCAAGTAGTTGTGTGCAGGTGTTTATTGAAGATCTAAGAAGATTTGAAGACAAAGAAGAAATGGAAGATTTCTGACTTGGGTTTATAATCTTTGGTGTGCACAATACTTGTTTCGGAAAAAAGAGGATCCAACTATAATCAATTTATCCTTGTGGTATATTAGATTGATTAGTTGAGTAGACCGACATCAATACGGTTCTTTGTGATTAAAAGTATTGATTGCAAAATCTTACAATTACCTTGGGTAGTTGAACATAAGATAGATCCAAGGACCTGACGAAGGAGTTTATTTAACATAAACAGAAGTGCCTTTGTCCAACTCATATCACTTGGTTGAAGAGAGTTGATACCAAACAGATTTGTTGTTCCTTTACTGTTTGGAATACGAACCAAAGGAATTGTTCCAAGTAAGTTACTTATTCATAAGTTGGAGGCGTGTGAATACAGAAGTAACTAGGTGAACTATATGTTTAGTTGCTCGGTCTCAACTATACGAAGTTGGTTTATTTTGTATAGCGGCTTAATCCTGAGAGTATTCAATTCTGGACAAGGTCCCGGGGTTTTTCTGCATTTGCGGTTTCCTCGTTAACAAAATCTTGTTGTGTCATTTACTTTATATTTTCGTATTATAATTGTTTTATTATAATTAATGTAAATTGCACAAACGTTAATTCATATCTACTTGATAAGCAATCCTACTGTGTTTGGTTAAGTCCGAACCTTTTTATCAAGTAAACATACTTCGTCGTTGTATTATCTCGATCTCGTATCCATAGACGATCACACGAAGTGTGAACCGATTAGTTGCATTGTCTCGACTCAATCCATAGACAATCACTTTCGGATAAAGGACTTATAGGAAGGAAAAGTTTTAACTTGAGGTATATTTGGGTACCCTCTCCTTTTCAGGGCAGTCCTGAAGAAAGCCTTGGAGCAGCGGTTAACCAACATCATTATTGAAAGTGATGTGAAAAATCTCATTGAACAATTTTCAGCTGGCTTGTTTGATGGAAACTCGCGTACGGATGCTATTTTGTAAAGATATTCAATTTTTCTCTTATAGATTAGTGGCTTGTGTTTTTAATTGCCAACCGCGTGTTTATAATTCAGTAGCTCATGAGTTAGCTCAATGGGCAAAAACAAACATGTTATGGAGAAAGATGATTATTTAGTCTGAGATCAACCCCGTTTTTTTTTTTTTTGTTTTTTTTTAGTCAAACCTGTAGCCAAATAAATTGGATAAATATTCAATTTTCCCTCAAATTAAAAAATAATTTCCTAACATATTTTTTCTTCTAAATTTTGCTTTTCAAGAAAACGAAAAGAAAACCGTAATTTGCAAGATGAGACTGGATTGGAGCATCCGGAGAGGTCGCTAACAAAACTCTGGCCAGAGTTTTTCTCCATAATCCGGTCGGCAGAGGCTACAAACTACAAAGTACTGAGTCTACAGACCCAATAAAGTGATCCAGATTCCAGCAAACTACACAGGTTGCCCATAAGATAATGCGCAGTGCTGCACTGATGAATGAGTACGGCGCTAGTGTAGGAAAGTGAGCTGGCATTTCTAATATTCTGTGACTATAAAGAGATATTAAACTAAACGAAATAAATTATATTTGCCAAACAAAAGGTGTTAATGTGACCTGAAAAGTACGACTAAAGGTGGACGGCAACAATCGTCTTTATAAATTAATTAAGGAATTAAAATTAGGAAACATAAATTCTTTTCTCCCTTTATGGGAGAAATGGTCAGGTGAGAACCGTGTGTACAGGGAGTGGTATTTTTTTCATTGGTTTCCCATTTCTTTAGCTAAATTCTCTAATTTGCCCCCTCTTTCCATCATTTTATAATAAAATCATTATGGGGATACTAAAAAAGAAAAAATTATGAAGTAATTGAAATATCACTTAGATTGGTTCTAGTGGCTCTTCCCATCCACTTCCTAAATACCTTTATACATCACCCTGTGAAGAGCCTAGCCCCAGTGGGAATTCCCTATTATTTTTACGGACGAAGAACGAGTAGCCGTTTTGATGAATAAAACGGGGAATGACTAACCGTTTTTAAAGAACGGACAACCATTATTCGTTATCCATCATGATTGTTTATTAAACCACTCTCTGAACTTTACGTTTCTTCACATCATTAAGAACAATTCACTAGCAGCCAAATTACAGGGCGTTGTGCATCAACATCTAAAGCTAATTTGCCTTTTGCAATACAGTACCCAAAGTGAAAGCTTCACCAGCAACTAAATTAACTTTAGATGGTTCTTTGTCGACATTGGATTTCAAAGTTAGGGTTTTTCTTTTAGACAAGAAGGATAGAGGGAATGGACAATTGAATTCTTGGTTTGGTTTTGTTGTTTATCTGGTTAGTTTTATGGGTTTTCTATGAATTTTATTTTTATGGTCTTACATGGAGTGAATTGAATCAAATGTTTGAACTAGGGAGGAAGAATAGGAGTGAAAGAAAATGCTTTTTCTACGATTAGTTCATGGGTTTCGATTGATGACGGTGTATGCGAGGTTGAGATACTGTTGTTTCAATTTTTTAGAAACGGTCAATGATAATCCGTTTTTTTAGCCTATTACGGCTATCCATTATCCGTTTTTCTCTTTTTTAGAACGGCTAACGATTGACCGTTTCCGGAGTCTTCCCGCTAGGATTCCCGCACACTAGGGAAGCCTTGCGGGAAGAGGCACTTTAGACCACGGTTTTTGCTCTTGGGAAGAGCTTGGGCAGCTCCATAAGACCCAGTCTTATCCAAGTGTGTTAAGGGGATACTTCAAATAATATATTTTGATTAGATGAAAAAGAAGAAGTATTCTGGAAGATTTGTGTGATATGAGAAGGTGCTTAAATTGATTTTAATGACTCCTAATTGCAACCTTTTTTAGATAATCAAACTTTCATCTATGAAAAAACCCCAAACCAAATCCCAATTCAAACACTAAATCGATATAATTTTGCATTTATAAAGCCACTTTCGGTATTGTATTCATCCGAAAAAACAATACCAAAAGTACTTTCGATATTGTATTCATCCGACAAAACAATACCGAAAGTTAACCTGCTACTGAAATTCAAATTCGATTTTTTTATTGAAATACAATTTAAACTATTTTTTTGGTAAACTAGATGGTTTTGATTCAAATCATTTTGATTATCATAACGATTTTTTGATAACCTAAATAAAAAATCATTCATAATGGTTTTGATAACCTAAATACAATGATTTTTTTTTCATAATGATTTGTGTGATTTTTTTGATGGAGAAGAAAAGTGAAGGGGGATACTAAAAAAAATAAGTTTTTAGTTTTTCTTTTTAATTTTTATTTGGGTAAGGCTAATATGGTTATTTCACACATAAAGAAAGGATCCCTTTACCAAAATACAACCCCATTTAACTTTGAGTATCCCTCAATTTATGGAGGTATGTCCAATTGCGTCTTCTTTTTTTAACTAGTTTGGGAAAGTATTTTAACTATGTGTTAAATTAATGGTGGGTTTGGATGTAGAATTTTAAAGGTGGGATTTATGGGTCCGTGGGATTTGGTGGAATTACGTTTCTTTCGGTATGTTTGGGTGCCCAAATCCCTGGAATTACGTTTTCCACGGGAATCAGTTTTTCAGCAAATCCTCCATATGGAGTCCGACCCCTCCCCCCTAAGATTTGCTGGGAAACTTATCGAGGGATTTATTGACCCATTTTTTTTAACTTTAAATCTCATATATCCACAATTTTAAGATTCCGAGGGTAATACCAAACAGTATATGGACTTTAAAACAAGATAATTCTATGAATCCTACGAATTTTGAATGAGTTACCAAACACACGAGAAATTAACATGAATCCCAGAATTTATAATCCCATGGGATTATGAATCCTCAAAATCATGAATTCCGCAAACAAACCCACCGTAAATAAAACACAAGCAAAAGCAACAATATCAATGTATTAATAGGGAGCAGCCCTAACCTCTGTTCCAATATCAATGTATTAATAGGGAGCAGCCCTAACCTCTGTTCGGACGATCATTTCACAGGCATCTGCAGTCACGCCACTGACTGGCGACTTGATTATTTTGTTTGCATCCGACTTAAATCTATTTTTTAGCCATAATTTTTAAGCCAATTTTTCAAATCAAGGTAAAATCTTAAGTTTTTCTGAACTTTGGGTCTGGCTTATGCCAGGAAAAGTTAGTGTGTAGTTACTTCCGCCCCTGCTTCAAATGAGCATTAGGCTATTGTGTTGTATTTTGATCAAATTTTTGTTGTTGTTGTTGTGTTTAATATAGTTTTCCTTGTGCATTTTCGTTCGCGATGCATTTTATTTTCTTGTTAAACTAAAACACACCGATGAGGATCAAGACATCCTGGAGCTCATTAACATTTAGATGAAGTACTTGCTTGTTCAGCAATAGCACAACATGTGCAAAAATTAATCCAAGAAGTTAAAACAAGAGTTTACGTTCTTATGATTCTGACGCAATCAACATGGTAGAGTAAATTTAGAATGTTTGCAAATATAGAAGATGGTGTAGCCCCAAACGGAAACATAAAATGGCCTGTTATGGCAGGTTGTTATTGGCGGTAAAGCTTTTAATTTCCCAACTAATCCTGAATTCCATGATAAATGACACTTTATTATCTGATCTCTCTGATTCATCCGCCAAACTAATTCAAGATTTTTACGTTCACAGAACAGTAGAATCCGTAAATATCACTAACAGAGCAGATTCTTAAATTAAATTAAATAAAAATTAGTCATTTATGTTTATAATTAATTAGATTACCAGAAACAGTCTATAATAATAATAAATATTTTCACATTTAAAAACCCATACATACCCCTATCATTTATTTCTTATCCATCTACCCCTATTCACACACACTGCTACACAGTTAAAACAAGGATCAGAAATAAGGATCCATTTGTCTATTTATAAGGAAACCAAGGGTACTGTTGTCTACAAGTGTTTCATGAGTTGTGACGAGTCTTGTGACTGACAGTAAGGAATTTCCATTTATTTATTTTTTTCCATTTTTTTTAAGGATTTAGGGCTTTACATAAACATTCATCTCTCTTCTCTTCACTTGAGAGCTTATCTTTTTTATTTATTTTTCCCTTCAATATTCCTCACCCCTCTGTGGAATGTGAAGGAGGATATTTGATTTGATTACCAAACTTATAGCTATTATTCCGGAGTGATTGTCGGATAAATATTGCATTTTATTTTTGATTTAATCCCAGTGGTTTGAGCTTCATTTATAGATTTGAGACTGGTTTTACTCAAAATTATCTGAAAAAAATGAAGAATTGAACTTCATTTGTGTGAGTTTAACAGCTCAGTGGAAGTAAACAGTGATCTTTGATATTTGTGCAACAAATGGGAATGATTCAATGGAAGTTTTTAGGGTTTTCTGATTGTTCTGTTTGATTTTGGGGTTCAAGAAGGTTGGAGTAGAATCACATTTCTGGTTTCAGAAGCAGAGATTTTTGGGTTTTTTTTTCTTACCACTGTTGAGAGTGTTCTGATTTCTCGGCTTTGCCCAAGACCAGGTATTTTCACAACCTTTACTTTATTAGTCCAAAAAAAGAAAGAAAAAAAAGACTGTAATTTGGAGATAAGAATCAGAACTTTAAGACTAATGAGGAACAATTAGGGTTTGGGTTTTTGATTTCAGAGATGAAATGAGTGAAAAAGAATCAACTTTTGTTCTTTATTTGTACTCATTGAAATAATTCTTCTTTTTTTCTGAAGGGGGATAATATTAAAGGGGAAAAGACTCTCTAGGTTTATTAGGTTTACAACGGTTGAAAGCTTTACAGTAAGAGATCTTTTCTTTTTACTTGAGATATCCGTTGGTTGGTTTCATTTACAGAGGAGTTTTATTTTACTGAGATCTGATTTTTCAACATCATGATGTTTGAGAAGAGTAATCAATAAGCATTCTTTGGTTAAATTGATTGTTTTGGTTGAATCTACTGTTGAAAGAAGTTCTTTTAGTAATTTGAAGCATCAATGGGGCTTTATGGAAGTCTCTTGATGCTTCTTCTTCTTCTTCTTCCATTGATGTTATCAGTGAAAATTCAAGCTCAATCTTCTGAATCACCTAGTACTTCTGCAAGATCACTTGATAGACTTCTTCAAGATTATGCTTATAGAGCTTTTATTAACCCTAAAACAGGTCTTCCGTATGATGGAGAAGTTCCTTTGAATTTGACTGGTATTAAGATTTCTGCATTGAGACTCAGAAGTGGAAGTTTGTATAAAAGAGGTGTCGATAGCTATAAGGAATTCGAAATCCCTGTTGGTGTTACTGAGAAACCTTATGCTGAGAGACTTGTTCTGGTCTATCAAAACTTGGGCAATTGGTCTTTAAGTTATTACCCGTTACCTGGTTATACATTTCTAGCTCCAGTTTTGGGTCTTCTTGCTTACGATGCGAGAAATTTAACTGCAACGAATTTGCCTGAATTGAATTTAACTGCTTCAGATAAACCCATTCTGATTAAGTTTCAAGATGTTAACTCAGTTCCAATTGGATCAATTCCGCAGTGTGTTTCATTTGATTTACAAGGTTCACCATTGTTCAGCAATGTAGTATCAGAAAATGTATGTTCCACGATTACACAAGGGCATTTCTCTATTGTGATTGCATCAGTTGCTCCAGCTCCGGCACCTGTAACTCCGTCTCCTCCTAGGCCAAAGGTTGGTGGAGGGAAGAAAAATAACAGCAGAATTTGGAAGATTGTTGGTTCTGTGATTGGTGGAGTAGCTTTGTTAGTTCTGTTATGTTTCTTGATATCTTGCATAAGCAGATATAACAAAAGGAAGAAGATTCAGCGAATGGAAACTGCGGCCGAAGTTGGGGAAGCACTGCACATGACATCGATTAGGGATACAAGGGCACCAACAGCAATGGGAACAAGAACGCAACCAGTTCTCGAACATGAGTACGTCCCTTAGATTATCAGCATTGCATAATGTGGGAACAAGAACACGGCCAGTCCTCAAGCAAAGTACGTTCCTTTGAATTTCGATTTGTAAATGCAAACCCCACCATTCTTCGTCATCATTTTAGTTTACCCACATTCATATTCTTAGTTCAATCAATGATTTTAACATATATTTCTTCTTAGTTATGTTCTCCTATCTATGTTGATTAGTTATTTTGCTTGAATCGTTAGTGTGAAGTGTGTAATTCCAAAAACTATCAAATGTGGATATAATCTCTACTCATTAGAATGAAATGTATAATGAGTGTACAGTGAAAACCGATTCAGTGGGTTGAAAAATAGACCATCCAATCTTATGAATGTCGTCAATACATTCTGCTTAGTGGTTGTCATGATTTTGATTTATTCATCATATTTTAGTGTTCGTGTCGGTTGATTTATATGTACATTATCTCTATGCTGACTGCTGAGCACCATAGACTGAGATGATAAACCCTTTTTTTTCTTCTGTTTTGATTTTTCTTTTGGTACCACATATATCTGGAGCTCTGTAACAAACTGAGAAAGATATTCACAGATGTTGAAGATTTCTTTCTTTCTCTACTTTTCAAGCTTACCAAACTTTCAGTTTTCATAGAATTTTCTTGTTGGTGTGACTGTGATATCCAAAAGTTTGTTTAAAGTTTCAACATATCATTTCATTATTATCATTAATACGTGCCTTCTTTTCAGATTTTGCAAGTCCTGAGACCAAGTCAATACTTTTTTCATGGTTTGACCTGAACTTCTGATATCTAGCGGTAACTGGAAATTTAGTTAGGTAGCAGGAAGTACAATCAGTTGGATATGCCAGCTGAGTTGGTGTTGCTTGTGAAGTAAAATGTTTGGTTGATTATGGAATTGTTTATATATTACTAATATGCATCCAAATCAGATTATTACATTACTTAGCTTTTGATTACAAGATCTTTTATTTTTAACTTTTAAGAAACTTACAAATGGCACAAAGAGACACATGAATCTAGTGGGTTGGTGTAAGGAAGAGGCGCCCTCTAAGTCACAAACATATAAAGTGAAACTCTACTGTCTTTAAAAATAGGTGCACATGTGTGTGGGGGAGAATTGGACCTACTTCAAAGGAGCATAGGATCCCGAATTCTGAAAAGTTTATTATATATCTTCAGAAAACAATGTGATGGTGGTATACAGTCAAACACAACAAACATATACTAATTAGAAAAGAAAGGAGAAAATCCATCCCTGCAATCCCAGATAGGATAAAGAAAAGGTTAAAGAGGGGTCTGAGAGTACTAGTATTATACATAGTTACCAACAAAACATCAGTTGTTAGGCAGTGACTTAAAAGGTTTCCCAGATTTTACGTGTTAAATTTAAAGAAAAATGAAATAATCAAATTTTGGGTTCAGAATACAAATTCATTGATTATGAAATAAACATCAATTTACTGTATCTTAATCAAACAAATACTATTCTCAAAAAAAAAATAAAAAAAAATCAAACAAATACAAATTCATTGATTATGCAAATTACTTGCTAATTATATAAAGTAAAGTATTAAACAAACACAAAAATGATTTTGAGGAACTTTCTCTCTTTCCAGGCCGGCATTTCCCTTTCACAACCTAGTCCAATTTCCCAAGCCTTTACGACAGCCAGGAAAAAATGTCGACTGGGACATTCTTTTGATAAGAAATTTATTAGGAAAAAAACAGCACAAAATATAAAACATGGAAACTTTTTTGGTCGGGCAGTCGGTAAGTTCCCAGTTTGCAACTCTGTAAGTTAACTGTTAAAACTCAGGACCTTATTACCAATTAAGTCTTGGCATTACTCTATCTATTTCTAGAATAGATGCTCTCGCCATTTCTTGCTGTGGGAAGTAATCACTTCATTACAGTTTTTTCGAGCAATACTGGAGAAACTCAGAAGGATTGAAACCAAGAACGGTTTCTTATTGAGTTGTTCCCTGCAAGTTGGAACTATTATAGTTCTAAATTTCAGAAACCCATTCCTTAGCTGTATGAGAATAGAAATTGTCTCAAGTGCTCGTTCTCATTCATGAAGTTGAATCCAAATACAAACCTAACTGTCAATCAGAGACTTGTCAAACATAAACAACTTGATTCACAATGGCATAATTGTTACAAAACCAAACTGAAAGAGGTAAAATAAAAGGAACAAAGTCTGAGCTGCATTCGAAGCATCTCAATGAGTAGTTTTAGTGGATACATCAGCACTTTATTTCCTTACAGATGAGAGTGAATTGACACCATTTGCCTGGATTCCAGTCATAAAAAATGAAAAAGAAAAGAAAAAGTCAGTTCTAACTTAGGCTTCAGCAAATTTATATCACAAAACCACCAACCAAAAATAAATTGAAAGACAGGATGAGATGAGACGGGACAAGAGAAAAAAGAAGAACTACTGCCAAAGCAAGACCAACTTCTACAAAGAACGTTTCCACAATCACAGTTGAGAACGCTTATTTGCAGCATGTATATCAGTTTGTAATCAGGGTATGCTCAAAGTAGTTCTTCTGTGTCCTGTGTTTCCATATAGGTGGATGGAAACTTACTCTTCCAGCTAGTATAGGATTCACGGCTAATAAATAGTAAAGGGTACCCGGAATGCTTAATAAGTGATAATAACATATCAAGGGGAGTTCCATATTTTTTCTAAGGGAATTTAGTAATTGTCTGCTGAAATCTATGTAAAATTGTAAATCAACAGCTGACTCAGTCAAACTTGCATTTAAGTTTATCCATCTTCAAGTATCTGCTTTAACCAAACAGTACTTACAGGACCACCTTTCAATTTATGGCTTCTCTAGAAGTAACTGTTGCTTCATCAGTCTGGCACTTAGTAACTCGCCCATATACACTTAGAACAAAGTCATCAACTAAACAAATTTGATCAGCTTTACCAAAGAAGTTTATTCGCCATGTCGTTTGAAGGTGATAGAAGTGAAGGAAAACACTATTAATAACAATGAATTGGTTTCTGGTGCTTAAAATTTCGGGTAAACGGTGACTAGTAATTAGGGTTTCTCTAAAGTGATGAAACCAAGAGAACTGAACTGAAGCACTACAACAATCCAGTGGTGTTTAGAGCCAGAGAGAGAGAGAGCATCAAAGTGCAAAAAATGAGAAAGCTTCCATACTAGAGAACGACACATCATCCATCCACGATTGTACCCCAACAGTTAGATGAGAGCCCTAGCATTATAATTCCACTTTGCATCATGAAATAAGTATACCTGCCATTCAAAGTCAACCTAATTTCTGATTTGCACCCTAGAGGTACAATTTTCTAGCATGAAGTACTGTTCAAATCTGCAACTTTTTAGAGTTGTCCCAAGTAAGTTCCAGAAGTGACTAATGTCTTAGGCATTACAGGAATCAGGGTTTTCTGGAACATTTGGCGTTTGCTGTTGGAACTTACAGGGTTTAGCATAAAAAAAAAAACTAGTAAGTTCCAGAAAGGACTAACATCTTAGAGCGTCCACAATCTATGAGTAAAAAGTGGAGTAAACCCCATATTTACTCGAAAACCAATCACAGTGGGCGGGAGTAAAACCAAATAATTTGGTTTTAGTTGGAGGGAGAGCGTAATCGAGAGTATATTTGGTCGAGTCTCGGGAGTAAAACTGATTATAGTGGGGCGGATGTTTAAAGTTCGTCTGATGACAGGCGTAAATTATCATCTACGCTTGAAATGGGGCGTAACTTCCAATTCCGCGCCGCAATCAGGCGTAAAATAAATATCGCTGGAAGGTCCGCCCCATGGGGATCACTTTGAATCTCCGCCCCAATGGGGAGCATGATTTCTTGTGCGCCCCATGAAGTTTTCATCTTTTTTTTTTTTCAAGCGTATTTTGAATCTCCGCCCCATGCCCATGGGGATCATCTTCTATGTCCGCCCCATGGGGATCATCTTTAGGCGTACGCTTGACTATAATTTTACTCTTCTCACTGCGTTGAAACACCCTTAAACCCAAATATTTTTAGTATTTGGTCTAGTTTTTAGTTTTAGTATGGTCGTCCATTGTGGACGCTCTTAGGCACTACATGAATTAGTGATCTTCAATAAGAATAATCTGTACCGATCTTCAACTAAGAATTTTTTTTAAAAAAAAATCCTTGTTTTGCCGTGTCATTTCTAGGTGATAGAATTGAGGGACAACACTATTAATAGCAATGATTTGGTTTCTGGGGCTAAAAAATTTGAGTAAATGGTGACTACTGACTAGGGATTCTTCTAAAGAGACGAAACCAAGAAAACCTAACTGAAGCACTACAACAAAGTAGTGACAGTTAGAGCCACAAGGAGGAAACAAGTACCAAAGTGCGAAACATGAGAAACTTCCCACACTAAAGACAACTCATCATCAATCCACGATTGTACCTCAACAGTTAGATGAGAGCCTTAAATTATCATTCCACCCAGCATTTTGAAATAAGAATACCTGCCATTCAAAGTCAACCTAATTTCTAATTTGCATCTTCTAGGATGCAGTACTGTTTAAATCTGTAACTTCTTAGAGTTGTCCTAGTAAATTCCAGAAATGGCCAATTTCTTAGGCAATACAGAAATCAGTGTTTTCTGGAACCTTTGAGTTTACTAATCGAACTAACAAGTTTTAGCAACAACAAGGAATTAATTAGGTAGATGTGTTGTTGTAAAGACGAAAAACAATCTCATGTTAGATATCGCTCTTCTCGCTGGCGAAAAAACTAAATGCATCACTATCAAAGGGACTTTAAGAACAATGCAAAAAATAACAGATGACATGTGAAATTCTTTCCTAGACACTGAAGATGCACAAAACCTATTGATATTGTGCATTCACTGTGACAATGCTGCCGCAGCTAACAACAAAATATAGAAAACTTAAAATACAGGAATATCGGAAAGCAGAAATAGCATCTCTGAATTTACACACAACTTGATACAAATACATGAGACAGTAAACAGTTTTCACATTTTCCACAAACGATCGGGTGAATAGCGAGCCATTAATATTTATTTGAAAACTCTAATTCCTGAATTCAAGATGCAAGGGACCTATTTTTCTGATATTCACCTTCCACAAGAAGAAAATAAGAACATAAACAGGATTGATTACAGTAAGATGGTAGGATAAGATGAGCCCTATAAACAATTAAAAGACTGTCAAACTAGGGAGGAGAAGAAATGATGTTACGAATAAATTGGTAACCCTCAAAGTCACTCTTTTCTTATGTACACTCCAACCCCTTGCATCTGATCTTAAAAGACTGACAGTTTCCATATTTTATCTAATTCTCTTTCACTCAGCAACAACATCCACATCATTGGTCGTCTAACAAACATAATGTCCTTCATTCCCACACACTAAGCCCCCATAAACTACCTGGTGACATTTCATGACAATCTAACTTTCATTCCCAAGTGCCAACCACTAAAAGTCCTCATTTCAACAATGATAAGCCAATTCCCCATGGAAATGCAAAATCAATCCAACACCAACAGACCAAAACAAAACAATTCAACAAACCAAGAAACCAGACAAAACCCTAACTTTCCCGAAAGACACCATTCCTAAAAATGATCAACCAAATAACATAGCCGAAGTAACTTAGATACAGAAAAACGAATCCATAGATACAAGATCAAATTTCTGTAAACATTATCAATGAATCAGGTATTAAGCAAAAACAAATCTGACCTAGTTCTGCTCAGCATACAATTTCTCGACCAGCTTCTTGTCCCTTCTCTCCATAGCCACATCCCACATATCATTACCGATATGCTTAGGCTGCAACATTAACAAAATCAATAAGTACAAATTAGCTACCAGAACAGAAAAAATTAGGGTTTTCATTTCGCGTTTCTTACCCTGCCATTAGCTGCTTTGTAGATGTAATACTGAGAATTACCCATCACACAAAGAAATCCAGCAATAATTCCTAATGGAAGAACAGCTTCTAACCAAAACATCTTCACTGATTTCTGGTGTACTCTTCTTCGATTTACTACTGGTATGATGAAATAAATGGGGATTTCTTCTTTTTCTGTAGATTATATCAGAGATTCAATCTGGTCAACATTTGTAATTTTACCAAACTATAGGTCCTTTTAGCCAAGCAAATGTAAGGGCCTATGGGAGCTCTATAATTACCAACCCAGTCCAGGTCATATAAGCCCAAATAGCCCAACATTAAACGCTCCAACTACTGTGGAAGACAAATCATCATCCCTCCCAAATTGTCAGTGGAAATGGGTCTTCAGAAGAACCTTCAGAAAAGAGAAGACGTCTAGCAATGGAGGAACAGATGGTAGTGTATCTTAGAAGTGAACAGGAACGCCCACCATTGCCGAAGTTAGCACCATGGCTAGTAATACCATTTGGAGAAGAAGGTAATACGCAAAATCAAGCATTTTATAACATTTGTGAACCAAACAACAAAACTTTTAGAAAATCTATACCTGAATTAAGTGGTAACAAAAAGTTTTATCAAAAACCATCCCATCAAGGATGGTTAGTTATTCTTTGTGTAGATGGAGATGATTATTGGTCTTCTGGGGTTTGTTTTTTGTGGAACCCTATAACGTTACAGACTTTTAGGTTACCTAATATTGAAGATTTTCTTGATGATATATGTGATGAAGATGATGATAATTGTATTTATGATTGTGTTTTGTCTTCACCACCTGATGATAGTGATTCAATGGTTTACTTCCTAGTTTTTGGATTAGTTAATATGATTGTATTTTGTCGCCCTGGAGATAGAAAATGGAGAGTAGCAGTGATTCCCAATACAATTGCAAATTCCGATGATTTGAGTACTCTCATTTTCTTTAAAGGTAATTTGTATGTATTGTGCTTTGTTGATCATCTTCAGCTCGTGGTTGAGAAGCGGCAAGTAGGGCGTGGAAGGAATGATTTTATCCTCAAAATCACACCATTAGAGGTAACTCTGGACTGTTCGCAGTTTCCATATATCGGAGGGTACTCGTGCTCCGGTGAACGGTACTTTCTCGAGTCGGATGAAGAATTATTCATGATTGACCTGATGTGTTTGAACAAAAGAGGTTACAATCATAGGGCTGTCTCAGTACATGTGGCGAGGTTGGATTTTTCTGAAATGTCCTGGAAGGAAGTAAATAGTTTAGGTGATACGGTGCTATTTCTGGGAGAAAATTCTAATGCTTGTTGCTCGGCGGCTGAATTGGGTCTTAGCAAGGGCTGCCTGTTTTATACATATCCTCAAGATCAATATTTGTATAAATTTGATGTAGAGGACAAGTGTATTACGACTATTTTGCCTTGTTTGGAGTTGCCAACGCCATTCTTTGCGTTGAATTGGATAATGATGCCAATACCAATCGCTGATGGTGTAGGAAGTATGGAAAATGTGTCAGGTGAAGTCAGGCAAGAGGATTACCTGATAAAGGCGAAGCAAACTGATGAAATAATGAGTGAAGGCGAAAGTGAAAATCATGGGAAAAAGCAGACAGGGGAAGAGCTTGAAAAAGCAATACCTTGGGTGGTCATTAACGAGGATATTGTGGATTCAATAGCAAGTCATCTTCATCCAGTGGATTTCTTACATTTTCGCTCAGTTTGTAAAGTAAGTAAGGTTCCAATAGGGAAGCAGACTTCTGGGGCTATAAGAACCACATACTCAACTCCATGGCTGTTGTTTTCAACCGAAAACCATACTGTCTACAACTTTGTAGACCCAATGCATAATAACGAGAAGTACCTCATGAAACTCCATGAGTTGCTAGTAGGTGCTATAATTCGTTCTCAAAAGGGCGGTTGGCTGCTGATGTCAAAAGGTAACTTTAACTTATTCTTCTACAATCCCTTCACAAAAGAGATCATTCAACTTCCAGAATTGAGCCATAATTACTGGTTTGCTGGCATTGCGTTCTCCTCTTTGCCAACTTCCTCAGACTGTGTAGTTTTTGGCATTACACAACAAAATAAAGAACGAATAACCATTTGCTTTGTTAAACGAGGAACTGATAGATGGATAGGTCAGTACTTTCAAAGTAGTGAAAAGAAGTTCCTACCAACCTTTAACAGTCCCATTTTTCACAAGGGAGCTTTTCATTGCGCAGATGATAAAGGAACCTTGGGAGTTTTTAATTCGAATAATAGCACTTGGAAAGTTCTGGAAAGGCCCCGTGGTCTCTCTAATGCTAAATATATCAGTTTCTTGGTAGAGTGTCAAGAAGAGCTTTTATTAGTACGCGTTCTTGGAATGTCTATTACGATATTCAGATTGGACAGCTCCAAAATGGCCTGGCGGAAAGTTAAAAATTTGGGAAAGCATATGTTGTTTATCAATTTTACATCATGTCTCTCGGCAATTGCCCCGAAAAGTTGGATGGAGAACAAAATCTTTTTGCCAAGATTGCATGACGACCAGATTGTATTCTTCTCGCTTGACACAGGTAGTTATGGTACAGTTGGAGGAAGCAGTATGCCAAGGATTATTTTGACACGAAGTGTTGGACAAACTGCATTTGGCTTGAACCTAACTGGTCGCGGTCTACATCTCAAGAGCTCACCTGGCTCGGCAATAACCTTGCATGAACCGGTATTAGCTTTTCCATTTTTAAATTTATATTAGGATATAAAATGTCTGTTTGTATTTTTGTTGAGGTTGAAGTTGAGATGATTACTTCCAATGAATATCATATTTACGTGCTTCAGTTGACATTAGGAGCATAGCTTTTATTATATTGGCTCAACACAATTTGGAACTGAAATTGTTATTATTAGACTATATGTAATTCACCTCGTCAGGATCAGTTGTGTGGAAGATTGGAGATTCCACTGATTGTTTGTTGCAGGGAAGTTATTTTCGAACAAAGATCAGTAATGTTTGGCTCAACATCCTTGATTAGATTGTCATAACATAGTCTGGAGCTGGAGGAGTTGTTATTAGGCTCTTAGTAACTCACCTGACCTCATCAGTTTCAGTTGGGAGAGTCCACTGCACCATTTGTTTGATGAAGGTAGTCACCGTTATTGTTTCCGTATTGAGAGTCTGAGACTCTTGTGACACAATACAATTTCTACCTGTGGCTGGGGGCAAAAGGCGTGTGGGAGGGCAGAGGTCGTGGGGGACAATTGCCCCTATGACTTTAGTGGGGTTCTCACTTGTTTTTGTGTTTTTTAAAGAAAACACCAGATAATATATAAATTTGGTCCTTCAGCCTATTTGATACAAACTTATTATAGGTGCGGCATGGTTTATTAGAAGGGCGGCAATGTGATAGTAATGTCCTTCTAGTTAGTTAGGGGATGTCCTAAAGGGGATGTAAATTGACTAGATTATCCTTTTCACCTTAAACAACCAAAATCAAATCAGTTTTTTTTTTAAACCTAATGAATTAGAAAAAATCAAATCAGTTTTTTTTTTCCTCTTCTTCCTCATCTTCTCTTCTCCTCCATCAACCGTAACCTCCATCAAAACTGAAAATTTCATTGTCTTCGATTAATCGGCGATTTGAAAAACGTTTGGAAAAATCCAGTTATGATTTAGTTTATTGTGTTGGATTTAAGTTAGTTTGTATCAAAAATTAGGGTTTTGTATTAAATTTTTTGGTTGCATGTGAGTTACGGATGGTAATAACTCAAATATGAATCGTAACTGTAGATTGGGTTGATGTTACGGTTGGTTTTAACTCAAATACCAACCGTAAGTTCTTCGTTTTGAGAAATATGTTCAGTTACGGTTTGTATTTGCATCATATTTATCAACCGTAATTGAGTTACGGTTTGTAACTCAAACAACCATACCAATCGTAAATAATTCTGTGTCTTAAGAATTTATCAAATAATGATTTACGGTTCAAAATTTAAGTTGACACAACAACCGTAGGGTAGTTACGGTTGGTCTTGATTCATTAGTTACCAACCGTAATTTAGTTACGGTTGTTGTCTAAATTTAATTACCAACCGTAACTGGTTTTACGATTGGATCTTCACCAAATTTAACCATTTACGGTTGGTATTCAATAACTTACGAATCGTAACTAAGAGTTACGGTTGGTCACGAGCAAAATTGCAACCCTAAGTTCTTCTGAAAATTTAAAAGTTTTGATTTTGTTACGTACTTTAGATAATTTTGAGCGAGAAAAAGCTAATGGGAACTAATTTAGAAGTATACCGGGTCACTGGAATCACTCATTTTGGTTGAGTGAATCAAAATCTAGGGTTTCACAAATATCACAAAAGTTTTTCTTTTTCTTCTCCTCTGGACTTTTTTTTTAACTCTAAAAATCTGATTTTGTTTTGATTTTGAGTTAATATAAGTGAAATTAATCATTAACACTAAACTTGATTATCATCACTAAACTAAGTTATCAATAATGAGGGTTAATTTGTCATTTCCAGTTTTTTTTTTATATGGGACACCTTCTGGGTTGCACGGACGCTCCATTTCTTGAGCCGTGTCCGACGCACCAATTTGCGCGTCTGGTTTGGACGCACCGATGACGTGTGTCCGACGCGTTTTTTTTTTTCATTTTCATTTAAACTTCTTCCTTTATTTTTACTATTATTAACCAAATGAAGAAAGACAAACATTTAGATCAATAATTTAGGTCTTTATTAAGGTTTTGTAATTGGAAATGACATGACGTATACCCTTAGTTGGACATGTGTTGTTCTAAGAATTCATTTTGATTGTGCCATGTGTTTAATAATGACTGATTGTTTGACATTCGACGTGTATAAACAAACGATATCTTCTTTTCTTTTGAAATTTATACACATGTAGCATCATTTTCTAATTTTTAGGGTCGAAATACTTGACTTTGTTATATAAATACATGATTATATATATAAATAAAATATGTATATACGTGTCCGCGTCCTAGTTTTTTAAGAATTTTGTAGTGTCCACGTCCGCGTCGTGTCATGTCGTGTCCGCGTCTGTGCAACCCAGGACATCTTGAATGACCATGTAGTGACCCTTTTTGTCCTATTAGAATGCCGCCCTTCTAATAAACCATGCCGCCCTATAATAAGATTGATTTGACAAGTGGATAGCAGTTTGCCGTAGAAAGATGAAGAATAGGCAAGGAATTGTGCATTTTTTTTTTTGAAACCAAGATATGTTAAAATTAGGAGTAAAATTATGCATGGTATAGTAAAATTATGCATGGTATAGCAATTTTTTTTTTTGAAACCAAGAATAGGCAAGGAATTGTGCATGGTATAGCAATTTCAGTCTCATCCAAGATATGTTAAAATTAGGAGTAAAATTAGAGAAGGTCTGGCATTTGAGACAAACAAGTTTCACCTTTCTTGAGGCTGAAATCCTATAATTGGCATTTCTACTGTTTTTGATCACTATGAGACTTGTCTTTGTTTTGGTCAAAAAGAAAAGCAAAACACTGATAAATAAATTAAGATTAAATCTATATAATTAAAGTTGAAGAAATCAGGACATCAAGTAATGGTCAAGTCATAGACTGGTTCCACTAAAATTTCAATAGAATATATGGACAGACCAAATTGGACTAACTCAAAAATGATATGCTATTGAGAGTTTGAGATTCTATATGATATACTGCTAAATTAAAAATTTGAAATAACCAAAAATAGGACAAGAATAAGAACCCCATATGCACATGGGTCTATAATGGGTTACACTAGAATGGGAACCAATTACACTTAAACTATGTGGGTTCTTCACAGATACATTGTATGGGTTGAAACATAGCCGAAAATAGACTCAAAAAGCTGTAGATTTCTAGCTCAGCCAACTGCTACATAAGAACAATTCTATTGCAACCGACCATTTCTAGAAATTGCATTTATTTTCTGTATTTTCGAGCAAAAAGGTTTTTTGTATTATTTTTTTCATGAGAAGCACCTAATTTTATATATAATTACTAAACAGAAGTATATGAGAAAATGAAGCTCACCTTCCATTGTAATGGATTTCTGAAAAAGTCAGACTTTTTGTAAAGCAAAATATCTTTGTTTTTAACTTCTGCTTCCGGTATACAAACGCGTCATAACATAACACTTTTGCTTCTGGTATACAAACGCGCTAAGATTTCAGAACGATTTCTAAAAACAAAAAAGTAAACCTTTTGTGGAGCAAGATATTTTTGCTTCCGACTTCTGCTTCTCCTACTTCTGGAGAATGAGAGGATTTAAATACACTATTGCCTATTAGCCTTTTTTCTAGTTCGTGTATTTAGTAGCTAATTCTTTGTTCCAAGAACAAAACCTCTTTATTTTAATGCTCTAAAAATGTAGCAAGATTGTTTTTTTTCTTCTCCGAAATGAGGCTAACCTCTTACATTACAACAGAAACAGGATTGTTACAAGATAGGATTTTAAGATCGCAACAAAATCTTAAGCTATCACCATCGATACTTATATCTCTTCTCAGTTCAAATAATCCAACCATTACAACCAAAGCGAACTTGTGAGTATCCAGATCATGGTTAAATGGACATATATGGGTTGTTATAAAAAAAACTCAACAATTTAACACAACTGCACAAGGAAGCCGTATTAGGATCAACAACTCATCCATCCATTACTCAAGTTTTTTCATAATTAGGTTAAATGGACATGTTAAGGTTGTTGAAGACACACCAGACAATTTAACAACTTTATACTAGCAAAGATGTTAAGATTATGATATAATTAATCCAGTTTTCAAGATTTTTCCTTATAAAATAACTAATGTAACTTGATAAAACTAAACTAAAGTAGCCTCTCGTATCAATCTCGGTCTAAATCGGTCGGAGATGGGTTGAATCGGTTCACATATGTGCATGAGTCGTTATCTTAATCTGTGTCTTAGTAATTAGTATTGCTTGTGGTTGATGTTGATTTAAACACTAAACCTATAAAAATTAAACTGCAAGAAGATTGGGAGGATGATCTACTTAGAGTTATTATATTTGATACTATGCTGCGACTACAACTTGAATGGAGATTGGAACTGGAAATGATGGTATGCCTTGATCTCTTCTCTTCATCAGATGGATAAATATACCTGCACTAAATCATCCAACTCCACCAAGGCTAATCTTGAAAATGCAAGGAATCAAAACCCATAAACTCAAAATCACAAGCTAAAGAAACTGGGAAAAAAAAAACTGAAATAAGGAAGGAGAGGAGAGGATGGGTGTTGATTAATCTGCCGGATCTTCTCCTAAGGATCCAATATGAGCAAAATGGCACTCAAAAGATTAGGTTTTCGTCGCTTTGTTTTTTTGAGAGAGGTGAGAGAAAGTCTTTCAAAATATTAGGTACAACATGGTAAGTGAAAAAGAGAAGGTACCAAGTACACCCACCAACTTTTTGTACGGAAACTTGTATGTACAAACCTAATAAAATTGAAAGTAGACCAACTTAATGATCCTTGACAATATGTGTATAGAGTTTATATCTCAATCTCTTCTCAATCAGAAAGCCTAGACAATGGAGTCTGTGAACCTGATTGTTAAGAAGAGTACTTGGACGATCCCAAAAAGCAATATCCAAGATCAATATAGTCGCATCCAAATAATCCAACCGGAATTATGCCAACTACGAAACTTGTTATCTATATTTAGGATACAAATTCTAAAAGGATAAGTACCATAATTGATCACAATTAATATGGATGCATCTATTAAGATTGAATACATACTACTTTTGTAAATCATATTACAAATATAAACAAAATAATGCGAAAAGGGAAAAACACAAGACATCATAAGTTTTGTTCACGAAGAAACCACATTAGCAGAAAAAGCCTGGGACCTTGTCCATATTTAAACACCAAACTGTATTGAGTTGCTACAGACACTAGCCTACTATCATACTTTGGACTGGAATATATTTGAGATCGAATCCACCCTCTAATCCAGCTACAGTCGCGCTTCTTACGTCTCTTGAAACTTACAAGGCTATACGTAATTGATTCCTCTAATTGACGTCCTTTATAGCCTAAGAGTTGCTTCAACCTAAGTGAATACTTTGAATACCAATCTGCCTCTAACAAATAAGCCTATTTGATTTCTCTTTATATCAAAGATCAAGGCTTAGATATCTTGTTAGAGCATAGCTCGGTTGAACCCACCAAGCGTTGATATGTCAAGTTTGGTTGTCATATTTTAGTGAATCAAAACTAATTTTAAGAGTCGCTTGATTATGTACTAGATTCAACTTCGTATAGGTTAGCTTGAAAGTATTAGGATATGAGACATTACAAGTATTGCGAAGACTTGAAGAAGTGAAGAAGTAAGAAGCTACAACGACAACATCATCCTCCCACTTGAGGTTAGTGATATTTGACTTGAACTGTTTCATTCCCTAACGTATCTTTCAAGCCGTGCATATTGAAAACAAAACCGTGAAGCATGAATACTCTAGATAGACATAGTATTGAGGAATAAAATACGAGGTTTATTGCTTAACCATTAAACTTTGCAGATAAGACATCGACATAATTGTTTGAATGATATTGTGATTATGTATCGGTATGAGGTGAGGATTTCATCCTTGGAAACAATGTTTTACATGTGTTTTAAGAAAGTAAGTTCATGAACTTGTTTTGTGAATCGAAAAGAAATCGCCAGGCGTTTTTGGTATTGTTATTCATTGCATATCTTTTGAACAACCAATATGTGTGATTAGTATAACCGCTCATGACTTGTTTATGTTCTTGGTAAAACTTTTCACAAAGGCCTGACTTATGTATTGGTATGACTTTTATTAGTGAAATCGATCTTAGGTAATCACCAGATGGTATGATCGAGTTTGTGAGTGTGTATGACCAACTCTGGGTAAAGGGGAACCGATCCTTATAAGAGGTGCAACACATCACAAAGGGGAATCGATCCTTGTATGAGGTGCAACAAGGTTTATAGCAGAAAGGGGAACCGATCCTATGAACATGTGCAACACGTTTTTAGGCAAAGGGGAACCGATCCTATGGACATATGCAACACATATAAGTTAGATACCATATATATGTGGGGAAACGATCCTAGTACCTAGTCCACCAAATTTCGGAAAGCTAGTGTGACTATGCACAGTACTCACATGGAGGTAGAACCGAAACTTTTTTTGGTAGAACCGTTAAACCCATGATTTGTGATTGAGTGTTCTTGATCAATAATATAATTCTTGAAAGTTAGATGAACCAATTCTAAACTTGTTTGGAAGTGTGGCAAATCGGTTTCAAGGTTATAAGTATGAAAGAGGAATTACAAAGTAAGGATGTCGACACACTTTAAACACATGAATTAATGTTTATCTTTTATTGTTCAAAGTTATTCCTTAATAGCTAAAGGAAGAAAATCCCAGGATCGAAATTAAATAAGTTAAGAATCTTTTATTTAAGGTAATGTGCATTTACTAGTTAGAGATTTTCCAAGGAGATTTTCGGTCAATATTTTGGAAAAATTATTTCCAGGAATTATGGAAACCGAATTTGGAATTATATTGCATATCTTGAGAATATTTTCGATTTTGGAATTTCCTTGGTGTCCAAACTTCCTTGTCTATAAATACTTGAAGTTTGCATTTTTGGCAAACTAATCCTTCGTGACATTAAACTTCCTCAGTTGTGTTGTTACTGGTGAAGCCGCCTATTCGGAGAGGAGAGTAACCTAATTAGGCGAAAATCTCTTACGACCGCTCAATTTAAAGTCTTCTTTGGGATTGAGAAGCTCTATTAGTACCCATTGGTGGGAAACTAGATAATTGCGGTTTATCTTGTGTTTTTGATTAATTTGATTGACTAACAATGGTTGAACTTTGATTGCACCTAGTTTGTTTATGCTTGAGAATCTTCTCTTCTGATATAAGATTCACTCAAACTAGATCGAAGTTTCGACAGGGATCTTCAGACTGTTGTTAGTGCTAAAGACGATCTTGTGATAATCCATTGTTAACAGACTCGGTTTTGTGCATGGTTGATCACAAGAGATTCAAGTAGTTATGTGCAGGCGTTTATTGAAGATTTAAGAAGATTTGAAAACAAAGAAGATATTGAAGATTTCTGACTTGGGTTTATCTCAAAATTGTTTGTCAAGTTTAGTTTCCAAAACTATAATTCTTGATTTTTAGTCTACTTATAGCTAAGTCTCAGATTAAGAAAGAAAGTGTAGTTGAGTATTAGACTTCACGACGTTCATTAATTGAAGACGAAGAACTACTAAGGGGAGCTTGTGGAACTTCATCAACAAAAGGTATGTGGAGACTTGAACTCAACTGTCACTCAAAAGTCTATCTACTCTATTTCCTATTTGAGAAAAAAGTCATATAGCTATATAGACTTCGATTATACACATTTGATATTTCGAGTTGAGTTTAACTCGCTTACATATTGATCTGAATATGTGTTGGTAAGATTTTGCTTAACCAAGTTCATCTTATATTCTCGACGAAAGTCAAAAGATGATCATGTGAAAATTTCCTAGTAACATCTTACATTATTTGTGTGAGACAATCATTTGATGTAGACTCAGAATGTTTCGTATTGATCATTCGATCACTTGAAAATTACTTTGAAGCTAATAGTTTGTGTGAGACATCTATTGTCGTCTTCTAAGAATGTTTCAATGATTGAAATAGGAGTTCAGAACTATTAACCATGATTGGATATAGCACAGTATGCGTACTTGTATGCTAATTGTTGCAAGTTATTCCAAGTTTGGGAACCATAGTATGCATAACCATACGCGTATTGGTTGGTTTAATGAAAGTATGGGAACTTAGTATGCATACCCGTATGCGTACTGGCGTAAAGTCCATGTTCGGAAATTTCAATTGAGTTTGGAAGGTATGCATACCCGTTCGCATACTGGCGAACCCAAACTTAGTCCGACCACTTAGGGATGCGTACCCATTTGCATACTTGAGTAGGTTATGTTCTAAAATCGGTTTGTTCATGAACTAATACATTTATATAATAAGGAATGCAATCTTTTGCAAACCGTGGCTATAATGTTCATGACTTGATTCGAGTGAATCAAAATTGATTTTGCTTTAATCGTGTCTTTTATACTTCTATGAGATTATTAACAATTGAACAACTCTAGAAACTTGTTTCATTTGAGTCATTTGAATAAGTTATGGTTATGATTAATAAGGTTGATATGGAAGTGTTCATATGGATAAATTCGGTTAACTATTGTTGAGCCAACAAGGTGTACACGTTTAGGTACGGTTACCCATATCTAAATGAACTCACTTTTCATTCGTGTGTAACAAGCTAAGTTCGATCTAACAGTTGAAAGATATTAACTTAAGTCTAATCAGGTTTTCATCTAACGGTGAATATTGAATGTTTTATTACAAAGGTAACTTTAATTGCAAACCCTGATTTGAAGACTATATAAGGGAGAACTCTAGCAACTGGGAAACCTAATCCCCACACCTCTTGTGTGATACTAGTTGCGATTAGAGTTGATTCTCCTTTAACCTTAGTTTTTTTCCAAAACCCTGTAGGTTAACAACTTGAAGACTTCATTGGTATTGTGAAGCCAGACCCAACTATTTTCTCTGTAGTTACCTGTTCCAATCTTGTTGTTTTCTATCGTGATTGAGTGCTATCTTCTCTAAGATTTTCTCGAGATTTAACCTCCGGTAGGCAAGATAAAAAGTAGTCACAAACATCTTCGTCTCATCGTTTGTGATTCCACAATATCTTGTTTCGCTACCATACGATTAATATTATTGTGAAGTGATTGATATTACTAGGATGTTCTTCGGGAATATAAGTCCGGTGTATCAATTGGTTCTTGTTCACCTTGATTTATCAAATGACGGAATAAAACTTCTAAGTATTTATGTGGGAGACAGATTCATCTATTCGATAGACTTTTCTGTGTGAGACAGATTGGTTATCAAGTCTTCGACTTTGGGTCGTAGCAACTCTTAGTTGTGGGTGAGATCAACTAAGGGAATCAAGTGCCTAGAGTCCTGCTAGGATACAGAGACCTAAGGAACGTGGTTATACCTTAATCAGTGTAAGATTAGTTAGGGCTTAACTACATTCCAGTCTGAAGTTAACTTGGATTAGGATAGTGTCTGTAGCGGCTTAATATAGTGTGGTGTTCAAATCTTGACTAGGTCAATGGGTTTTTCTGCATTTGCGGTTTCCTTGTTAACAAAATTTATGGTATCTGTATTATTTCTCTTGCGCATTATATTTGTTTATATAATTAAAATATCATAGGTTAATTTAAATTGATTGACACTTGAACATTGGTACTGTTCAAGTTGTTTCACATAATAATCAGGCTCGCGGATTTCTATATGTTTGATTTGTTGATTACGTTGTGAAACAGAGATACAACTCTTGGATATATTTCCATTGATTGAGACTGACTGTCTAGTTGATTCTCATGGAAGTATATTGGAGTTTGTCCATCCAGATTGCCTAAACGAAATATTGGGTGTGGTTGTTAGACCCCCGCTTTTGCACACATGAACCACACTTGGGGACTGAAGGCTTGCAATAGCCTCTTTACTGTCAGAAATCTCTCTAACCTAAAAGATAAGGTCAACCAGAGAGTCACAACCTTGATGAGGTCCTCTACTCTGTAAAGGAATGCCACAAAGATATCTTCACCTCTCCCAACTATGTCGTCAGTATGGTAAGCGCCTGTAACCCATGACGAGGCTGAGACGCATCCCAACCCTACCTCATCAAACACGATTTCAATAACCAAAAAGAATATGACTGGGGACTGCTCAGCGCAGCCCATTCCTTACAACATTCAAGGATTCATAAAATAACTGAAGAAATCCCCCGGGAACATAGTCTTTGAAGACACTAGTAGCACCGTGTTGGCAACATAACACCTCTCAGCTCATCTCTTCACCCTCGATGTCTCCAGAGAATTTCTCCCGTATGAGCGTTATCATTATCCAGAAGAGTACAATAATCTCATGCGTCTAAGAGTCAAGATAAGACACGGGTTCATTCACTCATGATTTTAGAGAACATCCAAGTTGCCGCTCCACACGCCAGACGCCAACGAAGGCTTCAATTTTAATTCATTTCTTGCTCCAACCTTGATGCGTAAAAGATAACAACATCATCTCTCGTCTAGTAGCAGGTTAGAGTAGCTATGTCGGGGGACTGAAGGCTCCTTCAGTTTTAAAAATTTAAGGAGGTCACCTCCTTCAACCATAACACCTGATCTTAACGGTATTAACAACAAGACCGTTCGCTCACATTATCCTGGAGAGGTAACACCCACATCTTATTTGGTATACCTTCACCTCTTCCATAACAAAGCCTTATCCCTCATAGAAGACTTTAGATATTCAAATAAATCGCAACATCTGGGGAAACATGAACGTTATCACCACCTGAAGTAGATACGATATCATTCACGCTTTCTCTGCATGTCCAAGGGTTTTTGTTGCAAGCTTTAGCACCTGAGATAGCCTTTCAACCTCAATTATTCCATCATTTGCTCCGGAATCTTCGAGCTTTCCACATGAGATGTCTAAGACAGACGATGAAGCATCCAAACCAGACAAGGTATCCTAACTAGATGAAGTGTCTGAGCCATGTGAAATTTCAGAGCCAAACATTACTTCATTGCTCAGCGCCAGATATCACATTACACGGTCCTGAGGACTGACCTCAGTTTCAATGTTGACAATATAATGAGACTGGGCTGGGCACCACGACTACAAGACATGAAAGGAAAACTTTCAAATCTGTAAAGCCATGAAGCTTTCACCTTCATGAAGCCATGAAACCTTCACCCCCGCATGAAGTCTTTTCTTCATAAAGCCTTTATCTCCATTAAGACTCCATCCAGGGGCGGAGCTAGAAATCTAGCTATGGGGGAGCAACATAATGTTAGGGGTAGCAATATTTCTTAATTAGGCTTGCAAGTCCATTTTCATCCAAATTTTAGGCTTAAGAGTGAGCTGGGAAGGGTGTGCAGTTGCACACCCTTGCTTCCAGCTGCCTCCGCCACTGACTCCATCCTTTCACTAATCATCATGGGTCTTCGCCTCTTATGAGTTCATTACTTCTCAACATCTCTAGTACTAGCTCCTTCCATATGACAAGGGATGATGCACGAAATGAGGGATGTTCCGTGGAACTAGAGTTTTCCATAGATCTGAGATATTATTTAAATAGCTAGCATCATCGAAAATCCTGCATTCTCATTGCGTCAGCACCTATCATCACTATCTCTTATATTCGTCGTTGCTACCCCTATTATCACATATGTGTTCCAAAAACCAATAAATCAACAACAATTGAGGAGGAACAAGGCAATACGTTCTTAACAGGAAGTGTTTGTCTATGTCTCTTCTACGACATACCAAAATGGCGCATAAATCGTATATATAGGCTGAGAGATATGGCTTATATGCTAAAGTCAATGTAGTCTAAAAATTTGCACGGGATTACAAACTATAAATGTGCACACATGGTGACTGACCATACAAGCTCCGAACCAGGTTATTCTTTTTTTCATATGATAACTTGTTCTCTTAGATTCAAAAATTAGGGTCAAACCTCAGAAACCGACATCGTACGAAGATTTTAAATCTCCTAAAGAGAATATCGTGAAAACAAGGGTTTTCCTACTTGATTTAATAAATTCAACCTCAGAGAGACCTCATCCGCCTACAGGCTCACATCTACTTAGAGCGACCATCGACTCATATTCCACATCATCTCCTCAAATATTTCACAACATCAGAAGATACCACCAACCTTATGTCACCATTGCCTCGCTGACTATTACCTCGTTGCTATGACCATTATTGTCTCAACTTTCGATGTTGCTGCTGCAAACCTTATTACTCAGTTACACGAGACAAAGCTGACGGATCTTTCGTGCTTCAAGATTTGACGTTCTCAAATCTACCTCAAAAGAAAAATGTCGGAGTCCACAGCCAGCCTCATCCATAGATCCAGTTTGTCATCAACTCCTCATGATGGCTTCTGTTATTTCTAATATTGTTACAATGGGCCATAACTTCAGGCTTCATCCGTGGATGTCCATCATGTGTCTATTACTGCCTCGCTGACATCATCACTAATGCCTGACACTGCACAACCCTAAACACCTGAGTCTACTGCTTTTTCACAAGAGAGTCAACCATATATCCCAAGTTTGCACCAACGACACTTCCCGAAGGACATAAAGCTAAGAGCGTCCACAGTCATGGACTAAAAACCGGACTAAAGGACATATAGTCCAGAAAATCAATCGCAGTGGGGCTGTACTAAAACCATATATTTGGTTTTAGTTGGAGAGAGAGTGAAAACTGGACCAAATTTGGTCTCGACCCTCGACTAAAACTAAATATAGTCAGGCGTAATTACAGTGTGCGCCTGATGACAGGCGTAAACCAAATGTACGCGCCCTAACCAGGCGTAACCCAAAAGTCCGCGCCACAACCTGGCGTAAACGAAATGTACGCGCCTCAACCAGGCGTAACCCAAAAGTTTATTAAACGTTCGCCCCCATGGGGCGCACTTTGTGAGTTCGCCCCATGCATTCTTTTTTTTTATTATTATTTTTTTTCTTTGGGGCGTACTCTGTGAGTTCGCCCCATGCATTTTTTTTTTTTTTTTTTTTTTTCTTTCGGGTAGTAACTGTGATACGACTTGACTAAATTTTTTAGTTTCTACCCGTTGTTTTGAAACACGACTAAAACCAAAAAAATATAGTTTTTGGTATAGTTTTTGGTTTTAGGATAGTCCATGATTGTGGACGCTCTAAGTAACTACTCTTGAACCGAGTTTCAAATTTTGAATATTTTTCGTCTTAGTGTCACTGTCTAGTGCTTACCACGAAACATTATTATTCCGTGCTAAGCAGGGGACTTAATATTGATGGTGTTTTTTTGACAAGGGAAAAAAATTGTAAATTCGCATCTAAACCTGTATCAAATACCTGTCTATAAGTATACGTGCGCTAGGGATTCACCCGGCTGATCTTTTGTGTCCTATATATTTTTATAAAATATTTCAGTATTTATGTTGTACTCGCTTTTGTATTTTATCTACACTTATTAGACAACTCCTAGATATATTGGCCACTAGTATAATGCAATATTGTCCTCAGAATACCACAAGTACTGGTTACGATTCCTCTCTAGACGTTCTCTGACTATACAAAATATTTTAAGTAATATTGAACATCATCTTGAGTTGCAGAACTTCCACCGCTGAATTCCTCAAACAAGTTCCATATACTAAATACAGTCTCGGCAAAACAGATGCCAACATCATATCTCATGTAACGAAAAACTCTAGGCGGGCCATGGTCAAGGTACTAACAAAGTTCCAGAGCCAACTACACATGCCATGGCCTAATTGATAAGCTAAGGTGTCAGACCAAGTAGCCATGCCAAGTTTCCAAGCCAACTTGACCAGCGTCCCCGGGGCCAACTTGGACATCGTCCCCGCACCAACTTGGCCAGTGTTCTTGGGGCCAACTTGGCTAGCTTCCTGGGGACAACTTGGTTAATGCTTGTTCATTCCTGGTGTTAACTTGGCCAACATCCCAATGCCAACTTGACCAGCACCTTAGGGCCAATGCTACCGCGTTCCTAGCAGCAAATGCTTGTCCATCCTCGATAGCACTACAGCCGTTATGCCAATGCCAGTCCTAGACCATGGTTATTGATATAACACTAACATGGCCATTACATCGCCATGACAATCGCAGTACGTTCACTACACCAAATTCCTGGATTCGTAACAGCTTTATGGCCGTTACAAAATTCCCGTTACAAATGGCCGTTACGAAAATTTCGTAACATGTAGGAGCCGTTACTAATTTTAAAAAAAATTATAACAGAGAGGAGCCATTACGAATATTTTTTGTAGGCGTGACAGTCACACGCTTGGTCACACTAGGTTCGTCACACCTGGAGTATGTGCGTGTGCCATTCACACGCTTGTTATTGTTTTTCCACCCAAAATGCGAAGTACTAGAGGATATTTCCTCCCCTGCATAAGGGTTTTCTCCTCCTACCTTAGAGAATCGATTTTTTCATTCTCTTTCTCTTTCTCTTTTCTCCTCCGCCTCTCTTTCATTTTTCTTTCATCACTGAAGATACTTAGATTCATCATCAGTTTTGGTTTTGAGTTCGATTTCATTTTCAATTTCACAGACCTGTTACCGAGTTTCTCTATAGATACTCGCTTTGATTTTTTTTTTTAATCAGATTTGTTATAAAAACCCTATATTCGTTTTTTCATATGTTTCTTTAAATAAATTCAGAAATCCCTGTTAATATCACTAGGTCGATAAGAACATTCATCAACAAAGATGTAATCAAAACAATCCTTTCTATTCATAAGGGAATACCTCGTATGTTCTACCATGGGGTACTGTTGGTGTTTAAATCAACTAACAAGTCTACTTCAGTCTTCATCCTTTCACTTTTCTTTTATCTTATATTTTGGATTCTGAATAATTTTTATTGGATCTATGGATTTTTTTTTTAAAAAAAATTTGTATTTGAAATGGGTTATAGAGTTTTAATTTTTAGTAGTTTAACTAGAATTGTATGATGTATTGTAGATATTTTTTTAAAGTCATATTTGAGGTTATTAAGAACACAAATCAAGGGTAGAAACGCCAGCAGAACAATTTGTTGCCGTTTTTAAGACATGGATTAGTGAAGAAAGCAAGTTTAACAAAGGTAATTTCTGACTTCGTTTCGAATATTTGAAGCTCAAATACTTGTAAAGTTGTAGAGCGTGGAGAATTAACTCTCGATGGTGCTGATTATATGAACTTTATTGATGTGTTTAAAAAAAAATTACGTGATGACATTTTTTTTCAAACTGTGTTGGTGTAATGGGTATATGATATATTTTGATGCAGTCCTTGATTTGAAGTATCAATTAATTTTAATTTGTCAATCAATTTGTTTGGATTTGAGTTACTTCGTCATTTTTATACTATTGCTTGGTTGATTCTTATAATTTTTCATTTTTCTTCTTCATTCTAGTCTTTGCATTAAGTAGCAAGTGTATTTGGTGGGAGTGAAAAGCTCGATGTATCATGAGATAAACGTTTATATGATTCTAAAGTATTGGTAGCTTAAAGTGTAGACCACGACTAGAATGCCTTTCACAACAGTCTTTGTTATCCGGGTGCTTCATATTTTTTAGTTGAGTTTGCATCATGTCTTATGTAGCTTAACCAATTGATTTCGAAAATTGAACTTAGAAAATTGCTCTCTTTTCTCTACTGCTGAATGACTTCGATCTGATTTGAGTGCAGCATTCGATATCACCAGAAATTGGGGTCCATAGTTTTCCAGTTGATAACTTTTTGCGTTCAGGAAGTGACGGTGTCAACTTGCTTCCATTTTCTGCTGGTGTGGATGATGCAGGAGCATTTTATGCTTCTTGATGAATATTTTACTCTAGGAATGTCCTACAAAATAGGGACATTTTTTGTTGTTTCCGTATTTAGTTTAGGGTTTCTTTCAGTAAGGGTTATCTTTTTTGTATAAATAGGCTATAGGGTTTTCTTTACGAGGTAGACTTTATTATGATATTTTAATTAAACTTTAATCTGCGGATTATAGAAGAGTAATGGTTTTTAACTTAGACTCAATTATCTAGCATTCTATTGCTATCAATCATATGTTCTATTCAATTATCTTTGTTCTATTTTCGCCCTAGTTTATTGTTCTGATTTCTAGTAATGCATCAGCTGGCATTAGAAACCAAACACACCAGCAAACCCTAGTTTCTACAATGGTAGGTAGAGAGAGAGGTGGTGGTATATGTATTAGATACATAGATTCTACTGAGTCAAGAACTTCGATTGAAGACATGTTACGACAGCGATAGGGACGTGTGAAAGCTCGAATGGAGATACCGGAGAGCCGACACAAACCTTTAGATTCACCGGAAGGAGTTTTTGAAGAAGATGAACACACGAAGGTCGATGAGAATCGTCGTTATGTTGTTCATAAGAATCCAGTATTCTCAAAACACACCCCTTTGTATTCACCGGAAGGAGGATCAGAGGATGATGGATACACGTTTAATGAAAATCCTTTTCATAACCGTGATGTTCATGAATCACATCATGGAAGGTTGAGGAACAGATTGATCAAATCCCTTGACTTGAACACCATACGGGAAGTCGAAGTGGATGATATGTCTGGAAAGATGCATGATGAAGATTTTCTAGATTGGGAGACCAGCATAGAGAAATATTTTGAATGGCAGCCGACGATTGAAGCTTGCAAAGTGCGGTTTGTCAAGTTAAAATTGAAGGGGTCGGCACTACAATGGTGGAAAAGGCTGCAGGAAAGGCGTATGAGGCAAGACAAAGAGAAAATCAATACTTGGGTTCATATGAAACAGAAGTTCCGCAAACAATTTATGCCCCCAGGTTACCACTTGCGTCAACATGACCTTAGTAAGAGCACAAAGACAACCAGCACATCAATAACAGCTGCTCGGACCACAAGCCGAGTGCAAAAGAAACGTGTTTACTTTATTGACGATGATAGTGAAGAAAACATGTTCGAGGAACCGAAATATGAAGAGATGAAATATGATGGATTTGTCAATGAACAACCGAAATACGATGAATTTGTCACTGAAGAACATAAATTCGATGAATATGAGATCAATGACAAAGTCGTTGTTGATTGGGACTTACCACCAGTCTATGACGATAGCCGTCAAGAAGTTGAAGGGGAAGTTTTGGTTACAGCAGGTCATGTTGATACTCTTATCAGCAAAGAGACAAGCATTGTAAGTATTCCTATAAACCAAGCTTATTCGGTTTACAAGAATTAGGTAGTTGATGATCTAAGTTTGAAATCTCAAGCTCTATATACAGTACAAACTTGATGTATTGTTGATGATCCTAATTTGAGATCAAACTATCACAATAAAAGAGTTAGTCGCGGAGAAGTTTGTGGGGAAAATTATCTCGGTAAATTTCGTGGGCGAATTCTTTCTAACAAAGGGAGGAGTATCATGAAATTCAATTTTTGCACATGGCAGAAGGTATTAGTTTGAGTTGTGATTGGTGTAGGAAGAAATTCTGTTGTCACAAGGAAATACATAGAGAGAATTTTATCAGTAGGATTCGTGGATGAATTTTCTCAAATGCCAAGAGATTAACCATGGCAGGAGATTTAGAAGAGAAATTAAGATACAACATCACTTCCCATCATTAAGTTGGTACATACATAAATTACATTCTTGTTCAATGGTCCGCAACTAAAGGTGGAAGACGGGCAGCTGAATGTCTAACATCTGCCACTGCATCTATGACTATGTTGGAATTGTTTTTCCCAAGTGAGGGAGATGGTTCATCACATGGAGGCTGTTTAGCAATAATAAAGTTGGCTCGTAGAGGTTTTCCATTTCCTGATGGGTTTTCTAGAGTTGTTTCTACTGCTGTTATGGCATCACATTATGATACTCAAAGAAGTACAAATAGCATTGGTTTTGTTGTCACGATGCTGCATGTTCTTATTGTTGGTTGTGTCGTACCAAAAAACTCTAATGATTGAATGTTATGTCTATGAGAAAAACTGTAGACGGGTTTCCGTACCTGTTTTTCAGATTATGCCAAGAAAAGGTAGTTGGATACATACAATCGACGCGGCAAGTATGGGTAACATTTCTTTATCTTCCCATGTGATGATTTATTTTTATGTCAGCGTGTGTTTTGCATTGTGTGAGGAGAATCTTCACCCCATTGGAGAATTGGTGTGCAGCCTAGTTTGTTACTGGAAAAAAAGTTTGAGAGAACCGGCGTCAAAAGACATAGCTGCTAGTGTGATTTATCATCCTAAATCGTACGCTAGATTTGTTCTCGAGGGGATAATTCGCCGGCGTATGGTAGCTGATTTGTGCATGCACTATATAGGAGGATATTACTATCTTATGTAGTCAAAGCAAGGGTATATTTTAACAACCTTGTTCTATGCGAAACAATGGTCCAGGTTACTGTACAACGGGAAGTCTATACATATCGAAGAAGACATAAGACGGTATGAAACAACTACTCTCTTGGTATTATCTGTGAAACTCAAGTTATAAATGAAACAGTTAATAAGAGTGGGTAGTGTGTGGGTACATCGAGGGAAGTACACAAAGGCAGCAAATACTACTATTTTACAGTCTTCAACTACATCAACGACAGTTGATGTCCTAGGAAAGGTGCTCACTATATTCTATAAGACGCTTGCTTGTAGACTTATGTTGTATAAGAGCGCAACTTATGACCATGTAAAGAACATATCAGTTGGAAAAGAGATGGAGAAGATGGTCAGTCACTCAACATTAGTAAGAGAGGACTAGAACAGCTTTGGCTCATATGATACGTTGACAGATTCGTGGATCAGTATAGGAGGATATTACTATCTTATGTAGTCAAAGCAAGGGTATATTTTAACAACCTTGTTCTATGCGAAACAATGGTCCAGGTTACTGTTCATTATTCTAGAGAGTTTGGTCACCTTTTGGCTTATGTTCCTAACTACAGCCTTAAGAATGGAAGTAATTCAAGTAGTGCTCAATAAGAAGAAAGAGTTGCAAACTTACAGCGCTAATAGGCTAGTTCATATGATTTTTCTGAATGCAACTCTTCGGATGATGAATGTGCAGTATGCAAGCACGACAAATGCTAAACAAATGGGCCACAGGTTACAAGGAAAAAAAAGAATTTGGTTGCTAGCATGGCATTTTTCAATAGCTAGCTTAGACCAGAGATTAGTGCGTGTTAAGTATCAGGACACAGTGATGAAATCAATACTTGTTGTCATGGCCAAGTGCAATATCGGAGATGAAGGTTCAAGTTTTGTGTTTGATCGTGGGAAAGCAGCGAGGATGAAAATTTTGTTATTTATTTATTGCTTACTTATGATCTCTAAGGATGAAATTTTTTTGACCGTGGGAAGTCAGATGGATGTTACACAAGGGTACTAGAGATTGAGCTTGAGACAACTGTGCAAGAAATTAAGAAGACGTGCTCATCGGAGTCGAGCTTTCTTTCAACATAGGGTGATTGATGCAGGAGCATTTTATGCTTCTTGAGGAATATTTTACTCTAGGAATGTCCTACAAAATAGGGTCGTTTTTAGTTGTTTCCGTATTTAGTTTAGGGTTTCTTTCAGTAAGGGTTATCTTTCTAGTATAAATAGGCTATATGGTTTTCTTTACGAGGTAGACTTTATTATGATGTTTTAATTAAACTTTAATATGTGGATTATAGAAGAGTAATGGTTTTTAACCTAGACTCAATTATCTAGCGTTCTATTGTTATCAATCCTATGTTCTATTTAATTATCTCTGTTCTATTTGCCCTAGTTTTCTGTTTTAGTTCCTAGAACTGCATCAGTGGATCTCAATGAGCCTGCACTTTCCAACTGGAACAGCACAACCAACATTAAATTTGAGGTGGATGTTTTTTATGTTTGTATTTTGAGTCAGTTTTTCATGCCGGATGAAACTCATTCCTAGTTGTTCATATGGTTCTAAATGTATTCATTAATTAACTAAGAATGAAGCAATATGTCGTTGATTATATTAACCAAAAGATGTTAGTCCAGTCAACGATGATGGTCGATCCATTACCAGAGACTTAGATGGATTTCCCGCAACTTGCAGAAAAACGCAGGCCTAAATCCATTGTTCAATAGCTAAAACAATTTATATTCAGTAATTAACTAAGAACTTCCTGCTGATGAAGATCAATATGTCAGTGATTATATTAACCAAAATTTGTGTTTTCTCCTCCTGATCAAGTGTTGTTCTCTATCTGGTTTTTCTTTTTATACCCGATGTCAATGTTTATGAATTTCACCCTGAAAAGCTTCTAGGTAAGCACATCTTTTACTGTGTTTGTTTATTATTTTTCATTTAATCTTCATTAATTACTGTGATTACTATATTGACCGTGTGCATTTAATTGTTTGTTTATTACAGAAAGATATCAAGAGAAATCGGGTTATTTCTTTATTGAAAGAACAAACATAAGAATGGAAAAAGCCTCACTGATTCGAATGAAAAATGGAGGAAGAGATGATGAAGAAAAATAGATACAGAGATGCCTATGATCTCTATATATAGTTACATTTTACATTAATTTTTTTTCTATATTTCCGTCATTCATGCCCTTGATTGATCCTTCTACAGTCAAAGTTTCTTAAGGAGTAAAAATCAATCACGTCATTCATTATATTTCTTACCATCTTTTGAGCGGTGATTTATACTATAATAAAGGAAATAGAGTAATGTATTTGAGCGTTACTAAAGAAAGAAGGAAGTGACATATGTCAGAGAATCACGCAATGAAAGATATGCGCAATCAAAGGTAGCTTGATCTCAGGAAGAGAATGTAATTTAGTTTCCTTTTCTGTTTGTAAATTTATTTACCCTTTTATTCTGCATTGACTATCGTCTGTAATCATGCATGTAATCGTGTAAAAAATCCCAAATATTCTTGTTCTCACTGCATAAAATTTTACGGCATTCTCTGGTGCGTAAAATTTTTGCACAAAGATTACTCGTGCTTTCTTATGTTTATTTTGGTACAAAACTGTCTCCATTATCCTTTCTAATATCTTTTTTTTGTCACTATCAGTTGAGTCTTCAGATAGAACAAGGGGTTCCTATTTTTTCCAAGTGGTTAATTTTTAACAGATTCAAATTTGTTGCATCAAAGGGAGTGAAAGATGGACCTGTGTTATTACTGGCTAGGTAAAGTCTTAGACTCTTAAAATTTTGTGTATTGAAATGAATATAATTGTATATTTTTTTCCCTACCCATCTTTCTGTCGCCCTTACATTTCCGTATAACATCCTTACAGGTGGTTCCATTGTAGGAGACATGGCTCCATATCAAGCATTTGCTATTGGGCGTCTAGGCAATGTCAGAGGATACGGTGAATGTGCAGCCGAAACTGGAAGATCATGTCTCATTGTTTATTCTTTCTCTGTGCTGAGTTTCAGGTCACTTATTGTTACCTACTTGATTCATCTAATGATACCTCATCAGTTTGCTTTACTACAAGTTCATACTTTCCATGAGTGCTTTTTCTTCGGCTTCTATGATGATCTTATTTGCTGCTGATCCTAACCACTCAACGAACAGATGGTCTTCAAGTTTATTACGAGGGTAACTATGTTTATAACCATTAATACATGTTTACATTATTCTGATGCATTCATGTTCTCTCAGTTACCCTTGGTAATTAGGTATCACCTGATTTTGACATCCATGGTCATTTTAATTTTAATTCAGAATAACACAAAGGCACGGGGGACTATGTATGAGGATGAAGGGTTGATGAGAGAGTTAGAAACTCGAGGAGAAATCAAGCAGTAGAGTAAGGAAATAGAGAATGCAATGGCTGAATTGGGGAGGTTACTTATCTATGAAGCATTAAGGGATTGGTTGGTGAGTTTTATTTTTGTTGGTTGAGGATTTCTTTAGCTCATGCTTGAGGAAATAATTTACTGATTTGCAATTTCTCCCTAACCTCATGTTTATCCTTGGTTTCTCATGTGTTATGTTAGGGATTGGTTGGTGAAATAACTTAGTTCCTGCTGTATGTAGACTAAATGCATGTGATTTTGTTTGCATAGAGATTCGGATGCCACTCGGATTTTGGCATTTACAGGAGATCAAAAGTTAAGTTAAAATGATTTTTAGTTATGTTGATTCAGTTATGTGTGTTTGCTTGATAAAGAAAAGGCTGAAAAACTTATGTTTATGAGATGTATGTATGACTAAACCTTCTTATAGAACTGAACTAATGTATTGTATAAATTTTGGTTATGTAGATAAATATTTGGAACGTGGAAGAAAGGGTCTGCATTGGTGTTTTAACTGGTCATACAAGAAGCGTAAAAGGGTGGGAAGTATTCAGAAGAAAATGCCGCCATGGTTAAGATTCTTAATGTTATTGCCTTCCTTCATCTTGAAGGTGTTGTTCATTGTAACCTCAAACCAGAGGTAATTTCCTCATTCTTGATATTCCAGTCTGAGATTCGCATAGTACTTCTTTATTCCTGGCCATAACCTCTAAGCAAACATCCTCCCAAGTAAAGCTTAAGTGAAATAACTTCCATAGAGATTCTGAAAATAGAAACTTAGGAGTTGAAGTGCCACCCGAGCCTTGTGTTGTTATCATGTCTTCAATCACTATCAGTACCTTATATTTCATAGTTTGTTTCCTTCTATCATGCATATTTACACTTCTTTGAAGACTTTCTAATGTAAGTTATCGTTGTTTGCAGGAAGTAATTAGGTGTTGAAGTGTTTTCACGGACCAGAGTCCGGTGCAGTTGTTTACTGGTGCAATAAGTATGAATGGTGAGAGCCTGAGAGGACTGGTATCACACCGCAAAAGAATTATTTTCATTCAATCAAGGTGCATACCCTGTTTTTGTTGCAAGTTATGAAAAGGTGATAACTTACCCTATTATCCCTCTACCAATGGGAATATTATGTTTATAGTATTTGTTACAGAGAATTTGTATTCCATTAGAACAAAAGAACTCATTTAGTCTTTCAAATAAATTGACTTAACAAAATTTGTATTCCCTTGGAACTTGGTAATTCTCCTAGATATGAATTGATTGAATATATTTAGAAAGAATAGAAAAAGTTATTGTTGAATGTGGCTAGATGGATTGGATGATAGTTTTATGCAGGTTATTTTGAATTCTAGCGACCTTCTGGATGAAAGTGAACTGTCGGTCAATGTTGACTGGCAGTAATTTTTTCGCGGTTACAAAAAAATCCGTAACGGCTGAAAGTTGTTTCAACTTGCCACGTAGTAATGGCATGTTACTAATTTGCCACGTAGTAACGGCTTGAAGATGTTGCGACCACGTTGTTACAAAAAAAATCGTAACGTCCATGAGCTATTACCACGTGTCCATTCGTAATGGCTCACAGCTGTTAAGGCCATTACAAAAAAATGTAACACCCCTTTTTGTAACAGGCAAGAGACATTACAAACCGTTTAGTAACGACTCACTTCTGTTTCTAATCCCAGAATCTGGTGTAGTGGTTGCCAACATTTTAGATATGCATGTAGCACATATGCACGCTATTATGGCTAGCACGACCAACACACCACAAGGATTCCGTGGATATGTTAAGTTTCCATGATTCCGTTGATGATGACACCTTGTGGCAAACTTCTTATTAATCTTGAATCTGAGTTATCTCTTCAAGCAATGTTACTACGACAAGGTCTGGCCAGCTTAGGCTGAATAATTAGTTAAAATACATCATGGCTACAGCTTAGTCAAGACAAGAGGTAGTCCATGACTCCATTAATTCCTATAAAAAATCAAAACATGTTACACGAGGTGATTCTTCATGGGGTATTGATCTGCTGGTTAACGACAATATGTGGCATGGCAACACCCCATGATGAGAAAGTAACAAGTAGTGGTGACGTTTAAGTGCAGTTGAAGAGATGATGGAGTGATGGTTTATAAGCTTACATAAATATTCCTAACATGATAGGAGTGGCTTCACCAATTTCTTCACTATCTCCACCTCTCAATCTCTTCAAAATATCCACTACTTATGTGGAAATAGTGTGCGTCTCTTAAAACCATAGGTCATAAAAATCTTAATATTATCAAGATTTCTTCTTCCATATGTTATGAGTAGCTTTACCAATATCTTCACTATCTACACCTCTCCATCTCTTCACAATCTCCACTACTTACAAGGAAACAATGTGTGTCCCTTACAACCATAGGACAAAACAATCTTAACATTATCAAAATCGCATATTCCATACTTCGACAGCCTTATACATATAATTCATCACAATTATGATTCCTCAACTTTCCTCGTTTTCCCTCCCTTAAGATCAACCCATCTTCTCTCCTTGTAACCTAAGCAGGACACGAATGGAATTCTCTTGGTTAACCAATATGATTTTGATCCCCGAACCTGAATAAAGTACTTCGATAGTACATTGTCTACCCTATAACCAAATTTCAGGTCCAAACACCTGTGTCTATCTGCCTTTAACATTTCTATTATTTATGTTTTTCTTGTTTGTCTAATCTGTACGTGTGAGTGATACTCTTGTAAAACATTGCATAATAAACTCAAAATTTATGCATTCATTTGAGGCGGATTTTTAGTTTGTTTGTCATTTTATTCTCTGTTACTATGGCCTCTTCATTATCTAACTTGGACTTGGCCTGAAATTTCCTTTGCTGCCAGTCAGGTATGTTAGGATACTACTACACTTCATTTTTGGAAGCAAAGATAATTCTCAAATATCTCAAAGGTAAGATCGATCATGGTCTCTGCTTCCCCAGGGGTCCTATGGTTCTTCATGGTTTCTCAAATGTTGATTGGGATGGTCATACTTGTGATATTACATCTACCGGTGGCTTTTGTATCTATTTTGGATCAAATCATGTGTCTTGTTCCTCTGGAACCTACTTTTTTTTTATCTCCAACAGAGCCTGAGTATAAAGCCTTGGCTATTGCTGCTGCCGAGTTAATCTGGATTTGTCAGTTGCTTAAGGATTTATTTTACTTCCTTTCAATTCCTCCTACATTGAGCTGTAATAATATTAGTTCTTTTTATTTTGCCTCTAATCCTACGATGAGCATCAGAATGAAGAGTTTAAGAATTGATTTCCATTATGTCGAGATCTTGTTGGGCAAAAATATTTGTGTGCAGTCTATGTTTGTACAGCTGATCAGATTGCTGATGTATTTACCAATGGATTTGATGATCCTAAATTTTCTTTTCCGAAGTTATTGTAGTAGATAGCCCTCAACTAGAATCCGAGTCTAGCTTTCAACATATGTATGTCCTTTAACATTTCTGTTATTTTCAGTTTTTATAATTTTTGTAATCTGCACGCATGAGTGCTTCTCTTGCAGAACATTGTATAATTAGACTCAACGTTTCATTTAAGGCGGTCTTTTATTTTCTGTAGGTGTAAATTATCCACAGGGCTAGGTGGCAATATCTTAAGTTATGATACACCCAAGAATGAATAGACGAGAAGCATAGAATAAAGACTGCCAGGCGCGAGATTTAAGAAGCCACGTGGATCGGGCATGATTGCTCTGCAACTGTCGGACAAGACTCGACTCCAGGCTTCTAACAGAGCTGATAAGACAAGACACGGTGGGTCAAACAAGGAGCGATAGTCAAATGGATAAGAAGATACGTGTCACATCGGCCAACTGCAAGGGCGATAGACGAGAAGGGAGACATCGTGCCATGAGAACACCCAAAGGAATCGGCTCGGACGAGAGACAGGCGAAGGAATTAAAATACATCGGCCACATACACAAAAGAAAGGACGACATAAGCTGGCCCGACCACAGAACTTCAGATTAGATGTAATGTGACCAACACCTTAGTATGGTTGTATGTAACCCTTCCTATAAATAGAGGAACTTATATCCAAGAGAGGTAGGTTGTAATTTTTGGGAGGAGAGAGACTTGATATCACACCAAGGAAGAAGAAAGTGAGTTGATCGTGTAAGTGAGTTTGGGGGTTAAGAGCAACACCTTTGTAACACTTTGAAGTAATAAAATTCACCCTTTCACCCCCGTGGACGTAGGTAATCATACCGAACCACGTATATCTTGTGTCCATTGTTGAGTCTTTACTTTCATTTGCATGAGTAGAAGGTTTCTATCCTTTGGATGTAGTTTGTAGTAAAATGCATCTACATTCTGGCGCCGACTAAGATCTCCGGATACCTTTCCTAGAAGGCCTTCAGGGACGATCAAAAGCTCTGAAGTACACGTTAATGTGTTGAAGCTAGGATGAACTCTGTTGGCCGAAATGATTGTTGTTTTAAGTTATTTACTATGCGTGTAAAGTGACAGCAGTAACAACGTCTTTACCAATTGATCGGTTGTCAGCCGACACAAATATAATTTCACTTTCTTGCTTCACTAAAATAAATGTAGTAGGGATAAGAAAGAGTTCGTATCCACAGAGAGGCTTTCGTTGTCAATATGTTTCGGTTTCCTTAAAGTAACAAGGGGGATTTTTTTTTTTTTTTTGATTTTTAAAACTAAAACAAATATATAAAAGCAAATAAACAAATAAATCAAGTAGAAAAGATATTGGTTAAGGATTCATCTTCATTCACAAACATGCTTTTTAACAATAAGTAGAATTGATATTTAATCTCTCATTTTATTAAAAGTCCTAGGATACCTTGATCGCAAGAATATCCCGCTAATTCCCTGATTTCATCACAACCACATTAAAAGATGCATATGTAAATTCTTCCTAGAAAGCAACCTAAAGTGTAAAAGCACAATTAGATTTAACTCCCTAAAAGCAATAAGTTCTATGGAATAAGACTAATCAAGGCAATCAAAATGTGTAAAAGCAATAATTCGATTTAACCAAGGTTATGATTCACTTGTGACTAATAGGATGTACCACTACAAGCAATACTCACAACTATGCTACTTGCAATCATAAATTATCACTTTTGCGTATAATAACCCTAATCTAGCAATAGATATGAAAACAAACTCAATCGATTCGCGACTCGACTAAACAAGCTTTCAAATCATATAACAATATATATAGTGAATCATAAGCAATAAAGCATGGAGACAAAACTAATTTATTGAACAAAACTCATGCTTGGAACTCCAACTTATTCCTTAACCAATAATAAAACTCTAGCTCATGTTCATGGAGTACATAACAAGAATAAAAAGAAAAGCTTTCATGTTATCTAAACCCTAGAAACAAAAGTAGAGATTAAGATCCATCCCCCTGATGTTGTGTGAATAAGATTATATATATTTTTCCTCCAAAATCCTCAGACTTCCAAATCTCGACCTAAGCATAAGACATGTCCAGCCCATACTCACTTCCTATTCTGCCTCCACAAAGCCCACAAGCCCATTAGCTCTTCAGATATTTGGCTTGTCAGTTATAAACAACTGACAGCCTAATTTTATGCATCTCCACCAGTCTCAGTTATTGCACACAACCCATTGCTCCTCTTTAACCACCTAAACTCATCTACAACCACTACAATTCATTCTTGCCAGCTCCATCTCCGCGGCATCACTGTATCAACTAGAGATTGAAGTTGCAATCTTTCCAAAGTTTCCATACTCTTCTCAAGTTAAGCCACCAAAACCCATTAGCTCCAACCTGTCCTAAGCATTCATCTAATTTGTTGCAGCAGCTTCTCATACTCCACCAGTCTCATCTGCAGCTGCACCGTTCCACTATAACTCATTTGCAATCACTGTAATCCTAAGCATCATTTGTAGATGCAACTCCACCAGCTGCAACCTCCACCAACTTTTTCTCAAGATCATTATCATCACCTGACACCATCAATTCCTTTCCTTCATACTCACTATTACTGCATATACACACTACTGCAGTACCCATTACAACAAACAAAACCCTGCAGTCTTCATCTTGTACTCACACTGCATCAACTTAAACTACTTTATCCTGCAGATGTGATACCACCATTACCTCAATCCACAAACCATTAGAAGTTTCAGTTCAATCTGATTCAATTCCATCAGTGAATGCAACTTGTACACTCCAAACATAACCTGCAACAACCACCACTTCCCTGCCATACGACCAACTGCAGCATCAAACACCACCGTTATCTCAATCCAAACCTCCATGTATAACTCGAACTTATCCGCTGCTAACACCATCGTCACAGGCATCATCCTCTACATCTCCTTGTTCTCAACTGCGAATCTCATTTTCTCACCCGTTGCAGTATAACCATTCTGCTAACCTGTTAAAGCAGCTTCATAACCTCGCCTGCAATCTCCTATCCATATTCTCATTACATCTCAAATCACACTCTCATTCCACTTCAACCTCTTGCACACAGCCTCAGCTCCAGAGCATCTCCCTTGCTTCCTCAAACACCTGCAATGCTCCTAACATTCATTCTGTAGCTTACTCAGAACTATTATCCTACTCCACTCAACACAGATATATAGCTTCATCTCAGCTTCCTTGGTCATTTATCACCACCAACACCTGCAACATCTCCATTACAGTTCATATTACCACCATCTCCTTAGTAAAAGATACTCATTCAATCACAGAAAACCAATTGTAACAATCCATTGCAGTTCAGCCACACAAGGTCAAGGCATAACAACCTAGTAACATCAACCTATTCTTCTTTCTTCTCTTGTAGACTTCACCTGCAAACACTTCCATATTACTTACTCTTCAGCATTGCCTCATACCAAAACCACCATTTCCATTACATGAACACACACCATCAGTTGAGAATCACCAACACGAATCCCATCATATCCTGCTGCCATAAACCACCACAGACCACCAAAATCTTCACTCAAGGCTCAATCTCCCCTACACTGTGCTTAAACAGTTTTACATAGAGAACCCATTCTCATATTTCTCCATTAACAACAAAAACCAATATCAATTGCAGTCACCAGAATCATGGCCTGCAATAATTCAGTTGTCACCCTTGAACACCACAAGCCACCTCCAGAGCTCAAATCTCAATCAAAACCCTAAATTCAGAACCTAATTATCAGCACAACCATCTCTCAATCGAAGCTTTCACCTTCAGTTACAGAGTTTCAGTTTCTCGATTTAATTCAGACCCTAAATCTTCATGTACCAATCAATCGAACTGTAAGAAATTTCAATTAATCTCCATCTTCAATTCTACCAATCAAAGCCATTCCAGAAGAACCCTAACTTCCTTATTCGAGCTGCAATGTCTTTCATTCTCTGACCCTTGATTCACCACCTTCTTCTGCTTCGATTCCTCTACGACTTCCCTCTCTGAATAACACTGCCGCCATTGATTTCGAGTAGAGAAGAGAAATAATGGATAATGATTTCCTCACTGAATTTTAGGTATTGTGTAGGAAATAGAATTTGATACATCCACCCAAGTGAAATAGATAAGGGGTGCTCAAATTCCATTTGGCCCGTCAGTTCCAGGCAACTGACCGCCTATCCGCTTCCTTGCTCATATGTCAGTTGTGGGAAACTGACAGTACATTCTTCACTCCCTCTTGCGCAACCTGGCCTGCTCCAAGTATAACTCGCATGTGAATTGACCTATTTGCCTTTTACGCTCCAAATAGACGTTTTCTCCTTCTTTTCGTCCGTGCGACTCCAAAGCACCTAATAACTCAAATTCACAAATAAGATACATAATTTACATGAAAACTCGCAAAGAAAGCATAAATACTAGATATAAAATTAGGTGTTTAAGACACCTATCAAATTCCCCCACACTTAGACTTTGCTAGTCCTCGAGCAAAACAAAACTAAACTAAAATACAATAACTCCTTCTCGTCGAGATTACGGTCACTTTTAGCATAAATAACAAGCCTTTAAACCCCTAGGTGTCCCTAGTGGACGAGTTATAGTCTTGTGAAGGTTTACAAGAGGTCTGCCTACAAAACCTATATTTCCAACTCCGTCTATTTGTGACAAATCAATGAACGAATCCAAAATGACTACAGGAGGAGGTACCTTGCGCAAATTAAGTTCATATTTAAGTAAATAAAGCTCTAATTAGATAGTCGACAAGCCACAATACTCGGAAACTAACAAACCACAATCACAATGAAAAGATTAAGAAAATGGATATAGAGGTAGATGTTGGCGAATGTTCACAAGTGATCGATGTTTCCCATATCTGTCTGAAGGTCACCGCCAAGATGAACCTATGCATCCTATTGGATTGAGCTACTGGTCAATTCTAGTGTCAACATACTGGAATATACAAGGGAACCAGTGGTCAACAAACTTATTTCTACATCAACTCACTGGCATATACAAGGGAACCATGAGTGACTTTATTCAACAAATATAATCTTTTCTTTTCTTTTTCTTTTTCTTTTTCACTTTTTTTTAGACTGCATGATTAGATCTTTTGGATCCAAGCGCATGCTTCTTGTCAGCAAGTACGTGATAGTTGCCTTGGATCTTGCATTCCACGCTTGTTTAGGCGACGAAGACAGGGACTACGTTTCACACATACTGCTATTCCCAAGTGTCATTTTTATTCCGTTTGGTCTAATTGGTCGGTCTCTTCTTCTTTCCTTTTTTTTTTTATTTTTCTTTCTTTTATCTAGCAACTCAATCACTCTATTTCATCCTAGCAGTAATAACAACTCGATTTTTAGTGACCCACCAAATCACTTAGAGAACAATAGATAAATATGGAAAAATAAAAATAGAACGTGATATGGTGATATTCCGAGATATGGTAGCAACTATCATGTTAATTGTGATTTCTGATCTATGTTCGTCCCTTTTAGTTAATTGGTTCCTCAACTCCTGCAATCAAAATGGTTCCATCCACTAATGGTGTCATCCTAAAGGCACAATTTTCTAGATTTCAGAGTTCAAATTTTTCTTGGTTTTTCTATTTTTCTGATTTTTTTTAAAGGCATAAAACAAACTATACAAACATATAAATGCTCCCCCACACTTAAACTTTACATTGTCCTCAATGTAAAATTGAATCATCCAAAGAAAGTTCAAGGTGGGAAATTCCGCAAATGAAATGCAAAAACAAAGAAAATAAAGATAAAAGCAAATGCTTAAAAATAAAAAGATAAAGATAAAGATACAAAACCGGTGGGTTTCCTCCCACTTAGCGCTTGGTTTAAAGTCGTCAGCCCGACTTGCAAATTGAACTCCCCATACATCAATAATCGGAAAAGTTGGGGATCCTTCCATGTAACCTGTTTTGCAAATATTAGCTTCACACAAATATTAGTACAAGAAAATAGAATTGAAGCTATCGCCCCATAGAAGTTTCCCCCACACTTATTCTTTTCCACACTTGGAAGTGTATAAAGAACATAAAAATCAGGGACTTCTATGGTTTCTTCTTTGCAAACATTCATAGTATGAGAATCAAAAGTTTCTAATGGTGGATATCGAGAAACAAAGTCATTTAACAATATTCTCGAAGCACATATATTCAAGCCAATAAGAGGTAAAGGAGAAGGATAAATAGGCAAAGGGTTAGACAAACCTTGTAACTCTTGTATTATAGTATCCTCTTCATTCTTAGAAACTTCAAGTGAATTACTTACCTCTTGCACATCGTGGTCCTCTATTGAAACTTGCAATAATTCTTCATTCGTTTCTGCCTTAACCAAAGTCTCGACATCAACATCTTCGTCACAATCTTTTGCATTCTCAATTGGGTATTCCACAATATTGGTCAAATCGGTTTCATTCTCAACATACTCCTCTTCGTTGCAAGGCACATACTCTATTGCGGATCCAAATTTCACTATGAGGAACTTTTTCAGAACACTCAAAAATGCATCATCCTCAAGCTCCGCCCTTTGAATAGGCTCTTGATCATTATTAAGATCAATGCTTGAGTTATCTACATAAGTGTCATCATAGTCCTCTTCGTCTTCATCTTGATCCCAAAAAGATTCCGTTGTACACCTTTGGGAAATGTCACCATGAATTGGTTCAAGCGATGTATCTTCATAATCATCATCACTTTCATAGTTAACATAAGATTGGTTCTCACTGAATTTAGTGTTTCTAGTCTCAAACTCATCCTTTTGAATAGGTGAATGATCATTATTAATATCAAGAGTTGAGTTAACTACACAATTATCAACGAAAGACCCCAAAGGTTGGCCTTTTTCAACATTAGCATCAATCAAATATTCATCACAAACCACAGGCACATTAGAATAATCATTGCTTTGAAAACAAAGTTCTTCTTCATACATTTCTTCTTTGTATTGATCAATATATCTTTGTAAGTTAGCAATACCTTCACGAAGTTCTTGGAATTGCTCGTCTGTAGCCTCTTTATCTTTTTGAAACTCTTGTCGTACAAAGTTGGAAAAGTTGTCTAACAAGTTAGAGATTTGTTGTTCACGAGCATAAGAATCCTCCAATCTTTGTGGTTGTTCACACACATACCCGCCATAAGGTTGTTGAGGAAAACCATAAGGTTCCATGGAATATTGGTCATAACCAATGAATTGGTTTTGATTATACCCCTGGAATTGGTAGTTGTCGTATTGTTGAGGTTGTTGAAAACCGTATCCGTTGTTCCAATATGCTCCATCCATGAGAAATAAGTACCTGAAACACGATTCTCAAAACAAGGTTAAAAACCAGAAAATAAAACAAAAACAAAACTAAAAAAAAAAAGAAAGAAACCAAAAACAGGTGACAACCGTTGCCTCCCCGGCAACGGCGCCAAAATTTGATCGGTTTTCAGCCGACACAAATATAATTTCACTTTCTTGCTTCACTAAAATAAATGTAGTAGGGATAAGAAAGAGTTCGTATCCACAGAGAGGCTTTCGTTGTCAATATGTTTCGGTTTCCTTAAAGTAACAAGGGGGATTTTTTTTTTTTGATTTTTAAAACTAAAACAAATATATAAAAGCAAATAAACAAATAAATCAAGTAGAAAAGATATTGGTTAAGGATTCATCTTCATTCACAAACATGCTTTTTAACAATAAGTAGAATTGATATTTAATCTCTCATTTTATTAAAAGTCCTAGGATACCTTGATCGCAAGAATATCCCGCTAATTCCCTGATTTCATCACAACCACATTAAAAGATGCATATGTAAATTCTTCCTAGAAAGCAACCTAAAGTGTAAAAGCACAATTAGATTTAACTCCCTAAAAGCAATAAGTTCTATGGAATAAGACTAATCAAGGCAATCAAAATGTGTAAAAGCACTAATTTTATTTAACCAAGGTTATGATTCACTTGTGACTACTAGGATGTATCACTACAAGCAATACTCACAACTATGCTACTTGCAATCAGAAATTATCACTTTTGCGTATAATAACCCTAATCTAGCAATAAATATGAAAACAAACTCAATCGATTCGCGACTCGACTAAACAAGCTTTCAAATCATATAACAATATATATAGTGAATCATAAGCAATAAAGCATGGAGACAAAACTAATTTATTGAACAAAACTCATGCTTGGAACTCCAACTTATTCCTTAACCAATAATAAAACTCTAGCTCATGTTCATGGAGTACATAACAAGAATAAAAAGAAAAGCTTTCATGTTATCTAAACCATAGAAACAAAAGTAGAGATTAAGATCCATCCCCCTGATGTTGTGTGAATAAGCTTATATATATTTTTCCTCCAAAATCCTCAGACTTCCAAATCTCGACCTAAGCATAAGACATGTCCAGCTCATACTCACTTCCTATTCTGCCTCCACAAAGCCCACAAGCCCATTAGCTCTTCAGATATTTGGCTTGTCAGTTATAAACAACTGACAGCCTAATTTTATGCATCTCCACCAGTCTCAGTTATTGCACACAACCCATTGCTCCTCTTTAACCACCTAAACTCATCTACAACCACTACAATTCATTCTTGCCAGCTCCATCTCCGCGGAATCACTGTATCAACCAGAGATTGCAGTTGCAATCTTTCAAAAGTTTCCATACTCTTCTCAAGTTAAGCCACCAAAACCCATTAGCTCCAACCTGTCCTAAGCATTCATCTAATTTGTTGCAGCAGCTTCTCATACTCCACCAGTCTCATCTGCAGCTGCACCGTTCCACTATAACTCATTTGCAATCACTGTAATCCTAAGCATCATCTGTAGATGCAACTCCACCAGCTGCAACCTCCACCAACTCTTTCTCAAGATCATTATCATCACCTGAAACCATCAATTCCTTTCCTTTATACTCACTATTACTGCATATACATACTATTGCAGTACCCATTACAACAAACAAAACCATGCAGTCTTCATCTTGTACTCACACTGCATCAACTTAAACTCCTTTATCCTGCAGCTGTGATACCACCATTACCTCAATCCACAAACCATTAGCAGTTTCAGTTCAATCTGATTCAATTCCATCAGTGAATGCAACTTGTACACTCCAAGCATAACCTGCAACAACCACCACTTCCCTGCCATACGACCAACTGCAGCATCAAACACCACCGCTATCTCAGTCCAAACCTCCATGTATAACTCGAACTTATCCGCTGCTAACACCATCGTCACAGGAATCATCCTCTACATCTCCTTGTTCTCAACTGCGAATCTCATTTTCTCACCCGTTGCAGCATAACCATTCTGCTAACCTGTTAAAACAACTTCATAACCTCGCCTGCAATCTCCTATCCATATTCTCATTACATCTCAAATCACACTCTCATTCCACTTCAACCTCTTGCACACAGCCTCAACTCCAGAGCATCTCCCTTGCTTCCTCAAACACCTGCAATGCTCCTAACATTCATTCTGTATCTTACTCAGAACTATTCTCCTACTCCAATCAACACAGATATACAGCTGCATCTCAGCTTCCTTGGTCATTTATCACCACCAACACCTGCAACATCTCCATTACAGTTTAGATTACCACCATCTCCTTAGTAAAAGCTACTCATTCAATCACAGAAAACCAATTGTAACAATCCATTGCAGTTCAGCCACACAAGGTCAAGGCATAAAAACCTAGTAACATCAACCTATTCTTCTTTCTTCTCTTGTAGACTTCACCTGCAAACACTTCCATAGTACCTACTCTTCAGCATTGCCTCATACCAAAACCACAATTTCCATTACCTGAACACACACCATCAGTTGAGAATCACCAGCACGAATCCCATCATATCCTGCTGCCATAAACCACCACAGACCACCAAAAGCTTCACTCAAGGCTCAGTCTCCCATGCACTGAACTTAAACAGTTTTACATAGAGAACCCATTCTCATAATTCTCCATTAACAACAACAACCAATGTCAATTGCAGTCACCAGAATCATGGCCTGCAATAATTCAGCTGTAACCCTTGAACACCACAAGCCACCTCCAGAGCTCAAATCTCAATCAAAACCCTAAATTCAGAACCTAATTATCATCACAACCATCTCTCAATCGAAGCTTTCACCTTCAGTTACAGAGTTTCAGTTTCTTGATTTAATTCAGACCCTAAATCTTCATGTACCAATCAATCGAACTATAAGAAATTTCTTCAATTAATCCCCATCTTCAATTCTCCCAATCAAAGCCATTCCAGAAGAACCCTAACTTCATTATTCGAGCTGCAATGTCTTTCATTCTCTGACCCTTGATTCACCACCTTCTTCTGCTTCGATTCCTCTACGACTTCCCTCTCTGAATAACACTGCCTCCATTGATTTCGAGTAGAGAAGAGAAATAATGGCTAATGATTTCCTCACTGAATTTTAGGTATTGTGTAGGAAATAGAATTTGATACATCCACCCAAGTGAAATAGATAAGGGGTGCTCAAATTCCATTTGGCCCGTCAGTTCCAGGCAACTGACCGCCTATCCGCTTCCTTGCTCATCTGTCAGTTGCGGGAAAATGACAGTACATTCTTCACTCCCTCTTGCGCAACCTGGCCTGCTCCAAGTATAGCTCGCATGTGAATTGACCTCTTTGCCTTTTACGCTCCAAATAGACGTTTTCTCCTTCTTTTCGTCTGTGCGACTCCAAAGCACCTAATAACTCAAATTCACACATAAGATACATAATTTACATGAAAACTCGCAAAGAAAGCATAAATATTAGATATAAAATTAGGTGTTTAAGACACCTATCACCAAGCATAGTAGATCTCTCGTTTTTTCGCCCACCAACAGTTTCATCGACAGAGAATCTTCATAAGCTCACCGACGACTAACAGTTCGGGTTAGAAGCTAGGGAGAGAATCTACTAAAAGGATGACTACTTGTTTTCGATGGTTGAGTGAATTTTAGTGATTAAGTAAGATGTTGAGTGTTCGGAATTACAAAAAATTTGCGTTTTAGACATCTCCTCGTGCGACAAGCTGTCAACCGTGTGAAGTTTTGCCCGGCGATGTATCATAGGTCATCGGAAAGGTCATAAGGAGAACCCGGGAAGGATGGTCATGATTAGACTTGGAGAAAATGGAGTTTGTAAAAGCTTGATTCGATCCTGGGGGTTGCATGCCGTACGTTTTTAAGCATCACATGCATAAGATTAATGATTTGGAGCATATAGAATAAAGGACAAACTAACTTAAATGCATGGATCGGGTACTGAAAGCGACGTCGTACGGAGTAATAGAGATGAAGAAGTACAGTCTGCCACAGATTCACCATAGGGTCAAAATAGGGTAGATAGGTGGAACCCACCTGATAATCGGAGTAGTAGTAATTGTGGTGTCAGTTGAACTTTTTCCTCTTATTGTTTGAACTTTTCGTTTGTAAAAAACAGGTCAAAGTAAGGTGTTCTTTGTATTTGCTGACGTAGGTAGGGACGATACTCGGCTCACCGCGCATTGTGCCCGATGGCTAGCACTTCAGGAGCGGGAAGGATGTTGAGGAATTGCACGATAACTAGAAGCAGCATGCATGCAGGGGTAACTGGACCGAGGAAAGATGACAGTCGACAACCATCGCCCGATGAATCTCATGCAGATGCACGAGGCATGTCAATTGTTGATGAGGAAGTGGATCTGGGGCGAGATGATAACACACTACCATTGGACCAGGTCATCTTGACCCAGAGAAGAGTGGACCAGGTTGACGGACTCATATCCTCAAATACCGATGACGATGAGGAAGCGCTTGCATCACAAACCCAGCGACAACTAGCATGGCAGCAAGCCGAGTACCAGGAAGCCTTAGGAAGGGAGAAAGAACGTCTCAGGTAGATTCAATTGGGGCGAGAAGCAGCTAGCAACATCGGACCTGCACCTACCCACGTAACCAGTCATGCAATTGGTCCGATACTACCCTCGCCAACATCGGTACCACTACCGCCTCGGCCACACCACCCTAATGGACACTCTAGCCATGAAAGCACAGACCCTACACTCTTAGCCATTTTAGAAAGTCAAAGAAGGAAGGAGGTGACTTTAAGGGAGCTCCATCAGCGGAATCTCACCTTGGAATTCGAAAATTATCAGTTAAGGAATCAGTGGACTAGATCAATAGGTTCGTCAAGCCGAGGAACGTCGAGTCGTCATGACCGATCAGGTCAATCACCACCTATGATGGGGCCAAGCGACCCTAATCGGTCCGGGCGATTAGTTCAACCACCACCACCTCCTGTACCCCCCCTCCCCCCACCCCACAAAGATATGGGCCACCCGAGGACTCGTCCACTGACGAGGAAGGGATGGACGACAGGATCAAGCAACAAAAGCAAAGCTCATGGAATTGGAGGCAAAAATCAAAGAGCTCTCGGGTGGAAGTGAAGAATACAAATTGGCAGAGATTATGAGCGAAGCCGAGAAGAAACCTTTCTCTCAAGAACTCGAGCAAATTCCATTCCCCCCAAAATGTTCTTTACCTACATTTCCTTCTAGATTCGATGGAACAGGAGATGCGATCGAGCACCTAAAAATGTACACAATGTCATTGATCCAGTGGAAGAACAACCCGGTAGTCATGTGTAAATTCTTTCCAGCTAGCCTGGAAGGCGAGGCACGAGATTGGGTTTATTCGCTCCCACCTGGGTCGATTAACGGGTATGATATGCTAGTCGAGGCCTTCCTTGATACCTACATGCACAACATCCGACCCCATCCAAGAATGAACAAGTTGTTTACCCTCGCCCGAAGATTCAGAGAGCCCTTAAGAACCCTGACTCATAGATGGAGGAAACTATGTACTGAAATCGGAAAAGTACCGGTGGATCAAGCCATCTTTGGGTTTAAAAACGCGTTGGGGAGATCAGACCCCATCTGGATAGCCATGTTCTCCGAAAAACCGAAAACCTTAAAGGATATGAGAAGGATGCAATAGCATTACATCGCCCTGGAAGAAATCCAGGCTGAGTCAAGAGATAGAGGAGTACAGAAAGCCAGTGATGAAGCTGGTATGGAAGCCAAAACGGTCACAGACGATCCTACTAGGCGCCCAGAAAAGAGATCGGATCCTCCCCCGAGGAGCGGTGAGAAGAGAGAGTGGATGGCCAAACGGAAGAAGCCGAGACAGGAATCCCGATCATATACCCCCCTGAATGCTTCGTTGGAGGAAGTGTTTAAGGAAGTCGAGAAGAGAAACGATATCAACTACCCAGCGTCAAGGGGAGTCCAATTCCAAGAGACCAGGGATCACCACGAATACTGCCACTACCATCAATATAGGGGCCATTCCACTAACAACTGCCGAGAAGTAAAAGATATTGTACAACATCTCATCCGAGATGTGTATTTAAGGCATTTTGTCCGACAACCACCTCGGCCGACGGCAACACTCGATGTGTCGGTTCATCAAGTTCGTATCGATAGGACGACTCAGTTCGTGGGTACCATTTCACACTCGGCTATTCAAGGCTATGCTCTCGGCCCGGTAATCACCTCTAGGATCCACAAAAGGGACCGCGATGGTAAATAAATATTTAGCGTAGCCAAGGCATTGCCTATGGAACCTTGGATGGTGCAACCCATTTCGTTCTCGGCCAAGGATTTCCCAGCAAACGGACAAGCACACAGCGATCCCCTGGTCATCACATTATTTATCGAGGATTAGGGAGTGAGGAGGATTCTGGTGGATAGCGGGAGTTCAGTCGAGGTGTTATTTTACGATACATTCAGAAGAATGAAACTATCAGACGACGTACTCGTCCCCTCAACGTATCGCATCTATGGATTTAATGGCACAATAACCATCCCTAAGGGCGAAGTAACTTTGAGAGTTTCGGATGGTGGTGGATACCTTGACACACTAACCACCTTTTGTGTGGTCGACGTCGCCTCACCTTATGAAGAAATTATCGGGCGACCTTGGATCGCTGGGATTAAAGGGGTGGCATCAGCATATCATCAGAGATTAAGGTTCCCGACTTACAAGGGAATAGCTGAAGTTGTGGGCGAAACTCAAGCGGCGCGACAATGCATACAGGTTGACACCGAAATCAATGAAAATCGGCGGGCTCAACAAAGACAAAAGAAGAAGGAAGCCAAGGAGGTTAAAGCTGCAGAGGAATTGGAGGAGATTATTTCACAAGTGTTCATGGCATATGAGACCCAAGAGAAAGATCCTTTATAGCAATCAAAGGAAGCGGCTCTATTCCGAGAAGCCAAATCAAATTTCTCAACAGTTAAGCCTACTCGGGAAGTGAACTTGGGGACGGTCGAGGAGCCGAAGGTAGTAAGGATCGGGGCACTTCTATCGGACGAGCAACCAAGTCAACTCATGACGGTATTAAGGGAAAATTTAGACGCATTTTCCTGGGAAGTACGCGATTTAGAGGGCATCGACCCAAAGGTCTGCTGCCACCACTTAAAGATTGATCCAAAGTTCAAACCATTCAGGCAGAAAAATGAGGCGTATCGCGCCATAATTACAGGCAGCAGTAGAGGCCGAGCTAAAGAAGCTACAAGAGTCCGGAATAATCAGGAAATCCAATTACCCACAGTGGATATCTAACATGGTCGTAGTGCCAAAAAAGAAAGGAGGAGTCAGAATATGTATTGATTTTAGTGACTTGAACAAAGCCTGCCCGAAGGACAACTTTACCCTTCCCAGCATAGATCAACTAGTATAATCGATAGTCGGATATGAGGCGATGACCCTAATGGATGGATACATGGGCTATAACCAAATATCGTTGGCGTCCGAGGACCAAGAGCATACTTCCTTATTCACACCAAGGGGACTGTATTGTTACACCAAGATTCCATTCGGACTTAGAAATGCTGGAGTGACATATCAGAGATTGGTAGGCGACATATTCGAAGACAAGATCCATAACACCATAGAAGTTTGTGTAGACGACATGTTAGTCAAGAGTCGCCGAGCTAAGGATCACATCCGAGACCTTCATGAGATTTTTCAGACGATGAGGAAACACAAGATGAAAATTAACCCTGCCAAGTGCGACTTTTGGGTTACATCCGGGAAGTTCCTAGGGTATATCATCACCCACAGAGGAATAAAAGCAGATTCCGAGAAGGTTAGGGCCGTTCTAGAAATGCCATCTCCCGCGACAGTAAAAGATGTGCATAAGCTAAATGGTTGTATAGAAGCATTGGGGTGATTTGTATCACAGTCATCGGACAAATGTAAGGCCTTTTATGACATTTTGAAGAAAGGAATTTTTTTTTCAATGGACGGATACTAGCGAAGAGGCTTTTCAAAACATCAAGTTACACCTAGCTAGCCTCCCGGTTCTGCAGAGGCCCGAGCCAACATAAGTTCTTACCCTATACCTAGGGGCGACGCCATATGCCATTAGTGTTGTATTAGTAAAGACGGAGGGGAATGTAGAGAAGCCCGTATATTTCACCAGCAAGACATTATGCCCGGCCGAGAAAAACTATACTAGAATGGAGCAGATGGTACTTGCGCTAGCCTTTGCCGCTTCTAAACTCCGAACATATTTTCAAGCTCATCGTATACGGGTGCTCACCAAATCACCTATCAAAGCAGTTTTGGAAAATGCAGGGCGATCAGGAAGAATCTCTAAATAGGGAGCCTTAATCAAACAGTATGATGTCGTGTACGAGACAAGAACAGTGATCAAAGGGTAGGTAGTGGCCGACTTCTTGGCGGATTTCCCTCTGAGTGACGAACACGAGGTGGAAGATATACCGGGGATGATGTAAGAACAAGAAGATCCTGCTGATCTACTAGCCGCTAATAGTCCTACACGGTGGGAGGTTTTCGTCGATGGGGCATCGAACAAGGAGGGATCGGGCCTCGAGATAGTATTCACCACGCCAAAGGGGAGGAAGATGGTACATTCATTCAGACTATAATTCAAGGCAACAAACAACGTCACCGAGTATGAAGCGGTAATCCATGCTTTAAGAATAATTGTGGAAATGGGGATGCAATAGGTCTGCTTGACAAGTGACTCACAATTGGTAATCCGGAAAATTACGGGCCAATATGCTACACATGATCCTGTGCTGCAAAGGTATTGGTAGCTCGCCCAGTTTTACATCAACCAAATACCGAACATTAAATTCCGCCACATTTGTCGGAAAGATAACATGCACTCGGACTCTCTAGCATACATCGCCTCACAACTAGTAGACCCAAGCATTGAAGGCATTCGTGTTATGAGGCTCCTTACCCCGTCTATCCCAGAAACACCCGAAGTACTGATCGATGTTGCTATTAACACAGCCGAGCGATAAAAAGAAGGCGATTGGAGAAAGCCGATACATCAATATCTGGAGACGGGCGAGCTACCCAAGGGTCGGCCCGAGATAAATAAAATCAAAAGTAAATCGGGCGCATACGAGCTAAGGGAAGGGATTTTATATAGGAAATCTTACTTGGGACCACTCCTACGATGTTTGAGCAAAGAAGAGGGCCACATAATCCTACATGAATTACACTATGGAGCCTCCGGAAATCACAGCTCTGGGAGAAGTTTATCGGCCAAGGAAAAGACAATGGGATACTTTTGGATGTACATGAACGAAGATGCAAAGAAAATGGCGAAAGCTTGTGAAGAATGTCAGCGTTTCGGGAAGAAAATCCATGCTCCAGGAGTACCTTTAAACTCAATTATAAGCCCGTGGCCCTTTGCTAAGTGGGGAATAGATATTGTTGGACCATTGCATGTAGGAACAGGGCAAAGGAAGTATTTGATCGTGGCCACGGATTACTTCACCAAATGGGTAGAAGCCGCGCCGCTAAGACACATTAGAGACAAAGATGTCTTCAAGTTTATCTGGGAGCATATCATTTGCCGCTTTGGGGTCCCCGCAGCTGTCGTCTCCGATAATGGAAAACAACTACAAGGCGAGAACATTGATATTTTGTTCAACACTTACAACATCAGGAAGAGTAAAGCTACCCCGATCTACCCCCAGAGTAATGGGCAAGCCGAGATTACTAACAAAACCATCGCTGATTACATGAAGAAGAAATTGGATGGGGAATACGGTAATTGGTGTGAGGATCTATATAATGTTCTATGGGCATACAGAACTACACGAAGGGAAGCTACGGGATTCTCTCCGTTCATGCTTACTTACGGAACCGAGGCGATTCTACCTACGGAAGGAATGATCCCTACCACAAGGACAAAAGCTTGGAGGCGAAACGTATCGTCTGATCTAATTCTGGAAAAACTCGATGATTTGGAAGAAACAAGAGAGATGGCACTACAAAAAATGGAGAACTATCAAAGAAGATTACAACGAGAATACAACAAGCGTGTCCGACCAAGAGAACTTCACCCTGGAAAACAAGTGTTGAAGTTTTTGGCTGCGTTGGAGCGAGACAAAAAGGGCGGAAAACTAGCACCAAAGTGGGGTGGTCCATATATAATTGCGTCTAAGACAGGCGAGGGATCGTATCGACTGCTGCGACTCGATGGAACGAAAGAGCCCAAACCATGGAACATCAAATATTTGAAACTCTACCACCCCTGAAGGGCGATGCGGATAAAAGGTAGGCATACTTGTCTTCTATCTCTTTGAAACCGTGAGGGGTATGAGATAGGGCATGAGCGACTAATGGTCATTCGTACTCGGGGCAAAGCCAGTGTGGAAGTGCCGAGGTGACTTATACTCGAATGGTCATTCGTACTTGGGGCAAAGCCAGTGTGAAAGTGCCGAGGTGACTTACACTCGAATGGGCATTCGTACTTGGGGCAAAGCCAGTGTGGAAGTGTCGAGGTGCCTTACAGTCGCCTGGATATTCGTACTCGGGGCAGTGGCAGTGTGCAAGTGCCGAGGTAGCCTAAGGGTTCTGGTGGTTGGAAACCAGTTCCAAAGGTTGTTAAGACGCGAGGTCTTCTCAGCTAGGTGGCCTACTTACATTTGAAAGGTCGCCCCCATCGCAGGTGGCTGTGTCCACTTTCCCGAGCTTGGTTGGTCTATAACCGCTCGGGGATATCTGGCCAAGAACTAGGTTGACTGGTACCCTTCCACTGAATCCAAGAGATAATGATGAGATACCCCAATCAGGACATGGCATTGGGACCGATGACCCTCCTTGTTGGGTGTGTTCGATAGAAAAGGTTAAAATATTAACGTACACAATTAACAATTGCAGGAACGACATGCGAAACAAAAGCTAAATCGATAGCGTCATACGCCCATTAACAAAGTACGGAGAGTGTAAAGCAACCATACGAAATGAAAAGTACGAGTAAAACGGAAAGCATCGGCGACGCAACACCCCCCAATTAAACAAACAAGTAGTGTTTCAAAGGTAAAAAGGAGAAGAGGTGTTCAAAGAGATTTACAACCCAGAACAAAGGGTGAATTAGTGACGCAACACTACAAAAAGAGAAATCAAGCCTTGGGAGGAATCGCGCCAGCCCTCTTCTGCGCGACCTCGCGCCGTTTATTCTCGACCCACTCCTCGATGCCCGTTCGAACCTTCTCGTCCACCTCCTCTGCATGAGCGATGCGATCCTCCCCGAGTTGCTGGGTAAGCTGAGAAGAAGCTTCCTCGGCATCGGCCAGCTTGGAACCCAAATCGGCCTCAGCCTGCTTCAATCGACGGACCTCTAGATCCAACTCCTGAGAACGTTTCTTCTCGGCTACAGGATCACAAATACAGAGCATTATTCAGTAAACACGGTTTAGCAATTTTGCAAGAATTGGGCGTAATCTAAATCTAAGGAACGGCCTCAACACATCGTCTAAGAGACCTGAAAAGGCTGGTAACACTGACTGAAGCGACTCTACCGACTTGGAAAACTCACCCTCGGTCTTCGACAACTTCATGGTTAACTCGTTATAATGATGTTTGTTGAATTCGTTGCCGGGGCAGTACTTCTTATGTTCACCCCACTCGGCCATTAAGCGGTTGCGCGACACCTGAAGAACCGAAAGTTGTGACCTACTCCATTCAAGTTCTCCCACCACTTTGTCAAATTCACCCACTTTGCCCAACAAATCCCTGTTCACTCGCTCTACTACATCTTTGTCCCTCAAAAGTCGTCGGCGATCCTCGTGGAGGTATCGATTCTGCAACTGTAAAGCGTCTACCCGCTGCTCTAAATTTGTGGCTAAAGAAACTTTCTCAGCAGCAAGACGTTGAGAAGAGCCCAAATGAGCCCGCAAATTGTATACCTCTGCAGGGTCATACTCAAACTGTCGATATCGTTCTAGCTCGCCCTCAAGATTTTCTATCTCCTCATATTGACGATCTATTTTGTCATATTTGTTTGCCATTCGCCGACGAAGATTCTCCACTAAATCCTTCTCAATATCCCATTTCCTCTTCAGAATCCTAAACTCCGAAGAAGCGTCTAAACCTATACTAGCTACCTCGGCTAGAAGAAGGATATCCGACTCAGGATACTGGCACGATAAACTCAATCAACATAAGTTCGAAGTTAAAAAATTATGACATACCTTGGGCATCAGCGAGTTTGATTTCTAGCTCGTGCGCACGACTCCTATCGTTCTGCAATTGAAGTTGGAGAGACTCTAGAAGCAGCCTTTCTCTGCGGCGATTGGTGGCATCTAAGCGTACCCGATTCAGGATCTGACACAAGTAAACATGATTAGGCTGAACGCGACAAAAAGGACGGAAGTAAGAAAGGGGGCATCACCGAGATAAGTCGAGTTACACACCACCGTGTCAAGAGTCTGGGAGATATCACCATAGTGGGGCACCGCATTAAGCATTTCTTCATCAGTATATGCTCCGAAGTCGGGGGAAGTCAGCGCCCCAAGATAATTCATGATAGGACCCGAGACGGTAAAAGAGGTTTCGACACCAGATGAGGACCCACCAGTAATCTGGGGCAGACGATGAAATACTTTCGATTCATCATTAACAGTATTTCCTAGCTCGGGCGCCTTCAGGGGTTCTTCTTTGTCGGCCAATTTAGGATTAACAACCACCTCTGGACCGACACTCTCGCACATCTCCTTCCCCTCACCCTGGTCACCCGAGAGATCATCGCCAAATAGGTCATCTTCATCAGGGATATTGTAGATTGGTTTCTGCCTTTGCGGTGGCTTGGAAACCTGCTTTCCCCTAAGAGGATTACGCCTAAGGGGTTGAGGATCAATCTCCTCTACATCGGCCTCATCACCATCGCGCCTAGGAAATTTCAGCACAAGGCTTCTCGGCAGAACATGTGAAGGCAAAAAACAGGGGAAAGTACATGTACTTATAATAAAATCACTATGTTTGTTACCTTCCCCTGGTCTTACTCGACCCTTGTGCTAGCACCTCTTTTCTTTGACGATCCGGCAGTCTTGGTAGAATCTCCCTGAGGTTTTAATAACAACAAAACAACCAATTGGCGTCAAAGATAACAGAATAGAAATCGAGAAAATAGGAAGGAGACGCATACCTTATCAGCCTTATCATCATTAACAACCCAGAAAGGATAGGGCTCGGCGGGAAAAGGAGGCGACGGGAAGATACCATGTAAAATGGGACCTCGGACAAGGAGTGGAACTCGAGGATAAATCGGGTCATTAGTATGGCGGGGTCTCCTGTTAGAGCCTTGTCCGAGGGGGTCGGCATCCAGAATCATCCTCTCAACACCTTTGGGCATAGTCCTGTGACGATGAGGACTAGCAGCAAAACCGGCAAGATCACCCAAGGTTGAGGTACCAGCTCGGTAGTTGGCAAGGAAATTGGAAAAGGTATACCCCGGAGCGTCCTCGGGCTTGTAGGTTTACCACTCGGCGGTGGAGCCGTGACCATCCCGACGATCTCTCCATTCATCCATAATTCGAAAAGTGTTGCCAGTCCACTGAACCAGAGCGCGATAAGGCTTGAGTTGAGAAAGAACCTCATAGTAGAAAGGATTATCGGGGTGATACAAAGAATGACAAAGACCTAGCTCCAATTGGCCTAGAGTAACAACCACACAGTTAGCCGACTGTTCGTGCTTCCCTACGTCGAACTTCTTCAAAACGCTATTTTGGCCCGAGATCAGGGTAACTTCGTAATTCTGAAGATCGTACTTCTCTTTCAGCTGCTCAATGAACTCTTCGTCAGAGAGATCTTTCACCCTTTTCTCGGACCTGCACGAAATATAAGGAGAATCATCAGGAAAGATAGATCTCATGGCGCGATCATCATACTTAGAAGAACTATCAAACGAAAATAGGGAAGCAAGGGAAAAAGCGTCAAACTCGGAAAAGACATCATCGACAGACCTTCTTTCAGTCATGGAGGGAGAAGAATCCATGGACGCGAACGGTGCAAAACTGAGAAATCGTTGCGGAAGGCTGGGACGACGAGAATGTAACCACATCTACTGTGACAATTGATGAGGAGAAGATGAAATAATAAAATCAAGAAAACAAGGATTTTTAGAAGAAGAAAGCGGTGAAGAAATCTCGAAGAGAAGGTTGCAGCGGCGGGGAACTGGAAAGGAAATGGTAAAGAAGAAGAAAGAGAAAAGGAAGCGGGCTATTTAAAGAGGAGAAGTTGTAACCGACGCCGACGGTTACATGTAATAAAGTGGATTTAAGGGGGTACTGCGTGACGAAATTTGCGGCATGGACGAGGACATGGGAAGATGGGATGACTTTCTTCCACTCGTGTCTGCCACACGAGCGAAAGAAGGGGCATAAATGTAGGTGTAAATTATCCACAGGGTTAGGTGGCAATATATTAAGTTATGATACACCCAAGAATGAAGAGACGAGAAGCATAGAATAAAGACTGCCAGGCGTGAGATTTAAGAAGCCATGTGGATCGGGCATGATTGCTCTACAACTGTCGGACAAGAATCGATTCCAGGCTTCTAACAGAGCTGATAAGACAAGACACGGTGGGTCAAACGAGGAGCGATAGTCAAATGGATAAGAAGATACGTGTCACATCGGCCAACTGCAAGGGCGATAGACGAGAAGGGCGACATCGTGCCATGAGAACACCCGAAGGAATCGGCTCGGACGAGAGACAAGCGAAGGAATTAAAATACATCGGCCACATGCACAGAATAAAGGACGACATAAGCTGGCCCAACCACAGAACTTCAGATTAGATGTAATGTGACCAACACCTTAGTATGGTTGTATGTAACCCTTCCTATAAATAGAGGAACTTATATCCAAGAGAGGTGGGTTGTATTTTTTGGGAGGAGAGAGACTTGATATCACACCAAGGAAGAAGAAAGTGAGTTGATCGTGTAAGTGAGTTTGGGGTTAAGAGAAACACCTTTGTAACACTTTGAAGTAATAAGATTCACCCTTTCACCCCCGTGGACGTAGGTAATCATACCGAACCACGTATATCTTGTGTCCATTGTTGAGTCTTTACTTTCATTTGCATGAGTAGAAGGTTTCTATCCTTTGGATGTAGTTTGTAGTAAAATGCATCTACATTTTATTTACGATTTTACACTTCGTTACTACTTAGATCAGTGTCAATAAATATTTATACGATACAACAAATACGGGCATATCTCAACAAACCATGATTTTCTAAGGGAGATTAAACTAAGCTTTCATTTCCATCTTGGTTTATAGTTCACGGGTCATGTATCACATGTGGCAAGTCTTTATTCACTGAAGCACTATTTTTATCTCGTTTGATTGGGAGATGTTAGAATTAAATGAGGTATATTGAATATGATAAAAACGGGTCACCCAAAAGTAATTTCTAGAGCCCTTTAGTCAAATATTTTCCTCAATGGCTAATCTTCCTTATTTAATTAGGAGTAACCCTTACTTAGTTAGGGTTTATCCATATTTTAATTATAATAATACCGCCATCGAGGGCTTTTTTTAAGAATAAAACAAAGAACAATGTTTTTTACACTGAGATTGGTGGGAGACGAACTACAAACTGAGCTAAAATTTTTTTATTAAACATAAAGAGTATTACACAAAGTTGGTTGGAAGCCTAACCATGACAACTTTTAATTTCATTTTATTTTAAATTATACAACGTATTTTTTTATTATATTTTTTTCTTAAACCCAAATTTGTTTGAAAAATTGTCACGGTATTGAATTACGACTATGACAATTTTTCATCAAGTCAACATATTATCACGAAATATATTTAGGGTTTAAATTCGTACAATGGCGACTTTAAAGAGTCGCCATGGTTTATAAATTTAAACCGCGACGAATTTTCATTGTCAATTTTTGTTTTAAAATTAGATAATTCATCATGGTGAAAATATAGTATCATGCTGACTATAATAAAAATCATACGAGTTTTTTTTTAATTTCAAAATTGGTAGAATCGTTGTGGTTGAAACTTAAGACCATGACGATACCAATAAAGTCGTCACGAGTAATAAATTTGTACCATGACGACTTAGCATAGTCATTATGGTTTATAAATAAGAATCATGACGACTTTTTCATGATCAATTTCTATTTTAGAATTTAAGAGTCATTATGAGTAAAATATAAAACTATGAGGACTGTTTCGAAACTGATAAGAGTCGTCGTGGTTAAAATTTAGAACCATGACGACTCTTTTTATTTCTTTTGTGTAGGGTCGTTGTGGTAGATAAATTTATACAATGATAGTTTGGTAGTGTCTTTATTGTCTATAAATTTGAACCATGACGACTTTCATAGTCAATATGACTTTTAAAATTTAAAAGAGTCGCCATTGCTAACATTTAGAATAAAGGCGACTCAATTATTTTTACCGATGTTGTCACGATCGTGATGGACAGACAATGACGACTGCAAAAAAAAATTATGAATTTTTTTTTTAAATCGCTTTTAGGGTTTCACTGATGATGGAAAGTCAGTTCCAATCACCGGACTCTTCATGGATTCTTTACCTTCACATTTCTTGTGCCTTTTTCAATCGTTGTTATGGTTTACATTGTCCGGTAGGGTTTTAGGGTCTTGCGTTGTGAATATAACATGCCAAGATCAACCAGGTCTTCAACCTGTAACCTGCTTCTATCATCTACTTCTACGTAGAATGTAGAATCCTTGAGTTCACTGTACATGCCATCTTCTTCCTCCGTGGACGCAACACCAAATGGCCAATATTTTCATTGTCCGTTTAAAAGCTTCGATGGATGTCAGGATGGGGTGAATGTAAAGGGGTACGCAAAGGGTTCTTTCTTGCGCCATTTACATGATAGGCACTTCTCCACGGATGACAGATGGAACAAATGCAGAGATTCAATCTCTAGTGATTTGAATGTGTATCGTGCTTGGAAGACAGTACTTGTGCAGCTTCGTATGTGGTTGTGCTGCCAGTGGCTACATCTTCACGTCTGGAGGATGCCATGTAAAGGTAGAGAAGGATTTGTTCATGGTGATGTGATTGCAGAGCCTCTCAATGGACCAGCTGCATATTTTCTTATTCATGGGGTGGATAAGCCAGCTGGGGTTACGAGTGCTGGTAATATTTTAGTTAAGGTTACTGATAGGTGTCTAAAACACCTTATTATTTATTTATTGTTTATGCTTTCTCTGCTAGTTTTCTTGTAAATTATGTATCTTATGCTTTGTTTTTGAGTATTTAGGTACTTTGGAGTCATTTGGATCAAAAGAAGAGGAAACATGGCAAAAGCGTTGGAGGCAGATTGTGTCTCATTATTTGCTTTTATTTCTTCATCTCTGTCTGAAAAGTATGTCAGCTTTAGTGATGCAAATTATGTCTGAAAATCATGGCGGTTTTAATGATGTTAAGACATTGAAGAGAAGAAGTGTACTTGAGATGCAAGAGGCGGTTGCAGTAGGTGGAAGAGCATTCATTTGGAGCATAAAGGGTCAAAGATGTCATTTCCTAGGCGAATACTATCGGGAACCCATTCAAACCTAAAATTGAGAAGCATTTCTTCTCAATCATTTGTAACCTGGAATTGAGAAAGCAGCAGAGGCTGCTATTAAAACTGAGATAGAGAAGATGAGGGAGCAGCCATAGATCGAAGATGGGGTTTCTGTGAATCTCCGACAGATTGAAACTCAAGCTGTAAGGGATGAATTTGAAGTCAAAATGAGCACAAGGAGCATATGGGGTTTGAGCTGGTTGATAAACTTAAACAGAGATGAAGAAGAGATTGGTTCTTGTTGTTTGAAATTGAAGATGGGTTTGGTTGTTTTGATGATACAGAAGTACTGCTGCTATCACAGGGGATGATTGGATATCGAAGAATGGGTTTGATTCTGTGCTTGAAGGGTTTAGATCGAGATGGAGAGTGTTGTTTTTGTTGATGGTGACTTCCATGGGTTGGTGGAACTGTTGAAGGAGATTTAGGGTTTGAGATATATTGCAGATGGTGATTTGATTGAATTGAAGAAAGAATTGAAGTTGAAATTGAGATGGGTTTTCCTCAACTTAGAATTATAGTGAAGAATTGGGGGTCTGTTGCTGCTGCTCTCTGAGTTCGAATGAGAAGATGATGCTTATGTTCATGGTTTCTAGTGGAAGATGGAATTAGAGATGGTGCCAGACATGGTGGTGCTGTAATCTTTATTTGGTGGTTCCTGGTAGATGAATGGGTTTTGCAGTTGGTGATACTCACATGTCAGGTAGAGCAGAGATGGAACTCTAGAGTTTCAGTTGTCTTGTGATGTTGTGGACTTTTAAGAGCTGTTTTAGATGAATGCTCAGGTCTGTTGCTGGTGATTGTCATGGGAGTTTTAGTTCTTTGAGGGTATGTTGGTGAAACTGCAATGCACTGGAAGTTGCAATTGTAGCAACTGGGAATGGATCTGCTGCAATGGAAGAATTTGAGACTTGCAGATGGTTGTGGTCATGAGGCAGCTGTAATGGTGCTGAGACAATGGAGTTGCCAGATGTTACACAGATGCTGGTTTGCAGTTGTGTATGAGCTAAAAGAGTTTGAATTGATGAGTTGCTGCTGCCATTGATGATGTTGCAGGGTGAAGTTAGAAGGGTGCAAGAAGCTACAGAAAGCGGAGATGGAATTGATTATGGTCTAGATAGAAAGAGAGACTGAACTGCAGAAATTGCTAGGTGTTGTTGCTTGCAATGATGATAAGGCTGAAATACAAGCTGTGAATATATGCTATTGATTGTGTGTGAACTAAATGGCTGTAGTGAAAGTGGAGTCAGTGATGAATGGAATAGAAGTCATGGATGCTCAAGGGATGGAGGAAGTGGTATACAACACCAAGCTGATGGAGTTGCAGGGGTGCATTGGTTTGGAGCTATGGAAGATATTCAAGGGATTGATGTTGTTATGACGAGAGGCAGTGAGGTGCTTTTGATTGTGTTGAGATGTCAGGTGGCTGAGATGCTGAGCAGTGAGCCACAAGTGGAATTGTCGCAGGAAGTATGTGCTGGTATTGAGCTGTAGTGTTAGAACTGGAGCTGCAATGGAATTGAAAGTGCAGCTGTGTTGGTTCAATGAAGCAGATTATGATTGAGCTGGTGATTTTGGTGGAAAGTAAGCTTGAATGGCCATCATGGCCGGATGTGCTTTTGTGAAGCGCCATCTTAGTGCAGTAGCGGGTTGGCCTAGCAAATGGCCTAGTCCATGCAACTCAGCCCATCCAGCCGAGTCAGAGAGCTGACTCAGTACTCACTCAGACCTTGACCCGGTCAACTGTTAAGGACCGTTAGTCAATAGTTAAACATAACAGAATCTCAACGGAATATTCCTTGGACGCAGATGAATTTTCAGGTGACCGACGACTTTGGGGTGACGAATTCCTACCAATTTCCGGCCAAAACACACAGTTTTCCGGCGAGCGTTTTTGGGACATATTTCCTACACGAGTTTCTCTCACTTGTGGGCTTGGTGGACTTCTATCTAATGGACTTTGAAGACTAAACCTAATTTTGGAACAATAGGAGCTATAAAAAGGAAGTTTTCTACAACTTTTGGACATCACGTTTTATTCTATTCTTGGAGCTTTTGCAGAGAACTACTTCTAGGGTTTGCTTTCTTTTATGTTTTATCTTTTTGCTTTGAATATTATGATGATGAACTCCATTAATATGAGTAACTAAATACAATTATTGGTTATGGGATAAAGTTGATTTCATCAAGCATGTTATTTGATTATATGAATTAGTTTTGTCTCAATTCTATCGCTTATGATTCATTATTTTTATTATCATATGATTTGAATGCTAGTTTGGTTGAGTCCGGAATCAATTGGATTGGTTTTCATCTCTATATATATATTAGGGTTTTCAATACGTAAAAGTTGTTTATCCCTGATTTTTAGTAGCATCTTGTGGTTATTACTTGTAGTGATACATCTTTTTAATCGCATATGAATCATAACCTTTGTTAAAACGAATTAGTGCTTTTACACATTTGTTTGCATTGATTAGTCTTATTTCATAGAACTTATTGCTCTTAGGGAGTTAAACTTAATTGTGCTTTTACACTTTAGGTTGCTTTTTAAGTAGATTTCACAATAGCATCTTTTAATGTTGTTTGTGATAAAATCAGGAAATAAACGGGATACTCTTGCGATCAATATATCCTAGGACTTTTGATAATTGCGAGATTAAATTACCAATTCTAATCATTGATGAAAATACATGTTTGTGAATGATACTATCCCGTGACCAATATCTTCTCTTTATTGATTATCCAAACTATTTGCTTTTCTTTATTTTATTTTATTACTTTGATAAAAACAAAACACACTCTTGGGTTATTTTGGTTACTTAAGAATTTGAAAATTGCATAACAACAATCGCCTCTCTGTGGATATAAACTCTTTCTTATCACGTACTTCATTCATATTTAGTAGAGTGAGAAAGTGAAATTATTTTTGCTCGGCTGACAACCGATCAAATTTTGGCGCCGTTGCAGGGGAGGCATTCGACTTGTTATATAGTTTTTAGTTTCTTTTTATTATTTCTGCTTGCATATTTGCTTTTCGTTTCTTGTCTTGTTTCTCACTTGTTTGCGAGAATTGTTTTTTAGGTACCTAATCCCTGGCTTATAAAGATTGTAATTATCCAAGGTGTGGGATAGCTACTCGAAAAGGCACAATACTCCAACCAAAGCAAGGCGCGACGGAAGAACAAAACTTGGAAGTATAACACGAGATTCCTTTCAAAGAAGAATAAAAAGCAATGGGTAATGCAAATCGTACACTCAAGGACTTGTCTTCGCACAAGTTGGATACACAGCAAGGTTGTATTCAAACCGAATCTACTTTTGAGATAAAGCCGGGATTGCTTAGAGAATTACCAAAGTTCCATGGCATGGTGAATGAAGATCCAAACAAACATCTTATGGACTTCCACACCATTGTCACGGCTATGCTCCCAGCGGGTATGGAGGCGGATGGTGCTCTGTTGAAAGTTTTTTTATTCTCTTTGGTGGATAGTGCTAAGGATTGGTTATATTATTTGCCTTCCGGAAGTGTCACAACTTGGAATGGGTTGAAGAAACTCTTCTTAAAGAGATATTTTCCTGCATCTAAGGCTACTCAAATTCGCAAGGAGATTTGTGGAATGAAGCAAAATGTCGGAGAATCCTTATATGATTGTTGGGAACGATACAAGAGGTTGGTGGAAAGCTGTCCTCATCACCAATTCAGCGATGCTATGATTATCCAATACTTCTATGAAGGACTCCAATTAAGTGATAGGAATCTTATTGACGCTGCGGGTGGTGGTGCACTAGTGAGAAATACGGTGGCACAAGCTAGAGAGTTGATTGAGAACATGGCAGCAAACTCTCAACAATTCTTGAGTCGTGGTTCAGATGCGCTTCTTAGGAGAGTGAATGAAGTAAGCGAGGTGGAGGAACTTCATCAACAAATGGGTAATATAACAGCAATGCTGCAACAAGTTTCATCCGCGGTGATCCCAAGTTCTCATCAAGTGTATGAAGAAGCCAATGAGCAAGATGACGTGATATTTCCAAATTAGCAAAGACGGTATGATCCATATTCAAACACTTACAATCCGGGATGGAGAAATCACCCCAATTTCAGCTATGCTAACAATCAAGGAGCGATGCAACAACCCAACTTTAACCGTCCGAGTGGATTCCAACCACAACAACAACAATTTCAGCAACCACAATAATCAATGCAAAATCAAGGTTCCGATATCGATTCAAAGCTTCAAACAATGATGCAAGGCATTTCTTCTATGTTTAAAGATAGCCAACAAGAGACCAAGAGTGCGATCAAGGAGTTGCAGACACAAATGGGGTCCATGGCTACTGAGTCGAACCAATTGAAGGCACAAAATAGTGGGAAACTCCCTTCTCAACCTATTAACCCAAAGGAGGGTATCAATGCAATTACGTTGAAAAGTGGTACACAACTTGTGAAACCCGAAGTTACTGATTCAGTCAAGGTGGAAACACCAAAGGAACTTGTTTTGGAGGAGAAGAATGAGGATTCTCCCCAAACTTCTGAGGTACCTATTCCTAACTCTAAAACTACGGTTTCTACTTATGTTCCTCCTTTACCTTTACCTCGCAGATTTGCAAATTCCAAGAAGGAGGCACTAGAAAAGGAGATTTTAGACGTTCTTAAGAAGATTCATGTGAACATTCCACTCATTGATGCTATAAAGCAAGTTCCAAAGTATGAAAAAGTGTTGAAGGATTTGTGTACCATAAGAAAAAGCTCAAAGGTAATGAAGTGTTAAGTGTGGGGGAGAATTCCTCGGAAATCTTACAACACAAACTCCCACTGAAATGCAAGGACCCAGGAAGCTTTGACATTCCCGTCAAAATTGGTAACACTACATTTAACTAAGCAATGTTGGATTTAGGTGCATCCGTTAATGTTATGCCTGCGTCAATATACAATTCACTTGATCTTGGTCCTCTTAAAACGTATGTTTGAATTGAATGGTGATGATGCTTTGGAAACCATTCCAACTACATCCATTGATAATGGTGTAGAGTGTGGTAATGAAGTCAAAGAATCCCTTGGTGATCTCAACTCACTACAAGGATTCCCGGAAACTCATAATATCTCTTTTATTTCTTTACCATGCAGTGATGAAAAACTTTTACCCTCTATTGTTAAATCTCCAAAGTTAGAATTGAAACCTCTTCCTAGTCACTTAAAGTACTTGTACTTGGGTGACAATGAAGAGTTACATGTGATTGTTTCTAACGATCTTAGTGAATTACAGGACCAATAACTTCTAAGGGTGCTAAGGAAGCACAAGACGGCCATATGATAGACAATTGCTGATATCAAGGGTATAATCCCTGCCGTTTGTATGCACAAGATTCGTTTGGAGGACGATGCAAAGCCTACAAGGGAAGCGCAGCGTCGTTTGAACCCCCCTATGATGGAAGTTGTGAAAAAGGATATACTCAAGCTTTTGGAAGTGGGTGTTATCTACCCCATATCCGATAGCAAGTGGGTGAGCCCGGTACAAGTTGTACCAAAGAAATCAGGTGTGACCGTGGTGGAGAATGATAAGAATGAACTTGTCCCAACTCGTGTGCAAACCGGTTGGAGGGTTTGTATTGATTCAGGAAATTGAATGCCACTACTAGAAAAAATCACTTTCTTTTACCTTTTATTGTTCAAATGCTTGAACGTTTAGCTGGAAACTCTTATTATTGCTTTCTTGATGGCTATTCAGGTTACAATCATATTGTGATAGCACCGGAGGATCAAGAGAAAACCACTTTCACTTGTCTTTTTAGTACTTTTGCTTATAGAAGGATGCCTTTTGGCTTGTGCAATGCTCCAGCTACTTTTCAAAGGTGTATGGTAAGTATATTTTCAGAATATGTTGAAAACATAATCGAAGTGTTCATGGACGACTTTAGTGTCTTTGGTGATTCATTTGACCTTTGTTTGAACAATTTGTCACTAATCCTTGAACGATGTGTTGAAACAAATCTTGTGCTAAATTGGGAGAAGTGCTATTTCATGGTAACTCATGGCATAGTTTTAGGCCATATAATATCTTCTAAAGACTTGGAAGTTGATAAATCTAAGATAGACCTTTTTCGTGCTCTAACACCTCCCACTACGGTGAGGGAGATACGCTCTTTTCTTGGCCATGCAGGTTTTTATCGTAGATTCATCAAGGATTTTTCCAAGATAGCATCACCACTTTGCAACTTATTGCAAAAAGATGTGGTTTTTAACTTTGATGAAAAGTGTGTGGCGGCCTTCAATCATTTGAAAGAACTTTTGATTTCAGCCCCTATCATTAAACCACCGGATTGGAGCAAGCCTTTTGAGATCATGTGTGATGCAAGTGACTATGCGGTTGGTGCGGTGCTTGGGCAGCGTGTGGGGAAGATACCTCATGTTATTTATTATGCTTCTAGGACGTTAAATGTAGCCCAACAAAACTACACTACCACTGAAAAAGAGTTATTAGCTATTGTTTTTGCTTTGGAAAAGTTTCTCTCTTATCTAATTGGTACAAAAGTTGTTGTCTTTTCAGATCATGCAGCACTTAGGTACTTGCTTACAAAGAAAGAGGCGAAACCGAGGCTCATACGATGGATTTTACTCTTGCAAGAGTTTGATATTGAAATCAAAGACAAGAAAGGAATTGAGAACACCGTTGTGGATCATTTGAGCCGCCTTGCTGTAGACAAGGAAGCCATCCCATTGCGTGAAAGTTTCCCGGATGAGCAACTATTCTCACTTGCCTTAGCTGAACCATGGTATGATGATATTGTGAATTACTTGGTGTCTAAACAAATCCCAAAGAACTTGTCTTGTGCTGAGAGGGACAAACTTAAGAGGTTAGGGAACCAATATATATGGGATGATCCATACTTATGGAAACATGGCAACGACCAAGTCATACGAAGGTGCGTTCCCGAATCTGAATTTAACTCTATCTTGTCTTTTTGTCACTCATATGCTTGCGGAGGACATTTTGGGAGTAAAAGAACAGCTCACAAGGTGATCTTACTTGGTTTGTTTCTGCAAAAGACTATGAAGGAGGGCCAGTATTATTTAGAGATGGAAGATGTATGTTGCTTCATAACTAAGAAGGGAACGATCAAGTTACCAGGCATACCTAAAATTCATGACGTAGTCTACGTAAAAGGCATGACTGCAAATCTTCTTTCGATTAGTCAAATTTGTGACAAGGGCCATTGAGTTGTCTTCAATTCAAATGGATGTGACATTGTGGACAAAATTGGGAATGTAATTTTTCAAGGAACTCGTGGTAAAAACAACTGTTATCTTCTTGATACTCAGTTTTGCAATTGTTGCAATTTGACTAAGGTGGAATCTACACATCTTTGGCATGAACATTTTGGTCACATCAATTATCGCCTTCTAACTAAGATCATTAACAAAGAACTTGTTAGAGGTGTTACAAAAATCGATGCAAAGATTGAAGGTGTATGTGGTGCCTGTCAAAAGGGTAAACAAACAAAAGTTCACCATAAATCATCCCGAGATATTCTCACCAAAGCCCCACTTGATTTAATTCATATGGATATCTTCGGACCAATTCAACGGCCCACTGTTGCTGGCAAGAGGTATGCTTTGGTTATGGTAGATCATTACACCAGATTCACTTGGGTTGCATTTCTATCTCATAAGAATGAAACCCTTGGGGAATTCAAGATTATTGTGAGAAGAATCCAGAACGAACAAGGTCGTAAACTAAAGAAAATTAGGATCAACTGTGGAACTGAATTCAAAGACACTAATGTGTTTGAATTTTTTGATGAACTGGGGATCACTCAACAATATTTTCCACCTATTACTCCTCAAGCTAATGGAGTTTCCGAAAGAAAGAACAGGAATATTTAAGAGATGGCCAGGGTAATGATCCATAACAAGAATCTACCTTTAAGATTTTGGGTATAAGTTGTTTTTATAGCATGTTACTTGATCAACCGTGTTTAGTTACGGCCTAGAACTCTCAACACTCCTTATGAGTTATAGTATGGTATAAAACCCAACTTACACTATCTCAGAGTGTTTGGAAGTAAGTGTTACATACTAAAAGATCGAGAGCAACGACAGAAATTTGATACCAAAAGTGATGAAGGTATTTTCCTTGGCTATGCTTCTGACAGTCGTGGGTTCCGAGTATTTAATCTCAGAACACAAGTCATGATGGAATCTTCTAATGTTATTATTGATGATATTAGTGATTTCCATCATGATAATTCTCCTACTATGTTGCCTCCAACTGAGATTATTGAGAAAGACAAGGAAATATCAGAATCAATTGAAGTCATTCCAATTGTTACTGATCCTGATATTTCTAGTGACGAGTAGAAAGACACTGATCAGACATCCCCTAACGAACCAGAACGTGTTCCCCCTCCACGACACCTCTGGGTTCAAATGAATCATGATCCAAACAGTATTATTGGAGGAAAAGATTTTACAGCTTGAGCAAGAGGACAACTTCAAAATATTTGCAATTTTGGTTGTTATCTGTCTCTTGTAGAACCAAGAAATATTGATAAGGCTCTTAATGACCCCGCTTGGGTGAATGCTATGCATGAAGAGTTAAATCAATTTCAAAGGCAAGACGTATGGGAACTCGTACCTTGTCCCTCCAATGTTAATATTGTTGGTACCAAATGGATATTTAAGAACAAGTCTGATGAATTTGGTACAATCATTAGAAACAAATCCAGGCTTGTAGCTCAAGGATACTCACAAATAGAAGGTATAGACTTTGATGAAACCTTTGCACCAGTGGAACGCCTTGAGTCCATTAGGCTTTTATTATCTCATGCTTGTTTTCTCAAAGTTAAACTCTTTCAGATGGATGTAAAATCTGCGTTCCTGAACGTGATTTTAAAAGAAGAAGTCTATGTTGCTCAACCAAAAGGGTTTGAAAACCGTGACTTTCCAGATCATGTTCTCAAACTCAAAAAGGCTTTATATGGATTAAAACAAGCACCTAGAGCCTGGTTTGAAAAACTTACCGCTTCTCTTATTCGGAAAGGTTTCTCAAGAGGTGGAGCTGATAAGACCTTATTTACCAAATGGAGTGGGAAATATGTTGTCATTGCTCAAGTATACGTAGATGATATCATCTATGGATCAACTTCTAAGAAGCTATCAAAGGAATTCCAAATTTCACTGGCAAAAGAATTTGAAATGAGCAATGTTGGAGAATTGGAATTCTTTTTAGGATTACAAATTCAACAACATGAGGATGGAATTTACTTATCCCAAGAAAAATACGCAAGGGATCTTGTAAAACGGTTCAGTTTGGATAAGTCTTCTCCAAAATTGACACCTATGCCTACCACTGGTAAATTACATAGAGATGAGAAAGGAGTAAAAGTAGATCAAATGTGGTATCGATCTATTATTGGAAGTCTTTTATATCTACAGCTACTAGACCTGATATTTCTTTTATTGTTGGTTGTTGTGCTCGATTTCAGTCTAATCCAAAGGAATCTCATCTTACAGCTGCAGAAAGGATCATACGTTATGTCAATCACACTGTCGGGTATGGTCTATCTTACACTTTTGATACTAACACTGACCTTTCCGCCTATTCTGATGTTGATTGGGCAGGATGTGTAGAAGACAGAAGAAGTACATCAGGTTTTTTTAACTATGTAGGACTGAATCTTGTTGCTTGGCATAGTAAGAAACAAAATTCACAATACTTGTCCACATGCGAAGCAGAGTATATTGATGCTGGGTCATGTTGTACACAACTCTTATGGATGAAACAAATGTTGGCAGACTATGGATTTGATACTGGAATAATGAAGATCTTTTGTGATAACTCTAGTGCGATTTGAATCACTGAGAATCCTGTTGATCACTCAAGAACAAAGCACATTGATATAAGGTACCATTTTATTTGAGATTTTTATGAGAATGGTATCACAAATATGGAATTTGTGCCTTCCAAACAACAGTTGGCTGACATTCTCACCAAACCATTAGACACTGCCACTTTTCAGCACTTAAGGCAGTCTATTGGTGTTGTTTTGGTTCATTATCTACTTCAGTAACTCTTGCCCATGTGCTTCTCTCGATCTTTTGTGTAATTGAGTTGGAACTCTAGTAGGTGAATACCTTGTTTGTAGTTGATTCATTCATTCTTTTCTGTTAGTGTGAAGAAATCCTTCATTTTTTTTTTTGAAATTAAGGTCGCTCTTGTTGTTCCTTAGGGAATGACATATTATGGGGGAGAGTTCTTTTGAACTTGTGCTTAATTTCCAAATATTTATGGGGAGTGCGGCTGTGGAATATTAGAGGGGTCATCTTGCGTCTTTATAAACTCCTTGATAAATGCATTTAGCTTCGGCTTTATGATTGCATCTAAACAAGATGATACATATTTACCTTTGGTCATGAAATGTCTCTTACAAAAATTTCATTAGGAACCCGTTCTTGTACCTTTGCTAATTTTATTGACAAAAGGGGGGAGAATTAATTGTAGTTCACACTACAAATACATATGGTTTTCGGATCATTATGTAAGGGGGAGTGGTTTCCATGTGAGATGGAGTATTGACTAAGGGGGAGTAAAGTATCATCATAGTATTGTTTTTGAAGTTGTGATGCGATTGGATTTTGACGCTGTGTAATAATACTATGACACTGTATAACAATGATTGAGAACCGATGCTTTTCTCATTGTTATAGCTACGGATTTTCAACAACGATGATGCTAAACTTACAACCTTTGGGATCATTGGATTACTTGGAAGTGACGAAGATTTCGAGTATTGTTGAAGATTAGACATGTGGAATAGGAGCTACAAAGTTTATTTATATATTTTTTGTATTCCATATGTATTAATAGTTTTGCCACTAAAATTGACAAAGGGGGAGATTGTTAGAGCACTGCTCGGTCGAACTCGCATGCATTGCTATATCAAGCATGTTTATCAATGTTAGTGATCAAAACTATAAAGTCTTGATTTCTAGTCTACTATAGCTAAGGTCTCGGACTAGGATATAAAGTGTAGTTGAGCTCAAGAACTCCATGGAAATCATCATACAAGACGAAGGACTACTCAAGGAACCAGTGGATCTTCATCGACTAAAAGGTATGTGGGGACTTGAACTTATCTATCACTCAAAAGTCTATCTACTCTATCTCCTATCTTGAGACAAAAGTCGTTTTACTATATACACTAAAGATATACACATGTGACATTTCGAGCTGAGTATATCCCGCTTATCTATTTCTCAAAATGTGTGTTGGTAAAGCTTTCACTTTAGCCAAGTTCATCTTTTCCTAGTGACGAAAGTCATGTTATGTTTCAATCACCCTGGAAATTTCTCTGACGAAAACTAGTTCGTGAATAACAACTATATGACGTCCTCTAAGAATGATTCAATGATTGAAATGAGAGTTTATACAATATAACCACTGGGGGATATAAAAAAATTTGTGGTAACACATACATGTATAAGTCCTTATGCACTTGAATCGAAGTTTGCGAACTTTGTTGATCAAGTGAAAACTGGAACTTGAGCAGTCAACCCAGTCCGCGAACTCAGTCCGCGAACGAGCGTAGTTCTCGAACCCGAGAATTTCTGCTGCAGTTGAAGCTTGGTTTCAGTCTGCGAACTGACAGAAGTTCTCGAACCCGAGAATTTATGCTGGAGTTTGTGAACTCCAACCGGTTACTTAAGTCCGTGAACTTGAGTGGTTATGTCTAAAAATGATGTTCATGAACTTATCTAAATTATCTAAGGAATGATATTGCAACCGTGGCTTTATAGTTCATGAATTGATTCGAGTGAATCACATCGTTTTTGCTTCAATTGTGTCTTGTGTAGTACATAATATCTCATAGAAATTGAACAACTCTCTAACTGGTTCATTTGAGTCATTTGGACTAGTTATGGTTGTAGTTGCAGGAAATCCCACAACACACCCCATATCATATTATGATAATAATTTCTAGATCTAAATCTATTTCATAACCTAAATAAAGATTAAAGTGCTAAAATTATAAAATAAGACACAAGGATTTTTTATATGGTTCGATCAATGTGATCTACATCCATGGTTCTTCACTATGATTTTGGAATTACATAAATGTTACATTTAGAATCTCCATTAATGCATATTTGGAGCTCTAGATCTAGTTTTTGGGGAAGAAGATGATAAAGAAAAATAAAGTCTCCCTCTCTCTTAGAAAAATGAGTCTCTCTAAAAAGTGTATCCCTCCTTTCTCTCTCCTGCTCTCCTCTTTATATAGGTATTTACATAGTGGATGACAACTCACATACAGCTCATATTCCCCCATTTTCGGATCCCCTGCTACGTTCTCTCAGGCTCTCTTTATAATTTTGCAGGCTCTTTCTATCTATAATTTCGCAATCTCTGCTACCTTCTCGCAAGCTAAGGAAAGAATTGAATTTGCACACTAAGAAAATGTTGTTGCGAGATTCTGATCCTATATTTTGCCTCTTTTTTCTTGAATATTGCTTGAAGCGCGATCTTTAAGAAAAAATCCATTGTTGTAGCAGTCTTTGATCTTTGTTGACGAAGGAACGAGCGAAAGAATACTGGAATTGAAAAGTACGTATTTGCCTCTATTATTTTGCGAAGTTCCGAAGCTTTGCAAAATAAATAAGAAGTATCAACCCTTGAAGAAGTATAAGAAGTACTCAATCCTCTAAATATAAGAAGTATACGTCCTTGAATGCGAATAAGAAGTATTGCAAAATTATTACTCCTTGTTCTCTGCCTCATGTTGTGCTATAATGAAAATAAGAATTTAGATTAGTATTCAACATTTATTTTATCAAAAATTTTCATTTAATTGCAAGTTCAAATCGTATTTATTTGTTTTGATTTCCTTTGTATATCTTATTTCGTCTCATCCGATAAACATCTTTCATGGAAATGATCCTAATGAGGACTTATGCAGCCTGTTGATGGAAGGTATTACTAGCCTGTTGATGGAAGGTCTTATTTTGCCTCCTACTACTCTCCATGTTAGATATCATTCTCATTTGAAACAAAGCAAATATTTAAGGGAAATATATAAATTGATCTCTGCGAGATATTGTTCTCGGTTTCTCTTGTAATTGTGAAATCTTTGTAACTCTGCGATTGTATCGCGTTTTGTAATAAACCAAATAAAAAATATTTTATTTTCTGTAAAAGTAAAATGTTCAAGGAAAGTGGTACTTAACTTTTGTGGTTTGATGTTGTTGATTTCACGCAGCAAAAAGAAGTGTGGGAAATGAGACTTGAACCCTTGACCTGCCTCTTGCATATTATCGCAACAAACCAACTATGCTAACCTTCTCTTGCGAAATAATCAAAGATCATGCGAAGTAATCAAAGGTCAACTTTGCGAGAGGGAATTCTGTATAAATTTCGCATAACAAAAATAAACTTGCGAGAAGCAAGAATTGATCCTGCGACCTGCTGCTTGCATTCATGCCTCCTAACCAACTGTGCAAGCTTTTTATCTGCGAAATATCTCTGCGAAATTATCATCAACTCTCTTCTGTGCGAAATAATCAAAAATCTTGCGAAAAAATAAGCATGTGTTGGGACTTGAACACGCGACCATGAAATCTTTAACTTCGTAGATCACCAACTGTGCTGCCTCTTGTTTGCGAAATAATGAAACAATGTTGTGAAATTATTCATTTTTTTTCCCTCTATAAAAAGAAGAAAATTATGCTCGCAAGCGAATTCGAACTTGCGACCACAAACTCACATACTGTTTTCTGGACCAACTGTTCAAGAACCTCTCTGCGAAATTAACGCATAACTTTTTTCCTTGTTTTTTTATTCTCCCTTAGAATTAGAAGAAAATGAAAAATATGTGTCGCTGCGAATTCGAACCCGTGACCTATTTGTTGTTCGCTCATCCTTGAACCATCTGTGCGAATTTTTGTTTGTGATAGAAGTTGCAGCGTCTGCCTCTTATCTTCTCTTCGTCCTTAATTTCTTTCACATTTGCCTTCTTCTCCTGAACATAAAAATCTTCCACTGAAACTTTTTTTTCTTCCATAAATTTCACCACAACAACTAATTTTTTCCCTTACTCTTTTCATGTCTTTGAATTGTTGATGATGTTTACTCCTTGAAAGTGTGAGTTCTTCCATAAAATTTCCATTTTTGAACCTAAACTTTGTAGATCTAGAAAAATATGAACAATACTTAATCTTCATGAAAACTTCTTAAACCAACAAATTACAAGAAGGATAAATCCTTTACTCCTCCCTGTTTCTAGCGCCAAAAATGTAGTTGCGGGAAATCCCACAACACACCCCGTATCATATTATGATAATAATTTCTAGATCTAAATCTATTTCATAACCAAAATAAAGATTAAAGTGCTAAAATTATAAAATAAGACACAAGGATTTTTTACATGGTTCGATCAATGTGATCTACATCCATGGTTCTTCACTATGATTTTTGGAATTACATAAATATTACATTTAGAATCTCCATTAATGCGTATTTGGAGCTCTAGATCTAGTTTTTGGGGAAGAAGATGATAAAGAAAAATAAAGTCTCCCTCTCTCTTAGAAAAATGAGTCTCTCTAAAAAGTGTATCCCTCATTTCTCTCTCCTGCTCTCCTCTTTATATAGGTATTTACATAGTGGATGACAGCTCACATACAACTCATATTCCCCCATTTTCGGATCCCCTGCTACGTTCTCTCAGGCTCTCTTTATAATTTTGAAGGCTCTTTCTCTCTATAATTTCGCAAGATATGCTACCTTCTCGCAAGCTAAGGAAAGAATTGAATTTGCACACTAAGAAAATGTTGTTGCGAGATTCTGCTCCTACAATGGAGAAGAAGAATATGGTTGATATGAAAGTTATCATTTGGCTAACCATTTGGTTGACTAATCTTGAACCAACTATTGTACACGTTTGGGTATGGTTACACAAACCCAAAATCGTCAAGTACATGTGTGTATGGAAAGCTAAGTTTTCGATCTAACGGTTGAGAGATATTAGCTGTATCTAATCAGGTTTTCATCTAACGGTGAATATTGAATGCTTTGTTACTAAGCTAACATTGATTGCAAACCTTGATTTGAAAGACTATATAAGGGATAACTCTAGCAAATGGGAAACCTAATCTCCACACATTCTGTGTGATACTAGTTTGCTAAGCTAGAGTCGATTCTCCTTTAACCTTTGGTTTTCTTCTTCTAAAACCAGGTTAACGACTTAAAGACTTCATTGGGATTGTGAAGCTAGACCGATACTACTTTTCTTGTAGTTGTGTGATCTGATCTTGTTGTTTCTATCATATGAGTACAATTGTAATAATTGGCTTGAGATTTCTATCTCCGATAGGCAAGATATAAAAGTAATCACAAACATCTTCGTCTCATCTTTTGTGATTCCACAATATCTTTTTTCGCTGCGTCGATTAAGACTATTGTGAGGTGATTGATAAAACTGAGCTGTGCTTCGGGAATATAAGTCTAGTTTTATTGATTGGTTCCTGTTCACCTTGATTTATCAAAAGACGGAACAAAACTCATAGGTTTATTCGTGGGAGACGAATTTATCTATCTTGTAAACTTTTCTGTGTGAGACAGATTTGTTTGCTAAAGTCTTCGACTTTGGGTCCTAGCAACTCTTGGTTGTGGGTGAGATTAGCTAAGGGAATCAAGTGCGCAGTATCCTGCTGGGATCATAGGCGTAGGAGCATAACTGTACCCTGGATCAGTGTGATCAACTACAGTCCAGACCGATGTTAATTTGGAGTAGGCTAGTGTCTGTAGCGGCTTAATACAGTGTATGTTTAATCTGGACTAGGTCCCTGATGTGATTTTTAATGTTGTTGTAAAGTGGTAGTAAAAGTTCGTTCAAAGACTTGCAAAGATTGATTTTAGACTTATATACAAAGGATTTTCACAAATATCGAGAGGTACCGAGACTTAGGATTCCGCCATTAATCACATTCAATTGGTTCGTATATTGATTCATAACAATTCTAGCTCTTTTATGGACTATATTTCTTTGCCGAAGGTAGATTTTGTAAAACATTAGTTGTAAATCATAAGCATGATGCATCAAAATCTCTAAGTCTAAGCATGCAACATTAGACAAAATCACAAACTAATTAATAAAAATCATAAATCAATTAAATCAATGCAAAAGTCATGAAGAATCATTATAGTTACCAAGCAATTGTGAAACATGACTTCCTCTGTCGTCCCAGTGTTGGGGTTTAGCTCCTCATATTATTCACGTTCTCAAAATAGGTGTTTATAGCTCAAAAGTGTGAAAAACAAGAGAAAACTAATAAAGCAGACAGTTTGCAACGCTAGAAAGGCGTTACAAACAGACTGTTACAATGGGTGTTGAACTGTTACAGAGAAAAGATGACAAGCTTCTGATAAATGTGATCTATTGAACAATGATACTTCTCTTTTGTTGTTTGAATAAGACTGCCTATGCAACTGTCATTGTCTGTTCAATGTTCTTCGTCTTCTTTTCTTCTGCAGGAGTAGAGATGATTTTATGCTCTTCTTCTTCTCGACTCTGCAGCGTCCCAAACTATCCCCCAAAGACTCGACCCCCCTCTAAGTCTCAAACATGTTATATTTATACACAACAAGTCCCTCCAATCCTCGGAAATATTTGGTTTCCTTCAATTATTTTCTTCCCTGCCAAGCTCTGGGAATTGCTTCCCAAGTCTTCTTATGCGTCTTCTGTCCGTTCAAAACTCTCTCCAAGATATACTCGAATCTCAGGGAAGATATTCTTTCCTTTTTTACCTGCTTTCTTTCCATATCTTCAAACTAATTGCCGTAAACATATTTATCTCCCTGTTTCGAGAAATCAACGTGCACATTTCTGTTTTCTTCGCATCAACGCCTGTTTAGTCACGTCCAATCAATATCAGTCCAAACTGTAGAAAATATACTTCTCCCAATCCCCACGTAACTCCCATATTTAAACCAAAACTTCGAGATATTCTCACGTCCCCTGTTTTAGGAAATTAAGTGAAATTCGCCTGCTTTTCACTACTGGATATCCTTACTAACCCTGTTAACTCATAACAAGCCCAAACAAATCCAACCCAGCCAGAAAATTCTAGTAAATATCGCCCAAATCACATCCATAAAATTACGCAAGTGGTACAAATCTTTCCCGCCAAATTCCAATTTTCAAATGGAGAAGATAACCTCCACTTATCCAACTGCTGGGTGCCTTTAACACATGGGGTGTCCTGGGGTGTAAATAACAAGTGGGTGCGCCTTATCCAAATAAGGGGTGCCTTAAGTGATTTTCTCCCACGAGCACATACACCACTTTTCGAGCTAACTTTTTCCACACATGTTTATTTCTCCAAAAACACCTACAAAAACACAAAAAGCCATAATAAATACAAAATCGAGCACTAACAATATACACACTTGAGATTATATTTGACACAAAATGTGTCTATCAAATACCCCCAAACTTACAAAATAAAACCCTAACTCATTGTCACAGGCATCGTCGGTTGCATTTAGTGTATGCAACAAGCCTTTAAACCCCTAGGTGGCCCTAGTGGCCGAGTTATAGTCTCGGGAGGGATTACTAGAGATATACCCACAAAACCTTTATACTCCAGACCCTAGATATCTACGCAAAACCTTGGAAGGCACTAAAGAATCTCATTGGTTGGCATGCTTATTGACTACAGGAGGAAGTACCCTGATGCGAAATTCCAATTGATGTACACGAGTTTGCACTCAAGCATACTAAAATTCATATAAAGTGACAGAGCTCTACTCAGATAGTTTCTAGACATCATAAACCGGAGTCAACCAATCACATGGATAGATTAAGAAGATGGCTGTAGAGAAAAACGTGGATGATGTTGACTAAGGTGAACCTATCCTAATGGACTGAGATATTGGTCTGGACTAATATCAACATACTGGCATATACAAGGGAACCAGTGGTCGATAATCCTAACTCTAGGTCAACTCAGCTAGCATATACAAGGGTACCAGTGGTCGACTTTATTATATTTATTCCGGTTGGTCTAGTGGTCTATTTTTTTTTTGTGTATCTCAATCACTCTATTTAACCCTAGCAATGGTAAAAATAAAAAAAAGAAATGATCAGGATTCTTTCGATGTTTCTATCATGAGGATATGGCGAAACTACCATGTTTTCTTTTCTAACACCTGAGTTATGTGCTTTTATGAATAGAATCTTCTAGATGTTTCCATCTAATCAGATTGGTTCCTCAACTCCTACAACCAAAATATTTCCATCCACTTAGATTGGTTAGTGCCATCCTTAATAAACATAAATTTCTAGGCTCTGAAGTTTAATAATGCAACTAAAATGTTTCTCCCATACCTCCAAACTTAAATCTAACATTGTCCTCAATGTTCTAAAGATGAAGTTAAAAGCATGAACAATGAGAAATTGTTACCATTTGAAGCAAAAGAGATAAGGAAAGATATTACAGTGTCACATGAATATTGGGTTACCTCCCCAGAAGTGCTAAGTTTAAAGTTTTCAGCCAGACTAATAAAGGATTAGTCACCTCATAAAATCATAGAGTAATAGCCGAAATTTATGTGGGTCATCAAAACCAAATAAAGCTACCACAAGTAAAAGGAATCTGCAACCTGCCAAGAAAATGAACAAATAAAGCATACCTTTGTCTACATTTCTTGTTTAAGACAACTATATCTAGCTGTGGTTCAGGTTCAGGCTCTATGAAAGGGTCTAGATAAAATATTTTCATGGGTTGGATTTCCTCATAGCCAAGATCCGAATGTTCAGGTTGTAAAGTCTGGAAAAACTCAAATAAGAATTTAGAAGCACATAATAATAACCTGAATAATTGAGGATCCTTAAAGTTAATCAGTTTTGACTCACACAATTGACCACGATGAAAGTGGCGGTCAATCTTAAGCAAATGTGTCAGTTCTATTTTCCTAAAATAATTAGGTTTAGTCTCAGAACTTAATAATTGGCACATCTGAAATTTATACATTCCCACAATTGGTTGAAAAATATTTGGTGGGAAAACAAAATCAATTTGGGTATCATAGCCTAGGCTAACCACATCAACTAGAGGATGGGTTTCTAACAACTGAACTTCCTTATGGACATCACTAGGTTCAGGGAAACATGTATGAAGATAATCTTGTAAAATGGTTGAGGCACGTATGTCAAGTCCCAAGTGAGGGAATTTTTTAAGAGTTAAAGCACATGGAGAATGATAATCACCCCCAAACTTAGAGTTTTCAATGTCTCTAGAAAGACTAGTCACAACTTCCCTAATTTCAAGGTTATCAGATTCCTGAAAATGGTCAATTGATTCTTCTAAGTCAGGTTCATCTTCACCCATCTCTAGGAGTTCATCTTCTTTGTCTAAGACTAATATTTCTAAATCGCTAGACTTTAAAACAATATTCTCAGAAGAAACTCGTTCCTCTAAACCATTATTAGCTTCGTAATCAAAAGGAAATACTACATCTTCTAAAACGGGTGTATCTCTAGTCAAATCCTCGTCCTTTTGAAGAAATTCCTGATCACTATGCCTATTTATTTCAAATTCTTCATCAACACTATCCTCATCATAATCATCATTATAATAACATGAAAATGGTTGAACCTCATCTAAACAAGCAGTGTTACCAATTTTATCCTCGTCATCTTGATTATGAAAATAACTATCTTTATTTTCAAGGGTATTATTGGAAACACTGTATTGGAAATTAAGATTATTTCGAGCAAGTATTTCGTTCGTCTCAGCCATCATCTTGAGGGATTCCTCAATATAAAGTTTTCTTTCGTCATAAACCAAGTTATACATCTCAGCTATCTTACGTGTCGACTCTTATAATTTCCCGAGGGACTCTTCTAAAGGAGGAATATGAACATAAGGATCATAAAAAGGACTACTTTTCAAAAGTTTCATTGCATCCTCCAAAGATGAAGAACTAGTGTTATAATCTTCTTGCTCGTAAGATTGATGCGCATGTGAATAGTAATTTGGATGCCCATTATCCAAATAGGGGGTACCTTTAGTGATTTTCTCCCACGAGCGCAAACACCACTTTTCGAGCTAACTTTTTCCACACATGTTTATTTCTTAAAAAACACCTACAAAAACACAAAAAGCCATAATAAATACAAAATAGAGCACTAAGAATATACACAATTGAGATTATATTAGACACAAAAATGTGTCTATCAGTCCCGGGGTTTTTCTGCATTTGCGGTTTCCTCGTTAACAAAATTCTGGTGTTTGTGTTATTTCTTTTCCGCATTATATTTCGTTATATAATTGAAATAATGCATGTTGTGCGTTGTTCAATCGATTAGAATATCCGACCTATTTGTTGTTGATTCAAATTGATTGACACATGGATATTGGTCTTTGATACCATCCAAGTTATCTCTCTTTGATTAAACTCGCGAATCATATTTGCTTGAGTAAATAAAATCGAGAGATTGAGATAATAACTCCTTGAGTATTTGATATTGATTGAGTCTAGTTGATTCTCTAGAAAAATAACTCGGAGTTGTCCATACAGATTGATAATCGAAATATTGGTTGAGGTTGTTAGACCCCCGCTTTTTCAGTTTTGTTAACGGTTTTAGTGATTTGTTGAATTAATGTTTGTTGTTTAAAATGGAACCAACAAAAACGAATCGGGCATTTAATAACCCAAGAAATGCTATGTATTTTGGAAGGGATAGATGCTAAGGCCAATGAAAAATTGATTGATCAATTGAACAGTCTCGAAGATATAGATGTGGGTGCAAAGTTTGGGGAAGCGGTAGTGGAAGACACAAAGAAAACGAGGAGGAAAATCCATGCAAATAGGAACTCTCAAGGTGAATCGATCAACGCCCAACATGATGTCGACGAAGAAATACCTGCTAAATGAGGACGAGGTGCTCGTGGTACTGGAAATGGACGTGGTCGTGGTAGGGATACTGATGAATGAATGGTTTCTTTATTTTCCAAACTTATGTCTTTGACTATGGATAATTATGGAGTCAAAACTTATGTGTTAAACTTATTTTCGAATAATGTTTGCTTATGTTCTCTAGTTTACGAATGACTGAGTCAAAACTTATATCTTAAAATTGTTTGTGTTTGCCTAAGACACGACAAAAGAACCAACTACAATGTGTGTGCAAAAAATGCAGGATTCTGGCAGTTTTTTTAGTCAGAATCGATTTACATTTACCTACATAAAAATTGATTCTGACATTTATCCAAGGGTACAATTTCAGAATCGTTTTTTAGGAGTGCACCATATAGACCGATTCTGAAATTTCATTCACTTGTTTTGTAGATGTTCAAAATCGGTTTATGTGGATATCGTTAAAGACCGATTCTAAAAAAACAAAAAACCTTAAATTTTGACAACCTTCAGAATCAGTCTATGTGGGCATTCCATGCAAGGAAAAGTGACACTTTTTTTGTATCTTTTTAAGACAAGAATCAGATTACAAGTGCAATATTAAAAACCGATTGTGGAGAGGCAGATTTTATATGATTTTTCAAGGCCAAAATCGGTCTATGTGTACACTCATAAAAACCGATTGTGTGAATTGATTTCGAAAAAAATAGTCGTTGGGTCTTTATCTATATAAGAACAACCTCTTTGAGACTTCACACATAACACACTGAGCCTAGAAAATGGAATGGGATCCGGAAGGAGATATGCATCTCGTGAAATTGTTCATCCCCATCTTCCACGAACATCCCGACGAACTATATTCAATGTTTTGGAAGAGAGTCAAAGAGTTCTATTATGAGCGCACCACTAATCCAAAAAACCGTAAGTGGAACGAGACACTCATAAAAACCGTATGTTTTGTCATTCTGATTTAATGGATAACTAATTTCATCTTCTCCTCCTGTGTAAATAGATTTATTTGTCCAATTAATGGCGTTTGCCGAATTTTCAGTGTTGATTATGGCATTTGCTGTTGTTGTTCTATTGCTTGTGAAAGCAGAAGTATCTACTGAGCCTTTCATCATTATTGTTTTCTTCGTCGGAAAAGTTTGGTTCTTTGCTGATTCAATCAGGGATAGATCCACATGAAGTCGATGCACGTGTAAGGAGAAATTCAAACTGTTAATAGCCCTCTCTTTTTTATGGTCAACTACAGCTCAATTTGTTACCTTTTCTGTTACAACCAATTCCAAAAAATTCTCGATGATTAATATTGAAAATCTGCATATCTATCCTATTTCAATTAACCCTAATACTTATAGTATTTATTCTAGCCACAATATTCTGGAATTGTCATACCTAGACAATACCAAGAAAAAAACAAAATCAATGGCGGAAAACAAAGAGATTGGTCAGATAGTTCATAAACCAAACAATGAAGTCTCTGACTTAGCTCTTAGGTTCAGAAAAGCTACTCTAGAACTACAATCTAGTGATGATGTGGTTACTTTTGAGCAAGAGGAAACTGAGCATAATGAGAACAAATATGAGGGTGAATGGGATTTCTGCTTGATTGGAAAGATTATCCATGAAGAGAAAGTTCATTATGGGATAGTAGAAAATTATATTCAATTTACTTGGCCTTTTATTTCTCCAGAAGAAGTGAAGATCATAGAAGTGGATACGAATTTTCTAATTTTCAAACTCTTGAACAAGGAGCTGGTAGATAAAATTATAGAAGAAGGTCCATGGAATATTGATGGTAAGCTTCGCATCTTGTTTGATTACTTTTAAGGGCTGATTTACCAAAATCTAGATTGGAACAATCAAATTTACTGGATTGATCTTAAGTATCTCCAACCTGAACATATGAATATCAAATCAGTGGAAGAAATGGGGAAGCTTTTGGGTGAGTTCATTGCAGTTGAACCAGATAATGCTATTCCAGTTGATGGCACTCCAGTGAAGATATGTGTTAAAAATTAACTAACTACTCCCTTGAGAAGAGGTGTATTAGATATTACTGCAGCTGGGGCTACCAAATGGGTCAAATTTTTCTATCATAAGCAACCAAGTAAGATCTGTAGGGAATGCTATATCATTAATCATTGCAAAGATGCTTGTAAAGATGCAGCTGTGTACTTGAAGGATGCACATGATAAGCCCTTGCCATTTGGTGGAGTGGGTAGAATCAAGAAGAATGTTATTGTGCGCTCAACAACTATTGCCACTCCCAAGCCAATGACTAGGAAATCTGTCAAACCTGCACCATTTGTACTACCACTAGATGGAAAAATAGTGAAGATGAAGTTTTTAAAAGACTCTGAGGACATTGAAGCTAGACTGGGTAAGAGACAAAGATATGTTGAGGAAGGTGGAAGTTCTAACAACAATGATGAGAGCTCAGAGAAACTGGAAACAACTAGAATCACACTAAAGGACAAGCAGTCTGGAGACACTATTGAGGAGAATGAGGTAATTTTTGAACCCAAAACTTTTGATCATTGTACTCTTTCTCAGAATTTTTTTTCTTTCTAACCCTCTTCCCCCTTTTATTTATTTGGAAAAAAATTCAAAACATGAAAATCCTATCTTGGAACGTTTGTGGTTATGGTAACAAAGATACTAGATATCACCTAAAAGATTTGGTTAGGTCTCATGATCCTGATATTATTTTCTTGATAGAAACTAAGAATACCATTATGAAAATGACTCAATACTTAAACCCTCTGTGTTTTCCCTATGTTTCCTTCATTGATCCTATTGGCTTATCCGGTGGTCTATGTATATTATGGAAAGATGGAATTGATATCACTATCATTGAGAAAAAACTGAATACTTTTCAATATAAAATAAAAATGACTTTAGAACTGATTATTCTTTAGTTAGTTTTGTTTATGGTGCTCTTGATGATTCTGTCAGAAGAAATCAATGGGACTTTATACAGAATGTTTCTAACCAGGTTAACTTATCTTGGGTTGTTATTGGTGATCTTAACTTCATCTTGTCTCAAGATGAAAAGCAAGGAAGTAACCCTGTTTCTCAAACTTATTTGGATAACTCTAATGATATAATAGACAGTAATGGTCTGCATTCTATAAATTACATAGGGAACCCTTTTACCTGGACAAATAGGAGACAAGGACATGAACTTATATTAGAGAGGCTTGATAGAGCTGTTGCAGATTTAGATTGGCAACATAATTTTCCCTCGGCTATAACTTATCATCTTGTCCCTTTGGATAGTGATCACTGCCTTATTTTGTTAGCTACTGCTAGGATGGATACCAAAACTCATAAACCTTTTAGAGTTAACAAAATGTGGTTTAGAGACCCATCTTGTAAGGAAGTTATATCTAACAATTAGAATGTTAGTATCCATGGTTCTTCTGCTTTCAAGTTAACTAAAGCAGTCTTTCAAACTAAGCAAATACTTAGAGACTGGAATTACAATCATTTTGGTATCATTAATAATGAAATAAACAAGGTTAAGGCTCAAATTGACATCTTGAATGCCCAAAATATTAACCCTTTGGATGATGATTTTGTCAGGCTGCAGGAATCTTTGAATTATTGGTATGATGTGGAAGCTGATTATTGGAAGCAAAGAGGTAAGGATGATGATCTCAAATTAGGGGATAGAAATACTGCTTATTTTCATAATAAGGCCAACTTTAAAAGGAAAAGAACCAAAATAGATTCCTTACAAAATGAAATAGGGATTTGTCTTACTGAAAGAGAAGATATTGCTAAAAACTTAAATGATCATTTCTTTAATATGTCTAGAACTTCTCAGAACCCCTTCACCTAGTAACTATCATGACTTCATAATCCCATGCATCACTCAAGATGATAATATTGCTCTTACTTCCATACCAACTATAGATGAGGTCAAGAAAGTTGTTTTTGCTATCAAACCATAGACTACTCCTGGTCCAGATGGTTTTCCCCTTGGTTTTTACCAAAAAATGTGGGACACTATTGGTGGTGATCTCGTTAGAATGGTCCAATCATTTTTTACTTCTAAACACTTATTAAAACAGATGAACCACAACTTTGCTTTTCTTATTCCTAAGAGTAACTGTCCTAAGAATGTTGTTGATTTCAGGCCTATTTATTTGTGTAATACCTCTTATAAAGTGATATCCAAATTAATGGCTTCTAGGATTAAACCTATTATAGATAAAACTATATCACCAAATCAAACTGCTTTTGTTTCTGGTAGATGTATCACTGACAATATTATCATTTCACATGAACTTATTGACTCTATGAAGAAAATTAGAGCTAAAAAAGGTTGGATGGCCATTAAATTAGACATGTCTAAGGCTTTTGATAGAGTAGAATGGCCTTTTCTTTTGATTAGCTTGAGAAATCTAGGATTCTGTGAAGAGTTTTGTATGATGATTGAGCAATTAATGTATTAGTATTGTCTCTACCTCTATTCTTTTAAATGGTTCACCAGGTGACATTTTTAGTTCCCAAAGAGGTCTCAGGCAAGGAGATCTCATATCTCCTTACATGTTTATTCTTTGTATGGAATCACTTTCCAAAGCCTTGCATGAAGCTGAACAAAATCATTTGATCCATGGTATAAAAAATAATGATCATTGTCCTCCAGTTTCTCATTTGTTTTTTGCAGATGATTGTTTAATTTTTGCAAAAGCAAACAATAAGGAAGCAAGAAACCTTGTGAGTATCATTGAGCAATTTAGCATATTCTCAGGTCAGTCTATCAACTATCAAAAGTCTGGTATTGCTTTTAGTAAAGGTGTCCCTAATAATGTTAAAAATGAAGTTTCTAATATCCTTAATATTAAGAAATTAGCTCTGAATGATAAATATTTGGGTGTGCCCTTACTTTTACGGAAAAACAAAACTAAGTCTTTCACTAGTCTTCTTGATAGATATGTAGCCATACTAGCTTGGTGGCAACCTAAGTTTTTGAACTATCCTAGTAGAACTGTCTTAATTCAACCAGTCTTAAGCACTCTCCCTTCCCATCATATGTCTGTTTTTCCAATATCACCAATAAAATGGATTCCATTCAAATGAGGTTTTGGTGGAATAAGCAAAAAGGGAAAAAGGGTTATATTACAAATAAATGGAGTGAGGTTGCTCAACCTAGATAAATTGGTGGCTTAAATATAAAACAAACTGATATCATGAATTTAGCCTTACTTTCTAACCTTGCTTGGAGATTAATTCATGCTCAAGATTTAGGGTATAAAATTATGAAACGTAAGTATTTTCCTCATTTAAACCCCTTAAATGATGTTCTCTCTGCTAATGGTTCTTGGATTTGGAATGGGATATGCAGAGGCCTTGACATTATAAGAAAACATGTTGCGTGGAAAGTTGGTGATGGGTCTTCTATCCTGATTTGGAAACATGGGTGGATACCTTCTGTGCCCACCTATGTGAACAGTCAATACCAGTATAATAACATGAATAATGTTTCTCAACTTATTGATAAAGATACTAAGTCCTGGAATCTGCAAACCCTGAATGCTCTCTTTGATAATGAAACTGTGAATGCTATCCTTAGTATTAGGATTCCTTTTGAAGGTAAAGACTGTCTGAGATGGCAACCTAATTCTAATGGGGTTTTTCCTGTAAAATCTGCTTATAGTGCTATTCTAGATAGTAGAAATCAAGAAATTGGTTTCACTAATAATATTCCTATTTCTTGGAAACAGTTCTGAAAAATTAGATTGCCTAGTAAGATTTTACACTTTCTCTGGAAGTGTCTTCATGATTGTCTTCCTCTAAGAGAAAGATTATCTAAGCATTGTTCCAAAATACCTTTTCTTTGTCCTTTTTGTAACAACCATATTGAAAACATGCAACATGTTTTCCTTGATTGCAATTTCTCTAGAGCAGTATGGAATGCTATTGATCCTTCCATGACAATGGTTATTTCTAATATGAATGTTCATAACTGGTTATGTTCTTTGTTCCAGAATAATAATCAACAGATGCAGAGTGAAAAGTCCTTAAATGGATGGGTTTCATCTTATGGCATATATGGAAAGGCAGATGTAGAAAAGTCTTTGAAAACCAACAACATAATCTCAATACTCTTGTGCATATGATTAAAACTGATTTTTCTGAATGGAATGCTAGCTTACCTTCTATTGACAGGAATACTAATGGATTTGATATGCAGGTCACTAGAAGCTGGCAGAAACCTGACAATCCTTATATAAAAATTAACTGGGATGCTGCTTTTGAAGAAATTACAAAAATAATGGGCATTGGACTGATAAGTCGAAACTTTGTAGGTAATTCAGATGGAGCTAGATGCTGCAAAAGCAAATCCTTAGACCCTGAACAAGTGGAGGCCAAAGATGTGCTGCTAGATGCATTATGGGCCAAGAGGAAAGGATACATGAACGTGCACTTAGAAGGAGATTGTTTAAATGTCATTAAGGCATTGAATGGAAGTTTAGAGTCAATAAAATGGACCACAAGGAACCTAGGTACTGATTGTGGTAATGTTTTGTAGTCTTTTGATAGTTGGATATGCACTTATGTGCAGAGAGATGTGAACCATGTTGCTCATTCATTGGCAAAACATGCTATATAAATTAGTACTGAAGTAGAATGGCTAAGTCATCTTCCTAACTGGGTGATACATTGTATCCAGAAGGGTGAACTCATGTAACTCTTTCTGATTTTATCAAATTTTCGTATTAAAAAAGAAAAGAAAAAAGAGTATGTTAAAGTTAGCAAAATTATGAACGACCATCATCCATAAGCTCCTCGTCTTGAAAAAGTGAGTAATCCGATATTTTAGTACCTATCTCATTGTTTAATGTTTGCATACAACATCGAATAATTGCAGGTGGAACGATTCAACGTCCTATGGAGAATTCACAATGGGGAAAAGAAATTCATTCACCACAAGGAATACGCGGTGTTCCACCGTCGTGCTCGGAGGTTCATTGACGATGTATTGATGTGCCACATTCAGGAATTCGCATACTAAATTGTCATATATATGTAATGCGCTAATTTCCTAAACTATGTAATGAATATTTTGTTTATGGAAAGTGTCACAATCGGTTCATGTGGACATTTATAAACTCCGCTTCTAATAATCGGCTTATGTGGACATTAACAAAAACCGATTCTGGGTTTTCTTCATCAATTTTAAAAACTCAGTCCAGAATCGGTCTACAACTGCACTGACATCAACCAATTATGGGTTGATTTTAGAAAAAAAAAAAGTTTTGATGATGAATTAACGGTAGTTGATTTCAGGGTTAACTTAATTAACATCACTTAATCACCCAAGTTAGCACTAACTAATCAGGGGTAATTTAGTAAAATAATTGGATAAAGGTTTATCCATTTATTTATTTTTGTCTTGTAATCGTACGCCCCAAATAATATACCTAGGACCCAAACTAGGAAGGAAAAATATGTGAACGAGAAGTTTGCGAATTTGTTGTGCCAGCGGGTGAAGCATATTGTGCTGTTTTGGAGAGAAACTGTGGTAGCTGCATTGGGGTTCAGTAATTGGAAAGGTAGAGCTGGAGTCAGACTCAACAGCCATGGAATGGGTATACATGTTAGCTGTCATAAGTTGCATACTGGAAACCACTCCACTGGTACCTAATTAGATAATTTAAATTGCACAAATACTAATTAGTCATTGTTTAATGGGTTTAATATACTCATTAACATGATTATTGCGGTCGACATTTGAAATCGTGTTCTCTTACATTACATGAGATCGGATTATGTTCTGATTTCCTGCTTGCCATATTAATATCTATTGACAATTTGTAGATTGTGGTAGTAAATGCACATCTATATGTCAATGTTGTGGGGAGGCTATAGCTCACAATCTTAACTACTAGTCTACTATTCATGTGGTTCCAATTGAAATGTCCATGTCACTGGGGCTATTGCCTATAGGACGAGGAAACAGAAAAATTCGTATTTGACTAATGTTGGGCCACTAGATACTGATGGGAATGGGATCCTTTGGCTTGCTAGGCTTGAATCAAGATGGTCCAGAAGAAAAATTCGAACATTATTTAGTACGTTTTTATTGCGAAAATCATTGCTCCTTCACATGGTGGTTCCATTCTTATGTAATTTGTAGTTTGCTAGTTGTAGGTCGCCCAAACCGCGAATGACAAGTCGCTTCTGCATTGATAAGTAAGTCTGGCGCTCCATTTTTTTCTTTTTCGGCTAAGTTAACTGACACTGTGCAATCTTAGCGCACCCGCAATTCCGAAACCACGTTGATGATGCTACTCACCATTGAAACACATGATTTTCACCTCAACCAACTTTATGGGGTTAGAACATATTATATTACTAAGAAAAGTATACTAAGCATAATCAATAGTTTCATACAGTACCTTTTGGGTGAAAATGATGACAAATATATAAGTAGTAATTAAAAGAGAAAAGTTTCATCAAGATCCGCTAAGGAAATTATTTGTTAAACATGGTTTTGGGAAGAAGAAAGAACCCTAGCAAGTGGATTCACTTCCTGCAATTTTTTTTCATTGTATCTCATAGATATTGTTGTCTTCTCTTTCCCTCTCTCTCTAAAACTCTCTGACCCTTCAAACGTGCATTGCCATTGTTTTCTCCAGAGAAAAGATGAAAGACAGAATCCAATGTTTATAGTTTATGTATATATTTGCTTCGTATTCTAAGGGGCCGCGCAACTAAGGGCTAAATGTTTGCTGTCAAACTCCAAAACACAGCTTACAAATATGGTCACAACAACATCATCAAACATATACCTTTTTCTTTTTGTATAATTCACAATTAGAATAAATGGTTCGGAAGAACAGAAGTATTTTTAATAATATATATATATATATATATATTCGCGTGGCCGCGTGGGGACGATTAAGTTGCGTTTTAGCATTCCAAATGCAAATGATTTCCCACCAAAATCATACGAAATGTTGAATTTCGGCAATTACTTGTTCCGTTTCTACATATTGATCGCCAATTCTAGGAGTCAACACCACTGTGAGCTTAAAGTCTAAGTTTCAGCAGTTAAGTTGATGGAGTTCGGGTCCATAATAGGATTAAGCTTCCCCTCTTCGAAAGCAAATCGCTAAGAAATGTTTACTGATGCGGAAAAAAACCATAAAGGGTTAATCATAGAAGAGGTAGATGAAAGTCCCGCTTAATCGTAGCTAGCGTTCATGTTTTGGTTCGCAAGTTACGCTTCTAAGTTACAACACTCCTGTTTTGGTCTGCAAGTTACATTTGTTGATTTGTTTTTAAAGTACATCGAGTTGCATTCTTGATGTCTTCTCTTTTTTCTTCTTCTTGTGTGTTCTCTTTAGTTAGGGCTGTTGAGCTCTCTTTAAGTTGTATTCGCCCGCCCAAGGTTTGTGTGCATCTTAATACAATTCCTTTTGATCGATTAAAAAAAAAAATGAACCGAAGGAAAAATTGAAAAAGGTAGAACCATCAACTACTGCAGATAACACTCGTGAGGAAGCATCCCTACCTATATAGTATACTTTTACTACATGGACTTAACTGTCTCATAAATACAGGGTCTACATGGAAATGACACAACTAATCAAGAAAACAGTGGTATGACTTGAGATTGAGTTTTACAACCGGTGAACAAAGGAACGGACAATGCAAATGTACTAATTAGTTGAGTTTTGGACTAGTATTTTCAGAGTGTAGGACGGCGGTCGTCCAACTATTTTGTCCGTAAGATGGAAAGATTATGAATTATAAACATAATTGCATTGCAACTTTGCAATGGAGTTTGTTAGACAACTAAGCATGCTCTTGACCATTATTTTAGGCTATTATAATCCAAAACAGAAATATCAGAACCCCATCAAGAATTTTTCACATTAAAAACTATGTTAGACAAGTACATTAACACAATTTTTAATTTGTTTCCTTTAACTTTCAGTAAATAAAAATATTTGCAATGAACATAGTAAAATTTATCCATCCATCCCATCACAACCTGTAAATCTATTGTAATAATCACCTGCCATAATTAAGTTTTACTAAGACACCAGCTAAGATAATCTATAATGTTCTTTCCCATCATTAGTGGCTTCACACCAGCTTCATACCATAACAGCAAAGATAATTACTGCTGGGAGAAAGATTTTCTCTAAGAAGAACCCAAAGTGTTGACCTGAGTCAAAATGGGTTGACTAAGGGTTTTTCAGTACTCTTTCACCGGTAAATTGATTCTCGGTATGAAAATGGCTGTTAGAGTAGGTATTCCTAAATGGTTCACACAATACCAGAGCAAGGCCAGCTTTGCTTATTACCTTCCCGCATACACTACACAGAATGGTGTGTGTGCAACAACAATTTTGCTCGTCCGGAAAACAAGATGTGCGAAGCTCCTCCAATGCCCTTATATCGCTTCCTTCTCTAATGCTTCAAGTGAAACAAATTTGCAGAGAAGTGTAAAAAATGTTGATATGTTGGAAAAGACCAGAGGTAGGGACAAGTGACCAAGGCGGTTGCAACTAGTTCATTCATTCATATCTTAATTAGGGAGGTGAATTAACCACTCGGGCTAATCCACATCACATCAGGTAACAAAGTCAATATCGGGTTCTTTTTTTCTTACATCAGTGTTGGCGAGTTAAAACTGGCGCCGGTAATATCTTCATCCAATGACTTTCACAATTGTATTACACCAAAAAGGACCCTTTATTTAGCACTTTAGTACTAACTTATGTTGGCTCCCAGGAACAAAATGTTGCCAAATAATTATAGCTCTTCTGCTAAAACTGAAACCTTTAAGCTACAAACAACAACGTAACATAGAAGCAGAATCCTTCTCCGGCCTACGGATTCTTCAAGATCCCATGTGATAGTTCTTATTTTTTGTTTTTATTTTTTTTTGTGAAACATGTGATCATACCTTTTCGATCCATGGATGCTGATGTTTCAAGTTACAGAGGTGTAGTAGGTCTCACGACCATGAACATATTTTACAGAGGGGTAAAAAAAAAAAAACAAAAAAAAAAAAGACCATAACTGAGTCACTGACGCATCACACGTAAATAAGTACGTTTCGGGTTTAAAAAAAGAAAACTCTGGATTACAAGTATCGAAATCTTTATCTTCCATCCTGCCTTTTCTTTTTTAGATCTCTCCGTCAGTCTCCTGTAAAAGGGCTTTTCATGACTGTAAATCTCCTCTCCTTAATAAAAAAGAACAGTACATAGACACAAAACATAACTTTTTAAAGACCTATTTAAGCCACTTCTATACTTAATTTTCTCCTCTTCTTTTCTTTCTTCTTTCTCTCTCTCAAAAAAGAGAGAGAACTGGTGGTATGGTGTGGTGGTAGTAGTACTAGTATTGAATGAACAAACCTTCTCTTTTCTTTTTTCTTTCTTCCTCTGCAAAAACCAAAACATACAACAACAACACTTTTATTATAGACTAGTTTGTTTTTCTTACAATCAAATAAAACCCTTCTTTCCTTGTTGCTGAATCAAATAAAGAGAAACCCACCGCCCCTTTTGTAAGTTATGTCAGGTTTATACTCGCATAATTTTTCACCAGCTAGGGCTGTTTCTCCACAGATAAGAAATACACCGGATATTGATAGGTGGGTATTATTGATTCTATTGATTGATTTTTTGTTTTTTTTGTTTTAATTTGGATTGATTTTTATTGGTGGGGGTTTGTTTGAATTTTTCTTGGTTTGTATTAAAAATAGTCAGTACTTGACTGAACTATTAGCAGAGCATCAAAAGCTTGGACCTTTCATGCAAGTTCTACCTATTTGCAGTCGACTATTAAATCAAGGTTAGTTTTTTTTTTCCATTGATTTTAGGTTTTTTTTTATTTGATTTTAGATCTATGTTTTAAAGGGTTTTGATGTATTGCTGGTTCACTTAATGCTATATATTTTATACTTTGACTGTAAAAGGTAGATCAGATTTTGTGGTTGTCGTCTTCATTAATCTTTACTTCATGTTAAGCTACGTGTACCTGTTGATTTCAATGTTGCAACTTAGTATGTTTGTGTCCACATATTGCAATCAGTTTATCTCGACTTTATTTTTACTATACACTCCTTGGCGAGTTATAAATGGGCATCTCCAATGCTGAAAGTCTTTTTCTATGCCCAAAGTTTGTTAGTTTTGTTATTTTCTATCCGGGGACATTGAAAACAGTGGGTAGGAATGCATTCATGATCTCTGAATTACATTGGCGAGATCAAAATTTTGGGTGTCTTAGAAGGGACACATTTTAATGCTCTGGGAAGCTTGCCATATTGTTTAATGCTATGACACAGTAGAAAGTAAATTTATTTATGTCAAAACCTTCATGATTTTTAAATTCAGGAGTTGAGTGATGCTCAGAACTTTGTAATCCAGTGGGAAACTTCAATCCTAGCTGTAAACTGGTGGTTTTGCCTGTACAGGGTATAAAGTTGCCCAGAGCTTATTTAGGAAAAATATTTGCAGTCTTCATATCTTTTCTCTGTGGTAATCTGTTGAAGTAGTTGTTGAGATTCTTATATTGCAGTATTCTTTCTTCTAACAGAGATTATACGGGTCTCGGGGAACCAAGGTTTTAATGAGTTCGACAGAATGCAGCATGGAAGCCCCAGCCCCATGGTTTCTTCAAACCATATGTCAAATGTCGGAGGATCAGGTTTAGGTGGTTGGAATTCTCTCCAGCAAGAGGTAAATATGCTCCTTTCAGTTATTACTGCATTTTTTCTCATTTTCATTGGGAATGATTGAGGAAAGTTCACTTGTCGACCTTTTGGTACTTATACTACTGGTTAATTTTGTGCTGTTAAAGTTATGCTACTCATAAGGAACCCGTTATTTGACCGAAGCTCCACTTCTATTTCTATGCCTTATTCACCTTCCACTTCCCCGCTATTACTCCTAACTACTGCCACCATATTTCACTAAAGAATCTCTGATCAGTTGTTAGTTATATCATGTTGTTAGTTTCTGCATTCTCTATATATCTAAACAACCAATAAAGCCACATAATGAAATCTAATCTTTATTAGAGAGATATGGCTCAGACTGTCAGATATACCAATTTAGTTTATTACTAAAAGTTAATGGGTTTTCGTTCCTGACGTTTAATCTCTTCCATAGTTTACTTTCAACTCCTTCCTCATAGAAGTAGTATTTTGCTGACGAATCAATCTCTTTATCCCAAGGGACTTCTAGTTCTGGTATGTCAGAATCACCCAGTTATAGCTTAAGCCGTCATACCGGAGGTGCGACAATTTTAACAGGTCTTACCTGGAGTGAGTCAATGCCCAACAAGAATCACAAATACCGAAATTCTGGAATGGTTAAATGATTAGATAGTTTTTTTAACCGAAAACGCTTATACTCCGAAGTAGACTGGTGTACACTTATCATACTTAGTTTCTACTTAGAAGGTTTCTTGCGGAACGCTGTATCCTGTCTAAACTATGGAATAATCATACAGTTTGATACATGTGAATGGTTGCTAAACTGCAACTGATCGCCTCGTGCATGCTAGGTATTTTTGCTGTATTGAGCCAGGGTTCTCAAGGGAATGAAACACATACTATATTCAAACCAAGTGAACAACTAACTGTTGAGGGTCTTAACTTATCTCTTAGTGTTGTAGGCCTCACTGAATCACTGCGGTTTGTTGTATTTACCTTCCTCTGATTGTGGATAGGTGAAAGCAAAGAAAGAAAAAAGAGACTGCAAAAAGTAGAGAAATAAAGAACATGAATGGACTTCAAGGTTTGGAGCAGGAACATACTGTTGAATTATACCTATAGCTCATCTATGCCTTACACTGGACGGTTCTGATTATTTAGCTGTTTCGGGTTTCAACAGTAGGCTCGTGTCTTAGTCAGTCATCCATGATCTGCTTTTGTGCTTCTTTCACCTGCATAGTCAGTGGATTTTTTTTTGTTGTGCACGATGTCGGTGACTTAGAAGAAGAAACGAAAGCATATGAATCATCAATTCTTGTTTTTTGATGTAGTCATGAGTCATCATAAATAACCATCGTTTTTATTGTTGCTACCCGCGGTCTGAAGTAGTCAAGTATATAGTTAATAACCATGGGAATTATCTAACTGTAAGACTAACTCATTTACTTCACCCGAACAGCGATTAGGTGGACCGCAGGGGATGACGATGGATTGGCAAGGGGCGCCAGCTAGCCCGAGTTCATACATTGTGAAGAAGATTTTGCGCTTGGAGATTCCAGTAGATAGTTATCCAAATGTATGGTGCTGTTGAACATTTTAATTCATTTAACTTTGATATGTTTCATAAATTCACCTCGATAGAATCTTGCATTTTTTTAATTCAAACTCTAAAACTAGATTGTTGTTATGGATTTAGTTCAATTTTGTTGGGCGACTTCTGGGTCCCAGAGGAAATTCACTAAAACGGGTGGAAGCTTCAACTGGGTGCCGTGTGTACATTAGAGGAAAAGGTTCGATTAAAGATCCAGGGAAAGTAAGTGTATATCCTTCTCAAAAGCTTGATTTACCGGCAATTTTATAGCTTCCTTTTCTTGTATCGCTTGCCAAACCAATCATGGATCAGATGTTAAGATTCTTAACATTGTTTTTTTCTTGTTTTTTCTTTTTACTTGTAGGAGGATAAGCTTCGTGGGAGACCAGGCTATGAGCACCTCAATGACCCACTGCACATCTTGGTCGAGGCCGAATTACCTGTTAACATTATTGACACAAGACTGAGACAAGCGCAGGAAATTATCGAGGAGTTACTCAAACCAGTGGTACGTATTTCCAACCTACGCAATTCTTTTATTGGTCTGTCTGCTTCTTATCTGCTGAATAGCCAACTTTGAAAAATGACCTTTTATGCATGCTTAAAATAACTTGGTAATGACATTTTCATGTAGATAATTCTCACAAAAATCAACCTATCTCTATACATATAACCGCATCACTCATGGGTTTGAATATCAACCCTATCTAAGCTAATTGATAATATAATCAGCAAATTTGAAAAATGGTTTGGAACATTTCGAGAATGATAATATGGTTGCTGAAAATTAAACCTAGTTCATCTCCGTGTGGATCCCACAAGATATTGCAATGTCATTTTAAACATGTCCATGGATCCCTCTTTTCAATTAGTGGAATTTTTTGTGTCTTTTTAAACCACCACAGCACCATGTGCAGTCATAGATAACGAGCTAAGGTGTTCTTTGATTGTACAAGTACATGGATCTTAATTATTCTGCATTGAAAACACTCTAATAAATAGTAGATTATGAAACGTCTCTGATAAATTATTTCTTTGCAGGATGAGTCTCAGGATCTCTATAAGAGGCAACAACTACGAGAACTGGCTCTTTTAAATTCTAATTTCAGAGAAGAAAGTCCTCGACCCCCAAGTGGAAGTGTTTCTCCTTTTGGTTCAAGTGGAATGAAACGTGCAAAGACAGGGCGGTAACAACCCGTATCTGAATTGGTTCCTCAGGATATATTTGTTGTGCCCCATATATACCTCATCATGTGTGTTGCCTCAGTGTGTATACAAGGGAATGGGGACTGCTGAAGAACAAAAAAGGTTATTGGCTGGTGTGGTTGACCCTTCTGGTTGGGAATATTTATCGATGGCAAAGAAATTAGGCGAAGAAAGAAGGCAACATCTGATAAAGTACTTGTCAGTCGGCCATATGCTTGGATTTTCGTAACACTGGTTATGTCTTTATTTGTTGTAACTTAGAACATTTATTGAATTTATTTTTATGATTTCACTTTTTCTTTGAGTGCGTGGAAGTTGTATCAACAGTGGGATAGTCGGATTGGTGCAAGAATTGACGTCGTTTGGTATATGTTCATTAACTTTGCTGAGTGTTTTAGCAACTTATTCTTTTTAGTAGTTCACTGAACAAACCAGAGAACAGAAGAACAAAGTACACTTGTTGAATATTTGTTAGAAAAAATCTTTTGTATTTTGTGTTTGAGCTCTATAAATTATAATTTGTTAATGATCGGTAGCTTTTGCTGTGCATAAGCTGTTTTAAAGCCATGCAGAGTTTACCGACTGAATTGATGTGATGCTCGTTTGTATGATAGGGGGCATGTGCTTGGAATTTTGTTAAAAGCTCGTGAAGATGGCCATTGTCCAGAAAACAGTTAACCATTTGCCAAGGATTAATTCTTTTTGAGAATGATGATTAGAGTAAAAAGGAAAAATAATTACAGTGCCTGGGAACAATTCAGCACAAGAGCTACAGCATACATGTGAAGAACTATCCCAATTGAAAAGAATTTGAAACGGAGCGAAAATACCATTTTTTTCTAAAACGGCACGAAAGTATCACATTTTCTGAAACTGAGTGAAAGTATTACTTTTCCTGAAACGGAATGTGAAAGTATCACTTTTCCAGAAACGTAAAATTAGTCGATCCATAAACCAAAATATGGTTGCATGATGTGTTATGCATCATTTGTGGTGGTTTTCATAATGATTATGCACTCAATTTTCGAAAGTTGTACCTAAAGTGAAATATCACTTTTCTTGAAATAGAGGGAGTACATATGTTTTTTTTTTCTTTTTTTTTTTCTCTTGAAGCATGTACATACGTTTTATTAATTACAACGGAAAATTAGTTGATGCATAAACCAAAATAAGGCTACATAAAATATTATGCATCCTTTGTAGTGGTTTGCATAACCTTCCTAAATTGGGGCCTAGGTAGATTAATCGGGGCCTATAGCTACATGACAAAATAGGGTCATTGAGTAATAATTCTTAGAAACCCCTTATCCAATATATATGTTAATACCTAATATGCCCTTCTTAAATTAGTGGTAATTCGGATAATTAAATATTGTTTTATCAAGTTAATCTTGAAATTAACTATGATTAATGCATAATCAACACTTGTAAAAAAATTTTTCCAAAAGACTCGATCCAGAATCAATTGATGTTAGTGCATTTGTAAACTGATTCTGGGTTGGGTTTATTCCGAATGAAGTTGTAAACCCAGAATCGGATATATCCATATAATCCGATTATAGCTTACTTTCAGAAACAAAATATTCATTATATAGTTTGGGAAATTAGCGCAGTACATATATAGGATTCAGTATGGGAATTCTAGAATTTGACACATCAAATGCTCGTCAATGAACCTCCGAGCACGTCGGTACAACGTCGTATATTCTTTGTGGTGAATGAATTTAGTTTCCCCATTACGAATTCTCCATAGCCTGTTGAAACGTTCCATCTGAAATTCAATGAGTTCTTAAATGTTAGTATGTGAACTTTTGACATAGATATAAAGATGTTCGCATTACTCACTTTTTCCCTAAGAGGAGCTCGTGGATGATAGTGGTACACCATATTCCTAACTTTTACGGACTCTCGCATTGCGCCTTTTATGTATTGGAATCGAAAAGCCAAGTCTCTCCATTTACGGTTATTGGGATTTGCGGTACGTCCGTAAAAGAACTCTTTAACTCTCTTCCAAAACATTGAACAGATTTCATTCGGACGTTCACGGAACGTATTAGCAAACGATTTAACGAGACCGAAATCTTCAAACGGTTCCCATTCCATTTTCTAGGCTAAGTGTGTCATGTGGGAGTGGCTTAAAGAGGTTGTCCTTATATAGGTGAAGTCTCAACGGCTATTTTTGTTGAATTCAATTTAAACAATCGGATTTTAGAGATGATCACATAGACCGATTGTGTCCTTATAAAATCTTGTAAAATATGCCTCTAACTAATCGGGCTTTTGCAATGCATATATCCGATTCTTGGCAAAAAAAAAAGACACAAAACAATCGGATTTCTTATAGGTACATATAAACCGATTCTAGGCAAAAAATGATACAGAACTTTTCTTCATGGAAATCAGATTACATATTGGTACATGTAAACCGATTCTGAAACTGAACCTCTGAGAAACTGTCAGAATCGGATTACATATGGGGACATGTAAACCAATTCTGACTGAAAAATGCCAGAATATGCATTTTTTGCACACACATTGTAGTTGGTTATTTAATCGCGTCTTGCACAAACACAAACAATTTTCAAAAGAAACCAGAATAAGTCATTCATAAACTAGGAATATAACCAAACATAATTCGACAATAAGTTTAAAACAAGACATAAGTTTTTACTCCATAATTATCCATAGTTAAATACATACACATGAATATAACCATTCATTCATGAACATCCCCACCACGACCACGTCCACCGCCACGACCACGCCCACCGCGTCCTCGTTTACCAGGTTGGGCGTTGCTCGATGCACCTTCAATCATCTTTTTTTGGGGAGGCTCTCTTTCTCTTCTTCCTTGGCTACTCCTCTTCTTCCCCCTCTGTTGATGGTGGATTTTAGTTCAAGGCTAAAATTGTAAAAGCCAAATTTTATACGCTGACATCCTGCAGAAGATAAGGATATTTGATAAGTGATGAATACTTCTTTGCTTTATTAATTCACCTATAATGGAGCATGTAGCAACAATCCCAAATGTTCTGTGAATTAAATACACAAAATTCATCCAGGATGGAGCATGTAGCAACAATCCCAAAAAATCATGTGAATTTTAGCATTATTAATTAATACATGACTAGCCCTGTATTTCATGTGTTGTTCTCAACATGACTCTCATTATTGGTGTGGCATGGTGACTGAGTGTTGCTCTCAACAGAGTAACACAAATCTCTAAGTGTCAATAGTGAGGCATGCACGAAGTACCCCTACAAACTACATCTCTCAGTGTGTTATACTATCCCGGTTGAGTATATATCTCTCGGTGTGTTATACTAGCCCGATTGAGCATATTTGAATCTGGACTGTCCATATCAGTCTCATAAACAATCACGACCACGCAAGTTGTCCGCATGATTTAACCAGCCTAGATGATCCTCAACAAGAGCAGGCTATCACCACAATGACCACCAGCGGGCTCGTTTATGCCCTGACCGGTCGAACATATACTACGCCTCCAAAATAGCCACCAAACGCCAGCCTAAAAAAGGGTGGTCGAATTGGTATGGAGAGGCTTGGAGGAAGCTCATACGAGCAAGACTGTCAACGACGGTCTCAAAATCAGCCACGGCCGTCCAACTTCGCCGACGTGATTGGACGACGTGGATTATCCCATGATCGGTCGGACAAGCTTGTCCTGCACACCGGAGGGCCCCCTACCTACCTGACCGACCTTCTCACGAGCAAGCCTTGGAGCAATAAATGTTTGCCCGAAACAAGGTTGGCGTGATGATTTAAGGGTCACAGAATCTCATATGTTTCGCAGTTTGATCACAACCATCCAAATTCACCGGCATGTTTGGATGGATTAGATCAAACCTATGACCGTGGAACAGGTACCAGCATGTTCACCGCCTGCCCAATGTGGGCCCCACACGATCGGCCTCCCCAAGGGAGGAGCACAACATGCAAAGCCGATCGGGTGAAGTTGCATGGGCGTGAACCATACAAAACCCTAATTAGGGTTTGTGGCATATTACATGTGTCGCTAATCGATCACGAGTGTCCATCTTCGCAAGATTGGATGGAAGGTGTAGATTTATACTTAAAGGGTCCTGAGCATGTCAACATGATCACCGTGGGCCAGTCTACATGTATGACCGATCGGCCAAGGCCAACCATTTCCGGACATCTCGAAATGCGCGCCCGAAGTAGACATGACGCGTGGATTCCAATTCCTTTGCGGCATGGGATTTCTGCTGTAAATCGATCTCAACCGCTCCTCTTTGCCGGTCAAATTTAGTGACCTAGATCGCATCTTAATGGGGCAGTGAGGCACGGACGTGTACACCAGCATGTCGTATACATGCATGCTTGGTCAGTCCTGCCTAAAACACTTCCCATGCTTGGTTTCGACCAAGCTGAAGAGTGATGCTTGCGCACCTCTTCAAAACCCTAATCAAAGGTCGCAGATGCGTCATGGATCATCTCATCCGTCCAACTCTACCATCTTGGTTGGGAAGCCCAGGCTAGGAGTTAAATGGCCAATAAGGTGTCGTGGTGATTACCATCCGGCACTCTATCACATGGAATGATCGGCCAGGGGATAGCTTGCTTGTGCAGCTCCCAAACGGTCATTCGAAGATGGCTAGTAATGCACCTGTTTTAAGATGCTTAATCCGTGACCTACTCCGTTAAGCTTTAAAACAACGATTCTTCATCCATGCTGAGTATATTCGATGCATTACATGCATAGAATACACACGATATTTCATAAATATCGATTTCCCAAATAACTTAATTATTTAACCTAGCACCGTATGCTACTTCCCATGGGTCCCACGATCCACACTCGAGACATCAAACATGTCACAAACTGGGGGATACTTACTGGGGCATTGGTCTGGAGGTTTACAACGTTCAACGCGCCATCACAAGAACGTGTTAGGAAGGCATGGACGTACGGTTAGCGATGATGGGAGAAGTGGGTTGAGACGTGATCGTGCAATCACCCACACAACTCCACTACTCCATCACTTAACTTCCTCCACTTCCTATGAGATGAGGGTTTGCGCCATGACTTGTATAAATAGGTCATTTGCCTATTTTCCAAACACAGACGAACAAGGCACAGAAAAAGCCAAGTGTTGTCATATGTATCCAGAAAACACCAGAGATGATTGCTTACATTATTGCAAGCCAGTTCGATATGATACAAGTCATAAACAACCAACACCTTCACAATCTCAACACCTTCTTCGCTTCCCTCCCTAAGATCAACCCCATCTCCTTCACTTTATGACCGAAGCAAGTATGGAATGGCCATTTCTTGGTTTAGGCCATAATTGTACAGATTGATCTCTCGAATCAAAAGCACTCCCATGCAGTGCATTTGTTTAGGGTTTAGATTCATTTCTCATCCACACACCCAAAATTACCAAAACTAGCACAAATAGTATTTACACATAAACACCCTCCTCATCCTCCTCCTCCAGCTCCCCAAACTTTGCACCATATTTTATATCTTCGAGACTGTTCAATTTATCGATCAACTTTTTATTGGCGTTAACATTTTTCCCTTCCCTGATTTCTATCTTTGCTTGGTTTATCAAGTGCCCAACTTGTCTTCTATGTTTCAATTTCAAAGAACAAACATTCAATATATAATGCTAAAACCGTTAAAAAAACCGTAGTTGAGTAACAATACGCACCAGGAATTCGAGAGCCGTATCTTTGTCCTCTATCTTGGGCCTCTCATCTACTCGTATCACTCTAGTATGCGAAACATTCAGGTACCACAACATGTAACCCGTAATTGCATCATCATTTGTTCGAGATGGACCTTGCAGAGGATATTTGTGAAAAGCTATGTCTTCCCAATAATCACATGATGGTAAAAGCTTATGAACAATGTCAATATCATTATCATATGATTTGGTCTTTTTCTCATTGATTTTGAACATCTTGTGCTCCTTTGGGATTATTTGTACGTAATTGTATTGTTTTGCGACTCTCGATAGGTTGTACATTACATATCTTCTTGGGTGAAACAAAGGCCCAAAATAATCACTTTGCTCTTCGCACCCAACCTTCTTTCCTTTTCCTTTAGCCAAATCTTTTTTGTAAGGATCAAAGACAACATCTTTCTTCGTCAAGTTGTCCAACTTGCATCTCAACTTCAGATAATCCATTTTTTGGTGGTTCAGCTTACTTTTGTAGGTGTACATGTATCCATAATTTTTTTTTTTTCTGAATCATATGTATTTTTATTAATTGAAAAAGAGGAGACCAACAAAATTGGAGTTTACAAGATAATTTTAGAAAAATTAACTGAGCCAACTATATAGGCCCAAAAAAACTAAGAAAATACCAACTTTAAGCCCAATGAAACCCTGGATTTTTAAACTTCATTTGCAGATTCTATAATACTCAACTTTTGGATGTTCTATTCTTGTTAAAAAGCTTGGTCTTCCTTCATAAAATTGTCTATGTCCTGCTGGTAGCTTTGCTCTTCTTTTAGCAGCTGTATCAGCTGAAAAATTTATTTCCCTGTAATTGTGACAGAATTTGATGTCTTGAATGTGATTCACTACCTTGTTCCATCTCATCTTTACAAACCAGGGCATCTTGTTGTCTTCAAACTCTGTTATGACAGTTTTAGAATCAGAAATTATGATTATTTTCTTTAACTTCCATTCAACAGCCAATTCCACTGCATTTATCACTGCATACACTTCTGCTAAGTAATTTGTATCAATACCAATTCCACCAAATATCACTCCCATCACTTGACTTGAATGATTTCTAATGAAACTCCAAATCCAGAATATCCAGGGTTTCCAATTGATGCCCCATCACAACAGAACATAATATAATTAAAGCAAGGAGGGCTCCAGAAGCAAACCTTTATATTTTGGAATTTGACTTTTCTTGGCTCAAGATGGAAGTACTGAATTACCTGATTATCTGTGTTTGAATTCCATTTATAACTTTTCATTCTGAGGCTTCCTTCATATATCATTTTCTTGATTCTTGCCTTGAAACCTTGAAGATTTGGTTTATTTTGGTTAAACCATAAATTGTTTTTTTTTTGAAACCACAGCTCTTTCATTATTGCACAGGCTGCTACTATCCAGCACTCTTTAATAAATGGGCTGTAACTTTTTTCACTGCTCCAAATATCTTCAAAGGAATTAGGATTTTTAACATTGAACACCAGACCTATCCACTGCCATATCTGTCTGCTGAACTTACAAGACCACAACAAGTGTTGCATATTATCTTGCTCTTCTTCACAAATGCAGCACCTGGATGCAAGTTCAAACCCTCTTGCCACCATTACAATATCATCCACATAAACACCTTGTATAAGTTTCCATATATTGCTTGCTATAGATGGATGTAAGAAAGAATTCCAAATCTTGTTGTAGCACTTCAAAGGTTGTTCTTTGTTTCTTATTAAGTTGATTGTAGAAGCAGTAGTAAACTTACCCTTTATATCTCCTTTCCATATTAAGCAGTCATCACCAATCCCAATTTCTGGCAGAGAATATTGTGAGAGTATTTGTTTTAATTCTTCAGCTATGTTCCAGTTTCCTTCATGGATTAAATCTGAAACCTTTAAATTAATATTTTTGCTTTATATACTCATTGAAACCAACTTCTTGAATAATGGGAGCATTTCCAAGCCATGGATCAAACCAACAAGAAATCTTTCTCCATTCCCTACACACCACCTTATATTTTCCTTCAAATGATTCCAAGCCCATTTTAATCCTGGCCAAATAGTGGAAATTTGCCAATTACTTTTCCATTGGTGATGCTTATCTTGATATTTAGCCTTTATGAAGAGTTCCCATTCAGCATTGGAGTTAAGTACTCTCCACAAAATTTTCATAAGCAAGGCTTTATTAAGAACTTCTAATCTTTGTAGACCAAGACCACCTTCATTGTAAGGAGAGCACACTTTCTTCCAAGAGAGGGTTTTAAATTTTCTGATCTCACCATCCCCAGACCACAAGAAATTTCTGATGATCTTTTCACAGATTTTTATCACTGATTTTGTCCATTTGTATATTGCCATACTATAAATAGGAATACTGCACAACACTGACTTAATCAGAACAATTCTGTCATTAAATGATAGTAATTTTCCTTTCCAGCTAGCCAATTTCTTTTGCATCAACTCTACCATAGGCCAAACTGTTGCAATTTTTACTCTGCCAACATGTAAAATTATACCTAAATACTTATCAGGGAGAGAACTTACTTCCATTTGCATTAACTCTTTTATCTGCATTATTCTTGTTGTTGAAGTTCCATCCACAAAAAGTTTACTTTTGTGTTTGTTTATCATTTGTCCTGAGCTGTTTTGATATTCTTCAAGTAACTTCATCAAATTTTGAATGCTTCTTTTTTCTCCATTGCAGAATATAAAAATATCATCTGCAAAGAACATGTGAGTAGGATGAATTCCTTCCCTTATTACCATTGGCTTTATTTTTCCTTCCATCACCAACTTTGTTATATTTCTACTCAACACATCTTCCATGAGTATAAATAGAATTGGATAAAGTGGATCTCCTTGTTTTAACCCCCTTCCCATTGAAAAAAATCCATTTGGCCCTCCATTGAGCATGACTGAAATTTTAGCTGACTCAAAGATAGTATTTAACCATTTACTCCAATTATCAGAGAATCCATACTTTTTGAGCACTTGGAAAAGAAACTTCCAGCTTACTGTGTCATAAGCTTGAGATATATCAATTTTCAGCCCCAAGTTTCCATTTCTTCTTTTCTTTTACATTTCATTGATCATTTCAGATGCTAATAAAACTTGATCTTGAATATTTCTCCCCTTGATATATGCTGCTTGCTGAGGATAGACCAGCTTATGCATGAGGCTTGACATTCTAGATGTAAAAAATTTAGTAAATTTTTTAAAACTTACATTGCTTAGCCCAATTGGTCTATATTGTTGTGGAGTTCTTGCACTTTCAACTTTTGGCAGAAGTACTAAGAAATTTGAGTTTAATCCCTTTGGTATAAATTTTCTTTCCCAACAAAATTGAACTGCATTAACCAAATCACCTTGAATTATTTTCCAACATGCCCTGTAAAAACTCCCTGAGAAACCATCTGGACCAAGAGTACAGTCTGGATCCATTTCAAAGATAATATTCTTGATTTCTTCCATAGAAGGAGTTGCATCCAACATTGCTTGATCCTCAGATGTTATTGAATTGGGAATGACATCCAGTAAAGATTCTGATATATTAACTTCCTTGTACTTAAATTTTTCTTCAAAGAAATTGACTAACATTTCTTCCATCTTTCCTTGATCAGTAACAATTTCATTATTGTTATTTTCCAGCTCACTAATGGTATTTCTTGCTTGTTTTACCTTGAACTTGGTATGGAAGAAGTTGGTATTAGTTGAACCTTCTTTTACCCATTTAGTTCTAGCTTTAAGTTTAAGCAGTGTACTGAGTTGCACTTCTTTTGTATTAAGCTTATTTTCAGCCTTAACCAAGTTGTCTAAGAATTCATCATTCCCTGGATGTTCATCAGATATTTTCATTGATTCTTGAACTTCTTTTGTAGCTTCTTGAATTTGTACATTTACATTACCAAACACTTTCCAGTTCCATTCTACTAACACCCTTTTTAACTTTTTTAGCTTGCTCTGAAATATAAATGATGGATTTCCTTCTACTTCTTCAGACCAGCAATTATGAACAACTTCTAAAAAATTGGGATGTTCAATCCATATTTTTTGAAACTTTTGAGGCACATTTTTTGGTTTAGGACAGCTAACACCCCACCCCAAAAAAAAAGAGGAGAGTGGTCAGAAGCTATTCTCAGACCAACTTTATAACTCCATCCTTCATACCTTTGGAGCCACAGATTATTTATAACTGCTCTGTCCAGGTTACATAAAATTCTTTTTGTTCCATGTTGACAATTAGACCAACTAAATGCACAACCTGATTTGGAGGCCTGCTGTAATTCACATGTATCCAGACAGCTATTGAACTCTAGCATATTTCTTATATTAGGAGTTCTCCCCCCAACTTTTTCTTCTGCAGATAAAAAGGCATTAAAGTCCCCAATAACTAACCAAGGAAGATTGAGTCCACTTATTACTTACATTTCTTCCCATAAACTTCTTCTTTGAATTGCTCCAACATGAGCATGTACCCCAGATATTAGACTGCCTCCAATGTTGACTGTAATAATTTGAGTTGACATAGAGACCACTGTTGGTGTGGGTAAATTCTTATTCCAAAAAAGCCAAATATTTACTTTTTTATTTGGCAAAGAGTTATGAATTGCCATATCCTGCATTCCTGGCAAATTTAACTTGTTGCAAAATGCTGCATTACAGCTTATTTTAGGCTCTGCTATAAAGACAAGTGAAGGTTGAAACTGATTTATTAAAGACCTTAATATCTCCTGAGCCCTAGGTCTTCTCAGGCCCCTGAGGTTCCAGAATATTACTTTCATTGTAAGGCTTGGAGGTCCCTAGTACCTCCTTTACCTTGATTTTTCCTGAAATTGTATTTGGAGTTGATCTGCTGACCCTTGGGTTTACTTTGACCTTCCTTCTGCTGAACTTCTGTAATTGGTTTAGTGCCTGAAGTGGAAGGTTTTTGTATAATTCTTGACCAAGTTGTTGTAGGAATTCTTTCCTCAGAAATGGATCCATCTTTACCATTCATAAAGTTTATAACACTCTTGTCTACTGTATTGTCTTCAATTACTTGTTGGATTATTGCAACAGATAAGTTTTCATCTCCTTCATTTATTTGAGAATCAACTTCCTCATCAATTACAGTATTGAGAGTTTCATATCTCCCTGAAGTTATATGAACTTGTTAAGGACTTACAGTATTTTGATGTACCTTAGGGGTTGGAGTAAAGCAAATATCAAATTTGGCTTGTTCTTGATGATCTTGTGTTTTGGGAGATTGAGTGCTTCCTTTATCCACAGTTTTCTCAGGTGACTTTGGCTTGGAATTAGTAATTGCAGCTCCATGTTTTCCTTTGTTGGCATCTTGTGTTACTTCTGATGATTCTTTCACTCTACATTCATCTTGAAGGTGACCAACTATCTTGCAATGATGACAAAATTTTGGAAGTTTAGTTAGAATAACACTTTGGATAAACCCTCCAAACTTAGTCTTGATCCAAAGTTTATTTGGAATTTTATTTGCTAAATCCACTTTGATTAGAATTCTTGCATATAAACCATTTTCAAAATTCAGAGTAACTTCATCCACCTTAACAGGTTCACCCAAAGCCCTACTGATTGTAAATAAAGTCTGTTCATCCCAATATTCCAAACTCAATCCAGGAAAATGTACCCATACCATTACAGTAGATTTTCTATGAAGTTCTGGTCGAAAATATGGTATCCAATTCCGAATCCATAAATTTTGATGATATACTTCCCATAAACCTGATTTAATGTAATTTTGATCTCTTTCATTATCAAGTTTAATGGTGAAGAATCCCTTTCCTAATGGAATTAGCTTACATTGACCTTCTAATTTCCATTGTGATTTAAGATTTGAAACAACATCAGAAAATTTTAGACGAAGTAAATCTAGTCTACCTATTAGAGAGAATTTCCATACAACACACCTTTCATCGGTTTCATTAACCAAATCAATAGAAGGACTGTCTTCTAAAGTTTTATTAAGATCCACCACAGATGAATCCATTTCAAATTTTTGAGTTGTTGACATAAAAATAACGCAAATTGAAAGTAAAAAATTGTGAAAGATTAAACACCAATCATTTGATGTTTAGAAGTTAAATTTCACCTGAATTAAGGACAACAGGATGAATCAACGCTGAGAAAAAATGAAGAACGAAGAATAATTCTATCGCCCGAGTTGCAGAGCTTGACTCGGCTCGAGTTCCAAAATAACCACGTGACCCGAGTAACATATACCACTCAACATGTATCCATAATACCTTCCGTCCCATTTCTTGTTCTCAAAATCCCTTTGAGAAAATATTGGGAAGTGCAAATATATCCACGCTTGTAGAAATTCCATATTCCCTTCGATTTGGTTCCTTTGATCCCTAGAAGCCTTTCTCAACTCGTTCAACGAGTGTGCAATCATGGTTGTGCCCAAAGAGTTTTCATGAATCTTGTAAAATGGTTGCATCAGCTGGATAAAGTTGGCGCTCACACGGGAACCGGAAATGTAGGGGAAGATAACAGCTCCCAGGACGTAGAGGACATACGTATTGGCCATGGCGATGATACGTTCCCTGGTCACCACATTTCCCTCGGCACGAAGCTTCTTTGTTCCCATGAAGCTGTCCCTCAGCTTCGGGAGATGGAGTATCCTCTGCTTTGACTTGCCTACCAGCATTTCTGACTTGGTCTTCTCCTCATCCCATTGAAATGCATCCTTGGTAAACGCGTAAATCTTATCCTACTCAAGCTCTTGCGCGTACTCTTTGTGCTTCACTGCTTTACCTTCTATGCTTAGCCCGATAATGAACTTCGCATCATTTGGAGTTATTGTCAGCTCTCCAAACGGAAGATGCAAAGTATTTGTTTTCCCGTAATATTTCTCGGCAAAGGCGGAACAAAGAGGTTTGTCATAACCAAGGTCCAAATTCTCGACCGCGGGGATCAAACCCGTTGAATTGACTAGATCGATTACTTCCGGAACTTCTCCAACGGTTGATTCAATTGCTTCCAGTGTCCATTTCCTCATCATACTCACTGACGTTCCTGGATTCATTAGACGAATGGCATCCTTGTGATCCTATAAAACAAAACATACCCAATGGACAACAATCAAAAACTACACGGATTTTTTTTTTTTATGTTACATAGCATAAGGTTTAGGTACTTACTATTGTATGTCAAACGACAGCGTCCCAACTGTTTTTGTACCCACATAACATCTATCCTCCATCACCGGGTAACCCGTGAATGGGATCCTTATGGCCACGAGATAATATCTTCAGTGGGTTGGGCATGTGGTCCCATTTCTTCTTCTTCTTCTTACCATATGTCTTATCTTAGTTTTCAGCGTCTCCTCCTTGGACTTGTTGTTGAACTTATCCTCCTTGGACTTGTTCTTGAGATTCTCTTACCACTTCATCACTTTTATCCTCACCTTTTTATTCATCACTTTCACTCTCACTACTTTCTTCTTCACCACCTTCCTTGCCACCAATTTCTTCCTCATCACTTTCTTCTTCACCACCTTCTTGTTCAGTGGGTGTATCAGAATCATATTCTTCGTGTATTAGTTGCTCCGCTTCAGGTGGTGGGTTATTGATGCTGATCTCTTTGGATTTACTCTCCGTGGCCCTTCGGTGCGAATCATTCAAATTTTGAATGTCTTTTCGACGAGGTGCCAAAGGCTTATGAGAACCAAGGTCATGTTTCCTCTTATATTTCTTTTCGGCTTGATTTTATTGGTTGCCCTTGTTTGGCCTATAGAATACGGAGTTAAGCAATAAACAACAATGAAATCGAATGCATTTTTTTAAGTCAAGGTACACAACCGGTTTACTCGATATACATATAAAAACCGATTCATAACATAACAAATACACAATCGGTTTATTAAACTGATCATGTAATCCAATTCTAACAATAAAACCAATAATCGGTTTTATCGATATACATATAAAGTCCGATTATTGACTAAGCATATAAGAATTTTAAGGCTACATAATCAGTTTTTGTGAGCACATATGTAATCGGATTCTAACAAAAATTAGTTACAGAAACAATGGCTACAATAATTGGGCTATTTATACATTAACGTCTTCCGATTCTAATTTACATGCAAAACAATCGGTCTATAAGTTTAAGAACATAACCCGTTTCTAAAATAAATCGGGTTACTTATACATTAACGTAATCCGATTCTGTGAACAAGCAAATGTTTTGATTTCAAAAATTTCGATTTCTAAGCGATTGCATGTTACTAAAACCTAGTTTACAGGATTGGGTTCATAGAAAAGTACATGATTAGACCCATTTCCTCCTCTTGTGCGATCAAAGATGGTTCAACTTCCTCAACCGTTTTCTTCGTTTTGTTTCGAATCGCTTCAACAATTCCAAGATTATCCTTACTAGGAAATTTCCTATTAGTAGGATGCTTCACTCTTGTATGTTTCGTCATTTTATAGACGAAGAAAACGATTAATCGTATTTGGATCGTCGATAATCCATGATGTTTTGGTTTCAAAAAAAAAAAGGGAGAATAAGAAGAGAAGAATAGGTTTATGAGATGGAAATGATGACTGATTTTAGTTTTAGGTTTATTATTAAGAGTTGATGGGTAATTTAGTAATATTAGTATTTTTTTTTAGGGTAATTTTGGAAGTTCCATTAAATTTAGACACCCCTTATCATTGTTTGTGGTAGAAATAAAATTTCGATAGGCCCCAATTTAGGAAGGTTGCATAATGGATATACATTTAATTTTCTAAAATTGTGCTTAAAATGATAAACACCTCCAAATTTTTAGTAAAAGCTCTAAATTTGATTTTGTTGTTTGTACTCGTTGCGTATATTATTTTATAACCTTTCCAACGAGATAAAATTTGAAAAATTCCAAGGCACAGATTTTCAGATATGTTATATTAAAGTTTTATTTCCAATTATACCCCTAAAGAATAAGATACATAAGGATTTATAGTAATTGGACCAAAAGGGAAGAGCATTTTCGGATTTTCAAGTGCACACTACCAAACCAAAATCCAATCTTTTTTGCGTCGATTGATGACTTAAAATTTACAAAAAAGTGGCCATATAAAGGTCTTCCCTCACTTCGCTCGGTAGGCCGCGATGAGTTTACAGAAACTGTTTTGAAGTATGAGTATGAGCCTGTTCGTTTTCATTAACATTTCACTGAAGTATGGCATGCGCATGTTTGCTAATGGTGGGTTCAAAACCTTCGGCAAGTGGTCAATCTAGAAATACAGTAAGAAAATTAAAACTATTAAGACCTTGATGAAAACAACCTGGCTTGATTGGGATATACCCAGATTAATTGGGGTATACCAATAAGACCAAATAGGGTCATTTTGAAGTAAAAGAAGCCACCCCTTAACCCATATATTTTCTAAATGGCTAATATACCCTTGTTTAATTAACACTAAAAATTATGATTAGCTTAATTAATTGAGTTTAGATTAAAATTTTGAAATTATGAATTCAGTGGATTAAACTTTTTGTCCGTGTTATGAGTTTGATTTCGATCAAAAATGTTGGTTTTTAAAATGTGAATCGGTAATGTCGACCTTTGAATAAGGTGCCGACTAAGTTCCGCCGGCATAGTTGAAGTTTGAATAAGGTGCCGACTAAGTATAGCCGGCATGGTCCGTGGATGAAGAAAAAGCCGACTATTTGTAGGTCGGAAGGGTCTTTGAATGAATAATATGCTGACTATTTTGGGCCAACTATCTTATGGTCGGCATGCAAATAATTTATAACATTGCCGGCTGACTTAAGTCGCCAGGATAATAATTTCTAACATTGCCGGCTGTTGAAAAGTCAGCATTGTAACCTTGCCGACTTGTAGCTATACCCAACATAAAACTGAATATGGGAAGATGTAATTCACTTTATTCATACAATTTTGGTTACTATATTGATTGAAACAAAAATTTTAATCCTTGTCGACGGAATAACAAATGTACTTATCATGTGCATCAATCCTTTGAACCCCTGGGAGAACCTAGTGGACGAGTTATAGTCTAGTGAGCCGTGAGGGTTTACATAGAGATCTACCCACAAAACCTACACTAAAACTATCAATCTTCGCCGGAGGAATCCGAGTCTCATTCAGCCGTCATGAGGTGTGGAGCATACTCGGGAATTTTGGATTCCATGAATTGATAGCTTGCATCGAATGTGAATGCTTCCCCCTTTTCCTCCAAGTAGCGCGCTTTCACGGCTTCATGATATAAAAACAAAACACAAACTTACTTTGTTAGTGGTGTTTAGTTGGAAGATCAAACAACATGGATCACATAAAATAAACCACAAAAATACTTACAAATTTTTTAATGGACAATCCAAAGTGGCTAGCATTCAAAATCGGTTTTTGGATAGCCAAAAAAGCAAGTATCGTTTTTTCGATGACTAGGTTCCTAGCGTGGATTTGTTGAACACTTCTTCCATTTGGATTCCCAAACTATTGCTTATACTTGTTATGTACCCTATCCCAAAATCTTACAGCATCCACCTTTACAGAGGACTGCCTTTCAACTCGAGTTTCCGCATACCAAGATTTGGTGATTGCCAAATCTTCATTTGAATTAAATGATGCCATTGTTGTATGTAGAGAGATATTGGGTGAGTTAGATGGGGTGTATGATGATATGAGCTTTGGAGAGTATATGCAAATAGTTGTGTGTTGTTTTGTAGAGAGAAGTAGTGTATTTATAGGATTGTGCCCAAATTTGGCCGTTATGGTAGTCAATCAATGCACTTGTACTTGCAAGAATTTGAATTTTGAATTCGCCGGCTAGGTTTTTTTCACTAAACATGCCAACCAAGTATGGCCGGAAAGGACTTAATTGTATTACCATTCCAACCTTAGTATGATTTTAGGCATCAGGAGTTGCCTTTATTATGTGTAACAATCGGGAAGGTATTTAGACATTAGCGTGCCAGAAATTATATAGCCAGCAGGATCGTGATTTATAACCATGCCGACCTTAGTATGCTTTTAGGCATCAAGCGAAGGTGTTTTCTGCAACATATAGCCTGCATGATCTATAATTAAATACCCTGTCGGATGTACAACACCCGGGAGGGTATTGAACTGCTTAACTTGCCGACCCTGGTAACTACACCATTGAAGCTGTCAGCGCCGGCAGTCTGGCAGTTCACAACCTTGTCGGCCCTGGTTTAGTCGGAATGATTGAAAATTTACATAGCTAAACAAACCATTCATTCAACAACTATAAATCTAACATTTTTTGTCCAAAATACGAAAACATATCCCATAAACCTTAAGAAAAACATATGTCCAACCATTAACCTTAATATTTGTCTACCACAACATAAAGAAACGAACTAGAAATGCATTTATTCACCACCACGACCACGACCCCGTTTAGCATTATCACGATCACCACCACCACCACTACCATCACCACGGGAACAATCCCTCTTTTTGTCAGCATTCATCTTGGCTTGTGCTTTCCTCCTGGATTTTTCTTCCCTCTTTACTTCAGTATCATCTTGCTTGAGTAATTCATAGGCATCCTCATTGTCAAGATTGATAGCAAAGGCTCTCCTCTTTCTCTCGCGCAACACAACACCTTCCCAAAGGTCTTCAAATGCTCCTTATATTTTCAATTAAACAACAAACAATTAATAGAATGATTCGATAATGTAATCGTAAAAAAGTAAGAGCAACTCTAAAATACTTACAAAGAGCTTAGGAGTGGTTGCTGGGCATTTCACTAACATCTTCCTCTTACGAGCCAATTGTTCAGCAGTCTGTTCCCTAATCACAGTAGGACGAGCCCATCCCAAAAACCACGGCATGTATTTCTCTTGAGCTTCATGACATTCGGTCACCTCGTCCAAAAGACTCGTATCGACTTTACGGCCAACTCTTCCGTTTCAATGACCTAGAACTGACGTTGGAACGTAAGCGACGTTAATAGTTTTTTGGGACGTGTTGCATTCCTCCCTTAACACTTTAAAGAATGACTCAACATCAAAATGGGGTTCTTCTTGGACATAACCCAATTGTCGCATTACCCGATGTGGATTATACATTGAAAATCCATGGGAGAACAACAAGGGTCCGTAGTATAATGCAATATCATCTCTCCTTAGGATTAAACCTTGATTTCTAGCATCTCGATACAGATCAAATGTTACCTCATCCACAATCAATTTGTCCAAGGCGATTCGCACGTTGATAAGCTGCTGCGACATATCCTTATCCTGAGCATCCTTAAAACTGTATCTTTGTCCTCTTGGCTTGTCATTCAATTTGACGTAGGAGTTGTCTTTCACTAAAGTAAGGAAGTGCTCATATATCCAAACCTATGTAAACACAAAGTTTAGTAAGAATCTTACATTATAATTATTTTGCAAATATAAATGATTTACACAATAAAATTACCTGGAAGAGATATATATTTCTGTTAACTTGCTCAGTGAGTGCCCTTGAAGCCTTTGCAAAATCTTTGTTCATGAAGGAGACCACCACCGTACCCCAAGAATACTCATGCATCTTATATAAGGGATCCAATAGTTGCATATACCTTGCGTCGACCAAGCTTCCGAAACTATCTGGGAAGATACATTTGCCCAGGACGTAGAGCAGATAAGCTGACGCAGTAGCATTGATTCGCACCAAGTCCACCCTTCCTTCTTTATCATAGATTTTCTTGGTCCCAGAGAATGTGTCCATCAACTTCTTCATATTAAACTTCTTGCTTAGATTACCATCATTTATCACAAGCATAGTATCCGTCTCAACCTGATTCCAACCGAACAAAGTTTTGGTCAATTTGAATATATCCTTCCAAGAAATGCTATTATCAAAGCCCTCACTGATTGCTTTTCCCTCAACCTCGAGGCCTAGAATTTGATGAGCATCATCGGGAGTTATCGCCATCTCACCGAATGGGAATAACATTGTATCAGTTTCTTCGTAGAAATGATGCGTGTCGTATGCGTCAAAAATAATTCACTTCCTCACTTAACAAGATATAAATATAGTATTCGATAAGAAAGAGTTTGTATCCACAGATAGGCGATTGTTGTTATGCAATTTTCAGATTCTTAAGAAACCAAAATAACCCAAGAGTGTGTTTTGTTTTTATCAAAGTAATAAAACTAAATAAAGAAAATCAAATAATTGGAATAATCAATAAGGAGAAGATATTGGTCACGGGATAGTATCATTCACAAACAAGTATTTTCATCAATGATTAGAATTGGTAATTTAATCTCGAAATTATCAAAAGTCCTAGGATATCTTGATCGCAAGAGTATCCCATTTATTTTCTGATTTGATCACAAACAACATTAAAAGATACTATTGTGAAATCTTCTTAAAAAGCAACCTAAAGTGTAAAAGCACAATTAGGTTTAACTCCCTAAGAGCAATAAGTTCTATGAAATAAGACTAATCAATGCAAACAAACGTGTAAAAGCACTAATTCGTTTTAACAAAGGTTATGATTCATATGCGATTAAAAAGATGTATCACTACAAGTATTAACCACAAGATGCTACTAGAAATCAGAGATAACAACTTTTACGTATTGAAAACCCTAATATAGTTATAGAGATGAAAACAAATCCAGTTGATTCAGGACTCAACCAAACTAGCATTCAAATCATATGTTAACGAAAACGATGAATCATAAATGATAGAATTGAGACAAAACTAATTCATAGAATCAAATAACATGCTTGAAGAAATCAACTTTATCCCATAACCAATAATTGTATTTAGTTACTCATATTAATGGAGTTCATCATCATATTAATTAAAGAAAGAAGATGAAACATAAAAGAAAACAAACCCTAGAAAATATTTTTCCAAAACTCCAAGAAAGAGAATAATAAAATTGTGATGTCCCAAAAGTTGTAGAAAACTTCCTTTTTATAGCTCTTCTTGTTCCAAAATTAGGTTTTGTCTTCAAAGTCCATTAGATAGAAGTCCACCAAGCCCACAAGTGAGAGAAACCCGTGTAGAAAATCTGTCCCAAAAATGCTCACCGGAAAACTGAGTTTTTGGCCGGCGCCCGGCACTGGAAAGTATCTCAGGTGACCGGCAAAGTCTGCCCGGTCACCGGTCAAAATAACAGTCAACCGTTAAATACTGACTGTCGATAACAGTCAACTCGGTCAAAGTCAGAACGAGTCAGGAGATGAGTTGGACCGAGTCAGATCTGAGTGAGCTGAGTTGCTTTGGCCAGAGCTGCTGCAATCATTGCACAGGCTTGTGTAGTGCTGCACCATTATGCTTCACTGCCAGCCATGATGGCTGTGCCAACTGCAATTCCTGCAACATTTCAACTTTCTTTCCTCATTCCTCTGTAATCCTTCTTAGATCAATAATGAACTCAATGCCTCATTCATTCATGTATTGAAAACACATCCATATTCCCTGTAGCTCCTGCATCTGTATCTTCCTTTCAACCACTGTAGTTATTGCAATATCCAGCTGCAGCACTTCATTGAAACAGCCCACCAAAACTTGCTCAAAGCCCTGTAATTCCAATTCAGTTCATTCAACCACTGCAACACAAGTCACCTGTAATGCCATTCTATCTCCTTAGGTTCAACTGCTCAAGGTCATTGCAGTTGCTCATAGCTGCAACTCAAACACCCTAAACATACATCTATTCTCAAGTAGCATTTCACTCCTTTCCTGCAACAGAGATTTACCCATTCATCTTTGAGCTTCAATTCGCCATTCAGGCCATAACCCATTTGATTTCTTCTCTCATTTAGCCACAACAACAACATATTGTCTCGAGAACACCATCATCTTCTTACCAACATCAGTTTCTCTTCCACTGCATCACCACCATCAACTCTTTTACATCACCAAGCACAACCCATTGCAACCTCACCAAAGACAGCATCAAACATTACAATCCAGTTACCTGCGGCTTTACTTATGTCTCATAGCTCCAATCAAAATCCATTCACAACTGTAACAACTTCAAAATTCCAACCACCACCTTCACTGAACTATTACAATTCTGCTTTTCTGAACCTCCAGCTCACTGCAAATCATCTGCAAACCCTTTGTAAACATCCACCAGTTCCCTAAGTTGCACTGTATACTTTCAGCCATCATTAACAGCTACTCATTCTCAACTGCAACTACATGACTGATAGACACATTTTTGTGTCTAATTTGTCTCACTTCTATATATTCATAGTGCTCATTTTTGTACTTATTACGGTGTTTTATGTGTGTGTAGGTATCTTTGGCCAATAAACGTTTTTGGAAAAATTTGCTCGAAAAATGATAAAGGCACCCAGAGTTTGGATAAGGGCACCCCCTCGTCAGCTGCCAAAGGTACCCCTACTCTGGATAGGGGCGCCTCTCCTTTCTTCTTCAAAACGTTTGGCGGGAAACTGATGTATAGCATGCGTATTGTCCCGGGAAGCACTGGATTGATTTCTGTCGAGTTTTTCTCGGTGATTAACCGTGGAATGGATTAGTATAACCCTGTTTCATCTAAACATGGAAGGTATGTTGTCTAGATTCGATAAAGAAGGAGTTTACATCAAGTTATCCCAAAACAGCGTCATGAAGAAATATTATAGGGATTTTAGAGTCCATGAAGATTAGGAAAGGATTTAACGGCCAAGATTGAGTCAATAGGATCCTGCTGGAGTATTGTAGAGGTTGGATCGTCCCAGATGACGCGTACATGATGGAAGAGGTAGAAAAATTCGTGACTTGGCCGAGGGGGGTTTTAATCGACCTGTGAGCTATAAAAGGAGTTGGGATAAGTCATAGAGGGGGTACAAAGTCATTGGAGCAGTTTCAGAGAACTTTAGAACACTATAGAGCCAAACAGATCGAGTTGCAGGAAGTTCCCGTTTTCTGCTGCTGCTGAAGAACAAGTGTTGCAAGGAAGAACAACGTCTCAAATTTGTAACAATGCAACAGTGACTTCTCTAGTAATGATCGATCAATGTAACAATTGCTTTATAATGCTAATACAGCGTTGCAAACGATCTGTTTTATTGTTTCTCATTCTTTTAATCATCTTTTGAGCCATAAACAAATATTTTGAGATCATGATTAATATGAGGAGCTAAACCCCATTGCTGAGGCGATAGAGGAAGCTATTTTTCCAACAAAAAGTGGTATATTCTATTTTATCTTTTTATTTGCAATTTTTATATGATTATTTGCCTTGAACTATTATTGAATATGATTTTTTTGAGTGATTGTGATCTATTTTGATGGAGTATGCTTAGTTTTAATACTTTTGATGCTTCATACTTGGTATTTACAATTATTACTTGTGAAAATCTACTTGTTGCAATATTTTAGAATCAACTTGAATGAGAAAATTGCATAAATATAATTATTGGATTAAATCACTTTAAACTTGGAAAATAGTGGAATCTTAGCCTCAGTGTTCTTTTAATATTGATATCAACTTTGTCAGTGTTTGCTATAATTTTAGTGTGTTTTCTATTTTAGTTTTGAATATTAAGTCTGAAAAATCCTTCACAAGTCTGAGAGGAACGACAACCTTACTACCACTTTCTACAACATTATTGATATCACATCAATGACCAGAGCCCATCACAATTCATCTCTATTTCCTTTCTGAAATCCACCAATTCTTATTCCATGTTCTTAATCTATGTTGTGTTCTTCCTCCAACCCATATCACCAACAACACCAACACAAAAATTCATCACAACAAAACCCTAATTAACCACAAACTCACCCATCCATTGTTCTTCTCATAAATTGACATCAGCAACAACAATTCTTCAAACCCATCTCCATCATTCAACGGAGATCTTCAAATTCCAAATCCATATCAAACCCAACCTTCGTTTCTATTCAGAGCTCTAAATTCTTCTAAATTCGAACAGTAACACTCTCCATCTCTTGGAAACAACAGCAAAACCAATTTCTTCTTCTCTCAATTTCGGATTTAATCTTCCTCTCTTGATCGCCATTTCTTAATTTCACTAGCAGCTGCGCTGCTTTTCTTTCTCAATTTTAGGGAAAATGATTGAATGGCGAGAGTTTCTCGATTTAGGGTTGTAGAAGTACGGTTATAGTCATTGTATGATCACCTCGATAAGGGCCACCCAGCTAGCAGCCCCCTAACCATTGCTGGCCGTCTTTTAGTACTTCTCCGGAAGAGAGTCGCCCCTTAACCTTGGCTCATCTACCAATATCGTTTGCCTGTGAGATGACCTCTTTGCCCCTTTCAGCTCAAATTGAATGATCTCTTCTTCTTTTTCTCTGTATGTCTCCCGAGTACCTAATAACTCAAAAATATGGTAAAAATACATAATTTACAAGAAAAATAGCAAAGTAAAAAATAAACTCTAAATAGTAAAAACGGTGTATTCTACACCTATCAAATTCCCCCACACTTAGACTTTGCTGGTCCTCAAGAAAATCAAACAAAAATAATTCTAAAAACATACATACAACTCCATGTCGTCGAGAAAAACGGTTAATTTTAGCATAAATAACAAGCCTTTAAACCCCTAGGTGTCCCTAGTGGACGAGTTATAGTCTCGTGAGGGCTTACTAGAGATATACCCACAAAACCTACTCCAACTTCAAAGCGTTCCAGCGTCCCAAGCATCCAAAGAGCTAAGAGGACATAGAGTTTCTTCATGCCAGTAATAAGAAGTTAGATATACTAAAGAACATGTTCATTCTTAAATCTTGAGTGAGAAATAACCACACCATAATGAGAGAACGCGTGTTTGAGAAACGATCAATAAGAATTTCGCCTCGACTTCTGCCTCACCAAAAAGGGTTTTATGAAATTGCACTCAAAAAGACGGCTTTTTTATGGGTCTCACATGTGCGCAGGTAGGAATGAAGAGAGAATTCCCGCAACACGTTAAATGGTGGGAAGGATAACTTCCGAAATATTTTGAAAAACCCACATATTTTAATATTTTGAAAAACCATTTTTCTAACGATCTCTAAGAAAGGAAATCAACCACTTATATCGAGGATGAGATTACTTACTCACCTTCACATCCAATTGCCAATTATGGTAGCACCACTCTCACGGAATCCAATATAAACGTCTTCCGCTCCTCGTCTTCATCTTCTTGGTCTTCGGTTTCAACTATTGATGATAAATTCTTGAACTTCGTAAATCCTTGACAATTTGTAACCTTTTTTCTTAAAATTCTTGTCGCTTGAAACTTCATTATAGATTTCCTTCCCCACGGCTTATTAAATAAAAACAAAAACAATAATAGATATTTCTCTTGTCTCAAATTTTTTTTTTTTTTTTTTGAAGACAAGAGAAACAAAATACAAAACAAAGTGAAAAATAAAACAACCATGGCCGTGGAAAAGTACTTTACCGCTTGATTCTTCACAACTTGTATCGTCTTGAAATCATAAACTTCAATAATTCTCACCTTTTACTTTTCTTCGCTCTTGTAAATAAGTCTCCAACTTTGATATAAAATTCCGCTCATTATATTGTAAGTCTTCAACTTTCCTTGTAAAATCTGCTCATTGTATGTTGCTTTACTTGAATATGAAATTTTCTATTTTATTGTCCCATTGTTGCTTGAAAACCTTGAACGTCTTCAAGTTTCCTTGTAGATTTTGATGTCGCTCCTTGTTGATGATTATGGTGTTTCTATGGACCCGTTGTTGTCGAGAGAGATAATGGTGCTAACTGCAAATCGAACTACAAGAAGGAGGATTTCATCCATAGACGTCGCCCTCATGATTGAAAAAAATTAGCACTTAAGAGATCAAAAATAGTGCTGAAATTGGTGTGAAGTTGGGTAGCTCACCATTCTACCCGGAATTAACATACGGTGGCCCACACTCAAAAGAAGCTCTTTAGTCATGGAAGAATTTCTGGTCGGTGCCTTGGTTGATATGAAAATGGGTAGTCTCCACTAATGATTGATCAGAAACTCTAATAATGCATTTCTCTCTGCTCCTAATTTGCATCACCAGCATGATTAAATCCATTATTTAACACTCCAATTCGTAAGAAATCCGAATGTAGTTCCCAAACACTTCCAAGTTCAGTTATGTCGGTCAGAATTCTCTATGTAAACATACCTATAAAGATGCTAGTGACTCTAAAATCTCTACAAGTTGAAGGTTTTATGCAAATTTTTTGAAAAATCGACTCAAAAAGGCTAAAAACTCTATATGCAAAACATCCAAACACTCCCCCACACTTAAACTTTACATTGTCCTCAATGTAATTGAATCATCCTAGTAAAGTCAAGGTGGGAAATCCTAATATGATATGGAACAAGAAAAATAAATAAACGAAACACAAAGAAAATAAAAACAAAAGGTTAAGAAATACAAAACCAGTGGGTTACCTCCCACTTAGTGCTTGGTTTAAAGTCGTCAGCCCGACGTGCTCCTTGTTTGCTAAGACTCCTCCAGAGGGAGTGCTTCCATAAAGTTCACACCTTCCACAACTTCGGAAGTAAAGTTCTCATAATATGGTTTCAGCCGGTGTCCATTCACTTTAAACTCCTTCCCTGTAGCTATGCTACGAATTTCTACTGCACCATGAGAAAACACATTAGTAACAATAAAAGGTCCAATCCAACGTGACCTTAATTTACTAGGAAATAATTGCAAGCGAGAATTGAACAAAAGCACTTTATGCCCAACACAAAATTGTTTTCAAGAAATCATAGAATCATGAAATGCCTTAGTTTTCTCCTTGTAAATGCGTGAGCTTTCAAATGCATCATTGCGAAGATCTTCGAGCTCTTGGAGTTGCAACTTTCTTTGTTTTCCAGCACCATATAGATCCATATTGCATTGCTTAATAGCCCAAAACGCCTTATGTTCAATTTGAACGGGTAGGTGAACAGGTTTACCGTACACAATCCTAAAGGGAGACATCCCAATAGGTGTCTTGTATGCGGTTCTATAAGCCCACAAAGCATCATTAAGTCGCATGCTACAATCTTTCCTTGTTGGATTCACCGTCTTTTCTAGAATGGATTTCACCTCTCGGTTAGATACCTCGGCTTTTCCATTTGTTTGGGGATGATAAGGTGTTGCAATCTTGTGCGACACATTATACTTCTTCAACAAGCTTTGTAAGAACCTGTTTTTGAAGTGGGAACCCCCATCGCTAATTATGGCTCTTGGAATTCCAAACCTTGCAAAAATGTTAGCTTGCACAAAATCTGAAACCACGTTAGAATCATTATTTGGGGTGGCATTAGCTTCCACCCATTTTGAGACATAATCAACAGCAAGTAAGATATAAAAATTCCCATGGGAATTGACAAAAGGACCCATAAAATCAATACCCCATACATCAAAAACTTCAATAAATTGAATAAAAGTTTGTGGCATTTGATTTCGAGCACCTAGATTGCATGTTCTTTGGCACCTATCACAAGTTGTGCAAAATATATGTGCATCCTTAAACAAGGTTGGCCAATAGAAACCGCTTTCAAGTACCTTGTGAGCGGTTCTTTTACTCCCAAAATGTCCTACGCAAGCATAGGAATGACAAAATGACAAGATAGAATTAAATTCAGATTCGGGAACGCACCTTCGTATGACTTGGTCGCTGCCATGTTTCCATAAGTATGGATCATCCCATATATATTGGTTCCCTAACCTCTTAAGTTTGTCCCTCTCAGCACGAGACAAGTTCTTTGGGATTTGTTTAGTTACCAAGTAATTCACAATATCAGCATACCATGGTTCCGCAAAGGCAAGTGAGAATAGTTGCTCATCCGGGAAACTTTCACTCAATGGGATAGGTTCCTTGTCCATAGCAAGACGGCTCAAATGATCTGCAATGGTGTTCTCAATTTCTTTCTTGTCCTTGATTTCAATATCAAATTCTTGCAAGAGTAGAATCCATCGTATGAGCCTCGGTTTTGCCTCTTTCTTTGTAAGCAAGTACCTAAGTGCTGCATGGTCAGAAAAGACAACAACTTTTGTACCAAATAGATAAGAGCGAAACTTTTCCAAAGCAAAAACAATAGCTAATAACTCTTTTTCAGTTGTTGTGTAGTTTTGTTGGGCCTCATTTAACGTTCTAGAAGCATAATAAATAGCATGAGGTATCTTCCCCACATGCTGCCCAAGCACCGCACCAACTGCATAGTCACTTGCATCACACATGAGCTCAAAAGGCTTGCTCCAATCCGGTGGTTTAATGATAGGGGATGAAATCAAAAGTTCTTTTAAACGATTGAAGGCCGCCATGCACTTTTCATCAAAGTTAAAAACCACATCTTTTTGCAATAAGGTACAAAGTGGTGATGCTATCTTGGAAAAATCCTTGATGAATCTACGATAAAAACCTGCATGACCAAGAAAAGAGCGTATCTCCCTCACCGTAGTGGGAGGGGTTAAAGCACGAATAAGGTCTATCTTAGATTTATCAACTTCCAAGCCTTTAGAAGATATTATATGGCCTAAAACTATGCCATGAGTTACCATGAAATGGCACTTCTCCCAATTCAGCACAAGGTTTGTTTCAACACATCATTCAAGGATTAGTGACAAACTGTTCAAAAAAAGGTCAAATGAATCACCAAAGACACTAAAGTCGTCCATGAACACTTCAATTATGTTTTCAACATATTCTGAAAATATACTTACCATACACCTTTGAAAAGTAGCTGGAGCATTGCATAAGCCAAAAGGCATCCTTCTATAAGCAAAAGTACCAAAAGGACAAGTGAAAGTGGTTTTCTCTTGATCCTCCGGCGCTATCACAATCTGATTGTAACCTAAATAGCCATCAAGAAAGCAATAATAAGAGTGTCCAGCTAAACGTTCAAGCATTTGATCAATAAAAGGTAATGAAAAGTGATATTTTCTAGTGGTGGCATTCAATTTCCTATAATCAATACAAACCCTCCAACCGGTTTGCACACGAGTTGGGACAAGTTCATTCTCATCATTCTTCACCACGGTCACCCCTGATTTCTTTGGTACAACTTGTATCGGGATCACCCACTTGTTATCGGATATGGGGTAGATAACACTCACTTACAAAATCCTGAGTATCTCCTTTTTCACAACTTCCATCATAGGGGGGTTCAAACGACATTGTGCTTCCCTTGTAGGCTTTGCATCGTCCTCCAAACGAATCTTGTGCATACAAACGACATGGCTTATACCCTTGATATCGGCAATTGTCCATCCTATGGCCGTATTGTGCTTCCTTAGCACCCTTAGAAGTTTTTGCTCCTGTAATTCACTAAGCTCGTTAGAAATAATCACAGGTAACTCTTCATTGTCACCCAAGTACAAGTACTTTAAGTGACTAGGAAGAGGTTTCAATTCTAACTTTGGAGATTTAACAATAGAGGGTAAAAGTTTTTCATAACTGCATGGTAAAGAAATAAAAGAGATATTGTGAGTTTCCGGGAATCCTTGTAGTGAGTTAAGATCACCAAGGGCTTCTTTGACTTCATTACCACACTCTACACCATTATCAATGGATGTATTTAGAACAGTTTCCAAAGCATCATCACCATTCAATTCAAACATTTGTTGTGCCAATGTATCCATCACATCAATGGAGAAGCAAGAGTGGACATCACTAGGAAATCTCATCGTTTCGAAAATGTTGAAACGTATTACTTTTCCATCAAACTCCATAGTCAGCGTTCCCTTGTTGACATCAATAATGGTTTTCGCCGTTTTCATGAAGGGACGCCCAAGTAGCAATGGAAGAGATGAGTCCGGTGAACCTTCATCCATCTCTAAGACACAAAAATCTGCTGGAAATACTAGTTGATTAACCTGCACAAGAACATCCTCAACAATACCCATTGGGTAGACATTAGAACGATCGTCTAATTGCAACACAATTTCAGACTTTTTAAGAGGACCGAGATCAAGTGAATTGTATATTGACGCAGGCATAACATTAACGGATGCACCTAAATCCAACATTGCTTTGTTAAATGTAGTGTTACCAATTTTGAAGGGAATGTCAAAGCTACCTGGGTCCTTGCATTTCAGTGGGAGTTTGTGTTGTAATATTGCCGAGGCATTCTCCCCCACACTTAGCACTTCATTACCTTTGAGCTTTTGCTTATTGGTACACAAGTCCTTCAACACCTTTGCATACTTTGGAACTTGATTTATAGCATTAATTAGTGGTATGTTCACATGAATCTTCTTAAGAACGTCTAAAATCTCCTTTTCTAGTGTTTCCTTCTTGGAATTTTCAAATCTGCGAGGAAAAGGTAAAGGAGGAACATAAGTAGGAATAGGAGTTTTAAAGTTAGGAATAGGTACCTCAGAAGTTTGGGGAGAATCCTCATTCTTCTCCTCCAAAACAGGTTCCTTTGGTGTTTCCACCTTGCCCGAATCAAAAACTTCGGGTTGCACAAGTTGTGTACCACTTCTCAACGTAATAGCATTGACACCCTCTTTTGGGTTAATAGATTGAGAAGGGAGTTTCCCACTATTTTGTGCCTTCAATTGGTTCAACTCAGTAGCCATGGAACCCATTTGTGTCTGCAACTCCTTGATCGTACTCTTGGTCTCTTGTTGAATATCTTTAAACATAGAAGAAATGCCTTGCATCATTGTTTGAATTTTTGAATCGATATCGGAACCTTGATTTTGTATTGATTGTTGTGGTTGTTGAATTTGTTGTTGTTGTGGTTGGAATCCACTCGGACGGTTGAAGTTGGGTTGTTGCACCGCTCCTTGCTTGTTAGCATAGCTGAAATTGGGGTGATCTCTCCATCCCGGATTGTAAGTGTTTGAATATGGATCATACCGTCTTTGCTGATTTGGAAAGATCACGTTAGATTGCTCCAAGTCTTCATAACCTTGATGAGAACTTGGTATCACCGCGGATGAAACTTGTTGCAACATTGCTGTTATGTTACCCATTTGTTGACGAAGTTCCTCGACCTCGCTCACTTCATTCACTCTCCTAAGAAGCACATCTGAACCACGACTCAAGAATTGTTGAGAGTTTGCTGCCATGTTCTCAATCAACTCTCTAGCTTGTGCCACCGTCTTGCTCACTAGTGCACCACCACCCTCGGCGTCAAGAATATTCCTATCACTTGATTGGAGTCCTTCATAGAAGTATTGGATAATCATAGCATCGCTGAATTGGTAATGAGGACAGCTTGCCACCAATCTCTTGTATCGTTCCTAACATTCATATAAAGATTCTCCCACATTTTTCTTCATTCCACAAATATCCTTGCGAATTTGAGTAGCCTTAGATGCAGGAAAATATCTCTCTAAAAAGAGTTTCTTCAACCCATTCCAAGTTGTGACACTTCCGGGAGGCAAATAATATAACCAATCCTTAGCACTATCCGCCAAAGAGAATCGAAAAACTTTTAACATAGCACCATCCGCCTCCATACCCACTGGGAGATTAGCCGTGACAATGGTGTGGAAGTCTATAAGATGCTTGTTTGGATCATCATTCACCATGCCATGGAACTTTGGTAATTCTTTAATCAATCCCGGCTTTATCTCAAAAGTAGAGTCGGTTTGAATACAACCCCGCTGTGTATCCAGCTTGTGAGAAGCCAAGTCCTTGAGTGTACGATTTGCAGCATCACCCATTGCTTCTTCTTCTCCTCCTCCTTATTCTTCTTCAAAAGGAATCTCGTGTTCTACTTCGCCTTCTTGCTGAAGAGATTCGTGTTCTACTTCCAAGTTGTGTTCTTCAGTTGTGCCTTGCCTTGGTTGGAGTATTGTGCCTTTTCGAGTATCTATCCCGTACCTTGGATAATTCCAATCTTTAGAAGCCAGAGATTAGGTACCTGAAAATAATTCTCCCAAACAAGTGAGAAACAAGACAAGAAACGAAAAGCAAATATGCAAGTAGAAATAATAAAAAGAAACTAAAAACTATATAACAAGCCGAATGCCTCCCCGGCAACGGCGCCAAAATTTGATGCATGTCGTATGCGTAAAAAATAATTCACTTCCTCACTTAACAAGATATAAATATAGTATTCGATAAGAAAGAGTTCGTATCCACAAATAGGCGATTGTTGTTATGCAATTTTCATATTCTTAAGTAACCAAAATAACCCAAGAGTGTGTTTTGTTTTTATCAAAGTAATAAAACTAAATAAAGCAAATCAAATAATTGGAATAATCAATAAGGAGAAGATATTGGTCACGGGATAGTATCATTCACAAACAAGTATTTTCATCAATGATTAGAATTGGTAATTTAATCTCGCAATTATCAAAAGTCCTAGGATATCTTGATCGCAAGAGTATCCCGTTTATTTCCTGATTTTATCACAAACAACATTAAAAGATGCTATTGTGAAATCTTCTTAAAAAGCAACCTAAAGTTTAAAAGCACAATTAGGTTTAACTCCCTAAGAGCAATAAGTTCTATGAAATAAGACTAATAAATGCAAACAAACGTGTAAAAGCACTAATTCGTTTTAACAAAGGTTATGATTCATATGCGATTAAAAAGATGTATCACTGCAAGTATTAACCACAAGATGCTACTAGAAATCAGAGATAACAACTTTTACGTATTGAAAACTCTAATATAGCTATAGAGATGAAAACAAATCCAATTGATTCCGGACTCAACCAAACTAGCATTCAAATCATATGATAACGAAAACGATGAATCATAAACGATAGAATTGAGACAAAACTAATTCATAGAATCAAATAACATGCTTGAAGAAATCAACTTTATCCCATAACCAATAATTGTATTTAGTTACTCATATTAATGGAGTTCATCATCATATTAATCAAAGAAAGAAGATCAAACATAAAAGAAAACAAACCCTAGAAAATAGTTTTCCAAAACTCCAAGAAAGAGAATAATAAAATTGTGATGTCCCAAAAGTTGTAGAAAACTTCCTTTTTATAGCTCTTCTTGTTCCAAAATTAGGTTTTGTCTTCAAAGTCCATTATATAGAAGTCCACCAAGCCTACAAGTGAGAGAAACCCGTGTAGAAAATCTGTCCCAAAAACGCTCATTGGAAAACTGGGTTTTTGGCCGGCGCCCGACACTGGAAAGTAGCTCAGGTGACCGGAAAAGTCCGCCCGGTCACCGGTCAAACATAACAGTCAACCGTTAAATACTGACGGTCGATACCCAAAGTCAGAACGAGTCAGGAGCTGAGTTGGACCGAGTTAGATCTGAGTGAGCTGAGTTGCTTTTGCCAAAGCTGCTGCAATCATTGCACAGGCTTGTGTAGTGCTGCACCATTGTGCTTCACTGCCAGCCATGATGGCTGTGCCAACTGCAATTCCTGCAACATTTCAACTTTCTTTCCTCATTCCTCTGTAATCCTTCTTAGCTCAATAATGAACTCAATGCCTCCTTCATTCATGTATTGCAAACACATCCATATTCCCTGTAGCTCATGCAGCTGTATCTTCTTTTCAACCACTGTAGCTATTGCAATATCCAGCTGCAACACTTCATTGAAACATCCCACCAAAACTTGCTCAAATCCCTGTAATTCCAATTCAGTTCATTCAACCACTGCAACACAAGTCACCTGTAATGCCATTCCATCTCCTTAGGTTCAACTGCTCAAGGTCATTGCAGTTGCTCATAGCTGCAACTCAAACACCCTAAACATACATCTATTCTCAAGTAGCATTTCACTCCTTTCCTGCAACAGAGCTTTACCCATTCATCTCTGAGCTTCAATTCTCCATTCAGACCATAACCCATTTGATTTCTTCTCCCATTTAGACACATCAACAACATATTGTCTCGAGAACACCATCATCTGCTTACCAACATCAGTTTCTCTTCCACTGCATCACCACCATCAACTCTTTTACAGCACCAAGCACAACCCATTGCAACCTCACCAAAGACAGCATCAAACATTACGATCCAGTTACCTGCGGCTTTACTTCTGTCTCATAGCTCCAATCAAAATCCATTCACAACTGTAACAACTTCAAAATTCCAACCACCACCTTCACTGAACTATTCCAATTATGCTTTTATGTTCCTCCAAGTCACTGCAAATCATCTGCAAACCCTTTGTAAACATCCACCAGTTCCCTAAGCTATACTGTATACTTTCAGCCATCATTAACAGCTACCCATTCTCAACTGCAACTGCATGACCAGATCCCATCACAATTCATCTCTATTTTCTTTCTGAAATCCACAAATTCTTATTCCATGTTCTTAATTTGTGCTGTGTTCTTCCTCCAACCCATATCACCAGCAACACCAACACAAAAAATCATCACAGCAAAATCCTAATTAACCACAAACTCACCCATCCATTGTTCTTCTCATAAATTGACAGCAGCAGCAACAGTTCTTCAAACCCATTTCCATCATTCAACGGAGATCTTCAAATTCCAAATCCATATCAAACCCAACCTTCGTTTATATTCAGAGCTCTAAATTCGCTGCTTCTTGGCTAATATTCTTCCTTGATTCGAACAGTAACACTCTTCATCTCTTGGAAACAACAACAAAACCAATTTCTTCTTCTCTCAATTTCGGATTTAATTTGCCTCTCTTGATCGCCATTTCTTAATTTCACCCGCAGCTGCGCTGCTTTTCTTTCTCAATTTTAGGGAAAATGATTGAATGATGAGAGTTTATCGATTTAGGGTTGTAGAAGTACGGTTATAGTCAGTGTCCGAACACCTCGATAAGGGCCACCCAGATAGCAGCCCCCTAACCATTGCTGGCCGTCTTTTAGTACTTCTCCAGAAGAGAGTCGCCCCTTAACCTTGGCTCAGCTCCAAATATCGTTTGCCTGTGAGATGACCTCTTTGCCCTTTTCAGCTCAAATTAAATGATCTCTTCTTCTTTTTCTCCGTATGTCTCCCGAGTACCTAATAACTCAAAAATATGGTAAAAAAACATAATTTACAAGAAAAATAGCAAAGAAAGAATAAACTCTAAATAGTAAAAATGGTGTATTCTACACCTATCAAGAACATCTCACATAATGCATATACGGTAACTCTATCATACTCAATATTCAAACTCTCCACCGCAGGACACAACTGGGAGTTCTGGACAATCGCTTGCACCTCATCACATTCCTCATCAAGGTCCCAGTTCTTAGTCACTGAACATGAATCTTGGAGCATCAAGATACGGATGGCATGCTTGTGATCCTAAATACCAATAACACATAATGAAAATAAATACAAATACTTGACAGAAATTTAAGATAGATAAGATACACTTAAATAAAAAACAAAGACGGATTGAGATTACTTACGATAGTATTTTGGATTTCACATGCCCATGCGTCTTTGTATCCAAAAAGAACATGTCCACCATCTTCTGGGGTCCCCTTTAGAGCCTCACCTGGTTTCAGCTTAACCTTCAATTGAGATGGAGGCATGTGGGAATTAGCTGGTTTAGTGATAACCCTCTTTTCTTTCCGGTTTCAGTTGAAGTTGAAGCTTCGGTTTGTTGAACAATATCTAGAGTTTGTTCTCCATATCATTCTTCTTCTTCTTCTTCCACTACCTCTTTAACAATTTCTTCTTCGATATCCTTATCTTTATTTCCATTAGCATCATCATCATTGTTACCTCTTCCAGCAGCCGGAGTCTTTCATCAACATCATCATCATCACCTCTTCTACCAGATGGAATTGATTGGTCTTTATCTGGAGTCTTGTCTGAATCAATGGGTTCCGATGGTGGTTCAGAATCAGTCGGTACACGGATCTTGAGAATTCCCGGCACAACGTATGCCCCTCGATTTGTTGAAGTCAAGAGTTTATCACCAACACGAGGAGGTCTTGAAGGAGAACTAAGAGCTTTCTTCTTTTCCTTTTGCAACCTGAACAAGAACAATTAAGGAAAAAGTTATAAGTCAGCAGGGTTAACATATACAACTAATTCGGCGGACCAAGGTCGGAAGGGTGGATATCTAAACAACATGTCGGCTAAAGCATGGTCGGCATGTTTTTATTCCAATCACCTGCCGTTTTTAACAACTATGAATACAGGGTTTTTAACATCATAGTCAGCAAGCTTTATAATAAAAACAACACCGACTAACATAAATCCGACAGGGTGGTATTTACATACCATTCCGACTTTAAAAATTTAAGGCATCAGGAGATGCTTAAAATTTTCAACTACAGCCAGCGTGGTTCATTACCCATACATTGTCGGCTAATAAAAAACCAACACGGTTATATCCAAATAACATTCCGGCTTTCATAATTCAAGGCATTAGGAGATTCTAAAAAACTGAAATACATTCGGCAAGCTAAATATTTATAACCGACCCGGCTTAAAATATAACTGAAGCCAGCAAGCTTAAAGGTTGAATAACTTGCCGACCCTATAGAAGCAGTTAAAAATACTAAACAGCCGGAAAGATCGTCAACCTAAGAGCCTACCGGCGGAACCCTAAATATGAAATGCCGACAAGGTCGTGGAACAAACACCTTGCCGGACAAATAACTGCAAATTCAAACATTCGATTTTTCTGGCCTAATTTGACATGCAAACATGAAATTGAAGCACTAGAGTGAGTTTAAGTAAGCCCTTAATTTCTTAATCGTACCATTTCTTCCGTTTGAGAGACTTCGATTTCTTCTTCTTCAACCATTTTTTTCTTCACTTTCTTTTGAACCAAACTTGCAATTCTAGGGTTATACTCATTGGGTTTTCGATTAGCGTCTTTCATACGACTAACCCTAGGTCATGGCGGATCTATGTTTGAAGATTCATCAAATTTTTTGAATCGACGATCCACTCAATTTAATCGTCGAGTTTTGATGTTGGTGGTGGGGGAGGTCGGTATGGTGGTGGAGGAGAAGAAGAAGATAAGAAGGAAGATGAAATGAAAATAAAAACTGATTAGGGTAATATAATTATAAAGGGAAAGGGTAGTATTGTAACTTCACCTATTATGACTCCCCCTTAGCCCTTAAAAAGACTCCACTTAGAATTGGGTATACCCCAATTAATCTGGGTACCCCAATCAAGCCATGGAAAACAACAACAACAACAACAAATAAATTAGAAAAAACAATGTTTACTTATTGTTGAAATGACAGAAGTGTGAGCTCCTAAGACAGACTAAAGTTGTTGATAGCATCATGGATGTTAATGGAGCGGCTGCCGAACTCGAAAAGAGCTTTGGCTCTTTTGATGCTCTGATAGTCGATATGACAACGAGCACAACATGAGATTCTGCTAGTTACAAAAGAAAAGAACTTTTGAGAGGAAGAGCCGTTATAACATGATATTATAAGAACCTCTAGAATCCTAGATTGAAGTGTAAAGATGTTAATCATTAACTTGGTGATAGATGGAAAACTTACATGGTAGGAATGAGTGGTAGTACTGTAAAACAGTTCGATTGTCTATATAGGCAGAAATTTCAGGCAAGCGATAAAGCCATGGTATGTTGGCATGTTATTGAGCATGAGCAAGGGAAAAAAACTCATAAAAGACATGTTATACCTAACTAATCAACTAGGGACGTAGTAGATAGAAGTAAAATTGAAATCAGCTTCAACCATGTCATTAACTAAGCCAAGGTAGTTTGATATTTTAGCCATCCCATGTCAGTGTCGCGGCCTGGTTGCTTATTTTTTGAAAATGATATATGGCACCTAATTTTAGTGCATCTAATGTTATGTTGCATTCACATGGATAATTTTATTTTCTGATCGGGAAGGGAATGTCCGTCCCATTAATTTATAACCTCTTCGTGTTAATTCTTTGAAAACCCTAGGAAATTGATTGAATTTTTATTTATCTTATTTTGTGTTACAGATGGTATTACTCGTATGTTAAATATTAAAAAGAAGAACTATACAAAGTACTGCTTATGTCGATAATTTATCACCATCAATTCACATTAAAGATTTGCAAAAGCGGGGACTCTTTATTTCTTAATTGATAATTGATGAACAACATACCCAATCAAATGTTCAATGAGTTAGTGATAATGATCAAAGTAATTGTCTATTAGCTTTGGTTTGAGAAAGTATTGGGAGATGGAGTTCATACTTTATAGAGAGAGTGTCATCAAACAACCACATAATTAAAATCCATCTCTTAGTTTTGATTTCTTATTTGTCCTTTGAGTTTTGATCATAGCTCTTTCAATCATGTTAATTAATCTTTTTTTGTCTAAATAGGTCACCATCGTTATCAGCATAAATGTTCGCATCGTCTTCATCGCACCAAAGATCACAATGGAGACTCTAAAATATCTGAGCAGAAATTGTAAACAAGGAGATAGAAGAAGAACGAGGAAGAAACAACTCATAAAATAGATTTAGTCGCGCAAAAAGGGAATACGAACAATTGGGATTGCCATGTAACACTGGGTGCAGAAATTTGGGCGCCATATAGAAAACCACAGTAGAAAGCAATTTCCACAAGATTTGCCCCACAATATAAATTGTCCCTAATTATCCTTTTACATTTCCCGCTTAAAGTCAGTTTGAACCGTATCATTTTATACATAGGAGCATTGTTTCAATCTTATCTTGGTGTCTGACACGAGGTCTGACTCGGCTCATACATCTGACTCAGAGTTAGTAGAGTCAGGTATCATTTTGTACCTGATTGGTAAGGCTGAATTCATAAGTTATCTAATCCCCATGTTTTAAAAACATAGACTGGAAACAGAGGCAGTATACTTTTTTTTTTTTTGATAAAAAGAGACATATATTAACATTAGCAGATATTTACATAGGGATGGTTATTTATGTTACATATCTTAGCTATCTAGTCTTGGTTGTTATCAAGACTAATATGTATAGTATAAACAGACATTGACTCGCTCACAACAAGTAGTTTGGCTAGTCTATTCACTAGTATATTACATTTTTTTGTTGATGTATTAAAAAAAAAACTAGCAAAAAGTGAAAGAGACTCATGGTAGTAAGCAAAAAGTTCTGAACTCTCTGGTCAACCACAAAAGAGTTCTTTTTTATGGCATGGATAACGTTCTGATTGTCATTGTAAAAATTTAATGATTGAGCTCCAATATTTCTGGCCCATTCTGCTGCTGCTCTACATGCTCGTGATTCTGCCTCATCTGATTTTGAACACCATCTATTCCCTCATGCAAAATTACATGTATGACCAAGGTTATTCAGTTAAACCATATCATGGGCAAATCTCTTTGTGCTTTTATGAAAAGCTGCATCAAAGAAAATGTAAACAATATTTCCATTAATGATAGGAATAGAGCCAGCTGTTAGAGTATTGTTCTGTTGAACAGGTAAGTTTTGCTATTTCAAGATTGTTGTCAATGTTAGATGTACAAAACTATATCTTGATCTAGTCTACTAAAGTGAAGTGTTTAACTAGTATTAGAGTATGGTAGTTGAGTATGTGAAGACTGAAGATCAAACAAAGACATTTGGAGAACTTCATCGACAAATATGTATGTGAAGACCGAGTCATCCTATTCACTCACGGTAGTATTTCATATTGCAAATAAGAAGTTTTGAGTCAATCTTGTTGAATATCTCGAAATATGATTTAAGAAATTATATTCATAAATCATTTGAATTCTTAGTTAGACCAATTTATTATTTAACAACTAATTTTGTTTCAAGTTGATCATTTTAAAATCGCCCAAGTAATGATATTTCATAACTATAATGATTGGAAATGTTTCAAATCATTAAAAGAGAGTTATCAGAACTACCGAGATTCTGGACACAGGGTAGGTACGCGTACCCTAGTCAACTGAAGTTCTGGAATAAAGGTAGGTACGCATACCCGTAGGTTCTGAATTCCTATAAAATGGGGAGGTATGCGTACCCAAACGGTCTGAGTTCATGAATAACTTAGGGTATGCAGAACCATGCACGTGTACCTTAACTCACTGAATTCACGAATTAGTTCATGGGTACGTGTACCCTACACATACCTACACAATACGAAGTAAGCATATGCTCATAAATTATTTTCATAAATGTTAGAGCACTTCTCGGTCGAACTCGCAAGCGTTGCTATCTCAAGCTTGTTTTCAAGTTTGGTTGCCAAAACTATAAGTTTTGATTTCTATTCTACTTATATCTAAGACTCGGATTAGGATAGAACGTGTAGTTGAGCTTTAGACTTCACGATGTTCATCGATTGAAGACGAAGAACTACTAAGGGGAGCTTGTGGAACTTCACCAACAAAAGGTATGTGGAGACTAGAACTTATCTATCACTCAAAAGCCTATCCACTTTATCTCCTATTTGAGACAAAAGTCGTATAGCTATATAGACTTCTATTATGCACACTTGATATTTCGAGCTGAGTTTAACTTGCTTACATATTTCTCAAAATATGTGTTGGTAAGATTTTGCTTCAACCAAGTTCATCTTATACTCTTGGATAAAGTCAAAAGATGATCATATGAAAATCGCCTGGTAACATCTTACATGATTTGTGTGATACGGTCATTTGATGTAGACTCGGAATGTTTCATACTGATTATTTCAATAACTTGAAAATTTCTTTGATGCTAATAGTTAGTGAAAACAACTATTCTCATCCTCTAAGAAAGTTTCAATGATTGAAATAGAGTTTAGAACAAATGGATTTAAACGTACTTGTGTATATGTAATCCATGTCCGAGAACCATGGTATGCATACCCGTATGCGTACTGGTTAGTTTGTGAAGTCCGGGATCCTAGTATGCAAACCGGTATGCACCCTGGAGTAAGGTTCAGGTCCGGGAATTTTTACTGAGTTTGGATGGTACATGTACCAGTTCATGTGCTGGTGAAACCCAAACTTGGTCTGGCTACTTAGGTACGCATACCCGTATGCATACCTAAGTAGATGATGTTCTAAAATCGGTTTGTTCATGAACTAATATATTTATATAATAAGGAATGCAATATTTTGCAAACCATGGCTATAATGTTCATGACCTGATTTGAGTGAATCAAAATCAATTTTGCTTCAATTATTTCTTGTATACTTCTATGAGAATATAAACAATTGAACAACTCTAAAACTAGTTGATAAGGCGAGGGTACCCAAATATACATCAATCTAAAACTTTTCCACCTATAAATCCTTTCTCCAAAAGTGATTGTCTATGGACTGAGTCGATATAATACAATTAATCGGTTCACACTTCGTGTTATCGTCTATGGATATGAGATCGAGACAATACAACAACAAGATAACTTGCGTGATAGACTACGGAAACAAGATCGAGATAATACAACAACGAAGTATGTTTACTTGATAATAGGTTCGGACTTAACCATGCACAATAGGATTTCTATCAAGTAAATAGGAATTAACGTTTGTGTATTTTACTTCTAATTATAATAAAAACAATCATAATTACGGAAATAGAAAAGTAAAAGACACAGTAAGATTTTGTTAACGAGGAAACCGCAAATGAAGAAAAACCCCGGGACCTTGTCCAAAATTAAATACTCTCAGGATAAAGCTACTATACAAAATATAAACCAACTTCGTATAGTTAAGACCAAGTGACTAAACCTATAGTTCACCTAGTTCCGTCTGTATCCCCGCTCCCACAACTTGCAATAAGTCACGCCCTTGGAACAATTCCTTTGGTTCGTATTCTAAACAGTAAAGGAACAACAAATCTGTTCGGTAATAACTCTTTTTAAACAAGTGATACGAGTTTGATAAAAGGCTCTTCCATTTATCCAAATAAACTCCTTTGTCAGATCCTTAAATCTATCTAATCAACAATCACCAAAGTAATTGTCTAGAGTATGTAATCAATACTTCGAATCACAAAGAAATGTATTGATGTTGATCTACTCAAGTAATCAATCCAATCTATCAAAAGATAAACCGATTATAGTTGGATCCCAGGCGATCAAGTTTTGTGCATACTAAAGATTATGAACTCAAATAAGAAATCTTCTTTGTCTTCAAATCTTCTTAGATCTTCAATAAACACCTGCACATAATCAAACTGAATCTCTTGTGATCAATCACATACATAACAGAGTATGTTAACAATGGATTATCACAAGACGTCTTTAGATCTACAGACAGTCTAAATATCCCCGTCGAAACTTCGATCTAGTTTGAGTGAATCTTATATCAGAAGAAAAGATTATCAAGCATAAACAAACTAGGTATAATCAAAGTTCAACAACTATTAGTCAATCAAATCAATCAAAAACTAATAATAAACTGCAATTATCTAGTTTCCCACCAAAGTTACTCGTAGAGCTTCCCAATCCCAAAAAATTCTTTAAAACTAGCAGTCGTATGAGATTTCGCCTAATTAGGGTACTTTCCCCTCCGAATATACGGCTCCACCAGTAACAACACAACTAGGTATTTTTGCTGGCTGTGAGGATTAGTTTGCTTGAAATGAAAACTTCAATATTTATAGACCAAGGAAGTTTGGACACCAAGGAATTTCCAAAACCAAAATTATTCTCAAGATATGCAATATATTTCCAAATTCGGTTTTTCTAAATCCTGGAAATGCTATGTCCAAATATTGACCAAAATCTTTTAAAAAATCTCCAATTAGTAAATGCACATTACCATTTTTATTTTCTAAAGATATGCATTTTAATTGCTGGAAATTAAAAGCATATAAAATTAAAAACCTTAATTAAAAGATTCTCAATTTATTTAGATCCGGGATTTTCCTTTAGTTATTAAGGAATATCTTTGAACAATAAAAGGTAAGAATTACTGCACATGTTTAAAGTATGTTGACATCTTTACTTGGTAAATCCTTTTTCATATTTACCATCTTGGAACCGATTTGCCACACTTCCAAACAAGTTTAGAATTGGTTCATCTGACTTCCAAGAACTATGTGATTGATTATCCTATCAAATCACTAATATTGGGTTTAACGGTTCTACCAAAACAAGTTTCGGTTCTACCTCCATGTGGGTACTAGGATTAGTCACACTAGATTTCCAAAAATTGGTTGACTAGGTACTAGGGTCGGTTACCACATATTTATTGTATTTAACTTGTATTCGGTTGTACAAGTCATAGGATCGGTCACCAATAACTAAGACTTGTTGTACCTCTTACAAGGATCGATTCCCCTTGCTTGTGATGGGTTGCACCTCTTACTAGGATCGGTTCTCCAATGTCTAGAGTTGTTCATACCAATTACAACATATCGAACATACCATCTCAGGTGATTACCTAAAATCGGTTTCACTAATAAAAGTCATACCAATACAAAAGTCAGGCCTTGTGAATAGTTTTACCAAGAAAAATAAACAAGTTATGAATGGTTATACTAAACACACATATTGGTAATCCAAAGATTTGCAATGAATAACAATACCAATAAGCCTAGCGATTTCCCTTTCGATTCATAAAGCAAGTTTGTGAATTGTACTTCCTTTAATGAATGTAAAACATTGTTTACTAGGACGAAATATTCACCCATACCCATACATAATCACAATAGCATTCATACGATTATGTCGATGTCTTATATACGAAGTTCAAAAGATAGAAGTTATATTTCGTATTGTAATTCCTTAATACTATGTATAACTAGAGTATAATCATTCACAGCTTCGCAGTTATGTTTTCAATATGCATGACTTGAAAGATACGTTAGGAATAAAATAGTTCAAGTCAAATATTACTAATCTCAAGAGGAAGGATGATGTCGTCGGTGTAGCTCTTTACTTCTTCACATTCTTCAAGTCTTCACGTAATAATTGTAAGTCTCATATCTTAGAAACTTTCTATCTAACCTATACGAAGTTGACTCCAGCAAATAATCAAGCGACTCATTAATGAGTTTTGATTCACTAAAATATGGCAACCAAAATTGATATACCAACGCTTGATGGGTTCAACCGAGCAATGCTCTAACACTAGTTTTATTTAAGTCATTTGAACTAGTTATAATTAAGATAAATAAGGTTGATATGAAAGTGTTCATATGGCTAACTTCGGTTAACTATTGTTGAGCCAACAAGGTCACGTTTAGGTACGATTACTCATATCTAAATGAAGGTACATTTCATTTCTGTGTAACAATCTAAGTTTGATCTAACGGTTGAAAGATATTTGCTTGAGTCTAATCAGGTTTTCATTTGACGGTGAATATTGAATGCTTTATTACCAAGGTAACATTGATTGCAAACCCTGATTTGAAGATTATATAAAGAAGAACTCTAGCAACTGGGAAACATAATCCCCACACCTTTTGTGTGATACTAGTTGCAACTAGAGTCGATTCTCCTTTGACCTTAGGTTTTTCACGAAACCATGTAGGTCAACGACTTGAAGACTTCATTGGGATTATGAAGCCAGACCCAACTAGTTTCTATATAGTTGCATGATCTGATCTTGCATCTTCTATCATGATTAAGTACTATCTTCTCTAATATTGGCTCGAGATTTAATCTCCAATAAGCAAGATAAAAAGTAGTCACAAACATCTTCGTCTCATCGTATGTGATTCCACAATATCTTGTTTCGCTACCATACGATTAAGATTATTGTGAGGTGGTTGATATTTCTAGGTTGTTCTTCGAGAATATAAGTCTGGTATATCAATTGGTTCATGTTCACCTTGATTTATCAAAAGACGGAACAAAACTCATAGATTTATCTGTGGGAGACAAATTTATCTATCCAATAGACTTTTCTATGTGAGATAGATTTTTTTACCAAGTCTTTGACTTTGGGTCGTAGCAACTCTTAGTTGTGGGTGAGATCAGCTAAGGGAATCAAGTGCATAGAGTCCTGTTGGGATTCAGAGACGTAAGGAGCGCAACTATATCTTGATCAGTGTGAGATTGATTAGGGATCAACTACATTCCCATCCGAAGTTAACTTATAGTAGGATAGTGTCTGTAGCGGCTTAATACATTGTGGTGTTCAAATCTGGACTAGGTGCCGGGTTTTTTTTGCGTTTGCGATTTCCTCATTAACAAAATTTATGGTGTATGTGTTATTTCTTTTCCGCATTATATTTTGTTATATAATAGAAATATTACAGGTTGTGTGTAGTTCAATCAATTAGAGAATCCAACCTTTGGTAGTTGATTATATTGATAGACACTTAAACATTGGTCTTTAGTACCGTTCAAGTTATTTCACATAATAATCAAGCTCACGGATTTCTATATGTTTGATTTGTTGATATATTTCCATTGATCGAGTCTGACTGTCTAGTTGATTCTCTTGGAGTTTGTCCATACAGATTCCTAAGCGAAATATTGGGTGTGGTTGTTAGACCCCCGCTTTTTCAATACATACGGTTGGCATTGCTACAACTTTCATAAACACTTCTAAGACATTTATGATCACTAAATCACTCTGTGTTTTTGAATCATGATTTAAGTCTTGAGTGTTAAATGAACATGATTATGTTTATACATTCATATGGAATATTTGCCATGAACTATCATTGTACACGATTCCAGAACCCTGGACCATAATGTACATTCTTCTATGTAATTTCAAGACGAACTTCTCACATGCTTACATGAACTTACAAGAGTTTCATCTAAACTGAGAAAGTGTTTGCTTGATTCTAAAGTTATATTAGCATGAATTCTAAGCTTCCGATAATCTTGAAAGTCTATAAATAGAGAAACACAAACGGCTGAGAAATCTAATCCCTGACACTTCTGTGTCCTAGTTGCATGCTAAAGTCTTCCACTATTGACCTAGGTTTCCTTTGAGAAACATAATTAGGTTTACTAAAGACTCTACTTAGGGATTCGTGAAACCAAGTCCTATTATTTTTTACCTGATAGTTCTTGTATTCGGATTTTGTTCTTATTGATCTTTGAGGTTTTCGTAATCTCGTATCAAGAACAAGATAAAAAGAATTCACAAAGTTCTCCTCGTCTTAGACTTTGTGATTCCTTAAGATAAACATCTAAACCCTTCTTTGATTTGTTTGATTGTTCCTGAGAGGTGGTTAGTAACCCATGCTTCTCATCTAACTGCATATAAGTGTTTTGGATTCGTAAGGTTTGCTAGACTTTGTCTATTGCAAACAAATTTCCAAACCTAGATTGAAAAATCAAAAGAGAAATCGAATAGGATTACTTGTTAGAGGAAAATTGGTATCAAATGTCTTTACTTAGGTTGAAGCAACTCTTAGGCTGTAAAGGACATCAACTAAGGGAATCAATAGCGAAGAACCTTGCGAGGTTAAAAAGACGTAAGGATCACGACTGCAGCTGAGGTGATAGTAGTGTAGTGTCTAAAGCGACTTAATACAATTTTGTATTCCAAGATGGAACAGTTCCTAGGGTTTTTCTGCAGGTGCAGTTTTCCCCGTAAACACAATTTATGGTGACTTGTTTTTTTATTTTTTCCGCATTTTATTGCTTTATCTTTATAATATGAATAACACAAGTAGTATGTAATCAATTTAGATAGTTGAAGTCCTTATTAATTGTGATCAAAAATAAGACTCGTTCTTGTTGAATTCATATCTTGAAAGATAGATTGCAAGTTTCATACTTGTTAGAATTCAGATCCTATTGATTTGGATGCGACTAGATTGATCTTGGATATTAATTTCCGAGATCGTCCAATAACTCTTCTACACAATAAGGTTCATGGAATTTTAAGTTTAAACATATTGATTGTGGAAGAGAAAAAGAAAAACTCTACATACTTATTTTTCAAGGATCTTTTGTAAGATCTACTTGCAATTGTATTGGGTTTTGTCCATACAGGTTACCGAACAAAAAAGTTGGTGGTGTACTTGGTACCCTCTCATTTTCAACTTGTATACAAAATAAAAATAGTTTGAGACAAGGGGTCTTCTCGTCGGATACCTCTAAAGGTTTCACTAGAAGATCCATTAAAAAGAACATAATAAGTAGCAATAGAGATACACATATAAATTAAATCACAAAATTCATCAGAAAAAAGAAGAAGCATAGAGACATGAATGATAAAAAAAAAACCATTCCATACAATCAAATGATTTTGAAATATCTAATTTAATAGTCATATGACCTACTTCGGGTTCACAGTTTCATAATATGTAAGATTTCATCTGCTACTACAACATTATCAATGATTTGTCTTTTGAGATTAATAAAGGCAGATTGATTTTGTGAAATTGGACTATCTATAAAAGGCTTAAGACAATTATCTATTATTTTTACGACAACTTCGTGTAAAGCATTACTAAGACTTATAGGATGAAAATCACCAGGAGAAGTAGGTACTTGTTGCACCTTAGGTATTTAGGATATAAAGGTATGATTTACTCAAGGATCAATTTGTAAAGTCTATTGTACCTAATTAACTAAGTCAAGCCTAAGATGGTCCAAACGATGCTGATAAAAATCCGGGTATATGATTTTCTATAACTCTACTATTTTATAATCTTTAGGTCAAATTAATGAGACAGATTCAGATTTAACGAGTCAGTTGAGCCAGAAATAAAACAAACAACCTATTACTTCTTATAACAATTTAATGTTGCATTTGCTTTTTTGTCAGTCACGGTAATGTAAATTTTAATTATAAGTAAAACTATTACATTTTGTGTGGCAATAGCCAGGGCAGAGACCTAGTTTCCGCCAAATACGTTTTCTACTGACCACCTGTAACATTTTATATTTCAGATTTTAGCAGGGCAGATAGTAATAACATGCTTGAATATCAGTTAAAAAGATATTTTTCGACCTTTAGAAATAAAATTTTCAAAATTTTATTTAGGTATACAATTACAAAATAACTGTTATAAATAAACATATTAACGTTTTATGAAACAAAATGTTCTTCCTTTTGACTTTAAGTTACGTCTGAAGCATTAACACGTTTGGATACAAATCTGCTTCTGACTACTGTTTCTCCAGAAATCAGAAGCAAAACTATTTTGCTTTACAAAAAAAACCGACTTTTTTGCTTTTAGAAGTCGTTCTGGAAAATTATTGTCAACCTGACTTCTGAACTTGAAGCCATAATTAATCTAACAAATAATAAGAATAATATCATAAATACCTCCCAATTGATGTAAAACATGTAAACCTCATCGTTTAATAATTTTAACATCCAAGTCTCCAATGGAACCAAAAATCAGCAAAGAATATGTAGAGACGGAGATTTTAAGGGGGTTTTAGATCTTAACCCCAATTTAATTTCTACCTTTGTAGATTTACATCCATCGGACCATCACTATCAGTAAAGAAAAATTAGCAAACAAAATAAATAAATACTAAATATTAACAACGATAAAAGATGTCTGCAATCAGATCTACATCAACTGTGTCATGTTATGTATGCTTAGATAATTATTAACTAGATAAAGATGATTTATTTTGAAAGATATAAATAATAAAACCGAATCAAATCAAATCAAATCAATGTCATAGAAAAATTTCATCATCGATCTTACTATGAATCATAATTGATGAGAAAAAGAGAAAAAAAAATTACCCTTGTTTCAGAGCTTGTAGTTTTTTTCTCACAGCTCATCTGAAGAAAGGGAAGGAAGAAGATACCGAGGAGAGTATAAAGGGAAGGAAAAATTAGGAAACAAGGAGAAACAACTTCTCTAAGAAGTCGAAATCCAAAAATCTCAGCTCCACAAAAAAGTCACTTTTGGACTTTTAAAAGTCGATCTATAATACGCTTTCCACCCTAACTTTCCACTTTTCATAAGTCAAAAAATATTTTTTTCCTATCCAAACAGGTGCTTCTGCATCTAGCGTCTTCTAAACACGCTACAGCCTACAGGTATTTTTTACAGACCTATAGAATTCTAGGGACGTTTGAGACTTTTCCCGAACCATATAGTGTTTGCTCTAAATCCACACCTCTGGACACCCCATTCCCAACAACGGTGGACACTAATCCATCAGATTAAACACTATTTGACTGGGATCTTATATATCCCCTAGTTAGTAATTCGTCGATTCATTCTCGAATAATTCACGATTTTTTTCGTATTGGTCGGGAACGAATGATACGCCCGTCCAACTGAATTCCCGACCCTAGTACGCGTGTAATATGGAGTCACCGAATAAATCACGAATTAATCGGAGTCGCGAATTGGTCGACGATTTAGTTTGGCTTAATTATTCATCGGGAACAAGGCCCAGTTAGCCCATTAGTCCCTTATGGGAGTGAATTTCAAAAAAGTACGCATGTAATATGGAGTCACCGAATGAATCGCGAATTAATCGGAGTCGCGAATTGGTCGGCGATTTAGTTCGGGTTAATTATTCATCGGGAACAAGGCCCAGTTAGCCCATTAGTAATATGGAGTCACCGAATAAATCGCGAATTAATCGGAGTCGCGAATTGGTTTGGCTTAATTATTCATCGGGTGGGGAGTGAATTTCAAAAAACTGTGTACGTAGAAGGTCGAACCCATGACCACCTGCTTCTTAACTTAGTCTGCAACCACCGAACTGCAACCTTGTTGATGCTAACATTTTATTATGCTGCATATATACACTAATTTAAATGTAAATCATAGTATTATCCCCTAAATAAGTTAGAATATTAGTTTTTATAATTTAATATGTGTCGTATTTTCGGTACTGAACTCAAAATAATAAATCGACTTATACACGTACGTATGCCGTTCCGAACAACTTCCGTGCTACGAATCGTTGACCGACTTTTTGACCGAATTTAAATTTTGCAAATCCGTATAATACTCGTACGTTTGCCGTTCCGTACGTTTGACGAATCCCGAATTTCTAACTAGGATATATCCACGGGTCAAAAGTTAACGTATGGTAATATATAGTACATCGAGATACAGAAAAACACTTCTCGCCCGTATAAATTTTGATAATCCATCGGAGTAGTCTCTCGAAACATCGAATATCAGCTGCTTTGTAAATCAAAACCAGAGAGAAAAAGAGAAAGGAGAAGAGAAAGACGAGAGAGAGAGAGAGAGAGAGAGATGGGGAAAATACCAGTGAGGATGAAGGCAGTGATTTACAGCTTATCACCATTTCAGCAGCAGGTGATGTCTGGTCTATGGAAGGATCTACCACACAAACTCACAAAGAAAATCTCTGAAAACTGGATCAGCGCTAGTCTTCTTATTGGCCCTCTTCTTGGAACACACTTGTACGTATCTCTTTCTCTCCCTTTTATTTATCTTTTGCTTTTCTGTGAATTTTTGGTTTCATTTCGTCCTGTTTAGATCCGATTTTGTTGCGTTTTTGAAATTAACCTGTATCTAGGTTAAAGAGTACTATTAGATCTATATTTTTCATTGAAATTGTTTTTATAATCTGGTACTTGGTGAATCCCTAAATCGTTATCAGTTGAGAATTTGTTTGTATATTAGGGTTTTCTTCTTATGTGATAATAATATTAAGGAAATAATTGTAAGTTGAATATCCTAATATGTTGGATAGATGCGATTTCTTCGATAAATGATATTCATAATCGAGATGGATATAGGATTTCTGAGGGCTTAATTCGTTGAAACTCAGCTAGTAGCTTTTGTTTTAGTGAACAGAAGCATTTATATCCCCCAAATTTTGTAGGGTGCACTAGTAATTCACATATTGAATTTTGTGTGGCAGTAGAGATAAGATTTTTCTTACAGGTTGATAGTTTCCTTCTTGGCTTCATAATTTATTGGTTTGTCTGAGTGTTACTTAGCACCATCATTCATCATTAGAGGTGTCAAAGTAGAGTTATTAGGGGATTTCTGTAGAAATTGTAACTGGCTATTTGCTTTTATTGCATGTCTAGAAATTGCCATTTCATAAAATGTCTTTTTTTTTACGCCATTGATTGATCAGTTTCCTTCCTGAACTAGTTGCTGATTTCCTGAGGGGGAATGCATTACTCTTGCTTTTCTTGATGTTTAGCATGTTCTTATATTTTCTATAGCTTCCAATATAATCTTCCCAAAACAAACTGAAGATAATTTTGTCCAAGTGTGGGTGTATGGCGAGGTACATTAATATGATCCCATTGTAGGATTCAAGGTTTTAGACTGAGCTAGAAGATAAGTGAGAACCCGGATTAAGTATTCTGCTCAATAGCACGGTAAAAGAAAGGGATGTCAAAGTATAATCACCACAAGAGAAGATGCTATTGACATTTATGTTGTACAAGGCGACGCCTTGCCCAGGCGATGCCTTCATATTGGAATCTTTGTTTTGATCATGGTCTCACTTATTTAATTGAGGTTAAAGCCCCACTAATTTGTTTTTTGAGTATTTTTAATATAACCTAGATTTGGTTTTCTAGTTGGAAAACAATATATGACCAGTGCTGCGACATTGCCTTGCCTTGCCACTGCTCTATATGTTGTACTCGATGCCCCCAGGCAGCCAAGGCGAAGCCTTCATATATTAATCTTTATTTTGATCTTGGTCTCACTTATTTAACAGAGGTTGAAGCCCCACTAATTTGCTTTTTGAGTAATATATCACCTAGATTCGGTTTTCTAGTTGGAAAACAATGTATGGCCAATGCTGCGGCCTTGCCTTGCCACTGTACTCGACGCCATGCCATTCAAACGACATAGTTTAATACCCTACCTTGCAAAACTAAGCCCATATTGAAATGCCCTTGATAAATATCTTCTGTTACTCTTTCAAGTGCCCTGTATCATTTACGACGCCTTTCGTTACTTCTGATTTTGCTTTTGTTCTTCGTCAATCCTGAACTGGAATGCACTTCATATGTGATGGCGTGTGTTATGTTACAATGTTTTTGTGCAAGTATGCCTGTGCTCTTTATTTTTGGTGATGGATCATGGGACTCCTAATTATCTGTTCAGATACCTGCGCAACTACAAACACGGGATGTGTCAATTATGAATTGGAGCATCTTTTTTTGTTTTGAGTTTTCTTGACTGAGCTTTTTTTCTTGCTTAAATGCAGGTATGTCCAGAATTACCTAGAGCGGGAAAAGCAACATCACAGGTTCTGAAATTAAGACTGGGTATCTGCTTCAATCTGTTTTCGGAGTAGCTTAGACCTCAGTTTTTTCTCCTTGAGCAGTTAAATTGTGTTTGTCTTCAATGCTGATGGAAAAATTCCCAACTTTTCAGTGTTCTTTACCATATACCTGAGAGGCACTTCAGATGTTTTATGCTACATTTTGACCTTGTAATAAAGTTGTGGGTCTGTTTGCACATTCGTCTTCAATTTTCTGAAGATTCCAATACTATAAACACCAGTTTGAAAGTAAATTTTCCCCCAAGTACAGTAACTATTGCTGCAGCAAATGCTGTTGTCCTACTGGCTTAGAAAAGATAAGTGTTCGCAAACCTGTTACTTTAGTCTCAAGGCCTGTTAAGTAGGAGCCAAATAACTGTTCTTTTTATCAGAAAAATGAAAATGCACGTACTATATGCGTTATATTGCAGTAACTTTTGTAGTTTTAGTTTGCCCCGTTTCCATTATACGTCGGGTCTTTGTTATATATTTTTCAGATTAGGTATGTTTTGTTTTGAAGTTGTGTTTTATGATTCTCAAATTCGTCCGTATTAATTTGTCTGGTTCAATAATTAACCTAACCCATTTGAGTATGATGTTTGAACCGCTTTAACATACTGTTGGTTTTGGACTTATTCCAAGTCATGAAGCAGGCCAGTTTGATGTTGCACAACAAGCACAAGGATTGTGCACTGCATCTGCATTCAATCCCAAGACGACGAGACCCATCGTTAGCACTAAGGTGGTTCCAAACTGAATAAGAAACAGTATTAACAGGAAAGAACTTTGTTGCCATTGTGGCCTCAATGAGCACTTTTCATTTAGTAAGCAAGAAATCAAAATTACAACCTTCAGATACATCATTAGATCTTTATATATCGTTAAAGAAAAGGTGTATACTAGCAATTAGAAACCAATTGAAGTACGTTTCTCCATCCGTAAGCCTAAACATGATCAAAAGGAAAAGAAATGATTCAGGTTCCAATATTCAAATTTGATAATCGTCAATAAATCCACCTCAATTTGGTGGTTTAAATAAGCATAAGCAGAGAAAAAGGTCTGGCAAACAGTGAGTAATAGAAATATGGCTGCAAAGAGTGAAGCTAATGTCCAAGGACTACTGAAGTAGTCACGTTTAAGCGCCTTGAACCAAACGTGACATTTTTTAGCACACTCATTGTGATAAAGATTTATTTCCCTCATAGGCTCCCTTAAATGACATGAGTTGGCGTCATAGATAATCTCCCTGCTAAGCTTATTGATCAAAATAGCTCATCTTTATCGCTGCCTAACTCATGATTTATGACCCCATTGTTATGTAGAATCTCGATATCTTTTCCCGTGTTCACTAGTCTATCCAAGAACATGAAGTGGTTTGAGAAATAAGGCTGTGCATCTCGATCACATTGTTCATAGGCCATGAAGTTAAGAAAGAGAGGCACTGTGTTGTCATCCATTAGCAGAGGTGGGATGTTCAGAGTACCACTGGGCCGATCGAATTGTAAGTTTAGTAAGTCTGTCGGCTGTTGTGACTTTGAGAACTCAAGTCCTGCCTCCTGGAGTTCTGTAGCACAATGGAACAAGAGATCACTACTCTTATCGGTCATCGAATCTTCTACCCGATCTGCAGGAGGAGGAATGGCCGGTAGGAAACTGGTTCTAAATACGTCTACATGTGGTTGTACTTATCGTTTGGATTTACCTTTAATTTTTCCTTGCCTCTTGGGAGAAGTGGGTTAAAAAATTCAAGAACGAGATCAACCAGATGTACGCTCTCTTGTCCAGTGAGTTTAGTCAAGTCAAAGAGGACTTCCAGAACCTGAAACGGAAGTTGGTTTTCTAGCATCAATAAATCGCGTTGAAGTGTACATAACATCCACCTGGTTGTGAAGATTGGATCATCTACATCCTGCACATAAGAAGCTCAAGTTTTTAAGGCTAATTTCGATACTATATATCGCTGACATTCAGTCTATTTTTTTAATCCACAACACAATGACACATATACACCTCCAGGCTCCAGCTGTGTTACCTGGAACTTAAAGAATTGCAGTACGATGCAATTTTCAATTTCTCTGTGTTTTATTATTTGAAAAAAGTACCTTGTTGTTGATTGAGTTGCGATGAAGGCGAAGAAGTTCAATAATGAAGCAACCATCCATCACCATCATCTGAACAAAAGTCTTGCTCTTATTGTTACGCACAGTTTCTGAGTAGCACTCCCTTGTAGTTTTTTCTAAATCCATCATGCGACTTACAAGGCTGCCTAGGACAACATGTTGTTTCCTATCAGACGACGACTGTGATTCAGCAAAACCATCCGAATCATCTGTGTATCCCAACAGACGAAGAAGATAGCGTTTCTTATGTTCCTCCATAGCCTTGTAACAACGATCACCATAGTGAAAAGGACCAATGGATACGAGCTTAGGAGTGAAAGCATTTTTAGAAATTTCAAACATATTCCTCGGTACCCTATAGATTGTCCACGCTTTACCCGAATCATAGCCCGCACCTTCACCGTAACTGTTGATTTCAATCACCCATCCATCGTCGGGAATAGTTGTCTGCCTTTGCGTTTTTGGCGAGTGATCTGAATCATAATTTGAAGAATTGTTTATATTCATTTTTTTTAGGACTTGCAGTATCGTAGACTTGAAACTGCTACTAATAGTACTTAAATTATCTTCTTCTTGAATTCCAGCCAACTTAGCTGGTTTAGAACGAGCTCTTGATGAATAGCGAAAGATTACTGGAGACGCTATATGATCAGGAGTATATCCGGAACCCTGTGGGAAGACATCCAACAAAGATCTTAATTACCTATTCAGCTATGCTTTCAGCCAAACCTTCAGCAGCTCGACCATATGCCACCTTGTTTCCGTGAGTCCTTTTTTTGCCAACTTTTTTTTGTAAGGCACCACCTTTAGGTGCCATTGGAGGATCCTCAAACAGCAACAAGTTTGTTTTACAGAGAAATAAAGAGATGTTCTTATCATTTTAAGACGTTTTTCTATCCTATTTGATTTGGTTTTTAATTTTTGTTTAGGTTAATCGTGTTAAAATAATAATGAGTAGGTGGTGAATGGCTGCTAGCTAGCATACTCATGGGGGCATGCCTATAGCAATGTCTTACCGAACATATGTTGGAAATGCAGATTATTAAATGAAGGCTTGAACCAGTGACGCTTTTCAAATAAGAACAGAGAAATAACTGAATTTAACTTTACTGATGCATCTCTTGTATACTACAAAAAAGTTGGTGGACGCGCACAAATATAAAATATAAACAGCCCTCTATTTGTGCAGCATACAGACAGGTAGTGGTTTAACAAAAATCATGAATGTATTCTTCAAAAATCAAAATTAACCAAGTAGTATAATAAAAATATTAACCTATGCTATTCGGTGAGTAGCATCATAACACAATAATTCTAAATACACTGGGAGAAATCTCGTCGTTTCTCCTCTTCCACCAAAATGTTTTCTGAAGGCGCACAAATTGACAGGAAAGATGTCATTTTGGCTGATTTTTTATATACAGGACTCAAGTCAGATAATGTCTTTCAGTGCTTGAGGGTCCTGAACAGAAACATCCATCTCCAGATTTAACAGTTTAAGTCCACCTTCATTCAAATCATTTGGCTGATTTTTTATATACAGGACTCAAGTCAGATAATGTCTTTCAGTGCTTGAGGGTCCTGAACAGAAACATCCATCTCCAGATTTAACAGTTTAAGTCCACCTTCATTCAAATCAACTCCAGATAATAATGCTTGAGAATAATCGGAAAACTGGATATATGATAAAATCGGTCGACTAAATACAATCCATCAGTTAGATACCAACAACGTACCTGTTGTCAAAGATTTATCAACTCCAGAAAATAATCCTTGAGCACAGACAGAAAAACATCAACTTCCAGGCAATAAAGGACTGGTGAGGCATTGTGCTGCTTTGGCTGCATCAGATGGAATTCGCGAATTCACAATTATTATACCATCATGTCCACCAACGGCCTCAGATATATCTGTTTCTTCTTGTTGAAATGACAAAAGTAGCACATTACCAAGTTCAAACAATGCATCAAAGGAAAATATACCCTGTATCCAAAAACAAAAACACACTTCAACTCCACTTACAGAGAATATTTACCAAGAAACTTACCAAAGTTGGACTATCTAGTAGTCTGTACCTTAATATTATCTATGTCTAGAATATGTGGAAGCAAGCTAACAGACTCTGACTTCACATGAAGTGAAATATACCAAAATCCACATGAAGTTAAGAAAGCGCATCAAACACGTGATGTGTATCAAAAAAGAAGAATAACCAGAAAGTATAAGGTGTCCAAATAACTCATACCTTAAAACCAGTAACATTACAGGAAATCGAGATCTCTTCAGAATTGTGAAATAAGATAACCAATCTTCATTACTCTTTCAACAAATTCGAGCATGTCGTAATCGCAAAACACACTAGCAATGCACTAAATAAATCAAACAACTATAAAAAATCAACGAATTTACAAAACCCAACATCAAATTTAGATTGTATGAAAGTGAGAATGCAGTGACAAACTCAACAACCAGAATTCTTCCAATTCAGCTCCTCAGACTAAAAAATGTTTGTAAATAGGCTACCACATATATCATAATCATGCATATAAATGAAACCATTCCCCAAAACAACCTAAATTTTTTAAATCAAAGCCCGAAAGGGTTTAGTCCGATGGGTACACGAAAGTGACGAAGATCCTTTCACTACTGAACCGTGCCTGTCTCTTGGAGTGTCGGATCGGGCAGCAAGTTCTGGATCCTAGCGAAGTCGTTCTTCTGGAATCAAAAGAGCAAGAGCGATTGCTTAGGATCAGCTTGCAAATTTGTGGCACTGTAGTGAAATCGTGACCAACTGCACCTTGCACGCCTCAGTGTGAAAAGACGCTTCTCAATGCCATTTCTTCCCCTGCATCAGTCTTCAGGACCGTTACTGAAGTTAAATCATAGGACAAAACAAACTATAAGAAACCATAATAAGTTAACTTCTCTCTTCCGGTGATCAGGGTACCTGCTTCAAGCTTCTTTTTTGTAATAAACTGGCAAATATCAGCAAAACCTTTAAATTTAAAAGATTTTTCTACAGGAATGAAGGTTTTCAGAGACTGGAAGTTCTCCACTTGAGCGTGCAGCTGATAATCCATGTACGTGCAGTACATATTATCATCATCTTGAATCCCAAGGGTTGCTGAGGGGCCCTTTACCACCTTGAGATGTTTTGTTTGCAAATTGTAGAACACAAGACAGTCCCCGTCAAACCAATACAATAGCACCTGATCGGAGAAAGTCAATAGGCGTGTAGGAAGGGTGATGGCAGTAGAAGTAGTAATAGCGTCAGTGCAACAACGGAAGGTATACGGCAGCAAACCTTCCCGATCCTTAATTTGAATATCGAATGTCTCCCCCTTGATCCATTCTTCCTTGTCTTTTAACATATACATATGAACTTTACAACAACAACAAGAAGAACAAAATATCGATAAGCAACGATGATTGTTATTGCTTAACATTATCTTCTCCAACCGTGCAATACAAGGATGTCCCTTAAACTCCAGAAGACGATGATCAACTACTAAATATTCATTCTCATTTGTCCGGGTCGGGGTAGATTCAGTGGGGAGTCGGTGGAACTGAAGCTTAGGTCGAACGAGAGCAACATTTCGATCTTTTCATTATCGTTGTATATATGTTCTTCTCGATTAGCAGTTATCCTCCAAATAAGATCACCCCCACAGACAGTAGCTGATGTGCAAAAATTTCTTGAAATTCTTATAACTGCTTGGCTAGGAAGAGCATGAGCACCAGGTGGTGGTGAGATTTCAGCAACTGTTGTAGTTATGTATCTCCATGAATTGGTTCCTAATGTACAGACCATGCAAGTAATCTCAGGTGCTTTTGCCTTCTTAACAATAACTACAACCTTATATTTTTGTGACAACTAATCGAAACCGAAACCATGACACAAGGGGATAAATTCCGAATCATTGGGATAGTACAGACCAAGTCGTTCACCCCTGGTCGGATTAATTACTACTACTACACTTACAGCTTCTTCATTCCCTAGTTTAAAACATGCCCATTGCAATATCCTACTAGTTCAGTTGTGCCTGTCCCACCTTGCAACGCATAAGTTCTAAACCTGAAAACATCGTTATCCTTCTTTTCTGTTTCCAAACCAAGAATGTAAGCCATCTTCTCATTGTCACTAGCATCTACCGGTTTAAGGAGACTAAAAAAGAGACTTAATTTATTTTGATTATGAATGTAATGAGAGGTAGCAAATCTAGCATCATTATAAATTGAATTGTACCATAACTTACTCACGCAGCTGCATAGTGCTAGAGTTCGGCCTGATGATCTCGTCAGAATATTTTCGACTATAAGTTCCTCAGGAAGACACGGAAGAGACTGATCAAAATTGTTCTGCACTCGGCCACCATGGGTGATTGCTTTGCTCTTCTTTCTCAAAGACATCATAACTCATGATAAATTAAGAACCCTAGAAGGATGTAGTATCGAGAGATTGATAAATAGAAGGATCCCTGACCAACAAGGAGGGGAATGATAAATAGCCGGATCCCTGACCAACAAGGAGGGGAAAAAACTCCAATTAGAAAGGAAAGAAACTGAGAAGTTGGAAATCCCTAGGTTTCTTAAAAAAACTAGATTTTGTGACCGTGCTATGCACCGGGCATTTTTTTTCATTTAACCATATTTATGATTTGGTGTGATGTGGTTTCGTTTCGCCCCGTCATGCATTTTTGATTTGGTATGGCTTGGCTTTGGCTCCCCCGTCGCTTTGGATTTTTTATTTGGTGTAGCTTCGCTTTGGAGTTACATACATTACACAAAGACTATGAGAACCCCGTGATAAAAAAAAATTGATTTAGATCATGAGACAATTTCAGTTTCCTGATGCAATTTATCAAAACTCATATTATTATTTTTGGTATAACCAACTGGCTAACCATTGTTGTAATAAGAAAATATGGCGCAAGAACCATAGCCTTGAAATAAAGGAATATAAATGTGCACCCATATCCCTAAAATTTGCGGACAAATATTCCATACTTATGAAATTAGGTAGCATATCATGTATCTCATACTCTTTTTGCTCTCTTCACTCTTTTCTTCTCTTCGCCAAGAGATCAATAGATTTTTAATCATTCCCAAATATTCAGTAACAGACTTTACTTAACTAAAGATATATAGAACGGTTCAAGCCTAAGCACCTTTTTATCAGTGAAAATGCATAACATCCAGAAATGGTTTGACATTGCTTACCAAATCCAGGTACCTGATGATCATTAACAAATCTAAAGTTCTTATATGTGTGGTGTTCTTTCATGAGCGTCTGCAAGCAAACGAAGTAGGACTAACATGTCAACATTCTCTCTCACTTATTTTCTGCAACTCACACTCTAAATGACGAATCAAGAATTTTTTGAAAAGTACGACCATGTTCATCAATAGTATCAAGATAGAAATAAAGTAGGTTGTGAACTTTCTTGCTTTTGTAGTCAGTATATTTTTTATTTTTCGGCAATTTATGAAGCCCCTCTAGTATCTGTTAATGAACACAAAGACAAAATCGATAAACATTTAAATAATCACAGAAATTTACTTTCCAGAATAAAAGGAAAATGAATGAAACAAATCATCGTGGATTTTTTAGTTGAAACCTTATAGGGTTGACAATCGTACACGAACGTTGGGTCTATGTACTAATTTACACAAAATATTAATGGCCATGAATGCTTGTATAAACATTTATACACTTGGACATGATTAATGGCTAAGCTTTCATGGACAATGAATGAATAGTATCAATTGATTAATGTTTGCACAATTGTCTGGTCACTCAAATTCATTCCATCCTAACTAAGAAAACTTAAAAGGCATCAGACCAAAATATATACAGTTAATAAGGAAAACACCAAAATTTAAGGGTCATGACTCTCGCCACTAATTTCCCGGTAATAAATCAAGAATTTTGGAAAGTGCAGGCAAGCCTAATAGAGGTAATTCTTCTCGTGGTTCTCCTAGCTCTGGTCCAACTAACCTTTCTCCGGTTGGAAACTAAATTGTGAATACAGATAATTCACAAGTAAAATGGATGTTAATCAAGACAAAACGGAATGGGAAAAAGATACGTAGTGTACTGCTTTCAACCATAAAAATTTGCGGAAAATGATAAACTTACCGACAGCTTCTCCTGCATAGAATCCCGCAAGAGATATGAAAAGGGTCTCACTTTTACCCTACCCATCCAAATGTTGAGAGGAGAGGCCAGATTAATTTGGTTCCCTTATCGTGATATTAATCGGGAGATCAATCGGTGAGTCTAGCAGCACCGTAAATTTGCAGTTGTTACAACATAACTTTGGATTAAATTTTCCTTCCTATAAAAAACAACCATATTCTTACACTTGATTAAACAAAGCCATAAAAGAACATTATCTGATGCTAGTTGAGACATACATTGGTCCAACCGTATTGATTCATGAATACTAAGTTATAGTTTTCAACACATGAAACCTTCTTTAGATGCCCATAGAAACTTGTTCATTAGATATCCTTAGAAAGTTGCAGAGGATAAGAAAACCATATACAGTTTGAAGAACAAACAACTTATTAATTTCTAATCACCAAATATGAAATCGATCCAATCACCATTTAGAAACTTATAAATTTGTAATATTACATCCATATTTAGCCATAACCTCATTAAGATTAATAGTTCCAGCCAAGTTATCATCAAAATAACATCTTGGATTCGCAACATTCTCTCCAACAGCTTAATCCAAGAAAAATGAATCACAACATCAAAACTGTCACTTTTTCTCCCCACCCCCATTCATCTAAATAATCATTATCATTCTTTAAAAAAAAAACACTTGAAAACCCCAAAACAAAAAACCACCTACGTAAAAAATTATATGCTCTTGTTTCTTAAGATATCCAAGATGCAACTGTAGTTTCTTAGGATACCTTTGAACCAAACACTCATTTTTATCAATTCCAAATATAATAAGTACAATAGATAGCAAGATAAGCAAATATACCTTTCACAGAGATTTACCACTAATAGTTTGTATTTCCCACTAACATCTGATTCGATTTGATAACCACACCTACAAAATCAAAATCAGTGAAAGGTTAACTCTTGACAAAAACATAATCAAAACTCAAATAATAAAATGAACAACATATAAGACCATGATTATGTTAAAAATAAAACAATCTTATATCCAAAAATTCAAGAAAAATAAACCTAACCTTGAAAAATAATAACACGTGATAAAAAATCGTATTCGATGAAACCGAAGTTGCTACAGAGGAAAAATTATGTTTGATAAAATCAAAGATCGAATAGAAAAAAGATTTATTGCGCTATGTAATCAGATTTTCACCTTGTCGTATAAATTGTCTGGGAATTAGAAGTTTAGAAGTAATAAATAGAGCATTATTAATGAAGCTTGCATGGAAACTTCAAAATGGAAATGAAGAATGTGCATTGTTTTTCAAGCTATGTTCAAAATGAAAACTGGTGAATGGATCAATTATCACAAATAATCTTCCATTTGGCCAGGCATAAAGTGGGTCATGAATGATGTTTCCTCACATTTAAGATGGGTGGTGGGAGATGGTGAAGACATTTCTGTATGGAATGACACATGGATCAATGAAATAAATCTAAGCAGCCTATTTCCAGGAGATGAATACATTAATCTTCATAAAAAGCTAAAAGTTAGTTCTCTCATCAATGGTGGGAAATGGAATATTTCTTCTGAAATGCTAAAGTACTTCAATGTCCAAGATCTTCCAGTGATTGATGGCAGAAAAGACAGGCAAATTTGGGATGGCACATTATTTGGTAAGTTCACAGTTGCCTCTGCAGTCAACTGCATCAGAGGTAAATGCCATGTTTCTAATATTTATAAAAAAATCTGGAAAGCCTGTGTTCATCTTACAATTGCCAGTAATGTGTGGAAAATATTTAGAGGCATCTGTGCAACTGACCTAAAACTTAAAACAAAAGGGTTTAGTTTAGCCTCTAGATGTTATTTGTGTAAACAGGAAGAAGAAGATCTAGACCATGTGTTATGGCATTGTTCTTATAGTCTGGTTTACAAGAAATAACTTAGTGTTTGAGGAAAAAATAGAAAGAGAAGAGATGATAAAAAATAAGATCATCTTCCTTACAAGAGAATGTGAACACATATTCAAGGGTAAAATGAAAAATGAAGCCTATGATCTTCAAGTATTAAGCTTTTTTGGCATCATATACAGGCAAACTTACAACTGCAACATCAAAGAAATCTTCTTTTCACTTCCTGAGCCTCCCAAAGTTCTTTTATGTTGTGATGGTGCTAGCAAAGGAAATCCAGGATCAGCTGGATATGGTTTTGTAGCAAGACAAGGAGGAGATGGGGCTTTCTTGATAGCAGTTGCAGGAGGTCTTGGTCAGGCAACAAATTACTTTGCAGAGTTGATGGCTGTCATTTGTGCAGTTGAATGGGCTGTAAAAAATTATCACAAGGTGTTAGTTTTCCAATCAGACTCACAAGCTGCAATTCTTGCCTTTCAACAGCATAACCTGCCATGGTTCATTACTGCTAGATGAAATATAATATTAGACAACATCAAGAGTTTTGACTTTGTACAAAGCTATAGAGAAATAAATTTTTCTGCAGATCAAATGGCTAAAGAAGGGAGTGGTCTGAATAAGGGCATTGTTAAACACTACACAGACTGTAGTTCTATTAGATTGGAATCCCCTTTTGAAGCTTACTATAGATTTTTTTAGTTTTCTTTTTGTAAAATAACCTTAAAAGGGTTTTTTGTATCTCTTTTGTTTTGATCATAGATTAATAAAATTTATATTGATTGAGAAAAAAAAAAATACCTTGTCGTATAAACAAAAGCTTGATCGGTGTAAGACAATCACCAATAGCAAAGCCTTTTATCTTGTTAAGGTTTGCGAAATCTTCCGCTGGTTGCGTTAGCTTTAGGTTTGGTAAATCTTCCACAAACCCAAATCTGTATAATATAAGAAGAAAGTAAATCAATTATGTACTAGAACATGCGGTTTTATAAAAAGCGGTAATCGAAGAGATTATCATACATATTCAGAAGAGAAGACCCAGAAAAAACAAAGAGATTAATGGTTTGGTTTAAGTTTTTTTTTTCCTGGCTTGATTGGGGTATACCCAATTTCAATGGGACATGGTGTGTCATTATTAAAAAGGGTGATTTTACTTTAATACCCTTGAACTAATTAAATCTTAAACTAAACCAATTTCTTAATTTCATTAACCCTAAAATTAAAAAACTAAACAACTCTTAATCTTCTCTTCTTCTTCATCTTCATCTCCCATCAACCAAAGCCATATAAAAATATTTAACTTTGATTTTCCAAAAAAAAATTGTTGACTCTACCAGCGAAAAGAAGAATATAAATGATGTTTAAACTCAAACCCATCATTGTGTTGTGTGATTTGATTGCTATATTAGGTTAGAAATCGAAAATAATGATTTCTGTGTTTTTGGTCGGCAAGGTCGTAACATGCATATCTTGCCGACTTTTCATAACAGCCATGACGACTGTAAATTTTTCAACAACCGGCAGGGTATTTTTTGAAGACCTTGCCGGCCAAATATAGCCGGCAGGGTATTTTCAACAGCCGACGTGGTATTTTTCAACAGCCGGCGGGTTTTTTTTTGTAGACCTTGCCGACTAATATTTTTCAATAGCCATCTCCTGTGTGTCAAAAAAAATAAAGTCGGCATGTTCTTCATTTAAATACCTTGCCGGCCAAAAAATGGTCGGCGTTTTCTTCATCCAAGGACCATGCCGGCTAAATATAGCCGACACCTTATTCAAACGTCGACCTTGCCGACCTATCACATTTTTGAAAACCAATTTTTTTGATCTTAATCGAACTCATAAGACGGATGAAAGGTTTAACCTACTGAATTTTCATTTTTAAAATTTTAATCTAAACTCAATTAATTAACCTAATCAGTTTTTTAGTGTTAATTAAACAAGGGCATTTTTGATATTTTGAAAATATTTGGTTAAGGGGTGACCTCTTTTACTTCAAAATGACCTTATTTTGTCTCATTTGGTATACCCAAATCAAGCCAGGGTTTTTTTTCCTCACTGAAGTTTTTTTTCTTCTGTTTTTCTTCAAATAACGTGGCGATTGTTCAAAAACGTAGTAATGACATGGCGTGACATGGCCCTTGATTTGAAAAGCGAAATGAGAAAAATTAGGAATGACATGGCGCAAAAAGAGAGAATTTCCATGCAATTCAGGAGGGGAGGGTGAGGGTCACCGTGCAACGTGGGAGCTCATATGACTTAGGATTTTAAAGGAGTTGGATTAGGCAAGTAGAATAACCATAGGCACCCTCGTCCCGATTTTCCCTCGTGCGACTAGTGATTTCAACCAGCTGGGAGTGGGGTAGCACACCATTGGCGTAGCCATAGAGCAAGATTAAGGGGAGATAAAACAAAATTTCATAAATATGTTGGACTTAGCGGACTAAACGCTAAGCATAAGGTGGGATAAATGTATAATATAGTATGAATTTTAGAGGTTTCTATATGATTATTAGGATTTTAGAGGGGTTAGAGTCAGCGTTTGTTAACTCTTGGCTTCGTCCCTGGCGGACACGGTATGAAATTAGTGATATTTCCCAGGAAATTGTATATATATTGTGAAGGTAATTTCTCAATGATGCTAATGAGTTGCTGATAAATAAAAAATCGTGTAAGAATAAATATATATACAAAAATTGTCCCTAATGATGAAATAATATTATACAAAAACTAGCTTGAAACCCGTGATACGCACCGGGGCTACTGGAATTTCTTACATCGTCGGTTCATGTTTACTGAGGCGGGGCCCACACCCGTCCTAATAATAGTTCTAATAAGCTTATAGAATTACTATCCAACAGATTGACAGTTAACAGTTAAAACTTTATCATAATTAAATATATAATATTATTATGATTTGAAGGTCTAACATGGTTTTGAAAACTAATTTCATGCAATATAATAAAATAACAATCAATTTTACAAATAAACTAAAATATTTTAGGCTATAAATACATAATTAATAAAAAAAAAATAGTATTTAACCCGTGCTTCGAACCGGGTACGGCGGAATCGATCCTCAGTTGGGAGAAGCCCCGCACCCGTCCAAGAAGGGATCTCAATTAACAACTGCAGTGTACTATGAAAACACCAATTATCATATTATTTTTTTAATCAATCATTTACTAGATTAACAATAAGAACCAAATTATTCATCAATTACATATTGTTTAAAGTGTTGGAGATTAAGAAATCCTCTTAAATAAAATACTTTTGAAAAATTATACTGATCTTTGAAATCAATAAGTAGTTCATTACATTACATGTATCAATACTGTTGGTAGTTAACTGAAACATCACGCTTTTTATACAGTTGTATCAATATCTGATATTGGAGACACTAAAAAAAAAATACGATATTAATATAAAATAGATTGAAAACTCTAAATGGTGCACAACATATGAATTGATTCCCGTCAAAGAAAATGTTATCAAGGAAATGCATTGATATATCTCTCTTCGAATCATATATTTGTGTTAAAAAATAAGGGACCAACTCAACTTCTCTTCCAGGCTCCAACTTCTTATAGTTAAATGAAAAATCACACTCATTAGCCATTATATAGGCATTGATATTATATAGATTGTCAACTCTAAATAGGGCAAAGCATATGAAGTGCTTCTCGTCAAAGAAAATGTAATTAAGGAAACTTACATATATATTTTTCTCCGGAACTCATATACTTGCGTTAAAAATAAAGCTGCTAACTCAACTGTTTTTCTAGGCTCCAACTTCTTGTAGTTCTTGTAGTTGAATGAAAAATCACACATATTATGTAGTTGTGTTGATATCTTATATTAAATACACTAAAAATAACACGATATTAATATAAAACAAATTGCCAACCCTAGCTAAATAGTCCAAAGCCATACAAAGTGCTTCCCGTCAAAGAAGTAATCAAGGAAATGTCATTAGTCATTATATAGGCATCGATATGTGATATTAGAGACATTAAAAAAAATCATGATATTAATATAAAATAGATTGTCAGCTCTAAATAAAGCAAAACATATGAAGTGCTTCCCCTCGAAGAAAATATAATTAAGGAACCACACATATTTATTTTTCTTTGGAAATCGTATACTTGCGTAAAAAATCAAGCGGGTAACTTAACTATTTTTCCCGGCTCCAATTTCTTGTAGTTAAATGAAAAATCACACATATTATATAGTTGTGCTGATATCTGACATTAAAGACACTAAAAATAATAGGATCTTAATATAAAATAGATTGCTAACCCTAAATATCACAAAGCATGTAGAGTGCTTCCCGTCAAAGAAGTAATCAAGAAAATGCATTGATATATCTTTCTTAAGAATCATAAGCTTGCGTTAGGAACCAAGCAGGAAACTCAAGTTCTCTTCCAAGCTCCAAGTCCGTATATTTAAATGAAAAATCACGCTCATTATATAGTTGTATCATTATCTGATATTAGAGACATTAAAAGAACACACGATATATATAACATAAAAATAGCTTGCAAATTTTAAATAGTGCAAAACAGATGAGGTGCCTCCAGTCAAAGAAGTTGTAATCAAGGAAATGCACTAATATCCCACTATGACCTCGTTTGAATACCCCTGATTGTTGCTTTAACCATAAGGATATTGCCTATTAATAATTGGAGAATTTTTATTGGCAAATGGAATCCAAATTATATTGGTTATGAATTCTCATCATTTTTTATTTTCCTATTTATGACTCCTACTGGTCAGAATTGTATTTATTGTTAATATAAAATAGATTTTCAACCCTAAATATTGCAAAGCATATATATGAATTGCTTCCCGTCGATGATGATGTAATCAAGGAAATTCACCGATCTATATTTTTAAGAATCATATACTTGCGTTAGGAATCAAGCGGCCAACTCAAGTTCTCTTCCGGGATCCAAGTCCCTATAATTAAATGAAAAAACACACTCATTGTATAGTTGTATGGATATATGATATTAGTGATACTAAAAATCAATATTACTATAAAATATATTTTCAACCCTAAATAGTGAAAAGAATATAAAGTGTTTCCCGTCAAAGATGGTGTAATCAAGAAAATGCATCGATATATCTTTCTTCAGAAATCATATACTTGTATGTTAAGAATCAAGCGGTCAACCTAACCCAGGCACCAACTCCTTATAGTTAAATGAAAAATCACACACAAATATTAGTATATGATATTAGAGACATTAAAAGAACATACGATATAACATAAAATAGTTTTTCAATTCTAGATAGTACAAAACAGATGAAATGCTTCCCGTAAAAGAAGTTGTAATCAAGCAATGAACTAACATCCCACAAAGACTTTGTTTGTAATCAAGAAATGAACTAACATCCCACACAGACTATTTAATGATTGGAGTACATTTATTGGCAAAGAGAATCTAAATTGTATTGGTTGATTAAATAATTTGGTTGCTGGATTTTTAGTGATGCATATAGCTAATTTTATTATGTATGCGGCTTGAAACAAAACATAAAACTCTCTTGGAATTGAAAGATTGAAGGAATGTTTTTTTTTACATCAACCGTAGGTCAAGTTAACGAAGTTTCGTTACATCATGGTCTATTAAACAAAGCAATTTCATGTGTATATCCTGTTCGAGAAAGAAAAAGAATAATAAGAATAGGTTTCACAAAAAACTATAATTCAATAACCCCATAAAAAATATCAGAAAAATTTATAAAGGAAAGCCAAGAGAGAGTAGAATGCTCTTAGGACAATAACTTAACAATGTTGTTTGGGATTTATATCCATCCTTATTCCTATGTCCCTATTTCATATTAATATTTATCCTTTTGGCCCTACATAAAATTGAAAATGATGGACGGGGCCAGTATCATCCTAGTTTATAATTATATATTCACTAATACATCATCGAAAAGACTTGTACATGTTTAAAGAATATATCTAAGATGACAAAGAGAATTATTCATTTTACAAATGTCCATGCCGATGTCCTTAATATATACCTTTGAGACTCAGCTGCAAAGAAAACAATGAGAATTGAGATAACAAAGTAATGGAAATATTTTTCTTCCCTAAATTAATTCGAAAAATACAGGGTAAAAAAAAAATTAACATACTAAATATTTAAGCTAGCCGTTTGGGATTGTTTTACCATAAGTAGACCTTAAAAGATTTTTTTCCCCTAAGATTTTTTAGATATTTTGAGTTTTAGAAACACTAATTTAAAATTCACTTTCCAGTGACAATCATCACCCCAGGTACATTCCCACGACCCTACAACAACCCATCCTTGATATCATGAACCAAATCCCCCCGTAGGGTTACTTTCATTGTGGTTCCCCTAAAAACAAACAAAATTCCATCAGGATAATCCACTCAACAAAAATTATTGAATCTAAAACCCATAAGATAACATGCAGTTTATCTTTCATTCTCAATTATAATCTCCCTCATAAGCACATCACTTGATTTGTCAAATTCTTCAACTGATTTCGTCACAACATTCGATACAAAATTTAGCCTTCCAATCACAGCTGCAGGAATCTTCAACTGATTTCGTCACAACATTCGACACAAAATTTAGCCTTCCAATCACAGCTGAAGGAATTATATAAGAAGAGGTTAATGTTAGCTACAATGATTTTTGCAAAAAACAAAAATTGTATATCTTATATTTTCGATTGTTCACCTATATAATATGTAGCATCATTTTTTATGGTACCAACATTCTCGAGAGCAAAAAAACTGAATATCTCCTTGGCAATGTTGGGTAGCCAACTTTCATATGTTCCACCTTGGTAAACCTGTTCAGCCACATTACATGTTCAAACGACACAATTTTGTAACCGGCTGATGGCTTGGCAATACTAAACCTTTGAATGGAATACACATTTCCCTCCTCGAATTTCCCTTGAAACAACTCTATGTAATCTTTGCTTACCCTAGCACGCATCTGAGTACCCTGCATTACGTCCAATAAACAATTAATCTCTACACTTGATCGGCCCAAAAAAAAAAAAAACTTTTGTCGAGAATGTGCGTCACAAGTCGACTAACCCACCTCTTGGTCAATGAGATGCAAGTCAAATTGACCTGTTTTTTTGTTTTTAAATCTCCAATTTTTCAGAACTAAAGCCCGCACGACTTTCTGATGTGTCTGATTCCTAACCAGGCGCTTGAAGGGAGTATAAAATGTCCCCGAAGGTTTCTTGCCTACATATACACACACCAGACATTAAATTTTTGCATTTGCTTGTTGCTTGTTACAAATAAAAATTTCTTAGAGAAAAAAAAACAGCAACCTAATAACCTTATTGATGCATATCCAATGGGTTTACATACCATGGAAATCAACTACCATTGCTCCCTTTTCGATGTGATTTTCTTCAAAAGTCATAGCCGATATCTCCTGTTCGCTACCTCTTTTTTCACATAAACTGAAAGTAAGTGGGGTTTTGTAGGGCTGAAGAATGATTTGTATCCTTTATATAGATGTTAGAAACTTGGCTCTAAAGAAAACCTTTACAAATGCTATGGAATTAATTCTTGTTATATGGTAATACTAGGGCTTAACCCGTGCCGTAACGGCATGGGATGCTTTCTTCTGTAATTCGACATTGTTTGCGTTTATTTTATTTTATTTTTTCCGTGAGTAATAATGTTTATGTTCAAATAGGTTTCGGTCAGGAAAATGATTAGTTACCTGACCTTTTTGTTTTACTTAAGCATGTTATTTCTATTTAGTGTTCAGCCAGAGTAACAATGTCGTCCCTACATGAAAATTAAAAATAAAATAGATATTATTCCGGTTTACTATTTCATCCCACTGTAATTTCAAATTTCAGAGAAAATATTTTACCCAACAATAAATATGCATAACCCGCCAACCCAATTCCATGACATTTATGAACTTCCGGTTTCCAAAATTACTGATAGCTAAAGCTCTACAGAGTGATACAAATACCCCAACATTGCATAAACAAAACTTATAAGAGAATTTCATAATTAGAAAATACCTTCAAAATTTACCATTAGAGCTTTAATTGCATGTCTTATCAAGAATTACGATAGGGAAAAATCACCAAATTAATGTGTGGAAAGTTCACTGGATATGTAGCAATTCAGAGAAGTTTACAATGGTAGTGATGGCGCTCCATCTAACTGTTGTTCGATTTATTTATTTTTTGAGAAGGTTTCGGTTTTCCTTGGAGAAACCGAGAGGGAGCATTTCATTGTATTCATCATCATTCAGAAAGCCAAGAGCCAACTTGAGCACTATTTATGGGATCTTAGTACAATCGTAGATTTATCTATTGAAAGGAGAATTTTTGATACTAAATGTGTAATTTATAGTAATTATTATATAACATGACATCCCAGTGTTGTTTTTTTTTCTTTTCTAATTGTCATATATTTCAATCGAGGTTATTTTAGCATTAAGACGATCAACCACATCTCCTACTTTATAGTGTTACCCATTTTGTAGCGGCACAAAATTAATATAGTATATTACTACTCATGAATACCCGTCAAGACCACAAAACCACTACATCCCTCGAACAATGTAGGGCGATTAATCGCAAATGCATGTCATATATAAAGTTTAGATTGAACAAACTTAGGTCGTCAATTAATATATTCTCTCATATTTTTTTTTGCTAAATTCTCTTTTGTATTGAAATTATTATTTTTTTAATATTAATACTAAAAACAATGATTCATATGATCGGTTACCAAAGATAGCAGGGGTACCATTTGATCCATTTTTCATGATCATTTTGTGATATATGATTTGGTATCATCCTCGAAATATTTGGTATATATACCTTTATTAATCGTGTAAAAAAAATCCAACTACATCTTTCACAATACAATGTTACCCGTCATGTAATTTTTTTTTTTTTTTTTTTTTTTTTTGCTTTAGGGAAAAAAAACAACAACCATCTCCACTATTTCTTCCACCACCACTAATGTACCGCCTCCACCACTCACTAACACCCGCCATAGCTTTCACCACCCACTACCTCTTTCACTACCACCAATATTATCTATTGAAATAATTTTTATCAAAACTATTTATTGATGGAAATATGTAATGATAGATTAATTAAGGGAATATTAATGACTATATTAAAAAATTAATAAATCATTCAGTATGAGGAATTAATTAGACACTAATTAATAAAACACTTAGGTTGTGTTTGACAACAGAGAAAGGAAACAATTCCATGGAAAGTGATTCCATGGAATCAGTTTCCTGGGGGAAGCAAGGAAAGACTTTCCATGGAATTAAGTTTAAAACATATTTTAGGTTGCGCTTTTTTTTACAATTCCATGAAAATAGATTTTTGACCAAACGACGGAATACACGTTATTTCCATGGAATTAACTCCTATCAAACACACCCTTACAATGTTTAATTTGAACAAACCATAACCATAAATTTATCTTCTCCCTAGACAAATCTTGGCCACTCTTATTTTGCCTAATTTGTCCAAATTCCCTATCAGCACGGGCATAATCAGAGCTCTCTTACCCTGCCCGTTTTCAGAAAATCAATGAACATACTATTATGTCACACTTAAATAAGAACCTAATGAAATTTAAACCTCGGTTTTCAAATAGTCACTATCCCCGACTGAACGTATGTTTATCAATTTGCCGGTGAAGTCTTTGGCTTTTTGTGTCTAAATGATGGGTATAACATTTATTCAATTTTTTAAATAAAAATAAAAGGAAATTTTCTTTCCAAACACAAAAATCATATTACTAAGTCTACTTCATTGAAAGAGAACTGAAATGTAGAAAACAATAAAACTGAACCATTTTCTCCCTACTTATAGGGTTACTAACCATCAACAAGACTGATTCGACACAGAGTAACTAACGAGGGAAGCAAGTGATGTGACTCTCATGCATTTACCTTGAAAGAGTTCACTTCTTTGAGTTTACGCCCATTTCCAATCTTCTAGATCGAATTTGATCCATAATTTCTTTAGAATTCAAAACTCCTTTGGAGACCCCTTTGTGTTGCGGTTCATGTACAAAGCAAGACAAATAGAGGGTATCAAATCAACATATTCCTTTATAGTATGCATTGTACCCATTACAGTGTAATTTCACATTGTGCTATGGTTACTAAATTGAATACATTTCGGTTTTTAAATATTTACACAGTAAAAATGACGTTTACTGATTCCCAATTGATATAAAATATAATTTATATTCTTAATAAATAACCTAGGTCCGTGATATATGGAAAATTAGAGCATGCCTTGTCTTTCATCTTTGTTCAATGTAACCTAAGTGAAGGATGTCTAACATCATTATCAGAACAACTTTATCTTTGACAAATTCATTCGCACGATGAAAAGAAAGAAAAAAAACTGAATATACACATATAAAACATTTTTTGGAGCATGTAGACTAATGAATGGGAAAATCATGAAATCTTCAATATGTTTGAACCACACAAATTTGTGGATAGATTAACGAAAGAAAATCATGAAATTGATACATACAAACTTCTTAAATGAAAGCAATACATATATCCAACTAAGTAACAGCATGTACATCATCAATACATGAGAGGTTCACAACTGGCAAAAATTTACATCACGTAAAACACGATCGATAACCAAAGAAAATCAGAGAGCAATAAGCAAGGGAGGGAGATGATTAATTGAATCATGATCCGTCAGGAAAATAATAGGATATTATGAGTGGTCAAAAATAAAATTCCATGTTAGAGTTGTGTGTCTATCCTAAGCCTGGGTACGATAATGCAGGAATTCCCATTTTATCGACAAAATTATCAATGGAAATGAGCAAGTTAGTTGTGTTTTTCTAGGGGAATGAAAGTAGGTTTATAAAAGATGAGCTTGTACTACTAAAAAGCGCAAGCAAGACAATAATAACCCCTGCCAACAAATTATAAGAAAATCTAGAAATGCAACTCCCCAAAGTTGGCAATCGCTGCAAGCCTAATAATCCCCCTTGCACTCAGTATCTTTTTCAGTAAGGCGAAAACGTTGTCAACGGGGATTTTTAGCATATCTACATTATAGCTGGCACAATACTCATCGAAAATGCACTGGTGACAGAAAATGCAGCCAAATGGGGTTCAAAATGGATCAAGCTCCTTTGCAAAGGCAGATTCAAAGTAGCAACAACAAAAATTCACAATAGAGGACTATAATCAGCCTAAAATTAGTAGTAATAATAGTTGACTAATTAAAATTAAAATCAATTTTAGAAATAAGAGAAAAACATTAAATTAAAAATATTAAAATCAAGATAATCTCAGTGAATAGTTAATGATAATGTTTGTAGAGATGGTGGAGTTGATAAACAGCTGACATTGCCATATGATGTAACGGATTTTAGCACATACTATGTACAAAATAGATGTTTAAGATACTATTTAATTTGCAAACAATAACATTGAATCTAACAGTTAGCTCTCATTTTGAAGTCTCACCTTTAAAAATTGGCTCTCAATTTTTGTGAGAATGAAATGTCATTATCTGGGAACCAGCTGACGCATTGTCAGGAATAAGATGCGTTAATTTGAGTGGTGGCATGACTCAAATACTGCCAGATTAACTGTACCTGCTTTCCAATTTGATGGCATTGGTGCATCAAAGAAAAGAACCAAGAAGAGTTTCAGTTCAAATGAAGCAGGTTAAATAGTATTGAACACCACCTGGAGAAATACTAACTATGCGCTGGAGACATCACTTCAAAATTCTTATAATTTTATCAGTTTCTTCCTGAACTTCTATTAGCAGCATTACTGCATAATTAAATCAAGTAAAACAGTCAGAAGTACAACTAAAAGTTACTATACTCTAAAAAACCAAAATAAATAAAGATCAGAATTGGATTCCAACAATAAGACAAATAATGTAAGTATTTATAATTCAAAATCTACAATGAATAATCACAAATAGATAAATTGATATACTTGTTTAAGCTTTGAATCATGGACTCAGTAGATGAACATTATTACCATTCAGAACATCGGAACCATTTTCCATAATCACCATCCATGGCTTCTGAATCTCGATAATCCTAATTTAAAAATCAAGATTTTTTTTTCAAAATATGAATCTGAATCAAACTCCTTACATCTGAAGTGGAATCAATCGAGCTAAGCATAGTCAATGATTAAAAAATAAATAATCCTCCCAAATGCCTGATATCTTAAGATGTAATTTGATTCTAAATTTGACTTTGAGTTTATGTATCTCTTATAATTTCGTAAATCTTCGACTTTTGGCAATCATCTTTGACAACTTTTCTCTGATCGCTCATAATTGTCAATATTTTGGAAATAAAAACCAACTTACTGAGTGAATAACATGTGTGCTGACAATATTCCATTAAGTTAATCCAGAAACTCCCCTATAAAAAGAATAAATGAAAGCTGATTTTACTTCCGAGGGCAGAAACTGCTTTATCTAAATCTTCATTTATTGGATCAATTCGAAGCTAAATTCATCAAACTTATTACAACCGATCTGCTGCAGTAAAAACAACAGATAGAGAGGACCCTAAATGATTACATAAATTATCCAATGGATGATAGATAAACAGAGAAAGAGAAAACCAATCGACTACAAAGAAATATGGATGGAAGAACAGTTAAGTGGGGAGAGGAGAAGGTGCAAATAAGCCGGAAGAATTAGATATATATGTTATTGAAATCAATCACTAAAAGCACATAGAAAAGATTAAGAAAACTACTTACAACCATGGCATGTTTCAAGGTAGACCCAAAACTTATTTGTTGAATAGAACTCGGAGAAGTGATTGAAACTTTGGAGTAATGATCCAAAGATTCAGAACTCTCTGCATCCCTCTTTTTCTCGATCTCAGACGTAACTCTCTGCATCTGTTGGGGGATGAAATACTCCAACAAAAGCAAAACCCAAAACTTATATCAAACTGGATAGCCGAAATTAGACCACTTCAAAGCCATTAAACCAATTAAAGAAATCAGATTGATTTGAAGTCTCATCGCTCATAATACTGATTTTTTTTCGTTTTTCTTCGCTCTCTGAAAAGATGGGAATTGGAATTGGAATCGATGAAACAAATAGTTTCTCCTATTATTTCTCTCTCTACCTCTCCTTCCCAATTTTGTCCATGATAAATGGAGAGTTGAAACATCACTGCACGCGTGTGTGCCGAAGTCTGGATCACGCCTAAACATCACCTGACAGCCGTAGATTTATCTCTTATAAGGACAAATCCTGACCACCACTAACAAAGATAAACTTATTCAAAACTTGTTTTATACTAATGATGAATAAATATAACACATAAATATGGTTTTAATTAATGTGACTTGAACAATGGTTACAAACTTTACCATATTAACCATTGGCTTTATTTATATTAGTAAATTAATTGTATTAATGGAATCCGTAAGATTGTGTTCAAGTAAATAATTAAATTTTTCAGATACTCTAAACATAAATATTAATTTAACTTTACCATATTAACCATTGGCTTTGTTTATATTAGTAAATTAACCGTATTAATGGAACCCGTAAGATTGTGTTCTGGTAAGTAATTAGATTTTTTCAGATGCTCTAAACATAAATATTAATTTAGAATATCAACTAATATAGTAATTTTTAGATGTTGTTAGTAATTTGTTTAGATGTTTATCATTAATATTAAAAATTAATATAGTCATTTCTAGATTTTTTTTCCTTATAAAAGATTCAACAAATACAAATCTTATTATTTTATTCCATAAATATGTTGAATTAATTTTTATTTATTTTAATCATAAATGCCAAAATTAATATAGTAGTTTTCTTTACCATTTCCAGATTTTTTTCCTTATAAAAGATTCTACGAATTTAAAACTTATTATTTTATTCCATAAATACGTTGAGTTGATTTTTTTAGAACCCCCAATTGGGGGATATGAATTACTTCCCCCAACCAAAGGTGGCTGATAAGGGGTGTCTTTTGGGTGCGAAAATACCAAAACACCCTTAGATTAATTAAAAACATTATGAAAAGATTGTTTTGCCCTTTCCCCTAAAACAATAAAATCAAAAACCAAATCAATTTATCCCCCAATTCCCTTTGAGTGCCGGCACAGTTAGGGTTCTGTTTTTTTTCTTCATTTTCTTCATCGTTCTTCATCGACAATTAATCGTTAAATCAAAAATTTCTTCGTCGATTAACCTACCCGAATCATAACCATGGCTCCACAAAAGAAAGCAAAAGCCAAACCGAAAACCAAATCGATTGCTCAACAAAAACACGAACAAAGAATTGGTTCGATTGATGAAGAACAAGAAGAGGTCCAGCCGGCGAACTCGGACGATCAACCACTCATGATCATGGCTTCTTTGAGGAGGTTAGTGATTTTGAACTCATTTATGATTGTTTTAATCGATTTATATCAATGGGTTTAGGTTAGAATCGCCAAACATAGCTGAAACAGTCGAGGTACACAGAGTACCGGCATTCGATCTTGGATGAATACCACACCGGTTTTGAGTATCAGCATTCAATCTGGGATGAATTCCACGCCGGTTTCAATTCCTGATAGTGAATTTGCAGTACCGGCATACAAATTGGGTTGAATACCATACCGGTTTCATGTACTGGCATTGCTTAATAGTAATTCGTGTATGCCGGTAGTATACTTAAAACACACAGAAACATTATGAAGTTTGTCACCAGTACCGACATTGAATCTAGGTTTCTTGTATGCCGGTATAGGAGAAACGACATAGATTTGATTGAATTCTTGTATGCCTGTAGTGAACTTTAAACATACATGAACATATATGGTATGTTGATCAGTACCGGCACGCTCTTTCGCTTCCATTCTATGCTGGTACACTGTTACCGGCACTGAACTGATTTACTTTTAAAGTGCCAGTAGTTGTCTTTTAATTACCGGCATTCTCAATAGCTAAGTTTGAATGCCGGTAGAACTTAACCGGCTTCGTCTGTTTAAGAGTCTCAATGCTGGTACTTAAACTTCCAATATGACTTGTCTTATTTTTGTTTCGTGTGCTTATGTTATAGGTCAAAATCCAAGGAAGGTAAGAAGGGAAATAATAAAGATGCTCTCACTAAGAGAAAGAGGAAGGACGGTCTTGATACTCCTCAGTCTCTGCCTCCACGAGGGAAAGATGGAGGTCGCAAGAAGCGTTTGGGGTTTGAAATAAGAGGGGAAATTTGGGAGAGTGGTGGTGACCGTAGTGCACTTGTAATCTGTGAACGTACTGGAACAGTTGAGGAGGATGAGCATGATGAAGGTGAAAGTGAGGAGGAAGATGTTGAGGTTCCCCCAAGTCAATTAGCAAGCCAAAGCGAAGTTGGTGGGCCGAGTGAACAACCAACACAAGGCAAGGGCAAGGGCAAGGGAAAGGGCAAACACAAAGTTAAAGGTTGTCACCTTCTGATCGGTTGTCAGCCGAGAAAAAATAATTTCACTTTCTCACTCTACTAAATATGAATGAAGTACGTGATAAGAAAGAGTTCGTATCCACATAGAGGCAATTGTTGTTATGCAATTTTCAGATTCTTCAGTAACCAAAATAACCCAAGAGTGTGTTTTGTTTTTATCAAAGTAATAAAATAAAATAAAGCAAAGAAAATAGTTTGAGTAATCAATAAGGAGAAGATAATGGTCACGAGATAGTATCATTCACAAACATGTATGTTCATCAATGATTAGAATTGGTAATTTAATCTCGCAATTATCAAAAGTCCTAGGATATCTTGATCGCGAGAGTATCCCGTTTATTTCCTGATTTTATCACAAACAACATTAAAAGATGCTATTGTGAATTCTACTTAAAAAGCAACCTAAAGTGTAAAAGCACAATTAGGTTTAACTCTCCAAGAGCAATAAATTCTATGAAATAAGACTAATCAATGTAAACAAACGTGTAAAAGCACTAATTTGTTTTAACAAAGGTTATGATTCATATGCGATTAAAAAGATGTATCACTACAAGTAATAATCACAAGATGCTACTAAAAATCAGGGATAAACAACTTTTACGTATTGAAAACCCTAATATAGCTATAGAGATGAAAACCAATCCAATTGATTCCGGACTCAACCGAACTAGCATTCAAATCATATGATAATAAAAATAATGAATCATAAACGATAGAATTGAGACAAAACTAATTCTTAGAATCAAATAACATGCTTGATGAAATCAACTTTATCCCATAACCAATAATTGTATTTAGTTACTCATATTAATGGAGTTCATCATCATAATATTCAAAGAAACAAGATGAAACATAAAAGAAAGTAAACCCTAGAAGTAGTTCTCTGCAAAAGCTCCAAGAATAGAATAAAACGTGATCCCCCAAGTTGTAGAAGTTTTTTTTTCTTTTTGTAGCTTTTCTTCCTTCTAAAACTAGGTCTAGTCTTCAAATTCCATTAGTTGGAAATTCACCCGGCCCACAAGTGAGAGAAACCCGTGTAGAAATTCTGTCCCAAAAACGCTCGCCGGAAAACTGGTTTTTGACCGGAAATTGGCCGGAATCCGGCCCCAGAAAGTAGCCACCGGCTAACTGAGATTCTCCGTAGACAAAATATTCCGTCAGATCACCGTCCAAGTTAACGGTTGAACTAACATTCTTTGTTAGTCACCGAGTCAAGGTACTGAGTCAGCTCGGGTCAAACTCGAGGCTAGCATTGAGTTAGAACGAGTCAGTTGACTAACTCGCCTGACTGAGCTAAGTTGCATGGACAACTCTGCTGCAATCATTTGTTCAGGATTATAGCCATGATGGCTGTGCTGCAATTCAGTCCCCAGCTATTGCCCTTGCTGCCATTTCCTTGTTTACTGCAGCACCAAGTTCTGCAGCTGCAACTCCATTCAGCTATTGCTTGTAATTGCATAACCTTGTAATGCAAAACACCTCTATCCCATGGCAATCACCAACACCACCAGATCTGTAAATCTCTTCTCCCATTTCCACTTCAGGCAGCACCACAACATTGTCTCACCACTACCATTCTTCCTTGTTTCTCAGTCAAAACCACAGACTCGATTCCACCATACAAACCCATAAGCAACTCCAGCTCCATCATACCTGTTCTTCCATGCATTGCAGCTGCTTTATACCCATTTAGCTGCCATCTGCAACTGCAAAATCAGTTCAACATCAGCATCATCACACAACACAAACTCCATTCAAAATCCTCAACAGCTGCACCTGCAATACCATCTGCTCCATTCCCAGACTGCAGCTCATGACCAGTTTCCCAGTATCCTTAACAACACTACTTCCTATTCCATCTGTAATCTCCACTCCAGCTTAGGTCAGCAACACAATATTACCAACTTTTAAATCCACCACCCATTTCATTAACTCCATTGCAGGAACAACTCCATGGCTTGACCAGCTACATCACAGACATACACCACTTGAGCTGTAGCTTCAATACTCCTTATTTATTGTATCAAGCCATCACCACAACAACACCAACTTGAATTCATTACTACTGCCACCTACATAGCAACAGTCACTCATTTGCAGCAATTTCAGTTGCACAAATTCATCTCCAAGCACTGCAGTCTCTCATACACAGTAGCACCCTATCCAGCTGCTCAAATGCCTTCACTCCAGTACTACCCCAACACAGTAAAACCATCTTCTCAGCTCAGTTCAGACTTCATACCAACAACAGTTCAATTCCACATCTTCTTTGAATCTTCAAAATTATACTTCCAGCACAAAACTGCAATTTCAGTGCCACCAGTACAACTCAAGCTTCACCAATAACAGCAGCTTCTTAATCTCAATCTGAGTCTCTCCACATAAACCCTACTTTCTTCAATGGCAGTGAAACCAATTTCTCCTTCTTGCTCAAACCCTAATCGATCTCAACCACCATCATCCACAAATTCCTACAGATTCAACAACAAATACTCATCCTCTTCCTTGTTCTGAAACTCAGATCTCAAACCTATTGAGTTGATCCACTCCTGCTCACAATTTCATAGACCCATTGGTTCAAACACAAATCCTATTTTCTTCCATCTGATCCATGGTCACAACATTCATCTGTTACTGCAATTAGGACAGCTCATTCCATAACTTCACAACATCTCTCCCAACACCAATTCTGAATCATACCCATCTCTTATTTCATCACAAGATCATGAGAACTTCTAACTCGAACCAAAATCCGTATTAAACCCATTCCTCTTGATAACTCCCTGTATGGAGTTATTATCTGAATACAACCCTTGAGTTTCAACCCTATCAGGTCGGACTCTGTGTAACTTTCTTGGCTTCAATTCTCGATCACAGAGCATCACCAATCGAACCCAACTCTCAATTTGACCTCATTCTTCTCCATGAGTTCTTCTCCATTATGTTGAGCTCTAATCTTCAATTCATTGACAGATTCAAATCCTAACCTCATCAATTTCACCAGCAAACCGAAACCCCAGTTCCGCTTTCAACATTTCCATCAACAGAATCATTTCCTTCTCCTTGAACTCAGATTAAACCCAATTTGATCTCGATCGTTTCCCTCATCAACAACAGCAGCTGCTGCTTCTCTTTATTTCTCAATTTTAGCTCACAATGATTGAGAGACAAATCTTTTCTCAATTTTAGGGTTGTAATAATTTTGGTGGATAGTTACACCCCACTGTAGAACCACCCAGATGGGAGCCCCCTTTAATCTTGGATGGCATGTCTATAGTGATCCTCCAAAAGAGTTGCCCCTTAGCGTTGACTGGATTCCCAAGTATGCTCCAAATGAACGCTCTTTCACCTGCCGTAGCCGCGTCTTACATCTTAAATCCACTTCTTCTCTTCAATGTCTTAACATCACTAAAGTTGTCATGCTTTTCAGACAAAAATGCATCACTAAAGCCGACGTAGTAAACCCATCTTCTCAGCTCAGTTCAGACTTCATACCAACAACAATTCAATTCCACATCTTCTTTGAATCTTCAAAATTATACTTCCAGCACAAAACTGCAATTTCAGTGCCACCAGTATAACTCAAGCTTCACCAATAACAACAGCTTCTTAATCTCAATTTGAGTCTCTCCACAGAAACCCTACTTTCTTCAATGGCGGTGAACTAATTTCTCATTCTTGCTCAAACCCTAATCGATCTCAACCACCATCATCCATAAATTCCTACAGATTCAACATCAAATACTCATCCTCTTCCTTGTTCTGAAACTCAGATCTCAAACCTACTGAGTTGATCCACTCCTGCTCACAATTTCACAGACCCATTGGTTCAAACACAAATCCCATTTTCTTCCATCTGATCCATGGTCACAACATGCATCTATTACTGCAATTAGGACAGCTCATTCCATAACTTCACAACATCTCTCCCAACAACAATTCTGAATCATACCCATCTCTTATTTCATCACAAGCTCATGAGAACTTCTAACTCGAACCCAAATCCATATCAAACCCATTCCTCTTGATAACTCCCTGTATGGAGTTATTATTTGAATACAACCCTTGAGTTTCAACCCTATCAGCTCAGACTTTGTGTAACTTTCTTGGCTTCAATTCTCGATCACAGAGCATCACCAATCGAACCCAACTCTCAATTCGACCCCATTCTTCTCCATTATGTTGAGCTCTAATCTTCAATTCATTGACAGATTCAAACCCTAACCTCATAAATTTCACCAGCAAAACAAAACCCCAGTTCCGCTTTCATCATTTCCATCAACAAAATCATTTCCTTCTCCTTAAACTCAGATTAAACCCAGTTTGATCTCGATCGTTTCCCGCATCAACAGCAGCAGCTGCTGCTTCTCTTTCTTTCTCAATTTCAGCACACAATGATTGAGAGACAAATCTTTTCTCAATTTTCGGGTTGTAATAATTTTGGTGGATAGTTACACCCCACTGTAGAACCACCCAGATGGGAGCCCCCTTTAATCTTGGATGGCATGTCTATAGTGCTCCTCCAAAAGAGTTTCCCCTTAGAGTTGACTGGATTCCCAAGTATGCTCCAAATGAATGCTCTTTCACCTGCCGTAGCCGCCTCTTACATCTTAAATCCACTTCTTCTCTTCAATGTCTTAACATCACTGAAGCTGTCATGCTTTTCAGACAAAAATGCATCACTAAAGCCGACATACTTTTCAGACAGAGATGAAGAAATAAAAGCAAATAATGAGAAATAGTCCGCCTCAAACACCATTTGCACATGAGATGATGCTTTTTCCCTGTTTCTTCTTCTTTTGTTCCAAATGACTCCATGGTACCTAAATACTCAAAAACAAAACATAAGATACATAATTTACAAGAAAACTAACAAAGAAAGCATAAACAATTGATAAATATCAAGGTGTTTTAGACACCTATCACCTTCCTCACATTGATGACATGATACCCGACCTTGAACGTGGTAAAATTTGGGGTGAAGCTCCGGAACCGAAAGTACTATTTGGAAACAAGCACTCTTGGGCTCGTACTATCTATTAAACCTATGTAAGCATTTTTTATTTTGTGCATATGTATTTTTTTGGATTTATGCGAAATCTCTTAATCGTATTATCTTCTAATTGTAGGATCATACTAAGGTTGTTCGTGTCTGCCGAAACCAAGCCGCAGCTCATTGGGATTTGTCTATAGAGCATGATGATGTACAAACAATAGTAAAGGATTTTGGTCTATATGTTTTGGTTGAAAATTATCTAAAGCCAGATATTGTGACAGTCAATTGCTTCGTCGAAAGGTACCATGGTGAAACTGATATAATGCACTTCCCGTGGGGAGAGATGACCTTGATCCCTGATGATGCTCAAAACATTCTAGGCTTGAACGTTATCAGCAAATCAATTGCATAAGGATTTGAGTGTCTGGACCTTGAATGGTCGAAGTTGCACGCTTTGACTAACAAGCTATTTGGTTGGGACTTCAAAACTTCTACTGAGAGTTATGAATCCCAGTCTAGTAAGACGAAGACATTCAAGCTGACGATGCTTAAGAAGAGGTTTGAAAATACAAAGCAAAGAAGTTTGGAGGATGTATGGGACCCTGCACAGATTCGTTATACCGCTACTGCATACCTGTTATACATCTTTGGCACTAGGGCATTCCCCGACACTAATGGCAATAGGGTAAGTGCAAACTTTCTTCAGTACTTGGACCCGTTGGAAGATGTTTATATCTATTCTTGGGGCACCGCGGTTATGGACCATCTGATGGCGGAGATGAGAAGGGCCTCTTTGGCTAAAATAAACCAATTTGCCGGGAATTTCACTCTACTCTAGGTAAAAATATTTTCTTAACTTATTTTCTTATGTATATTGTTCACATGTATATATTCATCATGAACTTAGAATAAAAATTTACTTCTTCACATTGGAATAGGTGTGGTGTTATGAACACTTCCCAACCTTGTTCAAGAAGTTCCATTTCTTGAAGACCATTGACCTTCCCGAACCCGATGCCCCTAGAGCTAAGAAGTTCGAGTATAACAACATTCCAAAGCCCGGTAACAATGGTCGACTGATCGAGATGATATTGTCTCTCGAAGAAATGAGTACAGAAGACATTGTGTTTGACCCATATAAGGAGGATAGCGAAAACCGTCAACTTATGAAGTTTGGTAACGTTGCATTTTACAATGGGCCGTTGTTCCACCCAAAAGGATATATCATGGCTGATCCATGCCGTGTGATGCGCCAACATGGATATAAGCAAATATCACGGTTTGAGTCGGCCTCTGATGATAATTATCTTCTTCACTTTTATCTGTTAAATTCAACTCCCAACAAGTTGCATGTAGTGTATGATCCAGATCCGGAACCAACACACTGGAGGGATAGGGAGCCATGTCATTTGGTAGATATTAGTAAGTGGGAGATTGCGGAAAATGGTGATGAAGCTGATAATGACTACATGGAAGATTACCTGAAATGGTCACATCTGTATATCGTGCGCCCTCCCTCCATCGAAGTTCCACCCCAGAAGAAACCTCCTGTTGAAACTCCTACACCTCCACCACCTACGACGGCACAACTTCATAAGACCGTTGGATTGCTAGTAAGTTTTATTAATTGCTTAGTTGTTTAATGTAAACATAATGTTATATATTACTATATACTAATTATGTGTTTATGTATTAAACTAGCTGTTTGTACCGTGTATAAAATACACTAGAAGCCCGTGAATCAAGCCCAAAAATCCCGTTAAAGAAGATTCCAAAAGCCCAGACCGGACTTATTGAGGAAGTCCGGAGGATTATTGAGGAAACCAACACTTGGGTTTATTGAGGAAACCCAGAGGACTTATTATGGAAGCCCAGTCTAGCTTATTATGGAAGCCCAAATGACTTATTATAGAAGTCATTTTGGGATAGACACAAATCTTGGAAGATAAATAGGAATCATCCAAGATAGCTACAAATCTTGGGATATTGATAAGAATCTTCCAAGATAGATACAAATCTTATGAAGATATACAAGGATCTGTTAAGATAGACTCAAATAATGTGAAGATATACAATAATCTCTCAAGATAGACATGCATCTTCAAGGATAGACACAAATATTAAAGGATAAGTACAAATCCATGAGGTTATTTTGGATGACTACAAATCTAGGGCTATTATGGAACTAGATTAGGGTTTTTTGCCTATAAATAGAGGCTAAAAATCCAACTCAACATGATGGAATTTCTATTCCTACATGGAATTCTAGGTTAGCTAACCAAATTATTGTAATCACACATCAATACAATAACTCCCCTATGGGATTCCTCCGTGGATGTAGGCAACACTTGCTGAACCACGTTAAATTCTTGTGTCTATTTTATTTTTCTTCAATTTGTTTCATAACCCTAATTTGACATCATCAACATAAACATCAAATCAATCGTGTTTTGTGCCTAGAATTTATTTTGGGTACGAACATTGGCGCCGACTAAGGGATTCGTAAAAACAATCGTGTTTTACCATTGAGAAAAACGCGGAAGAAATCTGCACGAATTCCATGCAAAAATCAGCAGCAAAAAAGAAGAAAAAACAGGGTTCTTACGTAACTGTTGCAAATTTGACGTAACTGTTACAAACAGATGCAACAACTGTTGCAAAAGTTGCAGAAACAGTAGCTTAAGCGTTACACAACAGTAACAAATATATTTGTCACAGAAGGCGTTGCCAAAGCCTCTCCCTTTCAAGAAAAAGAAGAAAATTATGGGTGCATTGGAGTTGGGATTCAAATGCCTGACCTCCAACTCGTGTTCTGCAATCTTGACCAACTGTGCCAACCATCATTTGTGCAATGAAGCATGACTCATTAATCTTAGTCTGTCTATCACGCGTGATTCGTGCAAAACTTGTTTCGTCAATAACTTCTTTGTTTTAAGTCCGAATTGAGTGATTTTTGGCTCGTTGGAATCCTTTTTGAATTTCCTACAACATGGAAGCGAAAAATCCAATGTTCAAGAAATTTTTATATGCATTTGGGGCAGCAACATGATCGAGTTCGAGGTTCGTGGATAGCGACATGATCGGGTTCGAGGATAGCCACATGATCGAGAGTTCGAAATGAGGATTACTTAGACCCACCAATATTTAGCCTTGCATTGCATCGCAAGCACCTAAAGAATCACCTTGCATGTGAGCACATAAGTCTTGTTCTTATCGCAAGCATAAAATCTCGCCTTGCACGCGAGTACAAAGACTTGCACCTTCGCAAGCATAAAATCACTCCTTGCACGCGAGTACAAAGACTTGCACCTTCGCAAGCATAAAATCTCACCTTGCACGCGAGTACAAAGACTTGCACCTTCGCAAGCATAAAGTCTCGTCTTGACCACGAGCCCAATGCCCGATATTGGTCCAAAGACTCGTACTCAACACAAGCAATACAGCCAGCCTGCCCGAGCAGCAAGAGCTACATCCTTTTTACGTTGCGAGCAAAAAGCCTTGCCCCAGCCGCAAGCACATACCACATTCTCCTCAAGACTCGACTAGATATCGAGCATCACAAGTCCACCACGTGTCAAAAAGTCTCGCCTAGTGATAAGTGCCTAAATTACATCATTTGAATATCAATTTCTTATGCTTTTATAAACTATTTCTTTTGTATTACTGTATATTATGTTTCTTTTGCATTTTTTAGCACTTTGGAGTCATGTGACGAGAAACAATGAAAATCAGGGCTTAATTCATTATTTGGCGAGCTCAAGAATTGATGAACCTGAAGCGTAGAAAATAAGTCTACAATGAGTCAAATAGAGATTACAGGAGCATCAACCCTATTGTCTCAAGGTAGCCAGTGAATTGCAGCTGAAGTTTACTAACTGGACCTACTACTTATCTAAGGACCAACTGATCACCTTTACAACCTAACTATAGAATTAGGTCTAGTGCCTCCTCCCTCCTATTTCAGTTTTTATCTCAGCTCAGTTTTAACCAACCAGCTCTGCACCAAGTCCTGCCGTCATCCAGCCATGGTTCGTGATATGCTCAATGGTTAAGGACAGGATTTGAAGTTTAGAATATGAACCAGGGAAAATGTGAGAGTTTTGGTTCGGTTTGGTTTGTCACTGGAAGCCATTGTTGTCTGCCATTGATGTTTGAAGATTAAGAAGATTCTGAGAGTCCTGGTACGTTTAGGAGAGTTGGGTTTATCTCAAATTCGCAAATGCAGAGAAGAACTTGAGTTCGAGGTTGGTAATCCAGGGAAGAGCAACTGCCTTTGATTTGTGATGTCAAGTGGATGAGAAACTAAATGTTTATTTGTGTCTGAATGTTTAGAACTTTGGGGTTGTGTATGAATGTGACATTCCTGCAGGGAAAGAGTTATGTGGAAGGATTAGAAATAAAGAAATATATTCATCTCCTTCACCACCAGAATGCACATAGCAGGTGCTTGATAAAACACCTGAGAGACCAGTTCTTGTGCTAAATTTATTGTTGCTGGCAGATGTAAACCGTGGTCCTTATGGGTGATTGCCAAGATGGTTTTCCGAAGTGTAGAAAAGCGAAGAATGGACAAAGCAAGAGCTGTAAGAGCTGGGATAGGGTCTGGTCTCATGGTCAAGTTTTGACAGCGAGAATACTTTTGATGAGAAGTGCAACTGAAGGCAAAGGTGGTGCAAATAGCAGCTGTAGTTGGAGGTGAATTTGGAAGGAGGTGTAGGCTGTTGATGTAGGTTTGATGCTGGGATTTGGTGAATCCATGGAGATGAGAATGCATTGGGGACAAATTGCAGCAAGGAGATGGAGTTTGTGATGTTGAAGAACTGGTGCAGCAATTGATGTGAGGATGTTATGGTGGCTTGCTAACACAATGGTTGAAATTTTTACTGCTACAGGCAATTGCAAATGGGGGAATTGGCTGTGGTCGGAACGACTGTGAGTTGCCTCTGTGTAGATGATTGAAGCTGCAATGGAATAGAGAATGGAAGCTTAATAGAGATCGGCGGAGGGCAGTAGTGTTGTGCGCTGAGATGGGGTGCATAGAAGGTTAAGTGTGCAACTGGGTTTGCTATGAAGATGTAGGAGGTTATGTTGTTATTCGAATTCGTGGTGGTTTAAGGTACCAAGGGCAGCGAACAAATGCAGTACAGGAGCTCGACAGTTTGGCAGGATTTTGAACTGTGGTATTAGTGATGGATTAATGATATAAGATGGAGAAGATCATGTGAGTCTGTGGTCGGAGCTGGTAATGGAGCTCGAGACTGCTCTTTCTTAATGGTGACAGTAATGCAGTGAGGTGTTGAAGTTGTGAATGGTTGAATGGTTTGGGCTTATTTCAGATGGCTAGGCCATAGAAATCTGGTGTTGTTGGTTGTACACTGGAATTGTGTTGCTGCCGTGGTCTGAGAACTGGAGCTGAATGGTTTGTGTGAAATGGATGAATGTTCAAGCTTGAGAAGGACATGAAGAATGTGTACTCAAATATGGAGAGTTTGGCTTGGTTGTTCCCATAGAAGCGAACCAGTTTCAATGAAATCAAGTTTAAAGCACTAATCAAAAGATGTGGAAGTGGTGTCGTTATAAACTGTGCAGGGAATGGATTTTGAAGCTGCAGAAACTGTGCGAAAATGGAGCAGAATTGGTGCACCGGTGGTACTAGTTCTGGTTGTCGGATTTCAGAAGTTAAAGCGTGAATTGCAATGTTTCACTGAATCATGAAGGGGGTATGAGTCGGATGCGAAAGTTGGCGCGCGTTTTCGCAAGAGAGAAAGAATTGGTTTGGATGATTTTTGAATGTTTGAAATGCAGAGAAGGAAAGATGAGTTGCTGGAAGTACATACTTGCTGGTGACATTTTCTGATGACAAAGGAAGCCAGAGACAATTTTCTGGCGAACGGATTCCGGTCAACTTTCGGCGATGACGTCGGCAATTCCGGCGACACATTTGGACAGAGATTTTCACACGGGTATTTTCCACACATGAGCTTGGTGGACAAATTTGAGAAGACTTGACCTACTTTTGAGTATCCTTTTGGGAGAGGCATATAAATAGAACTTTTTCTCTAAAAACCTAGGATATTACCTTCTTCTACTTTTGGTTTCTAGGGTTTAGAACATGATAGGGTCTCTCTTTCTTCTTGTTATGAACTCCATTAACATGAGTACTTAATTTTATTATTGGTTATGGAATAGTTGGATTTCACAAAGCATGATTCTTTGATTCAATATATTAGTTTTGTCTCATATTTATCGTTTACGATTCTCTGATAATATAGTCGTATGATTGATTGTTGTTTTGTCAAGTTGAAAATTGGTAGAACTTCTAATCACATCTATTGCTAGTTTGGGGTTTATTATACGTAAACGTGATAATCCTTGAATACAAGTAGCATAAATATGATTATAGTTTGTAGTGATATATTCTTATGATCATATGTAAATCGTGACCTTTGTTAAATCGGATTAGTGCGCTTTTTACGTTCGATTGCTTTGATTGGCCTGATTTCATAGAACTTAATGCATCTATGGAATTAAACTTGATTAGTGCTTTTACACGTTAGGTTGTTCTCTTAGATAGAACTCATACTCGCATCTTTTAATGTGTTTGTTGATGACAAAAGGAGATTTGCGGGATATTCTTGCGATCAAGGTATCCTAGGGATTTTGATAAAAGTTGAGATTAAATATCAATTCTACTTATTGTTTTGAAAGCATGTTAGTGAATGAAAACGAAATCCTTAACCAATATCTTTTCTATTTGATTTGTTTGCTTATTTCTTTATTTGCTTTTATTTTTAGTTTCATAAAAATCAGAAAACTCCTGGTATTTTATATAGGAATACGAAAGCATATTGACAACCTAGTCCTCTATGTGGGATCGATCCTTTCTTGCCCTTGCTATATTTATATTTTGAGTAGTAAGAAAGTGTAATTTATTTTTGACGCATACGACAACGATCAAATTTTGGCGCCGTTGCCGGGGAGGCAACGGTTGTCACTTGTTTTTGGTTTCTTATTTTTGTTTTGTTTTTTTATAGTTTTTCTTATTTTCTGGGTTTTAACCTTGTTTTGAGAATCGTGTTTTAGGTACTTATTTCTCATGGATGGAGCATATTGGAACAACCTCAACAACATGACAACTTCCAACCATTCCATGGGTATAATCAAAACCAATTTATTGGCTATGATCAATATCCTATGGAATATTGTGGTCCTCATACTTATCAACAACCTTATGGCGGGTATGTGTGTGATCAACCACAAGGATTGGAGGATTCTTATGCTCGTGAACAACAAGTCTCTAACTTGTTAGACAACTTTTCCAACTTTGTACGACAAGAGTTTCAAAAAGATAAAGAGACTAGAGACGAGCAACTCCAAGAACTTTGTGAAGGTATTGCTAACTTGCGAAGAGGCATTGATCAATGTAAGGAAGGTATGAATAATACTAATGTGCATATGGTTTGTGATGAATATTTGATTGATGCTAATGTTGAAAAGGGCCAATCCTTGGGCACTTTCGTTGATAATTGTGTAGCTAACTCAACTTTTGATCTTAATAATGATCATTCGCCTATTCAAAAGGATGAGTTAGAGTTTAGCAACACTAAATTCAGTGACGACAAACCTTATGTTAACTATGAAAGTGACAGTAATTATGATACATTGCTTGAAACGACTCATGGTGACAACAAAGAGGAGTGTACAATGGAATCTTTTTGGGATCAAGATGAAGACGAAAAGGAATATGATGACACTAGTGTAGCTTACTCAAGCATTGATCTTTATAATGATCAAGAACCTATTCAAAAGGTAGAGCTTGAGGATGATGCAATGAGTGTTCTAAAAAAGTTCCTTATGGACAGACTTGAATCATGATGGAGTATGTGCCTTACAACAAAAAGGAGTGTGTTGAGAATGTGACCGTTATGACCAATATTGTGGAAGACCCAATTGAACTTGTGAATGATTGTAACGATGATGTTAATGTCGAGACTTTGGTTAAGGCAGAAACGGATGAAGAATGGTTGCAAGGTTTGATAGAGGACCATGATTTACAAGAGGTGAATAATTCACTTGAGTTATTCAAGGATGAAGAGGATTCCGTAATACAAGATATTGTGATAGGTTTGTCTAACCCTTTGCATATTAACTCTTCTCCTTTACCTCTTATTGGTTTAAATATTTATGCTTCGAAAACATTGTTGAATGATTTTGTTTCTAGATTTCTGCCATTAGAGAAATTTGATTCTCATACTATGCAGGGCTATGAACAAGAAACCATGGAAGTATCCGACTCTTATATTCTTTATGCACTTCCAAGTGTGGACAAGAATAAGTATGGGGGAAACTTTTATCGGTTAATAGCTTCGTTTCTGTTTTATATTACTAATATTTGTGCGAAGCTAGTGTTTGAAAAACAGGTGCTATGGGTGGATCCCCAACTTTTCCGATTATTGGTGTATGGGGAATTCAACTTGCAAGTCGGGCCGACGACTTTAAACCAAGCGCTAATGGGAGGCAACCCACTGGTTTTGTGTATCTATCTCTATCTTTTTATTTTATTTTAAGTCTTTTATCTTTATTTTCTTATTTTGTATATTTGCATATAAAAACTCCAACTTTTAGAGATATTTGAACAATTTAGAATAAGCACTAGCCTTTCTAAGTAGATGGAATTTTTTCTTGGTGGTGAGGTGTATATTTTGGCTGAGTTGGGATTAGATACTAACTAAATAGCTTGTTTAGTGTTTATCCTCTATTGTTCAGAAATAACTATGAGTTGGAGTAATGAGTTTTTATCATGCATTTTATTTTCATATTGTGTATATATATCATGTTATGAATTTCCCTCCTTGACTTTCTTTGGACGATTCAATTTACATTGAGGACAATGTAAAGTTTAAGTGGGGGAGTGTTCTCATATAGAGTTTTTAGCCTTGTTATTTTTTTTCCCTTGTGTTCGTATAAACAAAAAAATAGAAAAAAGAAAAAAATTGCTTTATACACTCCGAAACATAGAAACATGTGCCTTTAGGATGACACTATCAATCTAAATGGATGGAACCATCTTGGCTGGAGGAGTTGAGGAACCAATTAACTAAAAAGAATGGACATAGCTAAGAAATCACAAATAACATGATAGTTGTTACCATATCTCGGAATATCACCATATCACATTCGATTTTTATTTTTCCATATTTATCTATTGTTCTCTAAGTGCTTTGGTAGGTCACTAAACATCGACTTGTTATTACTGCTAGGATGAAATAGAGTGATTGAGTTGCTATAAAAAAAAAAAAAAAGAGACCGACCAATTAGACCAAACAGAATAAAAAAAGACACTTGGATATCAGTATGTGTGAAACATTGTCCTTGTCTCCGTCGCCTAAACAAACATGGAATGCAGGATCCAATGCAACTATCACATTCTTGCTGACAAGAAGCATGCGCTTGGATCCAAAAGATCTAATCATGATGTCTACAAAAAAAAAAAGAAAAAAAAAAGAGAAAAAAAAGAGAAAAAAAATGAAAAAGGAAAAGGAAAGAAAGTATTATATTGGTTGAATAAAGTCACTCCTGGTTCCCTTGTATATGCCAGTGAGTTGATGTAGAATTCAGACCAGTAGCTCAATCCAATAGGATGCATAGGTTCATCTTGGTAGTGACCTTCAGACAGATATGGGAAACACCAATCACTTGTGAACATTCGCCAACATCTACATCTATATCCATCTTATTAATCTTTTCATTGTGATTGTGGTTTGTTAGTTTCCGAGTATTATGGCTTGTTCGGCTATCTAATTAAAGCTTTATTTACTAATATATCAATTGAATTTGTGCAAGGTACCTCCTCCTATAGTCATTTTGGATTCGTTCATTGATTTTTCACAAATAGACGGAATTGGAAATATAGGTTTTGTATGTATATCTCTAGTAAACCTTCACGAGGCTATAACTCGTCCACTAGGGACACCTAGGGGTTTAAAGGCTAGTTATTTATGCTAAAAGTAACTGTAATCTCGACGAGAAGGAGTTGTTGTATTTTAGTTTTGTTCTGTTTGCTCGAGGACTAGCAAAGATGAAGTGTGGGGTTTTTTGATAAGTGCCTAAATTACATCATTTGAATATCAATTACTTATGCTTTTCTAAACTATTTCTTTTGTATTACTGTATATTATGTTTCTTTTGCATTTTGTAGTACTTTGGAGTCATGTGATGAGAAACAATGAAAATCATGGCTTAATTCATTATTTGGCGAGCTCAAGAATTGATGAACCTGAAGGGTAGCAAATGAGTCTACAATGAGTCAAATAGAGATTACAGGAGCATCAGCCCCATTGTCTCAAGGCAGCCAGTGAATTGCAGCTGCAGTTTACTAACTGGACCTGCTACTTAGCTAAGGACCAGCTGATCACCTTTACTACCTAACTACAGAATTAGGTCGAGTGCCTCCTCTCTCCTATTTCAGTTTTCGTCCCAGCTCAGTTTTAACCAACCAGCTCTGCACCAAGTCCTGCCGCCATACATCCATGGTTCGTGATATGCTCAATGGGTTAGGACAGGATTTGAAGTTTAGAATACGAACCAGGGAAAATATGAGAGTTTTGGTTCGGTTTGGTTTGTCACTGGAATCCATTGCTGTCTGACATTGATGTTTGAAGATTAAAAAGAGTCTGAGAGTCCTGGTACGTTTAGGAGAGTTGGGTTTATCTCAAATTCGAAAATGCAGAGAAGAACTTGAGTTCGAGGTTGGTAATCCAGGTAAGATCAACTACCTTTGATTTGTGATGTCAAGTGGATGAGAAAATGAATGTTTATTTGTATCTGAATGTTTAGAACTCTGGGGTTATGTATGAATGTGACATTTCCGCAGGGAAAGAGTTATGTGGAAGGATTATAAATCAAACAGTATATTCATCTCTTTCACCACCAAAATGCACATAGCATGTGCTTGATAAAACGCCTGAGAGACCAGTTCTTGTGCTAAATTTATTGTTCCTGGCAGATGTAAACCGTGGTCCTTATGGGTTATTGCCAAGATGGTTTTCCTAAGTGTAGAAAAGCGAAGAATGGACAAAGCAAGAGCTGGGATAGGGTCTGGTCTCATGGTCAAGTTTTGACAGTGAGAATACTTTTGATGAGAAGTGCAACTGAAGGCAAAGGTGGTGCAAATGGCAGCTGTAGTTGGAGGTGAATCTGGAAGGAGGTGTAGGCTGTTGATGTAGGTTTGCTGCTGGGATTTGGTGAAGCCATGGAGATGAGAATGCATTGGGGACTAATTTCAGCAAGGAGATGAAGTTTGTGTTGTTGAAGAACTGGTGCAGCAATTGATGTGAGGATGTTATGGTGGCTTGCTAACGCAATGGTTGAAATTTTTACTGCTAAAGGCAATTGCAGATAGGGGAATTTGCCATGGTCGGAATGACTGTGAGTTGCTTCTGTGTAGATGATTGAAGCTGCAATAGAATAGAGAATGAAATCTTAACAGAGATCGGCGGAGGGAAGTAGTATTGTGCGCTGAGATTGGGTGCATAGAAGGTTAAGTGTGCAACTGGGTTTGCTGTGAAGTTGTAGGAGGTTATGTTGTTGTTCGAATTCGTGGTGGTTTAAGGTACCAAGGGCAGCGAATAAATGCAGTACATGAACTCGACAGTTTGGCAGGATTTTGAAATGTGGTATTGGTGATGGATCAATGATATAATATGGAGAAGATCATGGGAGTTTGTGGTCGGAGCTGGGAATGGAGCTCGAGACTGCTCTTTCTTAATGGTGGCAGTAATGCAGTGAGGTGTTGAAGTTGTGAATGGTTGAATGGTTTGGGCTTATTTCAGATGGTTAGGCCATAGAAATCTGGTGATGTTGGTTGTACACTGGAATTGTGTTGCTGCCGTGGTCTGGGAATTGGAGCTGAATGGTTTGTGTGAAATGGATGAATGTTCAAGCTTGAGAAGGACATGAAGAATGTGTACTCAAATATGGAGAGTTTGGCTTGGTTGTTCCCATAGAAGTGAACCAGTTTCAATGAAATCAAGTTTAAAGTACTAATCAAAAGATGTGGAAGTGGTGTTGTTATAAACTGGGCAGGGAATGGATTTTGAAGCTGCAGAAACTGTGCGAAAACGAAGCAGAATTGGTGCACCGGTGGTACTAGTTCTGGTTGTCGGATTTCAGAAGTTAAAGCGTGAATTGCAGTGTTTCACTGAATCATGAAGGGGGTATGAGTCGGATGTGGAAGTTGGCGGACGGATATATGAGCTAGGAGTCACGCTTTTGGGCGCATTTTCGCAAGAGAGAAAGAATTGGTTTGGATGATTTTTGAATGTTTGAAATGAAGAGAAGGAAAGATGAGTTACTGGAAGTACATACTTGCTGGTGACAGTTTCTGATGACAAAGGCGGCCAGAGACAATTTTCCGACGACCGGATTTCGGCCAACTTCCAGCGATGACGTCAGCAATTCCGGTGACACTTTTGGACAGAGATTTTCACACGGGTATTTTCCACACATGGGCTTGGTGGACGAATTTGAGACGGGTTTTGAGAAGACTTGACCTACTTTTGAGTATCCTTTTGGGAGAGGCATATAAATAGAACTTTTTCTCTAAAAACCTATGATATTACCTTCTTCTACTTTTGGTTTCTAGGGTTTAGAACATGATAGGGTCTCTCTTTCTTCTTGTTATGAACTCCATTAACATGAGTACTTAATTTTATTATTGGTTATGGAATAGTTGGATTTCACAAAGCATGATTCTTTGATTCAATATATTAGTTTTGTCTCATATATATCGTTTACGATTCTCTGAAAATATAGTCGTATGATTGATTGTTGTTTTGTGAAGTTGCAAATTGGTAGAACTTCTAATCACATCTATTGCTAGTTTAGGGTTTATTATACGTAAAAGTGATAATCCTTGAATACAAGTAGCATAAATATGATTATAGTTTGTAGTGATATATTCTTATGATCATATGTGAATCGTGACCTTTGTTAAATCGGATTAGTGCGCTTTCCACGTTCGATTGCTTTGATTGGACTGATTTCATACAACTTAATGCATCTAGGGAATTAAACTTGATTAGTGCTTTTACACGTTAGGTTGTTCTCTTAGATAGAACTCATACTCGCATCTTATAATGTGTTTGTTGATGACAAAAGGAGATTTGTGGGATATTCTTCCGATCAAGGTATCCTAGGGCTTTTGATAAAAGTTGAGATTAAATATCAATTCTACTTATTGTTTTGAAAGCATGTTAGTGAATGAAAACGAAATCCTTAACCAATATCTTTTCTATTTGATTTGTTTGCTTATTTCTTTATTTGCTTTTATTTTTAGTTTCATAAAAATCAAAAAACTCCCAGTATTTTATATAGGAATCCGAAAGCATATTGACAACCTAGTCCTCTTTGTGGGATCGATCCTTTCTTGCCCTTACTATATTTATATTTTGAGTAGTAAGAAAGTGTAATTTATTTTTGACGCATACGACAGCGATCACCTAGCACGTGAGCAATATTTTTTTTATTTTTTATTTTTTGTGCAGGTTATCACAGTTGGGGGCGTCTTCGCATTGTCTCTACAAATGCTTGGGGGAGAGTTACGTCATCAACGGTCGACGCAGAAGGAAAAAAAAACTTCTTCACCCCCAACAAGTTGGAGGTTAAGAGGGGGAGATGTTTGTACCGTGTATAAAATACACTAGAAGCCCGTGAATCAAGCCCAAAAAGCCCGTTAAAGAAGATTCCAAAAGCCCAGACCGGACTTATTGAGGAAGTCCGGAGGATTATTGAGGAAACCAACACTTGGGTTTATTGAGGAAACCCAGGGGACTTATTATGGAAGCCCAGTCTAGCTTATTATGGAAGCCCAAATGACTTATTATAGAAGTCATTTTGGGATAGACACAAATCTTGGAAGATAAATAGGAATCATCCAAGATAGCTACAAATCTTAGGAGATTGATAAGAATCTTCCAAGATAGATACAAATCTTATGAAGATATACAAGGATTTGTTAAGATAGACTCAAATCATGTGAAGATATACAAGAATCTCTCAAGATAGACATGCATATTCAAGGATAGAAACGAATATTAAAGGATAAGTACAAATCCATGAGGTTATTTTGGATGACTACAAATCTAGGGTTATTATGGAACTAGATTAGGGTTTTTTGCCTATAAATAGAGGCTAAAAATCCAACTCAACATGATGGAATTTCTATTCCTACATGGAATTCTAGGTTAGCTAACCAAATTATTGTAATCACACATCAATACAATAACTCCCCTATGGGATTCCTCTGTGGATGTAGGCAACACTTGCCGAAAAACGTTAAATTCTTGTGTCTCTTTTATTTTTCTTCAATTTGTTTCATAACCCTAATTTGACATCATCAACATCAACATCAAATCAATCATGTTTTGTGCCTAGAATTTATTTTGGGTACGAACACTAGCGCATCGGCTTCGCAACTTGAAGAAGATGTTTGGTTGCAAGTACGATGAAGGAGTGGTGATATCCCTTCAAGAAATCAAGGAAGTCGAGCAAAAGCTTGATAGAATTGAAGAAACCGACCCTAGTGCAAAAGCTTTGTTCGGAGAAACGAGGAAGGCGCCCTCCAAAAAGAAACTAAAGACCAAGTGAACAATGGGTGGTTATTCTAATTGTGTTGAACATGTCTAGATTAAACTTGTTTTCGTTTGAACAATAAGTGGTTATTTTAATGGGTTAACTCTTTAGTTATTTGGTTTGCTTTTGGTTTATGCTACCTTGATTAAAAACCCTTAAGCAGAATCCAGTTGTTTGGTTTATGTTCAACATGTCTGGATTTCTAGTGAAAGATTATAAATTCCGGCATAGATGATTTCAGTTCCAGAAACACCGGTACTTGTACCGGCATCCTAGAAATTTACAATTCAATGCCGGCTCCAGAGTGTCGGAATTGAAATTGTCTCTAATTCTATTACGGAATAAAAAGTTAAAAAATTTCATGTTCCTGTATAGATTTTGACAACTACCGGCATGGTGATTTTTTTTAAATTCTATGCCGGTATTATAATTTTTCAATTTCCTACACTGTTGACAGAAAACCGGCATAGTTATGTCGATTCAATCAATGCCGGCACTCTGCTAAAAATTTGTTTCAAATGCTCTATTATTTCATTCCTAAGTAATCTATTACATTGGATTTGATACTTTAAATTAAAACATGGTAAAAAACATTCAATGAATTGCACTTTGTTAGAGATAATCTATTTTCATCGCTTTTCAACAATTGCGGAACCTTTGAGACTTTCCCGAATCTGTTCGAAGACATCGTCCGGGATTGGGGTGTCAAGGATCATCTTCACTGGTTTTTATTCTTTTTTAACATATTCCTTTCCCTTCATATAACACCCATCACACCCATCGATAGGCTTGCATTGTCCCTTGTGGTTTTCTCTTGACTCTGCTAGTTCAACAGCTTTGTCAAACCATTGAAACTCATCGCACTTTGGGTGATTCAAACACCTTAGAAACATTCTTCCATTTTCAGCATCATCAGTTTTTGCAATCCAAAACTGGCGTATCCCATCACAGCTTCTACACTTTGAATAAATAAAAGGGCAGTCCATTGCTAGATGAGATGGTGACTTACAAATTTGACACTTGCAATGATGACTCTGTAACAAAAAATTATATTAGTTATGCGTCATGGTAATGAAGATTGTATTGTTAGTAATTATTAATCTACTTACTTTGCAAGAGATAGATGATGAATCTCCCATCGCTTGTGAAGCTTTAACCGTGCTTGATTTGTTGAGAGAAGGATTTTTGTTATTTTGTGTGTGGTTTGTATAGATTTTCGCCAAGGAATGGGGGTATTATATACAAATGATTCTCCGACGGTCTTATTTTCCAAAAAACTAGCCGTTTTTTTTTTGAATTTCACCAATACCGGCATGTTCGATATTGAAGATTCAATGCCGGTATTGGTGACATATTTGGTCGAATCTCTGTGAATACAAACCGGCATGGTAAGCTTATGGAAATCAAAACCGGAATTCAGTACTGGTATAGTTGTTCACAATGACATCAATTCCGGTTCTGGTTATTTTCAAAAAGACTAGTCGTTGAGGTTTCTCACTATATAAAGAGAGCTAATACTTGGACCCAAAAGTCCAAAACCATTGTGTTCTTATATATGTCCTTTAGCCTCTTAACTTATAAACCCTACACCCTAGAATAATCATCTATAAATAACTTAGTACAGTACCTAACCCCACATTCAACAAATGGCATCGTTTGACTCAGAGGAAGATTTAGCAATCACCCAAGCATGGTATGCTGAAACTCGTCCTTCAATTATAGATAACATCACGCGGAATTCCATGTGGTTGAAGATTTTTAACAAATTTGTTCACGACTATGGTAACCAAAAAGGAAGAAGTGCTAAAAAAAATTGAGGAACGACACGACATCATCCTAAATGCGGTGGTTGAGTATCTAAAATTGAAACACAGGATTCATCAAGCTAACCGCAATAGATTGTCTCCTCAACAACTTGTATGTATTTTTATGATTAATTCGACATAATTCACTATTTTTGAATTTGTATGTAACAACCATAATGTGTGCATTGTTTTTGTGCCATGAAGCCGTGAAAACGCATTACTTACAAGAAAAGGGAGAAGCATTCTTGTTTGAAGCCAACGTCAACCATATTGTAACCAAAGTCACGAAGTACCACCAGCTGGGTGAATCGGATACGGATTCTTCTTAAGAAGATTGATAGTTTAGGGGTAATTGCTTAGGTTTTTAGGGTGTTCTATTCGGTTTTTTTGTAAGGTTTTGTGGGTACATATCTATGTAAACCCGTAATACACTGCCGACGTAGACTTAATATATATTTGAATGCCGATAGTAGGTTCCTAATTTCTTTATGTTCCTGTGTACAATTTACGTATTTTCGGCACACACTTTTGATACTCTACATTGCCGGTTCAGAGTGCCGGCATACACGTAAACCATATATCAGTGCCGATACTTAAGATTCAATGCCCAGCAACTATTTTTTCAAACTATAAACCTGTAAAGTAAATTGCCGGCGTAGATTTGAGGTTACCGACAATTCCGGTACCATAAAGTGGAAAAAAGTCTTTGTGTACTCGTCTATTTAAAGTGGCTACACCTATTACAGTTGATACATTTCTATGATGGCAAAAAACTCACCCACTACCGATTTCAGAGAATATTTATATGAAAAAAAAAAGTCTCAACTTCGGTAGGGAATCAATCATCATCCACCACCAACTCAATTCCCATGATACTAGAAAAACTTAGAAGGAAGGACCAAACCTCCAAGTCAATTGCCGCAATGGAAGAAGAGATACTTATAAGGAAAATAGAAGAAGAAGAGGCAGCAAAGGAAGATTACTATCGCGAAGAAACAAAGAGAATATACGAACGTGCAAAACAAGCGAAGATTGAAGCGGATGTTGAGAAAGAAACCAAATGGATCAAAAATTACTACATAGTATCGGATTTCCCGGAAGATCATTGCCCTCCAAACCTTTTTTGGGGTCTTGTTGCGGATGGTCCTTATATGCCGGAGTTCGTGGATAGTAAGTCCAAAAAACGTAAAATAGATTACGGGGATGAGTTTGTATCGCATCGGACAACAGACCTCATAAAATTATGTCGCAAATACAACGAGTTTCTCGCAATATACCGAGATAATAGGTTTCAAGCTCAGGCTGCATACACCAAATAGAGAAAAGATCCTTTTAGGCATTTCGAAGCCGCTTTGTTTGTTGAATCTCGTACCAAGAAATGATGTTAGTTGCAATTAGCTTGAGATCTTTCATTTTATGTGTAAGGTTGTTCAAGTGTTTAATGATTTTAAGTCTATTTCCTTAGGATTAATATGAAGTTTCTTTGGTTTGAGGTTAATGTTGTTTATTTCATCAAGTTTCTTTCACATACCGGCATTGATAAATACACCAAATTATATTTAAGTGCAGACGCTGGTATTGAATGGTGCACCAAATATTAAGCCGGCATCATATTGACAATTTAAACATATTCTCAGAATGCCGGCATTGAATTGTTTCATGTATCCATGCCAGCATTCTGACGGTTACAATTTGAAACTCATTCATTCCACTTGTTTGACGGTTACAAACTACTTTAACCCAGTTTTTGGACGGTTACAAAATCTTTAATGCGTCGGTTACAAACTTCTCATTCTATTTAAGTGACGGTTTTGGATACGAAATTATTCAATCTGCCTTTGTATTCAATCTCCATATTTTTTCATCTTCCATACCAAAGACAATGGGTCCTCGCAAATCTCATGAAAAACCCAATCCACAAATACATGTAGATGAACCGCAAGAAAGTCCTGAAGAGTCTGTGGGTGAGGCGAGCATAAAAAATTTGATGCGGTAAGTTAAGTATTTGTTGAATTGAATTATTTTTAGGGTTTATCCCATAATATATAACACAAAGTCAAACTTTCTTGTTTAGTCTTTATACTACACTATAATTATAATTTGAAATTGCAATCTAGTCAATTGAAAATCTGTTCTATTCGCGGTCGAATTCAATTTGAAAATCATGCCGGATTTTATGTCTTCAATTCCGATTGTATTGCATGAGATTGCCGGCATACAAAATTAGTCAAATGGTATGCCGGTTACATGTCCCAGCATTGTATATTTGATCAATACTATGCCGTTTTTATTTGGCTGCTTTGTTAAAAACTCTGTTCAAAAATCACATAGTTCCAGCATGCTCATAAATATATTTGACAATGCCGGTATCTATTCCGGCATTCTCGATATTTTTACAAACTATGCCGGTTTGGTTTCCCTAGACTTGTTATTCTCTGTATAGAATTCAAGAAAACCGGCATATAATTTATAATTTCTTACTATGCCGGTTGCAGTACCGGCACTCATATTTGGTTCCATTTCTATGCCAGCGTCCGGTGTATAACTTAGTTTAACGTATTGGAACATAGGTCCAAAGCATCAAAAAAGGACAAAGGAAAAGGTAAAGTAGTTGTAGAACCAAAACGTAAGTCTTCTCGACGTAGCCGTCCTGATCCGGCTACTGTTAAGGTCACAATTCGGGATGAACCTATAAGCGACTCAACCAGCAGTGATGATGATGATGATGATGATGATTGGGAAACTGCGCCTGTACCAGAACGAGCTGGTGGCTCATCCTTACAAGCAGCTGATGTCGGAGTTGAAGCCTATAAGGATGATGAAAATTCACCCCCAGCCCACCTTCCTGATAAAGAAGACATCATTCCAGACCTCGTTGATGGCAAACATTGGGGTCAACCGAAAAACCCGCAACTCTTATTTTCCTACAAAGACTCTTGGGCTCGTTGGATCTATCAAACTTATGTAAGACGTTTGCATCTTGTTATTACAATATTTATCTGTGATCAAGTGAATTTAACTAAGTTTGGTGTGTTTTTATAGGACTACAAGAAAGCCTTCCGAGTTAGCCGCCATCAATAATCAGATGTATGGACTTTGAAGGATGAGTGTGCGGCTGTTAAAACAGTAGTCAAAGCATCTGGGTTGTATACTGCGATAAAGAATTATGTGGCCACTGATACCGTCACGACAAACTATTTTTTGGAGAGGTTTTATGGTGAAACTGACACCATTCATTTTCCTTTTGGCGAGATGACCATTATCCCTAAAGATGTCCAAAGGATAATGGGTCTAGAGGTTGTTGGGAAAGATGTTAAGGTAGGAGATGACTCTAAGGACCTAGAATGGGACAAGATCTATGAGATCACTGAAAGGTTGTTTGGATGGAACAAGGAAACCACTTTGGAAAATTTGTACAAGACAAGGACTTCCCAGACAAAGACTATCACATTCGTCAAACTCATTGAATTTTTTAGGGATACGAAGAACAAGGTATTGACTCTCGAACAAGTTCAGCAAAGCGCCGCTGCTTATATGTTGTTTATCTTGGGATCCGCTATATTCCCCGACGCAAATGGTAATAAGGTGCATATGAACCTCCTACAATACTTGGATCCATTGGAAAAGGTTCATGAGTATTCTTGGGGCACTGCTTTCTTGGCACATTTTTTGGCAGAAATGCGTCGAGCTTCTAAGGCGAAAGCCCGTCAATTTAATGGGAATTTCACTGTGATTCAGGTATAGAGAACTACCTATTTTGTGATCATTATCATTAAATTTATTAGTTTCCAATTATTTTATTTTCTTACACATTTCATTGAAATGATCTTTCATGGGCACAGGTGTGGTCTTATGAACACTTCCAAAGTTTGTTCGTAGGGTATAAAGGATTGAAGACTATCCGTGGATATTGTAGTTGCGGATTATCTCACAACTACACCCTCATAAGAATCCATTAAAATGATTCTTAAACCTAATTAATTTGATATGAAACTAAGAATTAAGGTACTAAAATTATAAAGAGACACAAAGATTTTTACGTGGTTCGATCAATGTGATCTACATCCACGGTGCTTCACTAGTGATTGTATGTAATTACATGATTTTACAATTGAGACTCCATTAAATAATATTTGGAGCTCTAGTTTTTTGAGGAAGAAGATGATAAAGATAATAAATCTCTCCTAACATTTTCTCTCTCCTCCTAAAATTATCCTCTCTTGCTAAAAAGATCCCTCCCAATTCTCATGCCTAAATGGCTATTTATATAATCTTACAAAATATGACAGTTGTGTTGTCCCGCCATTTCGGATTTGAGAATTATCTTGCGAAACTTTGTAACTTCACTTCACGAACTTCTTGAGAAACTTCGTAACTTCACTTCACGAATTTCTTTTGCTTTCCTCGTGATTTCCTTTGCTCGCAAAATATTCTTTGCTCGCAAGATGTCTTTTCTCTCCATGATTTCGTAAGCTATCATTTGTTGTGATATTCCGCTCCTACATCTTGCCTCTTTTTTCTTGAATATTGCTTGAAGAGTGATCTTTAAGAAAAAATCCGTTGTAGTAGTCTTTGATTTTTGCTGATGAAGGAACGAGCGAAAGAATATCAAACCCAAAAAGTATATACTTGCCTCTATTCTTTTGCGAAGTTCTGAAGCTTTAAGAAGTAATTAGAAGTATCATCTTGCGAAGTATGAAGTGTGTGAAGTACCCTTAAAGAAGTATGAAGTATAAGAAATATAAAATATCCTTGAAGAAGTATAAGAAGTACTCAATCCTCGAAATATATAAGAAGTATGAAGTATCCTTAAGAAGTATAAGAAGTATTTAATCCTCGAAATATATAAGAAGTATGGAATATCCTTGATGAGGGTGATAAATATTGCCTCTGTTCATGTGAAATTATTAATCCATTTTTGGTGAGGATTCTTGCTGAGAAGATAAAGAACATAAAATATTTTCTTGGGTATCCATAGTTGCCTCTGTTCTTTATCTATGAAGGAAAATCCTTGAGAAAATGTTGAATAATTAAATTGCGTCTCTATTCTTATCTTGCCTCTACCTCAAGTGGTAACCCTGTTAACTTCTGAATTTTTCTGCAAATTTCTGAATTTTTCTGCGAATTTCTGGGGTTTTCTGCGAATTTCTGAACTTCTAAATAGTGCTGCAAATAGTGTTGCGAATATAGTGTTGCGAATATACTGTTGCAAATATACTGTTGCGAATTATGAATAGTCCTGCGAATTATGAATGTTTTTGCGAAGTTTCGCGGTATTATCCTGTAAAATTTTGTAAAATACTTATGCGAATATAATATTTATGTAATGATTATGTTATGAAATATGTATGCAATGCTCATGCCATGAAATGTTTATGCAATGCTTTTATGATGCGAGTATAATGCATGTATGATGAGAATGCATATCTATTATGATGCATAGCTAATGTTTGTGTTACTTAGCTCATTTTGCTGTGGTAAAATTGATATATCTTTGAGTTGCCTCCATTCATATAATCATCTTCGCAAGTTTACTTGTGTATTTTCGCGAATGAAATCGCCTCTTCTAGTATGACTTCGTGATATATATTCTTGTAAAAATTCTTCAATGATATTGATGGAATTGTCTTCTTTGATATATATTGTCTTCAAAATTCTTCAATGATCTTGATGGAATTGTCTTCTTTGATATATATTCTCTTCAAAATTCTTCAATGATCTTGATGGAATTGTCTTCTTTGTTAGGACTTCATGATGTATATTCTTGTAAGAATTCTTCAATGATATTGATGGAATAAATTTCATGAATTGCTGTGGTCTTATCATGCCTTCCTAAGTAAAGGTCTTATTTTTCCACCTCTTTTGTGATAATATTTTGTACTTGCGATAATATGACAAGTCTGAACATTCTTGCGAATATACAACCTCGTGACATTATCGTCTTGCGATGAAATCGCAGGACGTCTTTACACTTTCATGCAAAAACCCATTGATCCCATCTTATCTTCATTGTTATGTTTCACGAGTTTTTTTTTTTTTTTTTTTTTTTTTTTTTTTTTTTTTTTTAGAAGGCTCTCAGAAGTTCAATTGTTGCACAAATATGACAAGCCTTTATGTTTTCGCAAACAAGAAGCCTCGTGACATTTGCGTCTTATAGCACGTATCAGCTCCCTAATAGAGGGTGCTGCCCTTTATCTTCCCCCTGGTTGCCCCTTCAAGGAAGCGTACATCGACCATACAAGGTTAGCTCTTCCCATCCGGTTCTGCCAACAACCAGCTTTTGATCGCAACCTCTTATCCTTTTTCCTATAGGGATTATAGTTACGAGGTTGCACCCTATGGGGTATCTTTGGGCCAAGTGCATCATTTGCCAAGACTTGTCAAAAATGGCAGATGTGGTTCAACCTCACCGGCACTCTTGACTCAACCGTGTACCTCGGCGCCTTGATCGTTTTCTGCACTTCTTGGGAAAGACAGTATGCCTTAGTCTCCCAACCTAAATCTTCTTACACCGCATTTTATATTGCGTAATGTCGCTAGATTAGGTGAGAATCCAAGGTGTCTAACCCGGATAGGTACCCCATTATTGGGTTGTACCCCTAAAATTTTACCATGTACTAAGGGCCCTTGGTGGTGTTCCGGTTACCCTTAGCCACGTTTATAGGTACCCCCTTAAATGACGTACTTTAGGACTTTGCCTCTTACGAAATATAGCTTCGCGAACTAGGGTGTACGCCACAAAGGTTTGCCTGTATAAAATTTTCCGCGGCTCTCTTTCTTTTTTGGAGGCTGATCACAGATTGCGGTCTTTTATTCGCAAATTAATGAAAGTTTAATCGCAATTGATTTTTGGCGGTATTTTTCCGCCTTTTTAAAAATTCATCGTAAATTTTTCATGTATATAAAATGTTGAATGTTTTCATGAAATGTTTAGTATAAGAAGTATGAGAAGTATCCACATCACATCTTTAAATCAAAATTATTCTATAGAAATATAGGAATTGAATTTTCTCTGTTTTTTGCAATTTTGAAGTCTTTGAAATTTATTTATTTATTTTTTTATTTTTTTGAGATCTTTAAATTTTTGCGATGAACTCATTTTTGAATTTTGCGATTGTATCGCTTTTTACCAATCTAAAAAATCTTTGAAATGTTTTGAAATCTTAGAAATTGTAGAAATTTTACGAGTATATCGGTTTTAGTAAATAAAATCAAAATTCTTTTGTCTTTAGTAAATAAAGTATTCAAAGAAATGGTACTTACCTTTTTACGGCTTGTTGTTGTTTCTTGCGAAATATATGATTTGATTCTTGGATCTTTAATCATCCGTTGGTATTGTTGAGAATTTATATTGCGAACTGATATTGTCAAGTTGTTGCGAACTGATATTGTTTTTGCGAATTGATGTTGTCAAGTTGTTGCGAACTAACATTGCTAAGTTGTTGCGAACTGATATTGTTTTTGCAAGTTTACGTTGTCAATGGGTTGAATAGATGCTTTGAAATGCATGAATTTGTACGAAGTATTTGTTTGTGTTGCGTGTGTTCGTAAGGGAAGCATCTGAATATGGGCTCTGGAGAACTGAACTTCGCAGGGGGTATGTTGTTCGCAGAGAATATTTGAATCATTTCTCTGTTAGTTGAGCTTGAGGCGTTGCGTTTTGGCGAATTTCTTTGCTGTTGTTGCTGAAGTAACTCCCTTTTTCCGCCTTTAGATCCCTTGCTTCAATTCATGTTTGCTTCCCTCTCTTCGTTACTTTTTTCTTGTCTGGGTCAGTTCGCAAAGTACTCATTTTGCTGCGTTTGTTCGTGAAATATTCACTTTGCTGCGTTTGTTCGTGAAATATTCACTTTGCTGGGAATCAAATGTACTATCTACTGTTTGTATTATATGGTAAAATTTACTATCTGCGTTTGTTTTCTATGGTTGAATGCTTCTGGACCAAGTTCTTGGGTATCATGAATTTCCTGAACATGACCTTCGCAGCTTTTGTTGCTTTCTATCACCACATAAGTTGTACTCATTTATTTCTTTGATTCGCTAGTAGTTTGTCTTTCCTGGTAATTTTCCTATAATATGCGTCATTTGATGTTACTTGTGTTTTAGGTGCGTCTTCTTCTCCTGCAGTATTTTTTAACTTCGCAAGAAATTAATAACTTTACGTAAAGCTTCCTCTCCCGTACTCTTCCTCATGTAGTCCTCTTGCTTGTCTAAAACGGTTGATCCAAGATGATTATTCCCGTCATTGGTATATTGCAGCAACTCCTTTTAACTTCGTCCACTTGAAAGGGCGCCTCGGATTTTTCTTTGGTGAAGTGAAGTGTGATTAGAGTTGCTTCGTCATTTTCTTGATACGAAGTGAACTTGACTACTACATTTTTCTTCTCGCGAATTATCATGATTTTGTGGACGTAAATGACGAGATGGGTGAGTTGCAGAGATGAGACATCATATTTGTTAATCTTTCTTCTTCCTCCAACTTCATAGCCAAACTTAAGCACAAACCGAACTCCACCATTATATCTTCGCATGAATTCTTCCTTCTTAGTTATTTCTGCGAAGTACAACCCTCCTTGTTGTATTAGCTCATGGTTCTTTCGACTTGAAATTATTATTCTCAATCGGTTTGCCACTCGTTGATGTTCGATAAGTAATCACTGGATTTAATGTTCGTTGGAATTTCTTTATCTAGCTCGTGATTGTTGGGGCTTTCTCTTATGCTTGTGAAATTATCACCATCTTCCATCTTCTTTAACTTATTAATAATAAGTTGGTGGTCTAGATGATTTGCTTAGGAATTATCCTATCATCGCAATAATTGATGACAAAGTAAACTTCGCAATAATATCTTCGCAATGATATCCTATAAAGAGGTTTGCGAAGAAAATGCTTGATTTGTCTTTGCATGGTAGAAACATTTCATATTCCTTAAGCATCTGCTTGGTGTTGTTGTACTCCAATATGTACTGAATTTCCACATTTCTTTCGATTATTCTTTATATTCTTTCTCCCAATAATCTCCCCATTCTTTATGTCCATTGTTTCTTTCTCAATAGTTTCTGTTGATGTTGCTTTCTCTTGGACTCCATTGAAAATTTTCCGTTTGTTGATGGTGTCTTGATTAAAATGAGTTCCTAATTGCTGATGGTACTATAACATCCTAGTATATTCTTGCGTTAAGGTTGAGTAAAAACAATTCCTTTGCAGCAGTACTCCATCGTCTGTTGCTTTAATCACAGTATGGTTATCTTCGCATGATTCTACATTTGAGTTTACAAAGCCATCATTAATTTTCCCTAGTTAGTCGTTGGATTTGAACTGGCTTTATATTCATCAAAATGATCGTCGATGAAGTGGCTTTATTTAATTAATCTCCTTTGAAATTGCACTTCACTGGAGTAATTTCGAGTATGCGATTTCCTTTTCTTTCTGCGAATATGGCTGTTATAATTCAATTTCTTCGTCTACCTTGAATCACTAGACCTAAATTTTTGAGAACAAAATTAAAGAATTAGAAAGGAAGATTCATCTGTTTCGATTGTTCATTGTCGAGGATTCCGGATACTTTCACTTTGTTGATGATTTTCTTCTTTTAATTCCGCGAACGCAACTTTCACTTTGAATCTATTTCTCATTTGGCTTTTCCAAACTTCTAGTATCACCCGTTATCTGCTAATAGAATTCCTTTACTGGAATTTCCATCTTTGTTCCCTAATTTTGTTGATCTAGTAGATTCACATCTCACAATTTCTAATTTCTTCTAGTCTTCTTCCATCCAACAAGCAGGTCCCCGTTTCTAGCGCCAATTATGTAGTTGCGGATTATCTCACAACTACACCCTCATAAGAATCCATTAAAATGATTCTTAAACCTAATTAATTTGATATGAAACTAAGAATTAAGGTACTAAAATTATAAAGAGACACAAATATTTTTACGTGGTTCGATCAATGTGATCTACATCCACGGTGCTTCACTAGTGATTGTATGTAATTACATGATTTTACAATTGAGACTCCATTAAAGAATATTTGGAGCTCTAGTTTTTTGGGGAAGAAGATGATAAAGATAATAAATCTCTCCTAACATTTTCTCTCTCCTCCTAAAATTATCCTCTCTTGCTAAAAAGATCCCTCCCAATTCTCATGCCTAAATGTCTATTTATATAATCTTACAAAATATGACAGTTGTGTTGTCCCGCCATTTCGGATTTGAGAATTATCTTGCGAAACTTCGTAACTTCACTTCACGAACTTCTTGCGAAACTTCGTAACTTCACTTCACGAATTTCTTTTGCTTTCCTCGTGATTTCCTTTGCTCGCAAAATATTCTTTGCTCGCAAGATGTCTTTTCTCTCCATGATTTCGTAAGCTATCATTTGTTGTGATATTCCGCTCCTACAGATATGAACATAATAAGGCTCTAGCTAAGAAATACTACTTCGACAATACCCCGAGGCCCAATAACAAGAAACTGTTAATTGCAATGAGGATGGATTTGGACTCGGTGGCTATGGAAGATGTTGTGTTTGACCCATATAGGAATGCCAGAGGAGTTCACTTACAAAGGCGTGACAATGTTTCATTTTACAATGGACCTTTATTTCATCCTAAAGGATTTGTTATGCACAACCCTCGCCGTGTAATGCGCCAACTTGGGTATAATCAGAAAGATCACACAGATACATCATATCAGAAATTCTCTCATGACTTTCCTCAATGCCATTCAGATAAGAACCATACTCTCATAGTTTATGACCCTCAACCTGTTCTTGCACATTGGACTGAAAGGGAAAAAAAAGGACTTGTGTTGAATAGGGATGATTGGGAATTGACTGAGAATGGTTGTGAGAGTGATCCAACCTTCCTAAGAGGCCATCGTAAGTACTCGCATCCTTATGTTATGCACCCGGATACCGTACAAGTTCCTCCACAACCAGCACATCCCTCCATAACTCCGTCAACTGTGCCCGACCTTCTATAGCTCATTACGTTGTTGGTACGTACGTCTTGTGCATTACTATTCTTTAAATCTATATGTATGAACTTATACAATTGTACATACTAAATACATGTTGAAAACTCCCTTAACAACGTCAGAGGATTGGAAACTTGTGAAGGTTCTTTAAGAAGAAGACCAAGAAAGGAGAGTTGCTGACCCAGAAAGAAATGGAGAACGTCGTCCAAAAGATAGACCAAATAGAAGATCCTGAGGCAAAAGACTTGTGGGGAGAAAGGAAGAAGAGGGTACACAAGAGGCCAAGAACCGAGTGATCGTGTGTTTCTTTGATAGTATTATTTTGGTTTGAACAATTAGAGTTAGTTTATGTTTTTGTGCGTGCCTTGTTAAACTTTGAACATCTTTCTTTCACTTGTTTTCGGTTTGGAACATCTTAACTTTCATATTGGTTTGGTAAACAATCTAGTCTTTGGAACATCTTAACTTTCATATTGGTTTGGTAAACAATCGGTTTGGAACATCTTCACTTTTCTTATGTTATTTTATGTGTCCTGCTAAACTTTGTTCGATGTTGATTTCATTTGTTTTTGGCTTAAAACATAATATTTTAGTTAATCTATATGAAACTTTAAGTTCTTTTTTAACAAACCGGCATGGTAGAAATCTTGACAACTATGCCGGAAATCTGATTTCTTTCCAGGAAAAAAAAATTAGAATTCCGGCATGGATTGTGTTTTGCTGTAAATGCTGGTAATCTAACTTTTCCTTGTGAATAACTGATCTTTGTATAATACCGGCATTGTGAGTAAGTTATTTTCAATGCCGGCATAAGTTCCAGCACAAAAGAGAACGTATATTTCAATGCCGATATAAGTTCCGGCATTGTAAAGTTTGAAATAAATCATGCCGGCATATACATGGCAGATGGTTTAATGATTATAATTCAAACTTCCAAAAAAATAAAAGGTTGTGTATTAACGAATACCAGACCTCCAAATTACTCATCGTCACCTCCACACGTATTAACTTGAATCTCCTCATCTTCAAGAGGTTTCTTCGATAAGGCCAACGCATCCCATAATTGGTGATTCTCCTCATACAATGCCATCCATCCCTTCAAGATATTGGGATCTATATCCTTGTTTTTAACCATCCCACATACCGGTGGCAATGGAAATTTATCCTTGAGTTTTAGAATAACGAAATGATTACCGTTCACGAATGTCAAAACAACTCTTCTCTTCACAAGGGATCCTTCGCATTTTTTCCACTTTGGTGTAAATGTTGTGACTACGGTGGGGGTAAAATAATGAACAACACAATTAAATGTATCCACTACTAGATACCCACAAAGTGGCATCCTCATCCAATATTGAGAAGGAAGAAATTCCATCTCCTGCTCGGGTCCTAACACTTGAGCACACATATTATCAAACACCTCGTCGTGACCAACCAATTACTCATAAAAGCTCCTCTTTCTCACAAGTTGATCAGCCATCCTCATTCTAGCATATCGGCATGGTGTCATTCCTTTACTAACCGCCGTATCGAAGATTCCTAATTGTTCGGTCACCGCATGATAGCCACAATTTCCATCTCCATCGACATCATCTGTGTACACAATAAACTCGCGAATAACCTCAGGAAGTTGGTCTATGTAAGACTATAGCTTCATATGATAAGTTCTAATGGTCCTACCTGTTTTGGGATCCTTATACATCTTCATATAACCCTTTTGTTGCTTAATTATTTCCAATCCATCCTCTCCAATCTCTGAATTATCAATGTCTTCAGTATGTGATGGTAGATTATACTTCCTTGGCCTACCCCTTCCCCTTTTCCTTGGAACATCCGATACATCGACTATGGGTGTAGCTTCAGAATGCTCACTTTGTTGTCCTTGGTAGCTTATAGTTTGTACCTTCGGTGACCTTCCCCTTTTCTTAGGAACCTCTGATACATCGACTATGGGTGTAGCTTCGGAATGCTCACCTTGTTGTCCTTGGTGGCTTAATTTTGGTACCTTAGGCAGCCTTTCCCTTTTCTTAGGAACCTCCGATACATCGACTATGGGTGTAGCTTCGGAATTCTCACCTTGTTTGCCTTGGTTGCTTAATGTTGGTACCTTCGGAGGCCTTCCCCTTTCCTAGGAACCTTCGACACATCGACTATGGGTGTGGCTTCGGAACACGTCGTTTGTTGTTGAATTGATATCGGTTCCATCTTTGGCCTACCCTTTTTGTTTGGAACCGGCGCTTCCGCGAATCTGGCTTCTGAAATCTCACTTGCGGATAGATCTCGTCTCTTATTTTCCGCGAGTTCTTCATCACGTCGATTCATTTATTTTAATTCTTTCCTTTGTTTTATCATTGAAATTTTAGTTTGTGGTCTACCGGGCGGATCTCCCTTTGTTGGCTCTTCACTTGATGCTATCCATGGCCGTGTAATTAGCCTTAGTTGGCTCAACAATACTTGTCGGCTACCCGAGTTGCCACGTGAGTAAGCTTCAAATAATTCCTTGGCCTCCTTTGTATCCCATGGTGATTGCCCGGGAGCTTCCGTATGGGGGAGGTCGAAAAATAGTTGCTTCCAAAATGGATCAATATCATCAATAAGTATCACTTCTTCATACTTGACAAGCATATGACGACACGGAAGCCCCAATGAAGACATGTCGGGACAAATACACACATCACCCAGTTTTTCGTAATTTTTCTCATATTGCATTTGTCTCATCATATGTTTTATTGCCCAATGGGAGACGTTAAACTCTATTCCTTGGAGAAACTTAGTATGTTTAAGAAATTGAGTCATCCTTTCCATGGAGCTTTTCTCAAAAGGCTTCTTGATCCTATCGATATCGTCCTTAAAGTGTTGTTCCAGTGCCTCGGTGACCGTAACCACGTTTCCCTGGCCGGACTGGATGAGATCTTTAAATCTCCAATGAGAGGACTTTCTTATACTAGTTTCTTCATTCTTGTAATGTCTATAATGATTTTTCTACGCACGCACAAATTTTTCCTTGAACTTATCCAACCAATTATCCCGACAATATGAGATTGCACTTGGATACACTTCGTTATATTTGGCAATAAATACATGTCCTCGGTAAGAGACCAATAAAATTTCTCCCAATCCTTTAGAAATTCCAACCACCTTTTATGATTTTCATCGTGTTCTTTGTCGACTCGCTCTTTAATCTTTCCTCTTTCATTTTATTCTTCTTCGGGTGATAGTTTCTCTTTGCGAACATCTTCCTCTAGTTGCGCAACCATTCTCTTCTTAATATCAGCCTTGGAGGGTTCAAACAAAGCATGACAATGTTTTTTAACATTTTCACCTATATGATATGTACATAGGAAATTTTGTGCATCCGGATATTCGTCGGATATGGCATTCATTAGTGCGTCAAATTGATCGGTTATGATAACCTTCGGAAAATGATTTTTCGGGAACAATAATTTCAATTGTCGCAATGCCCAATGATAATTGTAATCCCTCTCATTTTCCATTAAACACCAAGCCAATGTGAATGTTACCTTGTCCGATGTTTGCCCCATGAGGTTGAACAACGACATGTTGTACTTGTTTGTCTTGTAGGTGCAGTCCATCATAAGAAAATCACAACACGTATGAGCCAATTGTGAAAGCAAAGGATGTGCAATGAATATTTTAAGGGGTTTGTTGTCCGGTCCTCTTTTAATGATACGCGTGTATTTGTGATCCCATACTCTCTTCTCAAATTCTTTCATAACGGCCCTTCCTTCCCATTCCAACCTTCTAATGGTTGCTTGTGCGCTATAAATTGTACTTACTGAAGAAACGTTCGTCTCATCCTTTTCCTTGAAGCCTCTAAGAATCACTCTTGGTTTGATACATGCCTTGCTCATTATATTTACATCCTCGAACTGATGAGGTTTTAGCTTCGTAACTAGGGAGTGACCAACAAAATCTGTCAGATCCCGATGGTTATGACGCCCAAACCACACCTTACAATAACATTATTCTTCTTCTTTTCCTTTGTCTCTTAGATAAAATACTAGCTTAAAGGGGCATTCATACTTCCTCGTACGAGTCTTGTATACCCTATTAGTCTTCTTTTAATATACATAACCCTTTATCTTTTGGCTATTCTCATTGTATTTTCCGCTTCTCTCACAAACCATCTCAAAACGAACATCTGAACGCTGGCTATTCCTCACTAAGACACACATGTTCTTAAGATCCGTCTCTTTTGCCCAAGCAATTGCTTCCTCTTGAGATTTTATTCCCTACATAAGGACTACAATGGGATATTAAAAGGACAATTAAAAGCAATCCCAACTTAAAATTGTAAAAACTAGGTGAAAGTATTGTTTGGTAACATACCCGAGGCATTTTATAGAATTTGGACGTATCCCGAAAGAGAGGTTTGGAATTCGGATCAATATATGGCACAACCTAAGGCATGAATGAAAAGAAAATTGTATTAGTTCCAAATTGTTTCGGCATTGTATATTTTGAACTGCAATGTCGGGAACCTCATACCGGCATTATCTAAAAGGTAAAATCCGTGCCGGTACCTAGTGCCGACGTACACGATAATTTACATTAGACGCCGGTACTGAGGTTCAAAATATCATTAACTCCTGTATGCTTTTCATGTAAAACCGGCATGGTATATATGTAAGTTATTTCAGCCGGTACTGATTGCCGGCATTCACGAAAAATTACAAACTACGCCGGTACTATGTGCCGGCATTCACGAAATATAAAATAGGTAGCCGGTATTTAAGATCGAAAAACAAAAACTCCTGTATGTGTTTCTTGTGGTACCGGCATAGTTAGTTTGGAGTAAACCATGCCGGTATGGATATTCCATGGAATATTCGGTGGTAGGTAAAAAGTGTAAATGTATACCGGCATGGATATTTGGTTTGAATACCACGCCGGCACAGTTTTAAAAATGGGGGATATCTTGTACCGGCATGGAAAGGAGTATGAATACTACGCCGGTACCACTAGTTCCGGCGTAGTATTCATACTACGAGTGTGCCGGCACTAAGCTTTTTCAGAGAAAAAATGGCGGTTTGAAAAATAATAATCAAATTTTCGACCTCTTTGAAGCATTACCTGTTTGTTGGGGTTGCTTGTATGTTGAACATGTTTAGTTTCTTGGGTTGGTTCTTCACAAAACACTTCATGCTCACGAAAATCATGATCTAAGGGTGTTGGTTCATCATATAACTCCAATTGTGAGTTGTTATCATTAACCGAAGATTGAAGATATGATTGTTGTTGTAGTTGAGCTAAGGATTCAGCAACTGCAAGTCTCCCATCACAAACATCTTCCATTTTCAAAAAAAAAATTCCACTCAAAAATATTTTCCCTCCTTCTACTATCAACTAACCCACACAAATTTAAATAAAAATAAATGCATACTAATTTATCCCCAAAATACTTAACAATTTACTAATTTTAATTAATCATTAATCCTGATTAGTGGGGAATAAATTAGGAATTAAAAAAATAATTACATAGGGGGTAACCCGAAATTGCTATTGGGACACCGTTTTTGTCCTGTAGCTATATCCCCCAATTAATTCCCATATCCCCCAATTGGGAGTTCTTTTTTTATTTCAGTCATAAATGTACGAAATTATTATAGTATTTTTTTTATTATTTTGTGGAATTTTTTACATGAAATTATAAATGATTAATAAAGATTAATATAATAATCTTTTTGTCATTTCTATTTTTTTCCTTACAAAAGATTTTAAAAATATAAATCTCATTAATTTAATTATCCATAAATACGTTGAATTGATTTTTATTTTATTTATTCATAAATGTAAGAATTAATATAGTATTTTTTTTTCTGGATTTTCTTTAATAAATACATGAAATTATAAATACTGGTTTACAAGAATATTACACTACAAATCTTTTGGTTGGTAGTCGAGCAACAAGCTGAGCACCAACCCCTTTATGAATAACCACACCCAATCTATGAAAAATAAAATTGACTAAACCACTACCAGCGTCATTGCTAACTAAACAATTCTTCAGATGCTTGAAAAAACGAATAAAGTCCTCACTAAGCTCTCCCAAAGTAGTAAAAGCTAAAATACCCAAACCGTAACCATGAGCAGTACAATCAGACAAATATTTAGTACGCTTACGTGAAATTGCTCTCGAAATAGCCTGGCCCGGGATAAAGGCACGAACACCATCGCCAGTGAAGGGTGAGACACCGGTAACATCCATACACACATCTTGGTCGTTCTCCCAATTGAGCACAAGGATATCTATTCAAGCGTAAATCCTTGTTATCATCTGATACAATACCCAGGTCTGCTTCCTTGCGCGCAAGTACACATGCTTTGTAACAGATGTCGATACCTAGATCGCGGACTAGGTCATGGAGAAACTTAATCCCTACGTCTTTAGCACAATAGAGTGCATGGTCGCCGAAAATATCCATAGGTTTATCGCAACAAGAGCATAAACCTCCTTCGACGAACAAAGGAATACCAAGACGATAACAAACAACAGCCCTGAACTGTCGGGGACAAAGGCATTGACCAAGTCCACTAATAGGGACAACCAAAAGATAATCCTAAGCATGCTTGATTTGGTTACACTTCCATAACATTGAGTCTCTCGCAGATAAAGTAAACTGGACAGGGATTTGCTTCTTGAATGCGTCAAAATAAGTAACTGCCGGGGAGTGCAGGGGGGCAGTATCATCAACGCAATAAGTATAAGGAAAATCACATACCTGAGTAAATTTCTGAAGAGCTAACTTGTAAGCAGCACCACTGTCGGGTGGTAAAAGACTACCAAGTATCCTCTTCCGCACCGAGGCCGTCTAGCTCTGGGAAGCAAGATAACAGTAGGTACGAGTGTCCACCATAGTGTAAATACCAAGACCACCATCCTTGATGGGTAGTGTAGCTAATCTCTGTTGCAAAGGACCAAAACTAGCTCTATCTCCCGTTATCAGAAGCCTCAAATACTTGAGCAAGTGGTCGTCAAAAAGGTCGGTGGCTTGTTGTATAGCAGCAGGATTATTGGTACGCATATCAAAATATAATTTGGAGACACCGACGCAGTTACGAAGCAGCAACAACTCACTTTGAGGGTCCTTGAGTTTTTTGATAGCCGACATTAGATGAATAGTCTTGTTCACCCTACCCAAAACCATATCGCTCATAAAATCCATGTCCAAACTCACGGGTCCCCCCAAAAGTTTAACACCTTTGCTAGGCCTCCCAATGTCTTTGGGGAAAACACCATCCTCGAGGCTGCGTGGATCAAGAGTAGGCCAAAAGACCTCAGTTTTCTTGATATTGAGATGCAACCCTCTACTCGACCCTTCAGATTCTATAATTTGAAGATCTTTGGAGACCTCCAACGTGTCACCGACAATAGTGCCATCATCAAGATACCATGTATGTAAATCAAGCTTGCAACGTGAAGCAATGGACTTCATTAAAGGGTGGAGAGTCAGAGCAAACAGAAGGGGACCTAGAGGATCACCTTGCTGGACCCCCAAAGCCGAAGATAAAATATACTGGTCATAGTATAATTTAGCTGGCCTAGCGTAACAAAATTCAACCCATCGAAAAATACATGTACAATGAAGTCGAACCTCTCTAATGAGGTGAGACCTGCACACCATATTGAAAGCATTAGAGAAATCGATAAGCAACATTGACATATTATCTGAGTGCCTTCTCAACTCCAGCAACCCATTAACGGCATGAAGTATACTCTCACCCCTAACTGGAACGCCGACACCAAACTGATGATCTCCTAAGTAAGAAGACATGGCCTTGCCAACGGAGAGAGCGGATACCTTAGATACCAAACGTCTCCAGATAGTGCCTACGGCAATAGGCCTTAACCCTCCACCAGGTTTGAGTAAAGGTGTGAGAGGTGCAATGGCGATGAGCTCCCCCAAAACCTTAGGACACTGGCCAACCAACCAAAGGTTAACCACTCCCGTGATCGAAGCCAACAAATCATCTGCCACTGTAGCTGTTGTACCACTCAAAGCATCGACCAAATGCTGCGCACGCAAACCATCACGACCGCAAGACGTTCCTCTAAGAAAAATCTTGATAGCGCCACGAACAGCCCGTGAATCTACCATGACTGGATCACAACCAAAACCACCCTCTGGAATGGAAGGAGGTGGAGCTGTAGGATGCTTAGATTGCAGTTCAAAAAACGTGTTCTCACTGCGAGGAGCAACACCGTTCGAAGACAATACACGAATCACCGCCGCATAATGTACAAATTCGATCTTCCTATGGCAAGCACTTAGGTTGGACAAATCCGGCTTCTTCGGTGCCGTGGTGAAGATTCGGCGCATGAAGCAACTTCTCCATCAGCTTAAAACAACCCCCTGGCTCTTTCCAAACCAACAAGGCATGTTGAATGACCGCTACCTGCAATATCCTACGATTGCAAGACTTATCATCCTCCTTTGGCTTGTGGCGTACCAACGTACAAATGGGAAGGATAATAAGACGGATCCAGACAGTAATATCCATCGGTTTAATGAGCACACTGTCCAAACAGACTTTCAAAGTGCGGGATAAACTCAACCTACACTTATGAGGGATGCTAGCAACTGTGGAGAAATTGCGCTGGAAAACAGCACAAATAAAGCCTGGGGTTAGTGAAAAAACATCATCCGACAGAGCCTTATCGACGCAGCTGGAACCAATAGCAAGTTCAGGGACTGCAGCGACAACACCAAAGGAAGCAGCAGCAGGTTCGATCAACGCTGGTGAGACAGCAGGCCTGTCGATACCATGGAGCAGAAAATCTGCAGATATACCATTAAAGGGGCCTGCAATGGTGTTACAATGAACCCCCTTACCTTTACAAGGAGACTTCCAAGCATGAAGAACCATGAAACGGCTGTAAAGCCACATTCATAACTATTGCAACAAAACTTCCGAGGCGTTGTAGACTTCCAAGTTATCACAGATGATACCTCTGCAATGGGCCCCATTCTCCTTCGAAAAAGAATGTCTATCTTGGAGATGTCGCAAGATAGAACTTCTAGCATATCCCCTCCCGTGAACTCCATTGCTGCAGTCGTCAAAGTTCTTGAATGGGCAGGTCACGTAACCCTTATGAGAGGACGAACCAGTTGGAGAACCATGCGTTGTTCTAGGTGATGGAGGTGGTCTAAGGGAAGATCGAGGAGCAGGAGTTGCTGAGGCAGACATGACAGAAGGTTGTTCTTAACCAAAAGATAAACCCTAAACGAAAAGAAAACAAAACCCTAAGCAAAACAGGGAAGGGAAAAAACACCAAAAACAAAGCCCGTGGAATCAAAACAAAGAAGAAAAGAAAATAAGAAGAAAAAGCGATCAAATCCCACAAAAGACAAGGATGAGACCAATCCGATGATGATCCCTGGCTTTCAATCGCCATGGCTCGTCGTCAGAGCTCATTGCCGGAGAGAGAATTGATTATTTTATTATTTTATTTTATTCCATAAATATGTTGAATTGATTATTTTTTTATTTTGATCATAAATATCTGAAATTAATATAGTAGTTTTCTTTATTTCTGGATTTTCACAATAAATGCACGAAATTAATATAGCATTTTTTCTAAATAATGAGGGCCGTCCGTAGCGTGTGTCCCAACAATCCATCCAACCTACACCGCACATTGTTAGATCAACGCACCATATCTAATGAAATTTCATCCGACGAATACAAATTTAAAACTTATTATTTTATTCCATAAATACGTTGAGTTGTTTTTTTTTTTATTTCAGTAATAAATGTACGAAATTAATATAGTATTTTTTATTATTTTCTGGATTGTTTACATGAAATTATAAAAGATTAATATAGTAATCTTTTTGTCATTTCTATTTTTTTTTCCTTACAAAAGATTTTAAAAATACAAGCAGTGAGCACGTGCGTTGCACGTCGGCGATGCTATTTTTCTACTTTGCAAATAATTTGGTGGTGATTCGAAACCATTTTTTTTTATTTGAAAATTAGACATTTTTTGTACTTAAGAATCAATCATTTTTTCTTTCTTTTTTTGTAGATTTTTTCAATTTATTTGTCAGTTATGTCTAAATTTTAAACTATGTCTAACTTTCAAGGAGAAAACATATAAAATTTGGAGAGATATAAAAAAAATTGAAAAACAAAATTTGATATCATTATTTGTGCTCATTGTGTAGCTAATTTAAAGGGTTTTCCAAATATATAAAATTTACAAAAATCCGACGTGTAGTTTAAAAGATATAAAGTTTTTAATTATATAAAAAGTGCATTTACTCTTATGTCCCTGTAAATATTCTTTATACCAATTATTTAAAATGGCTGATAAAAAAAAAGAGGAAGTCTAATGATCTAACGGATAATAACAATAGTTCGGACGGAATTCTATTTATGAGATCTCACGGTGGAATTTTAAAATTTGGAGATCCAACGGTTATATCTACTTGAGTTTTGTAATCCCTTGTTGCCATTAAAAGGGGAGAGATAAATCTCATTAATTTATCCATAAATACGTTGAATTGATTTTTTTTTTAATTTATAAATGTAAGAATTAATATAGTATTTTTTTTCTTCTGGATTTTCTATAATAAATACATGAAATTATAAGTGATTCAAAAAATATAAATTTTATTATTTTATTCCATAAATATGTTGAATTGATATTATTTTTTTAATCATAAATATCCGAAATTAATATAGTAGTTTTCTTTATTTCTAGATTTTCACAATAAATGCACGAAATTAATATAGAACATGTAATTGGGGGATATGAAAACTAATTGAGGGATATGAAATAGTAATTTTACTGTTCATACCGGCATAGTGTTTCAACAACAAAAAATGATATGACGTTATGAACAGTAACTGCACTGTTCATATCCCCCAATTAATTATTCTTAATATATCCATTTTTCTAAATAATGAGGGCCGTATGTCGCGTGTGTCCCAACAATTCACCCAATCTACACCGCGCATTGTTAGATAAACGCACCATATCTAATGAAATTCCATCCGATGAATACGAATGGTTTCTCAATTAGCCAATAAGAGCGCAAGGTTACGTTCACCAACCAATAGGAGAGAGGGTAACCTCCACCAGTGCTACTTTTATTCTGGAGTGATGGATGGTATTGAGTTTTAACGGGGGTTTACTCAATAAATACATTTTTAGATTTGTAGAGATTTAGAAAGAGTCATGAAAATTAAAAACTTTGCGAGAATTATACAGAATTGAGCAAACTTTTGCGGAGTTATGGAGAGTTGTCTAATGTCTTGCAGACATTTGTAGAGTCTTGAAGAGTTGTATAAACAAATTTTATATGGAAATATGCATGATAGATATAAATATAAAATTTATTGTAGCTTATTTATTATAGTAACTTCAACTAAATTAAAATAAATTATTATATATATATATATATATAACTTATTTCTTTGGTTCAATGAAATACAATAAAGTGTAACAATAAATTAAAATAATTATTATTGTACATTTGTACATAATAATTAAAAAAAAATGTTTAATCATATCATATAATTTATACTCATCTATAATAGGAGTTTTATAGATTGTGTATTCATGAAAAAATATAAGATAGAGTAAAAAACATCTTTATAAAAAAATTGGAAGTCTTCCAAAATCTTACATATTTTGCAAGACTTTAATCAAGGCAAATATATACCCAAAAGTCACTCAAAGTCTTGAAAATAAATAAGTACGCAAAGTCTTTGAATTTTCAAGTTTACAACGAGTAACACAAACTTTAGAAGACCTTTTAACAATCTACAACGAGTAACATAAACTTTGAAAGAGATTTTAAAAGTATACAACCAATAACACAATACTTTGTAAATCCATTAAACTCTTTGGAAATCGATAAAAGTATTTATTGAGTAAACCCCTGTTAGGTTGTTGATTCAGGTATTTCTAATAGACATTTATCTAAAATGGTGTGTGATATATGGATGCGATGTCATCGATGTGTCTGATGCGGAAACGTACGCGTCCCAGTGTGGGACACAAATTTGACACAGATAACTGACCATTTTAAACGCCTGCATGCTACATCCACGACGTGTACATGGTAAAACAATATTAAAAAGTAAATTTAACGTTGGATATGGATGTAGCAACTCCCTGCACATAGTATGTAAATCCACAGAGTATATCCGACAAAGAGCATGATATTAGGCTAGTTTTCAAAGCTATCCTTATGGTGAAACTAATTCTCAGAGTGAGCCCCATGTACGATGCAAGTTCCCAAACCTAGCCTCGTCGTTAGGCCAATTCTCATAACTAATATGTATCAATTACTGAATTCGGAAATTGATATGTGAGAATGCTAAATTTGGCATTTATCTATTGAATATATGTTACAACTTACCTTTATTAAGGACCACCGTGAGCAAAATTATAGCATATATGTTATATTTTGGTAACATTGTAGATGGTTTAAAGAGTCCATTTTTGGCGAATTGGACAGGTTATTTCAGTTTGACAACCATAACCCTTGACAAGTTACTTCAGTTTGACCAACTCTAACCAGGATCGTTTCTATCGATAAGTCCATTTGCTTAACCCTAATATAGGTTACCCTTGGCGAGTTGGCGGGTCAACCCTATATTTAATAAGTGGTTGGAAATTTGCTTGAAATAACTTATTTTTTCGTAAAAGTCAAAGTAATTGTTGGTAAGACAACACCCTAACCATCACACCAAGTTGTGATTGTTGGTTACATCTACTCATTGTTAAATCAAAATTTAAAACTTTTGATGCTTTTATTCATAAAATTCGTAAAAAGTCTTGAATAAGTCAATCCCATTCAGATTACCAACATTCCAAATGGTTGTTTTATTTTACCAAAAGAGTTATACTTTATGTGCAAGTATAATAGTTTGACAACCCTTAGTTTTAAAGAAGCAAGATGAATAAAGTTTCTTTTGGGACGAACTACTCGGATAGAGCTTTATGGTTTCTCTTTTAGAAATATTTAGATTTGGGTCCCAGCTTTCTGGTCAGTGTTGTGTTCGGGTCAAAAAAAGAAGCTTAATTAGAGTTAGGGCTCTAATATCATAGTTAACCATCTTGACGATTTGAAAACTGCTTAGATAATGAAATAACCAACTAAAACTAAGTTTTTGTTATGAAATGATAAGATATTGTTTTGTATAATGATAATGTTTTGTGTAATGATAACTTAGTAGTGGTGCTAGTGGGGTTGTATACAAATATGAGGAGACATATACCACGTAGTAAAATAGAAAGAAGAGCTAAGGCTTTTCATTTCTTCTCTCTTATTATTTCTTAAGTTCTGTGTTGTAACAAGGTACATCCCAGTTGAGAAGAGAACTGGCTATTTATATAGCCTAGCAAGTCGGCAACAAAAATGACACGTATGTGTTTAGAAATGTTTAGAAACTTTAAAGATTAAGCTTCCTCAACTAATCCTTATCAATTAACTATTTGGAGTTCTCTAGATTTCTCTTGAGTAATGGTGGGCCACTCCATGATGTGTATACAACACTCCCCCTTGGACCACCATTCCTAAGAATGTTGTTGTGCTTAAATTTTATCAGCAAAATCTGATGTCGGAGGAAAAGAATCAACACTTGAAGCTTTTGAGTGATGATGGCCGTCACGAATATTTCCCGTTGTTAAAACTATTCCAGTGAAACCATTTCAGACAATCTGAATGCTTGCATCAGGGAAGTCGTTTGGACAAACCTCATCTCAAAAATATCTACGGATATACATCTCTTTGGATGGTGATGATTTCATGAAAAACCTCGTCATGAATTTTCTTCAGTTACCGAAGCCGTGTCAGGAAAACCATTTAGGGAAAAACCTGAGTGCCCGCGCCAGGAAAAACACTTGGGATAAAAACCTGAGCGCCACATCTCAAGAAACTCTATGGATAAGCATCTCGTTAGATGGTTATCACCATTTTAAGATTGTTATCTCATTAAAAACCTCGTCAGGAAAATCCAGAGGGACAAAACCTGAACGTAAGAAAACATGAGTTCTCAGAACTATGATAAACCCGCAGATGTTGCCTCGTTAAAACCTTGCCCGGAAAAACCCAGAGGGATAAAAACCAAGTCGAAGGAAAAAGAGTACAACATGTCGAACTGAGGATATCATTAGACTCGCATGCCTCATTAAAACCTTGACAAGGAAAAACCAATGGGACAAAACCTTGACTAAGGAAAAAGAGTACACGACGTAATGTACAATATGCTCATATCCATAGTCTTCCATGGCTTTACTCCCCCTGATGAGAAGCCTTTCTCGGTTGATCATTATGCCTGGTAGTACTGCTTAGAGTTTCGAATCACTCTTTAAAGTCTTCAGCAGCTCCAGCTTTCTTTAGTTGAGAAAGTCAGTCTGATTTTCCTCTGTGCATTTTCTTAATGATCATCTGGTTATGCCAGCCTTTATATATTCTCCACTAGCTTTGTCTGAACAATCATAATCGATCGGAGGATGAATAAATATCCTCTAGTATCAGACTATTATCTAGGAAAATGTCTAGATGCTTCATCAAGCCTATCAAAAATCAAAACTTCAACAGTCTAATTAGCTTTTCTCTATGGGAGACATCCAGCGATCCTTTATGCAAAAGATCAAGCTTAACGGTACCATGAAGATAAATGAGTTTTCTTCGGACCAATGTCTCGATATTGGTGTTGGGTAGAGCCAAACTTACATGTTTACTACAAATCCAATATCAGGTATCTATAGCATATTTCAGCTAATATACCATTTACACATCTTTGTGTAATACAAACCACAGAGTGATACATCTCTATTGTTGAGATGCAAATCGATCAATCTTGTAAGAGATCGAATGACTGAAACCATGTCAACTTGTCCATTTAAACATGTCTAAACCCTTAAGGTTGACGAAATTAATGGACTTCCATTTACAATGCTCAACCAACAGATTGAGACCTTGTTTTACCGAGAGTCTCATCTCGAACTCCTGCTTTAAGCATTTTTTGTGCTTTGGAGAATTCTTCAGAAGTTCCAATAAGGTAGATGTTGCATAAATCAAATCTAGTAAATGCACAGTATATGAGCACATAAGATGGTTCACATATCCCTGGATAATAAGCATTCACTTAGACGATTGACCATGTCCGTCTTTATAGGGCAAATGCATATGACATGGTAATTCTACAGATAGGTGAAAACCTTCAGGAATTTGTCTGCGGTTATCTGTATCATGTCTTCACACAGATTCACAATAACCACATCCTCTAGATGCACGTCGAGTCCTTAAAAGACTTCCAGACAAATACCAAAGAAGTAGTTGCATCTATAATAGGGAATATGTTACAAAGAAATCCATCTCAGGTTCTTGTAAAAGACTTTGTGCCATTAGTTGACTTTATTTTTCTCACTATGCACATACACCCACCTGTATCCACTAGGGGTTACATTATCGGATGTCAGAACTATAAACACTTGTCTGTGGCCAAGAGCAGCTCACATTATCGAGTGTTCTGGTTGTAGTACCAAAACCATGCATTTTATGAGAAATTATTATTCTGCTTGAATCTCTCCTTTCCTGTTTAACCAATCATTCATTTGATGACATTCTTATATAGAGAGTGGTTCAACACCAGCATCATCTATGGCAATATCAGTGGATACTTTGACTATATCATCAACAATTATTGGATTACGATCACAAATTTCTCTATTTCATGCATGTCTTAAGGAAATATTCTCATTTTGAGGTTCCACGGACTTTGCAGAGACATTATCTTATTAAGAGAACTATATTCAGAGAAATTAGATCTTCCACTAATAGTCTCTTTGAGAGCACTATCTTTCAATGATTGTGACTGGCTCTTCCTTTCACGAGGTGCATAATATTTTAAATCAACTAGTCATCCACGCTGGCTACTACACTCACAACTTCTCATGAAGCAACTTGATTTGCAATTCCTGAAGATATCAAATCTTCTTCATGTCTTTCATTATTGAAAACATTCAGATGAGATGCATCATGGTTTATCTTTGTCCAAACTAGGATACTTCACGCCGTTTTTCAGGCGATAGCCTTTCCTCCCCCAAACGGTGGGAAGACTTTCTCATTAAATTTGCAAATTTGTAGTAGAATAGTAACAACAGTGTAATATAGCACGTCTCAAACAGATTACATGATAATTGTTTCATGAGTAAATGCTCAAGAAAATCAAACCATCAATGCCCAAAACATTACTAGGATGATACAACATCAATGATTGACAAACAAGAGTTTCTTTTAAAATCTATATGAGTATAGATACACGGTTACCATCCAGGTGATATGTCGAGTCATGCATGACTACCTGACCATACTCCCATGAACCTGGTTAGTGTCCGTGGAAACTCGTTGTCAAGGTCATCGCTATATAACAAGCGACCTTAATTATCTCATTACACTTACTTATAAGCATCAAATTTTGAACTAAAGTTCGTGGATGCTAGGACTGAGGTCCTAAAAACAAATACAAGTGAGAGAACAACTCAATATGGACTAAGATCCGTATTTTCCAATCATATGAACTTTGTCGATAATTCCTTTGCAAAGGGGATATCTATCCACAACGATTTCAGTAGCTACTCTGAATATTATCGACAACCAAGTTATTAATCAGTTAATAAATGATCTTACATCATTCTCCAGAGTATGAGGATATCATAATCCATTGGTACGAAGTTTCAACATGCGGATATTCCTCATCATGAGATATCAACGCAACGTTTATGGATGTGCTCCTCGTCAGGAGAGATATCAACTAATCACTCAAAGAGAATATGGACGTTATCTGATTAGATTGGCATACCTCGTACAAGAGGTTTTCGTCTATGCATGTAATCATTGCGATTCCATGGCATGCCTTGCAAGGATTTTAATTTATGCCGAATCAAGCAAGCGTACTCTTGCAAAATCTAGCAATAGAGTAATTTTCAACACCTCAGGCATTTATCGGTATGAGAATTTAGATGAGACACAATTGGAATTAACCAATATCATCGACGATTCTCACCCTGATCCTTAGGAGGGAATGTCTCATCAGCAGAACATCCAGTTTCGCATTACTTTGCCTATCAAGGGAGCAACTAGGTGCAAAAAATAACAATAATATGCAGCCCAGGAGAGGTGACTGATCAATTTTCCTCTCTCGTTTACTGTCCAGCTGGAATAAATTAAATAATTTACATTTCCATGTAAAATTAACAGTAAACTGTAAACAAATTTTGTGACTATAGAAACTATCTCAATATCAGTACCAGTCCTTCCAAAACGATCGATTGAGATTTAAAATAATGAACAACACTCCAGGTGCACGTACTGTGTCTTTTATGTCACAACGATAGCAGAGCTCTTCCAGTCTCAAAGATGGCTTATTCAAACCAATCATTATGCTATCGTCCCGTATTTCTCCACTTCTAGTGGTACGGTGCTCATCAGGTTCTTAAACCCGAAAACTATTGTGGTTACCATATTCAAAAATATGCCCACCACAATTATATTTTCCTTCTTTGCCAAAGATAAACTTATTTGCATAGGTACTGTTGCAAATTTAATTCACCAAATTCAAGAATTTAGGTAATAGCTCAGGCGACGAGAAGACATGGTATTAACTTTAAATATCATTTACAAAAATACAACACTCATTATTGCTCGACGTTTGTATATCTACGTGGCGCAGTTAACATTTGCAGCACTCGATGTTATTGACACAACATATACAAAGTGAAAAATAAGCACTAGCTCTTTAAAGCTCGTCGATGCATATAATAGGCGCATATAATGCACGCCGTAAAACTAGTAGGAACACATAAGGGCGCAAAATATGCAGCTCTCCTTATTGCTCACCACTATATTATATACGGTGCATATATCTTCTCTAAAATCAATCCGAACTATTTTCCACAAATATAAATGGTGAAACGGTTCTAACATAATAACGATAAATCTCCAATTTCGTCCATTGGGCTCGACGAAATATTAATTTATCAAAGTTGAAATATGAACACATTCTTTATTTCTTAAAAGAAATTGTCTCAATATCAATTTCAGCTCATTTCAAAGACCGTAGAAAGAGACTGGCTAACCGTGTTAGCCCAGTGTCCATTTTTCATCGCATTCCGACCTTAAGTGGAACGACTTTGAATTCTGGAGATTATTATGGCAAAGGAATATTAAAATTTTGCTATCCCCAAGGATGCAATAATTCCTTGATCTGTCGATATTAAAACCGTTAACACCAAAAATCATTGGTGTACCAACAAAGGTAATTTTATTTTCTACGTTGTCCAAGAGGACGCGGAAAAACCTTCCGTTGGTTGGCTAAGGAGGAAAATAATAAAACGCTGCAAAACTCAAATATTTGGCTAAATTCGGAAAAAGCACCACAAATATGAGCTTTTCTTAATATGTACCTATTTTGGATATCTCTTAATATACCGTATAATTTTCTGTGCTCCAATTAGCACATAAAAATACGGTAAGATGCCTAACTCTCTCTTTAACAAGTCATAATCAAAATAGGAAAACAAAGTTAGACATAATAAAAATTGTATGCATAAAACTACTTAGAAGTAGTTAAATTAAATATGCAAGGGTTGAAGAGAATTATCCCATTTTCCATATCGTCAGCCCCACTCCAATTATCGCAGAGCAATTCGTGATGATAACGTGTTATGAAATGATAAGATATTGTTTTGTGTAATGATAATGTTTTGTGTAATGATAAGTTAGCAGTGGTGCTAGTGGGGTTGTATACAAATATGAGGAGACATCTAACACGTAATAAAATAGAAAGAAGAGCTATGGCTTTTCATTTAATTGTTATGAAATGATAAGATATTGTTTTGTGTAATGATAATGTTTTGTGCAATGATAACTTAGTAGTGGTGCTAGTGGGGTTGTATACAAATATGAGGAGACATCTAGCACGTAGTAAAATAGAAAGAAGAGCTAAGGCTTTTCATTTCTTCTCTCTTATTATTTCTTAAGTTCTGTGTTGTAACAAGGTACATCCCAGTTGACAAGAGAACTAGCTATTTATATAGCCTAGCAAGTCGGCAACAAAAATGACACGTATGTGTCTAGAAATGTTTAGAAACTTTAAAGATTAAGCTTCCTCAACTAATCCTTACAAATTAACTATTTGGAGTTCTCTAGATTTCTCTTGAGTAATGGTGGGCCACTCCATGATGTGTATACAACACAACCCCTTGGACCACCATTCCTAAGAACGTTATTGTGCTTAAATTGTATCAGCAAAATCTGATGTCGGAGGAAAAGAATACAACACTTGATAAGAAATCTAGAGAATACAACACTTGACCCACCATTACTCAAGAGAAATATAGAGAACTCCAAATAGTTAATTGATAAGGATTAGTTGAAGAAGCTTAATCTTTAAAGTTTCTAAACATTTCTAGACACATACGTGTCATTTTTGTTGCCGACTTGCTAGGCTATATAAATAGCCAGTTCTCTTCTCAACTGGGATGTACCTTGTTACAACACAGAACTTAAGAAATAATAAGAGAGAAGAAATGAAAAGCCTTAGCTCTTCTTTCTATTTTATTACATGCTAGATGTCTCCTCATATTTGTATACAACCCCACTAGCACCACTACTAAGTTATCATTACACAAAACAAAACAATATTTTATCATTTCATAACAGTTTTTAATTTATTTACTCACTTTATTATGATAATATCAACTCATAATTTTTTTTGTTGCATACGTGTTGGGTTGAGAACCATCCATTATTTGATGGCTGAGAACTCAAACTAACCAAATAATCTACTTCTCGTCGATCTATTTCTAAGTTCCAACTAATTTAGCATAATTTTTTCTCTATAATGACTGCCTCTATGAAATAGTTCCACATTATGTATTTCCTTACATAATACCTTAAGAAAATTCTTCACTTTTTAGAGTGTATATAAAACCGGATCCTCACTAATATTACATCAAAGAAAAACCTTTTACTCTGGTTATGTCAGGTTAAATAAACCTGGCGTTTTTAGGGGCCAGGAAAAAGGATTTAGGGGCCAACAATAAAACAAAAAAGGTCACCCAAACCTAAATTGAGTCACCCCTTATCCTATTTTTTTCGTAATGGCAAAATTACCCTTCAATAATCAGTAGTTAAACATGAATTCGGTAGTTAGTTTACATTTAGTTATTGTTAGCCAATTTTTTTTTTCTTCGCGAATTTTGGTTCTACCATAATCGGTAGATAAAAATCTATATTATCAACCGATTATGGATGATGTTCTTGGAATTACACTAGCAGAAACATAATCGGTAGATAAAGTATATAGTTATCTACCGATTATGTTTCTGCTAGTGTGATTCCAAGAACATCATCCATAATCGGTAGATAATATAGATTTTTATCTACCGATTATGGTAGTACCAAAGTTCGCAAATTTTATGATTTTGGCAAAATCTCATTTTGGGGCCAATATACATTCGGTAGATAATATATATTTTTATCTACTGATTATGGTAGTACTAAAGTTCAAAAAAATTAGGATTTTGGAAAAATCTCATTTTGGGGCCAATATACATTCGATAGATAATATATATTTTTATCTACCAATTATGGTAGTATCAAAGTTCGAAAATTTTATGATTTTTGCAAAATCTCATTTTGGGGCCAATATACATTCGGTAGATAATATATACTTTTATCTACCGATTATGGTAGTACTAAAGTTCGAAAAAATTAAGATTTTGGCAAAATCTCATTTTGGGGCCAATATACATTCAGTAGTAAACTGTGTTACTTTAACCTCCGAATGTACTCAATTTTCGAATTTTGGCACTACCATAATCGGTAGTAAATTTAACTTCCGAATGTATATTGGCCCCAAAATGAGATTTTGCCAAAATCATAAAATTTTGAACTTTGGTACTACCATAATCGGTAGTAAATTGTGTTAATAAGTGATGATTATTATCTACCGATTGTGTTCACGACCCCAAATTCAAATTTTCAAAACTTAATAAAATTTCGAAATTTTCTACGTTCACAATCGGTAGTTAATGGTGTTCATTATCTACCGATTGTCCTTATTTTTAGTGCAGAAAAATTGAATTTCTTGAATCAAGAATAATCGGTAGATAAAAATCTACATTATCTACCGATTATAGATGATGTTCTTGGAATTACACTAGCAGAAACATAATCGGTAGATAACTATCGTAATTCCAAGAACATCATCTATAATCGGTAGATAATATAGATTTTTATCTACCGATTATGGTAGAACCAAAATTCGCGAAGAAAAAAAAAATTGGCTAACAATAACTAAATGTAAACTAACTACCGAATTCATGTTTAACTACCGATTATTGAAGGGTAATTTTGCCATTACCAAAAAAAATAGGATAAGGGGTTACTCAATTTAGGTTTGGGTGACCCTATTTGTTTTATTGTTGGCCCCTAAATCCGTTGGAGTGGCCCCTAAAAACTCCAGGTAAATAAAACCTTTATATAATAAACAAAAAAAATTTGTTAAAAACTTTACATATTATTCTGATAAGTAAACAATGCAAGAAAATAATAAAAATTAAAACAATTTGCTTACTGATCTGATTTAATAGAACTTGAATTTCTCGAGAGAATATGAATGAGGGTCTATATATCGCTGGTAGGAAACAAAGATGATGCCCTAGGTTTTGATTTGTCTGATTTTTCCATGTTATGATTGATTGATTTCAAATAATTAGAAATCAAAAAAAAAAAAAATAGAAAATTGTATTACATCTATGAAAACCGAAGATTTCGTATAACGGCCGCCTTATTGAAATATTGTTTGGACCGTTAGATCTCATTTATTCTTACTCGTTAACTTTTATTAGATGGACATGCGAATCATGCAATAACGGAATTTGGATTAATTTAAATTAATATTATTATGGTAACGGTCAAGACGATCAACTATGACGGTATTAAAATTAATAATATTACTAGATGTGCTAGAATCTTTTAAAATAAATTTAATACTTATTTACAAACCTCTTTAGCAATTCAAAGGAATTAATTTGGAGCTTTGGAAACCAAATAACGTTGAGCAGAATCTTGAGAATCCATAGCAACAAGAAATAACTCTAAGGACTTCTTTTGGCAATCCCTTAAAGATAAAGAAGAAGAAAAAAATCAATTTTGTTTCTTCATGGATTTCTATCTCAAACAATGCATGATACACCTGTTAGAGCATTGCTCGGTTGAACTCACAAGTGTTGCTATCTCAAGCTTGTTGTCATATTTAGTCGTTAAAACTATATCTTGATTTCTAGTCTACAATTAGTTAAGTCTCGTTCTAGGATAGAGGTAGTTGAGAACGAACCAATCATCATTTGCGCTCTACCATTTGAAGGCGAAAATCAATCGAAGCTTTTGGAGAACTTCATCAACAAAAGGTAAGTGAAGACTGAACCACCTATTTCTCAAGTTATATTCAATTTTCTATCCTTGAAACATTTGTCGCATAACTAATTAGACTAGCATGCATAAACAAGAATTTTGAGTCAAGTTAATCTTGATAATTAGTTCTCGAAATATAATGACTAAGCTTAATGATTCATACTTGATGAATTTAGGCTATGGACAATTTATTGTTCGGAACCAAAATCATGATTCAAATTTTATCATTCGAAAATATCCTGGAACAATGATATGTCATTGATGTTATTCGGGAATGTTTCGAATTGATTTAGAGAAAAATATAATACTACTATATTCGGATTACGAGACAGTGTTATCAGTCTTACAAACTGAGATAATTGTTATATGTCTGAAGTCGTATTACATGTATTCGAAGACGTAGATGAGTAGCTATATGTCAACTTACAGATTTGAGTGATACGCATATTTGTATGCACATCATGGGAAATCTGGTTGATTCGTGATCCGGATCGCTGGTATGCGAACCAATACAGTTTTGTGTCCTGAACTCGTTTAGTACCCAAACCGGTATGCAAACTTGAAAAGTTCTGTGGACTCCGGAACCGGTGAGAGTCTTAAGGTTTCCAAATCGATACGCAAACTGAAAAAGTTATGTCAACTCTGAAACTCAATTTCGCTCCCGAGTTTGCAAACCGGTAAGCGTACGATGACTCAACCGATTCATGAACGGCTTATGTATTTGTACTTTGTGCATTTAGCAACTATGTCAATCATGATTAAGTGCGATTACATTATTTCTATGAGATAATTTTCATTTGATTAATTCTTTAAAACACTAGACTTATTTGATCACATGATTGTAACTCAAGATTAATGTCTTGTGTTCATGAAAATGAGTGTTAAGCTTTTAATTTCAAACCGGATAGTTTCGGCTAACTATGTTGAACATATTCTTTGTACACGGTTCAATTATGGTTTCACTTAACCAAAGTGTATATCTTGTTTATGTATATCAGATTCAAAGTTTCATCCAACGGTGAATATCGTTTACGTGGTTCCAAAGCTATCTTATCTTAAACCTAAAGCAACCTAGGATTTGAATGTCTATAAAAGGGGAACTATTAACAACTCGGATCTTTGAATCCTGATACTAATTTTTGGCATGTCCTAGTTGTATCTAGAGTCGTCCTCTCCAAAAATCCTTCTAGGGTTTAGGTGTTTAGCGACTATAAAGACTTCATTGCGATTCGTGAATCCAGGTCTAGTTATCTTTTATCTTGATAACTTGAGTATCCTGATCATGATTGATTGTAGAGCTTTCTCTATCGATCAAGATAGACAGAAATCACAAAGTTCTCCTCATCTCAACTTTATGATTCCACGGGTTTTATACTTGTGAGGTGAATAATAATCTAGGATGCACTTCAGGTTGCATAAGTCCGGATTTTGAGGATAGCTAGACTATTGTCAAATTGTTATCGATTTCCATCACCTTGATACTATGTTTGATTTTGATCATACGTTTTGATCGTAATCGGGAAATCAATTAATAGGCTTAATCTAAGGAGCCGGTAGAGAAGGAGAATAGAATTTGAAAGGGATTGAGGAATATATAGAATTTGAAAGGGAGTGGGGAATATTTAGGATTGATTTATTTTTTTATTTTTTAAAGGGTAGTTTCGTATTTCCATCCCAAAAAGCACCCCTTAGCAGAAACTATTTGACGGGGATATTAATTTATATCTTCAATTGTGTGTTCATTATAAAGGCGGAATATTGGATTTCCATAGTCCCACTGAATAGGAGAAATTCTAATTTTATAACACCTTTTGACATATGAAGAAGGATGATGGATGTCGTAAGTGTAATCAAATTAAATCACTTATTTCCACATAATTAACTGGTAATATAATGGAATCAAGGATTGTTACCAAGAAGAGCGGTGAGTTTTAATTGTCATAGTGTCACAACAGGGGAAGGAGGGGGGGTTTAAAAAACATGTACAAGGAATCCTTATTCGTTAATAAATATTCATTGAAGTAGTTGTTGATGGTGGATTTTAGTTCAGGTCTAAAATTGTAAAAGCCAAATTTTATACGCTGACATCCTGCAGAGGATAAGTCTATTTGATAAGTGATGAATACTTTTTCGCTTTATTAATTTACCTAGAATGGAGCATGTAGCAACAATCCCAAAAAACCCTGTGAATTTTAACATTATTAACTAATGCATGAATTGCCTTGTATTTCCTGTGTTGTTCTCAGCAAAACTCTCATTTGGTGCGGCATGATGACTGATTGTTACTCTCAACAGAGTGACATGAATATCCAAGTATCAATAGTGAGGCTTGCACGAAATACCCGTACAGGCTATACCATTCTCTAACAAAGAGAATCATCTCTCGGTGTGTTATACTAGCCCGATTGAGTATATATCTCTCGGTGTGTTATACTAGCCCGATTGAGCATATTTGGATCTGGACTGTCCATATCGGTCTCAGAAACAATCACGTCCATGCAAGTTGGCTGCATGATTCAAACAGCCTAGACGAACCCTAGCAGGAAAAGGCTATCACTGCAATGACCACCAGCGGGCCCGTTTTTTCCCTAGCTAGTCGAGTGCATATCATGCCTCCCAAAATCCACCAAACGCCAGCCTGAAAAAGAATGGTTGTGAAGCAGCTTGGAGGAAGCTCGAGCGAGCAAAGACCGCCAACGGCAGTCTCAAAATCAGCCATGGCCGTCCAACTTCGCCGGCGTGGATTATCCCACGACCGGTCGGACAAGCTTGTCATGCACACCGCCGGGCTCCCTTCTTACCTACCTGACCGACCTTTCTCACGAGCAAGCCTTGAAGCAATAAACGTTTGCTCAAAACAAGGCTGACGTGATGCTTTAAAGGGTCACAGAATTTCATATGTGTCGCAGTTTGATCACAACCATCCAACTTCATCGGCATGTTTGGATGGATTAGATCAAACCTATGACCATGGAACGGGTACCGGCATGTTCACCGGCTGCTCAATGTGGGCCCCACATGATCAGCCTCTCCAAGGGAGGAGCATAACATGCAAAACCGATCGGGTGAAGTTGCACGGGCGTGAACCACACAAAACCCTAATTAGGGTTTGCGGCATGTTACATGTGTCGTTAATCGATCATGGCTATTTTCCTAAGATTAAGCTTTTGAAAATTAGATATTACACTAGGTACTTGTTCCCTAACCAAGTAATTCACTGTATCCGTGTACCAAGGTGTTGAATCTTCAATCGAGAAAAGTTATTCTTCTGGAAAATGATCTTGTAAAGGAAGTTCTTCTTCGGAAACAACAAGTCTACTAAGGTGATCCGCAACAGTATTTTCAACACCTTTCTTTGATTTCAATATTGAATTCTTGTAGCAAAATAATCCAGTGTATGAGTCTTGGCTAAGCCTCTTTCTTTTTCAATAGGCATTGTAGCGCTGCATGATTAGAATATACAATCACATTGGTACCCACCAAATAAGCTCTAAATTTTTCTAATGCAAAAACTATAGCCAACAACTCTTTCTCAGTGGCCGAATAGTTTACTTGCGCCTCATTAAGGGTCCTTGATGCATAATAAATCACATGTGACCTCTTGTCTACTTTCTGACCCAAAGCAGCTCCGAATGCATAATAACTTGCATCACACATTAACTCGAATAGAAAACTCCAGTCAAGTGACTTAATAATTGGTGCATTAGTCAACAATTCTTTCAATTTTTCAAAGGTATCCTTTCACTCCTGTTCGAAAGTAAAAGCTACCTTTTTTTGCAACAATTTGCACATAGACATTGAGATTTTGGAAAAATCTTTGATAAACCTTCTATAAAACCTACATGACGAAGAAACGATCGAATCTCCCTCACCGAAGTGAGGTATTGTAAGTTCCTAATCAAGTCTATCTTTACCTTGTCTACCTCAAGCCCTTGAGAGGACATAATGTGGCCAAGAAAAATTCCATGGTTCACCATAAAGTGACATACCTTGTCTATGCATCTTTTAAGCACAAGTTCAAGATTATTTAAAAAAATATCAAATGAATCACCATAAACACTAAAGTCATCCATAAATACCTCAATGATGTTTTCCACATAATCAAAAAATATATTAACCATACATCTATGAAAAATGGCAAGCGCATTGCAAAGACCAAACATCATCCTTTTATATGCAAATATACCGAAAAGGAAAGTAAAAGTAGTCTTCTCTTGATCCTCTGGTGAAATAACAATTTGATTGTATCCCGAATAACCGTCCAAAAAGCAATAATGTGAATGTCCCACTAATCTATCTAACATTTGATCAATGAAAGGAAAAGGAAAGTGATCTTTTTGGGTTGTTTATTAAGCTTTCTGTAGTCTATGCATACTCTCCATCTTGTTTGAACTCTTGTAGGAACAAGTTCATCATCTTTATTTCTAACAACAGTGACACCAGGTACCACTTGTACCAGGCTAACCCATTTGCTATCAGAAATTGGGTAAATCACCCCCACACTTAGCAATTTGAGGTTTTCTTTCTTCACGACCTCCATCAAGCCTACGATGAGCATCATGTATCGGCTTCATATCATCTTCCATTAGGATTCTATGCATGCACATGGATGGACTAATGCCTTTAATATCAGTAATTGTCCAACCAATAGCCGTTTTGTGCTATTTCAGATACCTAAGTAGACATTCTTCTTGTATTGGGGGTGAGGTTCTTTGCAATAATCACAGGAAGTTCTTCTTTATCACCCAAGTAAGCATACTTTAAGTGATTGAGAATAGTCTTTAATTATAGCTTAGGTGCCTGCACAATAGAAGGTAAAGGAGCCTCATTAGTTACAGGTAAAGAAACATAAGAAATATTACCCGTTCAAGATTTTTGTAATACCGTTTAAGCGCCACACGTCTCAACAAAATCCTTGAGAATATCAACGTCCAAGTTAGGCATGCCATGGACATCCAAATCAATGCCATTTTGTAGCACAAATTCAAGTGCGGCTTCGTTGTTCAAATCGAACATCTGTTGTGCCAATGAACCAATAATATCAATAGAAAATGCAGAATGGATATCACTTGGATAACACATAGTGATAGACGTATTTATGAGTCTATTTTGATCTTGATTTTCTATATTCTTAGTACCCATTTTTGTATTTATTTTGGTAATTTATGTCTTTGTAAGTATTTTTGGAGAAATAAACATGTGTGGAGAAATTGACTAGAAAATTGGGATTTGGACACCCATAAGGATTTACTATTGGCACCCCCACCCTGGATAAGAGGCACCTCCTTTGATAAGGAGTACACTACTTGCTAACAACACCCCAGTAGTTGATAAGGGGACACCCTTTCTTCACCGATTCAAACTGAATTTTCGGCGAAAAAATTTCAATTTCACCTGCGAGTTTTATGTGTTAATTTTTGGCAGAGTTTTTCTCGGATTTAATCATTGGTTTGGATTGGGACAGGTTCTTGACATCATAGCAAGATTGTTAGGTGTATTAGATTCGAATTAAAAGGAAGATATTGTTGGAAATCTGGATTTGGACGGGCCCCCAAATCCATTTTTGAATGTGAATAAAAGTTGCATTTGGTTCCAACCAATGTGACCATTCTGTTCAGGTCGCAACTGTTGGTGAACCGTCACTTTAGTATTATAAGAACCCAACATTCTTTCGCTTACAGATATAGAAAAAACATGAGAAAAGCTTCTTTGTTTTCTTTGAAATCAAAATCTTCATATAGAGTCTTAATACGAGAGTTTGTTGTTGCTTTACGTTCGATTGTTTTGATGTTATTCTAGTGAAAGTTAACATCAATGGTATTGTTGTATCTTGGCTAAGCTTACTCCATAAACGTTATGCACCATTGACGGGAAGTTAAAGCTTTCAGGAAAGAGGATTACCTTGCCTCAATACAAATTCCAGATAAGTTGTTTTGATTTTTACCATTCTATGCTATTTTTTCTTGTGTGTTATGTGAATTGTGGATACTTTGGTTTGCTTGGAATTGAAAAGAGAAGTGTTGCGTACCAGGTATTTGAAAAATTATCTCAATCATCTGTTGTGTTATTTTGATACACTATTACAAGGGTTTTGTTTATAAGTGATTGGTATAACTTTGTGCATGTTTATAACCCAGATATCCAACAATCTGAAAGCTTTAAATTTATATTTGGGAATTGAAAAGAGAAGTGTTGCGCACCAGGTATTTGACAAATTATCTCAATCATCTGTTGTGTTATTTTGATAAACTATTACAAGGGTTTTGTTTATAAGTGATTGGTATAACTTTGTGCATGTTTATAACCCAGATATCTAACAGATATCACGTAATTTCATTAAACAGAGCAAGAGAAAGTTAGTTTATTCAACAACGATTATTGGATGAGATTTTCTTGGATTCTTTTTATGATTTGGATTGGTATTGAGTGATTATGCTTAAAACGGGAAGGTAGTTGATTCGGTCCCGTTAATAATGAAGAGTTCCATTGATTCTCGAAAATCAGGAAAGTGAGAAAATCACGGTACTTGGTTTATTGTTGGTAACTACATGAGACAGGGAGGAGAATAGATTCTGTTAGATTTCTTTCTATATCTTTGGAGAGTTTTGGTTTAGTCAGAGAAGCTGCGTAGAAGATAAATAAGGAGAGGAAAAATACAGAGACTTACGAGAAAGGAATAAATATTCTCGTGATATTTTTACGTATGATATATATACAAAAAGGATTGTACAAGTCTGAAAAAAGGGGTCCGGAGTTTGGGGTAGTTTTGGAGCATTAACGATTGCTGCAGAGCGATTCCGCAGCAGCAGTAGGAAGAAGGAGAAGTTGCAGACGCCAAAAAAGGACTGTCGTTCTCAAGAACAGAGAAGTTATTTTTCAACAGCATAACGTAAGTATCGTTGTTCATCATTACTTGCTAAAGGCCTTCAGTGACTATCGTCTGGCTCTCTGAAAAGACTTTCTGCAACTATTTTTTGCAACAATAACGTCTGTAGCACTATAACAGCGTTACAATTCCTGGTTATATAATTTATTCAATAAAAACACCGTTTGAGCTATGAATTATTATTTTGAGTGTGTTTTCACCATGAAGAGATAAACCCCAACACTGAAATGATGGAGGAAGCCCTTTTTCATCCCTGTGGTAATTCTATTAATTCTTTATATGACTTTTTGCATTAAAATTGAATTGATTTATGATTTCTATTGAGTGGTTGAGATTTCAATTGATGGGTCATGCTTATCTTAGTGTTTTGATGTCTCATGCTTTAGATTTACAATTATTACTTTCAGAATTTATCTTGGAAAAGAATTGGAGTCAATGAATCTTTATCACATGAGCTATAATTACGTAGAATTAATTTTTGAACCACATGTTTATGAGAATTGGTGAAATCCTGAGTCTCAGTACCTCCGATATCATGACAATCTTGTATATATATTTTTCTTGTTTTTAGTATTTTCGTCTAAACTATAATCTTCACAAGTCCAAGTAAACGACCACTTTATTTACCACTTCTACAATCACATCACATAGCTACAAAGATATTGAAGCGTATAACCTCTTTTTCAAACTCCATAGTGAGTATCTCAGTATCACAATTAATTTTCTTCTTAGCAGTCTTCATAAATGGTCTCCCAAGAAGTAATGAAGTAGACGAATAATTATCTCCATTCTGCATATCCACAACAAAGAAATCAACCGAAAAGATAAATTCATTCACCAACGCGTCTTCCACGGGTCCCTTAGGATATATGTTACACTTATTAGCTAATTGAATGATAATCCATGTCTCCTCTAAAGGTCCTAGATTCAAAAAAATCATAAACATCGGATGACATCACGCTTATGGAAGCTCCCAAATCAAACAAAGCACGCTTAATCCGTCTATTACCAATAATAATTAGCATTTTAAAACCACCAGGATCTTTATACTTTGTAGGCATCTTCTTTAGAAACATCTTCCACCCGAGTGATCTCGTTAGCTATCAATCTCTCCTTTCTTGTACACAAATCCTTCAGAACCTTGGAATAGATGGGTACTGTTCTGATAGCCTCAATAAATGGAATATTGATATGCATCTTACTAAAAATATCCATAATCTCCTTGTATAGAGCTTACTTCTTTAACTTGGGTGTGGTAAAAGTCGGAACTGTGTCCTTAGGTTGGCCGGTTGAAGTTGGATTTTCCTTTGGAACAATTTTTACATCTACTTCCTTTTATGAGTCGTGACTAAACTTTTCTTGTTGTTTTGGCTCTTCTGTTTGCTTTCCACTCCTCAAAATCACTGCATTAACATTCTCTCTTGGATTCACAAAAGTTTGTGATGGCAACTTTGTTGAGGTATGTGCTTTCAGTTGATTCATATATGTATCCAATGGTCCCATCTGAAGTTGCAAGTCCTTTATAGCCATATCTTGTTTCTGCAGAATTGCATCTTGTCGCTGAGCATTTGCATCTTGATTTTGCATCAAAGCTTTCATATTATCCTCAAGATTGGAACTCTGAGTCTGTTGTTGAGGCTAAGGTGGAGGTTGTGGTCGAAACTGTGGTTGTTGAAAACTAGTCTATCGCCTACAAGGATTAGGAGCAGTAGCTTGCTGATTCGCATAACTAAAATTTGGGTGATCTTTCCAACCTAGATTATAGGTATTAGACTATGTAGGGATCATACCTTGGCCTCTGATTATGGAACACAACATTCAGCTGTTCAAACTTTTTTTCATAAGTAGGAATAATCACTGCTGCCATTCGTTATACTACCTTCTCTATGTTGTTCATCAGTTGCTCTGATTGTGCAGACTCTCCCATCTTGCTAACTCTTCTGACAATAGAGTTGTTTTTGGTGTATAATTGTTGAGCATTGGCATCCATGCTCTCAATTAAACTTATTACCTGTGAGATGGTCTTCTCAGTAAGGGTACCTCATGCGGCTGCATCAATCAAGTTCCTCTGTCCTGGAAGTAATCCTTCATAGATGTAGGATCAGAATATCGTCACAACAACATTCTTACGAAATTATTAACAACATTTCCATGAGTTCTTCAACAACACACTGCGAGAGTCGCAGAATAATTCAAAGAATGACGTAATAGACAACGACAACATAAAACACGAGAAAGATATGAAGATTTTGTAGTTGGAGAGAACACTCGCTAGAACATAGCGGGAGCTCGCTAGAAGGTAGCGGAAGCTCGCTAGAATGTAGCGGAAGCTCGCTAGAATGTAGCGGGAGCTCGCGAGAATGTAGTGGGATCTCACTAGAATGTAGCAGATCCTGAGAGAACATAGCAGAACTTGAGAGTTTATGAGTTGTATGTGAGCTGTCATCCACTATGTAAACACCTATATAAAGAGAAGAGCAGGAGAGAGAAAAGGGGAGAGACAATTTTAGTAAGAGAGAGAGATATTTTGCAGAGAGATATTTTTAGAGAGAAAATGTATTTTTATTTATCATCTTCTTCCCCAAAAAACTAGATCTAGATCTTTAATCATTAATGGAGATTATCAATGTAAATCAAATGTAAATTTAAACAATCATAGTGAAGAATCATGGATGTAGATCAAATTGATCGAACCATGTAAAAATTTGTGTGTCTATTTACAATTTTTAGTATTTTAATCATCTTTTAATATCAAATGAGTTTAGTTCAAGAAATTATTATCAAGATATTACAAGGGGTGTGTTGTGGGAATTTCTACAACTACAATAGAAGTATTCAATGATGAGTGTTGAGGATATATTATGGTGTGATCATCTTGCCACCAACCTCTTATATCTCTCCCAGTATTCATATAGAAACTCCCCAGATATCTGTAGAATGCCACTAATCTCCTTACGAACGGATGCCGCCTTGGAAGCAGGAAAATACTTCTCCAGAAATAGCTTCTTCATTGTAATAATCCTTGGGGGAAGATAATACAACCATTTTTCTGTTAAGTATGTCAATGAGAACGGAAAGGCTTGTATCATAGCCATATCTCTGTCTGTGGTGGCATGCCTCAGACTTGTCATCGTGTTCTGGAACTACTGAAGGTGTCAGTTTGGATTTTCACCTGGATGTGCCTTGAACTTTGGAAAGTGGTGAATTAGATTCGAATTTAGCTTCATTGGCTTGGTAATTGTGATGTGTAGTGGTTGCGAATCTAAACATGGGGATGTCAACTCTCCTAACTTCTTCTCCTAAGGTGGAGGTGGTGGATTTTCTCCGTCTACCATCTCTTCTGAAGATTCTTGTTGCATTTGCTGACGTACTTGTAGTGTCATTCCCTTACAAGTTTGAATACCGTACCTCGGATAATCCCAATCTTTCGGTGCGAGAGATTAAGTACCTGAAACCAAAATCTAGAAAACGAAAATTAAGAACTAAAAACAAAGTACTAAAAACAAAAATAAAATGAAAGTTGTTATGGGTTCAATGCAAAAGTTGTTATGGGTTAAATTATAAGAAATTTTTTAAGCAAAAACTCAATGTTTGTGAACAATGCAGATATCATTTGAAAATGAGTAGTTTAGATAGAATCGAGCTTTCGGTTGATCCAGGCACTTGTGATCATATGAATGAAGACATGGTTTTTATGGACCCCATTGAATTTCATTCAAAAGAGGAACCTTATCAAGATCGTATCGATTCTTATCAAAGAAAAACAGGGTTAACCGAGGCTACTCAAACAGGCATAGGTCAACTAAATGGTATTCCCATATCTATTGGGGTTCTGAATTTTCAGTTCATGAGGGGCAGTATGGGATCCGTAGTAGGCGAGAAAATTACCCTTTTGGTCGAGCATGCTACTCGAAAAGCTCTACCTCTTATTATAGTTTGTGCTTCTAGAGGAGCGCGCATGCAAGAAGGAAGTTTGAGCTTGATGCAAATAGATAAAATATCTTCCGCTTTATATAATTATCAGTTAAATAAAAAGTTATTCTATGTATCAATCCTTACATATCCTACAACCGATGGGGTGACTGCAAGTTTTGGTATGTTGGGAGATATCATTATTGCTGAGCCTAATGCCTACATTGCATTTGCGGGTAAAATAGTAATTGAATAAACATTTAATAAGACAATACCTGATGGTTCCCAGGCGGCTGAGTATTTATTCCACAAGGGCTTATTGGACTCAATAGTACCAAGTAATCCTTTAAAAAGTGTTCTGGGTGAGTTATTTCAGCTTCACGGTTTCTTTCTCTTAAATCAAAATTCAATCAAGTAGAGCATTCAATTCGGTTATTTTATTTGTGGAAAAGAGGTTTTTTAGTTATTGGTAAAGAAAAAACCAGAGTTCATTTTCATTACGGGCATAAATAGATTGTAAGAAGAATCAAAAGTTTCAAATACTTACTTTTTCCTTCAGATATGTATTTTATACCTATAATTGGTGCTATATTCCTGATTACCAATGTAGTTGCAGGATTTCCCACACTACACCCTTGTTAAGATTTTGCTATAATCAACTCATAGTTGAAGATGAAAAACGACACTTTATTATTTTGGTTTCAGAAATGTTTACAGAAATGGAAGAATTCAAGATTACAACTATTCTCTTAAAGTTTCTCTCTCCTCAAGACTTTTTTAACTCTCAAAAATACATAATGGATGACAGCTAAGTTTCTCTCTTATTTCGGGTTGATTCTGCGATTGTACCGCGATTAGTTACAATGTTCGCTCTCGCAAGTTTTGTAACCATCGCAGGATAAACATGCTTTTCTCAAGTTTTCTTCACTCGTCATTTATTGCGTCGCTCTTTTGACTGATTTTGTGACACTCGCAAAGTGTAGTTGATGATCTTGCGGTGATGCTCGTTGGGAAGTGTTGTTAATCTCGCAGAGAAGTATTGTAGCGATATTCTAGTCCTACATCTTGCCTCTTCTCATGTCTTTTCTGCGAAGAAGAGAAGATCATGAGAATTTTAAAATGATGCAACTATTTATCTTTTCAGATTTCCATGTTCTAACACGTTTCTGTACCCTTCGCCAGCTGTTTTCACATATTCTCTCTTCTAATGAATTTATGACACGTCCTATCTAACCGCTGCGATCTGACCGTTCATGTCTTTTCTTAGCATTTATTGCGTTCATCTTCTCGAGAAACCTCTTCTTCTATAATACTCCTTTCATTCTTTTCTTTTCCTATTTTTACTTTCTTCTTCTTTCTCTGCGTAACTTCTCTGCAAGTTTACTGTTCTTCCGTAAATTGCGCGTCTGTCATCGTTGTGATTTCTTTCTTATTTTTCAACCTTTTCTTTCATTCCCGTACTCAAAAATGGTTGCTGCTGGTGCTAAAAACTTGACTGCTTTTAATGAGATGCGAGAAAAGCTCAAATGTAAAGGTTTTACCTTGTCTATAATTCCAGGTCAAAGCCATAAATCTGAACTTTCTATCAAACTATTTTCTGATCATCAATGCTCTCTCCAGAAAATCATAGTATCGCTAGGTCAACTTGAAGCTGGTCTTCCCCTTCCTCTCTATGACCCATAACTCCCATTATTCTATCAAATAATATTTGACGAGAGGTTCTCGCGAGGAATATATCAATTAGGTGGAGATTGTATCAGATTGCTGCTTGAATATGCTTCTCGCGGTACTGATAAAGGTTCTCGCTATCCTGAAGCTCCAAAGAATCCTCAATTTAAGGATGTTCCCATTGTCTCTGCAGATTATACTGTGGAGAATTTCTTCAAAAATTACAAGATAGTTCCTATGAAGAGGGATAGTACTTGCTGGGGTGTCCGCTTGAAGAAAGAAAAGTTCGTTGAAGATGAGGCTCTTATGTTAGACATTGATTGGCATACACCTACCAATCAAGGCCCTCGCCACTCCAGCAATGATAAATGGTTTATCTTTCCATTATGTCTTGAAGGTCCTTATATATATGGTTCTCTCCCATTACCTGAAAATCTCTCAGAGTATGAGCCATGGGTCTTCAACTGGCCTGAAAGATCTAAAGAAGTATATCCTCTCAACTTTTTGCATTATTATTATTCACTATCTTCTTCATGTTTTTATATTCTCGCTAATTATTTTGATCTTTCTCAGATTGAGAGAATGAAGCTCAGCTACCAATCTTTTAGGAAGCCCAGCACTTTCTTAGCTCTTAAATCTTTCACGGATGAAGTAAGAAATATCTCTTCATAAAATTTAACAATATATTGTTGCCCCTATTTCTTATCTTCATCTGTGCTCGCAGGAAATTGAAGAACTAGCGCCAATAAAACCCGTGAGAACTAAGGAGAAACCTTCAAAGGATAAATCTATTGTTCCTCCTAAAGGAAAGTCTTCTGCCCCTCGCGGTGAAGAATCTGGCGATCAGGATAAATCTGTTGTTCCTCCCAAAGGGAAGCCTTCTGCTCCTCGTGGTGAAGAATTTGGCGATCCTCCTTTGAAGAAAAGGAAAACCCGACCTTCTTCTTCTTCAACTCCTCAACCCACTCCAGAAAATCCAAGTGTTGATTTTGACAAGGATAATAATAATGAGGATTTCAATGATAACATCTTCCCTTCTATAAAGAATTCTTCTTCTTCTGATTCTTCGATGGCTCATCTATCCAAAAAAATTGGCAAGAATATGTTTGGTATCCCAAATGAGTATGGGGATGAAGCTATTAATGAAATGTCCCAGTCCCTCGCCAATGTCTGCGATGCTCCCATACTAGCTGACAGTGATACCCTTCGCGGGGTTTCAAGATCGCTGACTCCAAGTCTTTTAAATTCACTTGGCAGCCTGGTATGTTTTCACTTGTTCATCCTTTTTGTGTATCTATTGATATTTTTGTCAGACATTGATTTATATAGTTCTATCGCAGGTTGGAAGAGCCGATTTTGTTATTGCTTATGATTTAGATAATAGGCGTATTATTTATGAAAAGAAAGCTGCTAATATTTGTCAGTATAAAGCCAATCAATAACTCTATGGTATGATTTATTTATTTTCTCTTTTAATTCTTCACACCCTATCGCAGCTTATTCAAGCAACCATTTTTGCAGATATTTATGGTCTTACTGATGAGGCTACACTCTTCCAATCTTTTCCTGACCCTGTAGATGATAATACCCTTCTTGCTCGCCTTAATAATTCTTTAAGTAATTTCTCAGATGATAAGATTGAATCCCTCTCCATAGATGAACTTAAATCCAAATTTAATCTCTTAAAAATTGAACACAGATTCAATTTAGGTTTGACCAACAAGTATAAGCGCTTTTATCTTGATTCGAAGAAAGAAGTAGATAGATTAAGAAAAAGGAATAGTGATCTTATTGACGAGAAAGATCTTGCCGTTAAAAATGGCTTCAAGACCCTAGCAAACTTCCATAAAACTCTTCTTAATGTTCAAATGGAAAGAGATAAGCTTATCCGCGAGAATGAAGATCTTCTTGCGAGGGAAACTCAAGTTCGATCTCGTCTCCTTATTAATAACGATGATGAGTTTACTTGGGCTGCGAAGATTCTTGATAACGCCAGAACTAATTTAGGTGTAGATTTTAGTCTTCATGATGATCAAGCGGCTTTAATTAAAGACATGATTTTTGAAAGACAAGGTTATCACTCTTATGATTTCCCTGAATTATTTCCTAATTGAATCATCCTCATATGTACTAATTTTGTTTTCATTTGCTCGCAGCATCCGAAAAGAACTATCATAAAAGATTTGATGAGTTAGAAGAAGAGAAAAACCAACTCGCCGGAAGTCTATCTTCTCACAATGAAAAGTATTCTAGATTGAAGGAAAAATTGAAAATCTCATCTTCAAATTTTAGCAATGCCCTTCTCCGTGTTAAACTAGTCTGTAATGATCATGGTATCCCTCATTCTATATACCCCGATCTTGCAAAGGAAATTCCATCTGATTCCCCAAATTTAGTTATCTCTGATAGCGAAGCTGAGGAGTGTAGCAAATACGATGAAGAATTATCTGGCGAGGAAGAGAGATCTGACGTGGATAGAGATAATAATGATAATGATGGGGAAGATAAATCCGATAATGAAGAGAAAGAAAAGAGCTCTGATGAAGGTGGTGATGGATCTACTTAGTCTTGTTTTTTCTCTGTTTCTTCATTGTAAATTTTGTACATTTATTTTTTGCTTCTCGTAACATCGTTGCGAGCTTCTCCAACTTGATGTGTAAACTTCTTTTGCTTTTATATGTTATGAATTAGAAAACAATTCTTTTTCTGCAACATAATCAATCAATCATAATTATTATCCTTTAATTATTTGTATAAATGTATTATCTATGCAATTTTATCATATGATGGATGAATAATAATTTCATTCTATGCATTCCCATACTTGCCTCTATTATTCATCTGCAATATGAAAAAATTGAGTAGAGATTAGATATTAGTTGTGAATCAAATTAAATTTGCCTCATTATCGGCGATGTTATCGCTAGAAATAATCGCATAATTTTATGATTTTTGTTCAGGTTTTCTTCGAAACCAGACAACAGGCCGACGAAGCAATAAGATTACAAAACGGTTAGTGATTTTCTGTAACTTTAAACAAAAGTTAAGTTGAATAGGTAGGTTTTGTTTATTTATTTTTATTAAAAAAAAATAACACTGTGCAACTAGTTATGAAGTATTATTGGGATTTCTTTAATTTTAGAAAAGCTATAATGGTTATTATAATGAATTCTTTAATTGTCATGTAATTTTCTTGTTCTGAAATTTATAGAAAGATATCATAAAGGTCGTAAAGGAGAAAAGCTCGATATTGTTTTTTCTAGATTTGCTCCATCCGGTAGATGGATGGGGTAAGAAATTCTTAAACAAGAGCATTGGCTTTATTTTATTTTTAAATTCTATAAGAATTTGTGTTGTAGAATTGATTGTTTTTATCTTTTTTTTTTATAGAGGACCTATTACTATTACTATTCCTGATCCTTTTCAAACCAGTCCAGTTTATCAACCTTCATAATCTTCTCGATCTTCCCCATCAATACCACAAAGCCTTTCAATAGAAAGAGTTTATGTTGATAGTTATATGATGATAATATGAAGTCCAGTTATATTTTAGTTCAAGAAAGGTAATCTACAAGCCATGAATCATATGCAATGAAATTCATTAATCCGGTACGGCATAATTAAGTAGTCACGTATACTTCAAAGTGATAATATACACTATTAGATCTCTAATAAAGTAGGCAGACTCATAAACTGAAATAACATAAAGAGTGTGAAATTAAAGACTGAGCACCACAAACCCTATAAACTAAATTGCCCCTAATTTTACAGATGGTTGAAACCGATATTTGTTTAATAAATTGAAAAAAGGAAGATGAATACAAGACTTACCAAGAAAAGGTTTCGGAAAATTGGTCTTTACAAATATAAGAAATCTATGAAACAAAACACAATAAAAAAAAATCAGCGAAGATAAAAGTACGAAAAAGGTTTGAGAACCTAAGATCTACCGGGAGAGAAAACCTTGGTCTCTACCGAGATGTGTTTAGGAGCTATTATGTTTGAGTTAGGGTTTGCAATTGTTCCATACAAGAAAAGAAAAGAAAAGAAAAGTATTCATCATCTATATTGTGTCAAAAGGATTTTGAATTTGGATTATTATATTTCACTAGTCATGAGCATCTACGTGTACCGCATCTGAGATGATTTTTGTTGAATTCAATTTTGCATAACTTCGCATAGATGTTAGACGCATTATTTGTGCTTAGGAAAATTATTTTTAAATTTTATATGAATGTGGGAGTCTCTAATTTCTGAATCGGTATTAAACATTGAATTCCGACTTCTAATGAAGTCTATTAAAATTTTAAAATGAACGTATGCAGCAATGCAATTTGCATTAGCAACTTCTTAAAAAAAAAAATTTTGTTGTTGGTTTAAGATTTCCTTTTGAGTCAGGAGATAGTAGGGGTTCTTTACCCATAGTTATGCTAAGCTTGATTACTGAAATTTTCTTAGAAGGACTAGCCATGAAGATCGCGAGGTAATTAAGAATTAATGCATAAGTAGTAAGATTTAAAAATAACTTTATTCCTAATTATTACCTCATTTGAGATACTTAGCTTTTCATAATTTTAACTTTTGGGGAAATGTTTTTCACAAATATTTTAGTTTGAAAAACTAAAATAATAAATATGCTTTTGATACTTACTTTCATATTACTAGATATGCATGCTTGTTTGTTGATGTTGTTTTTACGATGCATGATTTGTGACATATAATATGCAGAAAAGAAAATATGTTGAATGTGTGAGTTAAATGATAAATCTATGTAGATGAAGTATGAGAAACTCTATAGTCCTACAAAAACGAAGTGCATATAAGTTTGACTAGTCATCATATATTTTAAAACAAGCTCTGAAACAATTAAATGGGAAACTTGTTTACTTAATTGGTTCAGATGGTTTCAAAATTGATGAAGAGGATAATTGCACGAGAGATATTTGTTATGTATGCAAAAGAAATGTTGTGTTTTAAATCATATAATGTTTATGAAACTGGGAACATGCTTAGTTTATTTTTTGACATGCAAAACTTGGGGTGAATGTAGTGTAATTTTTTATATTGAATTTATATTTCTTTTGGATCTATTTCATTACATTGAAAAGATATTTGTAAAGAAATTGAAATAAAGTTTGCTTATAACATAGTTTTCACTCATTTGATTCTAGTATTACGGTGTGTTTGTGATTTTGTATGATTGCACTAGATAAAATGTGTAAGGTAGAATAGTATGCATTATTAGTTGTGTGATTGACTATATGTATGTTGCTTCCATAGTGAGGGTAAATGTATGCAGATTTACCAATAATCTTAGTATGGAAAATTAGTAAATCATTGAGAATGTTATGAGGTGTTTGAAATGAACCTTGCACCTAGAAATACATTTTTTAAAGTTTACCGCAATCCTTTAAGGATATTGCGATGTTGATTAGCAAACCCTTTTCAGATAAATGCTTCAAAGGATGGAGTAATTTAGTCATATACTAGATAGAGGAATACTAGACATATTAATCCAAGGTGTAAATACATCTTACTCTGTAAGCATCTAGGTTCCTCAAACAATGTTGATGCCCATTGAGAATTGAGTCATTTGTGACGGATAATACCACCTAAAAATAAGTTCAAAGTGAATAAATTTTCACAAATGATATGAACATATTTTTTTGTGATTATCACCCAACCTATAACTCAAAATTCCATAAGTAGGTTCAAAAGGTAATCCTAACTATGAATGAACAAACTAATATCGTTGTAGTATAGTGGTAAAGTCATGGGGTGATGATACCAGTGACCTAAGTTTGAAACTCGGCAACACCAAATTCTTTACCGATCAAAATATAAAAAAACAACGAGGAACGGACAACCCAAATTCAAATGAAACTAAGTTACAGATAATATGTTGACACAATCATATTTTTGAGAATTCATCCCACGACAGTTAAGGTTGAGTTTTTTCTTTTAAAATTCTTAATGATGTTTATATCTCTATATAGAGTGGGGTACTTATCTAAAGGAGTATTATTGATAGACTCACATATATGGATGTGAAAGTGCGTCCAGTATCTATGAGAATATGGGCAGGTCTCTAGATCATTCATTAAATTGGGATTCAAGCACAAGGTTGTAAGGTGTTTAGACTTTACACTAGTGTAATTGTGTGTTTGTTAGGTAATCTTATTATCTTTTAGAGTTCAAAGACTTATATTCACTCTATGGTCAGATTTTTCGAGAGTCTAACACTATGTAAAAGTTCAAAATCGAAAGGTACATTTATTTATGCACATCACTATACATATCTTACTCAATGTTTTAAAATATTAGTAAGGGATTGTTGGAAATATATGATTTAAAACAAATTGATTTCCATTTATTACTTCTTTAAAATTATTTTTAATACGCATAAAATTATTCATAAAAGAAATTTATTTTTGTTATTAATATTTTGACCGTTTTTATTTAGTGGAAGTTAATGGTGTTAATTATATGACAATAAAGTGTCAATATCTATTGAAATTCTTGAGTAGAAAAATCATATTTTGGTAGGAAAAAAAAAGAGTTTTTCTTTATGTTTTTGAGTTTATAAAGAAAAAGAATTTTAAGAGAAAAAAAAATTAGCGTGTGATCATCACTTTTTCTCCAAAAGTTTGATTTTGAGCATTAATCATACACTCTTAAAGTACTAGAGTGATTGTGAAAGAGATTCTAATCGGTTATTTTATCGTGAGGACAATGAAGTATGGAAGAATTGCTTGCACAAGCTTGGGCAGAGCCGCAAAATGTCTTAAAGAAAGCGACCAGGTCGTGACTCATCCATGACATTATTTATTTACTATGGTTAATTAATATTTAAAAATAAAAGGAATCATGATTCGTACAGAACTTTGGTTGGTAACCTAGCAACAAGCTGGGCCCCAACACCCTTTTGAATAACAACGCCTAATCTATAAAAAAAAATGAAACTTCCTAGACCACTATTAGCATCATTACTAACAAGATGGTATTTCAGATGCTTAAAAAACACAAAGTATCCTCACTAAGCTCTCCTAAAGTAGAAATATCTAGAACACATAATCCATAGACATGTGAAATGCATAATAACATTCGAAATGGTTTTTCCTGGGATGAAAGCACAAGAACAACAATATGAAATTTACAACAAGAAAAAAAATATATTGAAAATCTATGATGATTACTATTTCTTATCATTATTGTGTGTATCCAATACTTTCCATTGGGATTCATTGAACATGGGTCCACTAGATGAATCCCAATCTATAAAAACTCATCATACTTGTCAAGGAATTAACTCCCTGCAAGTTATTAGATAAAAGCATAGAAAAATATCAGACTCAATCTTTATCAATTAAGGCTCCTTATCTATAAGTACTAGGTTTCAACCTACACAGATATGCGATAATCTATCTCTAAATCTTACCTCATATACCTCGACTAAATTGAACATTGGATGGATTTTGCAGGTACCCCACATTTTCATGGCGGAATTGAAGGATAAATTACTGATATGGATCGTCATCAACATCAATCGAGGAATATTGTGGATTTTTTTTGACAAACAATTATATTCTCCAACCGTGCAATACAAGGATATCCCTTAAACTTCATTGGATGATGACCAACTACTAAGTATTCATTTTTATTTGTCTGGGCCAGAGTAGGTTTACTAGGGAATCGATGGTACTTGAAAAGGAGAGGGTAGCAAGTACAACACCAACTTTTTCGTTAGGAAACCTGTATGGGTAAAGCTTAATATAATTGCAAGTATATCTGATTAAAGATACTTGAGCAAAAGATGAATTAAATCATGGTGTGTCAAATACTAATGAAAAATTAAGAAAGGATCTCTAGTCAAAGTAGTTAAGATCTTACATGGGAGACTATTAACCTACAACAATCTAGGCCATTCAAACATACTTATCATTTGACATTTCAGTTAGACACACACCAACATCACAATTTTGATTATACAAGTAACAAAGCAAGCTCTATGGAAGTTATAAGGTTGCAATTATTGAAGTACAAATTTGACTAACAAGCTGATCTTAGACGATGATAAAAAGATAAGGCAATAATGAGAACATAAAAATGGGTTATTATCATAAATCGCCAGAGTTGGGTTTATCTTTTTTAATCCGATGACGAGAGAGTTGCATTTGTTAAATATAGGGACTAAAATAGCAGTAGTGAGGAATGCTTGCTTAGCACGCTTTGTATACACGCAGGAGGAAAAGCCAAGTAAATACCTTTTTACCCCTGTCTGGGCCAAATACATCAACTAAACCATCAGAACCAAAATTATATGAGCAATTAGTTCCTTTCTCTTTTCGCTTCTTGAAAAAGCAGGGGTCTAACAACCACACCCAATATTTCACTTAGAAATCTGTATGGACAAACTCCAATATACTTTTTAGAGAATCAAATAGACAATTAGACTCATTCAATAGAAAAGTATATCAAAGAGTTTATATCTCTATCTCTCGATTTAAATCTTACTCAAGAAAACTGCGAGTCTCGATTAAATACAAGAGAGATAACTTGGATGGTACCAAAGACCAATATCCAAGTGTCAATCAATTTAAATCAACAACCAAAAGGTAGGATATTCTAATTGATTGAATTCAATTATATAACAAAATATAATGCGGAAAAGAAATAACACATACACCAGAATTTTGTTAACGATGAAACCGCAAATACAGAAAAGCCTTGGGACCTAGTCCAGATTAAACATACACTGTATTAAGCCGCTACAGATACTAGCCTACTTCAAATTAACTTCAGTGTGGACTGTAGTTGAACCCCAACCAATCTCACACTGATCCAAGGTACATTTTTGCTCATACGTCTCTGATCCCAGCAGGATACTACGTACTTGATTCCCTTAAATGATCTCACCCATAAATAAGAGTTGCTACGACCCAAAGTCGAAGACTTTAATAAAAAAATATGTATCACACAGAAAAGTCTACGGTAATAGATAAATCTGTCTTCCACGAATATACCTACGAGTTTTGTTCCGTCTTTTGATAAATCATGGTGAACATGAACCAATCGATAAACCAGACTTATATTCCCGAAGAAAAGCTCAGTTTTATCAATCACCTCATAATAGTCTTAATCGACGCGCGAAAAAAGATATTGTGGAATCACAAACGATAAGGCGAAGATGTTTGTGACTACTTTTTATCTTGCCTATCGGAGATAGAAATCTCAAGCCAAATATTACAATTGTACTCGTACGATAGAAATAACAAGATCAGATCACACAACTACAAGAAAGTAGTATCGGTCTGGCTTCACAATCCCAATGAAGTCGTTAACCTGGTTTAGAAGAAGAAACCAAAGGTTAAAGAAGAATCGACTATAGCTTAGCACAACTAGTATCACACAGAATATGTGGGGATTAGGTTTCCTAGTTTCTAGAGTTCTCCCTTATATAGTCTTTCAAATCATGGTTTGCAATCAATGCTATCTTGGTAACAAAGAATTCAATATTCACCGTTAGATGAAAACCTGATTAGATTTAAGCTAATATTTATCAACCATTAAATCAAAAACATAGCTTGTTACACACAAATGAAATGCACGTTTGTAGGCTTGTGTAACCGTACCCAAACTTGTACATTAGTTGGTTCAACAATAGTTAACCAAAAGGTTAGCCATATGATAACTTTCATATCAACCATATTCTTCTTCCCCATAACTAGTTAAAATGACTCAAATGAACTAGTTAGAGAGTTGTTCAATTGCAAGGAAATATCATGTACTACACAAGACACAATTGAAGCAAAAATGATTTGATTCACTAGAATTGGTTCATGAACTATATAGCCACGGTTTGCAATTGCATTCCTTAGTTTATAAAGATAAGTTCACAAACATCGTTTTTAGACATAACCTACTCAAGTTCGCGGACTGGGTTCGCGGACTTAAGTTCCCGGATGGAGTTCACAAACTCTAGCATAAATTCTCGGGTTTGAGAACTTCGACAGTTCGCGGACTTAGCTCACGCACTTCTCCTGTTTCACTTGATCAACAAAGTTCGCAAACTTCGGTTCAAGTAATAAGGACTTATACATATATGTGTTTCCACAACAATGCTTATATCCTCCAATGGTTATATAGTCTAAACTCTCATTATAATCATTGAAACATTTCAGAGGACGTTATATAGTTGTAATTCACAAACCATTTTTTGTCAGAGCAATTTTTAAAGTGATTGAAACTTAACATGACTTTCGTCATTAGGTAAAGATGAACATGGATAAAGCGAAAGCTTTACCAACACATATTTCGAGAAATATATAGGCGAGGTATACTCGGCTTGAAATACCAAATATGTATAATCTAAGTCTATATAGCAAAACAACTTTTGTCTCAAGATATGAGATAAATAGACTTTTGAGTGATAGATAAGTTCAAGTCTCCACATACCTTTTAGTCGATAAAGATCCACCAGTTCCCTGAGTATTCCTTCGTCTTGTATGATGATTTCCATGGAGTTCTTGAGCTCAATTAAACTTTCTATCCTAGTCCGAGACCTTAGCTATAGTAGACTAGAAATCAAGACTTATAGTTTTGATCACTAACATTGACAAACATGCTTGAGATGGAAACGCATGCGAGTTCGATCGAGCAATGCTCTAACAATCTCCCCCTTTGTCAATTTTAGTGACAAAACTATCAATACATATGGAATACAAAAAATATATAAATAAACTTTGTAGCTCCTATTCGACATGTCTAATCTTCAACATTACTCGAAATCTTCGTCACATCCAAGTACTCCAATGATCCCAAAGGTTGTAAGTTTAGCATCATCGTTGTTGAAAATCCGTAGCTATAACAACGAGAAAACAAGAGTTCTCAATCATTGTTATACAGTGTCATAGTATCATTACACAGCGTCAAGATTTGGCAATTAAGCACAAGTTCAATTAAGAACTCTCCCCCATAGTATGTCATTCCCGAAAGAATAACAAGAGCGACCTTAATTTCAAAAGAAAAGAAGGATTTCTTTGGACATAACAAATCACATACAAGTATGAATTTGAATCCATAAATATTCAATTAAGTTAATCATAAGAGAACTCATAATTAATTTAACCGAATATGCTCAACATAAGTAAACTTATGGAGAGTTAAAGAATTCAATTAGATTAATCACAAGAGAACTCATAATTAATCTAATCGAAATACACAACTAAACTAATAACAAAAGTAATCAATTTAATTGGTCATACTCGACATAAGAAAATCTATGGAGCAATGACTAAGTTAATCATGAAAATAATCAACCCAGTCAAAAACGCTAAACATAAGAAAACTCACTGAGTCATAACTAAATAACCAAACAGGATGATTAACTTAGTTCAATATGCTCTACATAAAGTACGTTATGGAACAACAACAAAGCTAATCATAAAAATAATCAACTTGGTTGTTTAGTGCTCGACATAAGACACATTACGAAGCCTCATAGTAATACACAAAATATGGATCAGGGAAGATCAATTACTGCGGAATACACAAGGATTCATTCTATTTTCCATCACCATTTGCACAATGATATACAATAGACATAATCCTTGAAAACAAAAGATTTTAACCTATCTTCCATCAAAAATTGACATAATAGGCTTAACTTTTGTATTTGTCAAAAGTCCATTCATTCTTTTATCAATATGAGCATATCAACTCATGAACAACTTTACTTTTGACAAAGTATGGGACAATCAAGTTCACGGACGCAAACACACATATCCCATAAAAATATTGTAATATATGAAACCATAAAGATTAATACTGCAATAGTCATCTTCCAAACAGTTTTAGAATTCAAACAAATAAACCTAAAAACATGAAGATGAAAACGTTGGACATAGCTATGTGTAATCATAATAATGGCTATTACACCCTCTAGTTATTCTTCTAAACAAAAACAAGAAAAACAGAAGATTTACTAGGCAAACTAAATCAAAATAGGCTAAACCGAAAACACTTCAAAGCCAATGCGAACTAAAGTCATATAGACAGTTCTGGATCCTCATGAGTCTTGAGATCGTTGAACTTGTGATCGAAAACATCTACTGCAACTTTAGAAAGATGTCTTCATTGAGAAGGTCTTTAATTTGTGTTTTCATGAGACCAAGGTCAGATGTAACCTTTTTCAACTCAGTTTTTAACACATTAAGACTTTTCAAGGTATCATCAAGCTAGAGTTTCTCTTCCTTGTAATATTTAAGAAAGTCATGAACCACTTAAGTAGAGATCATATCTCCATTCTCAATATCCTCATGTGAGTAGGCATAAAAACACGAGGCATTGGGATGATCATCTTCAACAAGGGTTCTTTTCTTCCTTCCTTTGCACTCAAAACCAATACCTTTAGCAAGAAATCCCCTAACGAAACCACACGCTCGTGAAGAGGAAGATATTTCTTGACCTAACAAAGACTTAAAGTACGCAGCCGTGACTCAGAAGTTTGGTATTTAAAGGTTTTTTAGGAAGGGAGGTTTTTAAGGTTTTCAAACTGTAGACTTGAGATGGTAACCTGTGTACACATTCGAACACAGCATGTCCCACAAGGAATTAAAAAAAAAAAGAACTTTTTCTACATAAGAATTCATAAATGGCTCAAAAATTTCATATCCTTAACGAAGAAATTCATATCACAAATGTAGCAGACACAAAAACAAATAAATAGAGAAACGATATTAGACACTACAAATACCTTTTAGGCAAAATTGTCTGCAGTCACTAGTTTAGCTATAAACGATAAGAGGATAGATCAACTAGGCATAACACAAAATTGCCATAGAATACCTGATTTTTACAAATCTTGCTCAACAAGATTTTTATGAGAAAGTTCTTTAACCCTTGTGATTAATTAGCACAAGTATGAGCTCTGAGCTCATTAAAAGAATTGTGTTTATGATCAAGTCTTTTTTTTCCTTTCAAATCTAGGAAGTAACCCTTCTTGATGTGAGAAATTATCATAAAACTTACTGTCATCAAAATACGAGACATAGTTTAAGTCCTTGCCAGAGGATTTTTGTCTTGAGAGGATAGACAACATGTTGATGGTTTCTTTATGACCTTTAATCATTTCCTTCAGGTTATCCTTAGCATCATAACTGTTCCTCCTTTTTTCTGGAGTTTTATTCTCACTTAAGGTATCACTACTTTTCCTGTTGATAGAAAATATGGCTTGATTTTTTCTTAGACGATTTTTGTTAAGACGTATGTTTTGCATCTGAACATTTGAGGAACTCATTGAACTGAATTTCCTGGTAGCATACACATGGTAAGTACGAAAAATAATAGGTTTAGACATACGAATGTCAGTTACACCTTTGAGGATTAAGTCTAAAGTGTGTTGAAGTTGAATAAGAGAATTTTTACTCAACCTATAGTTTCCCTTTTGTTTATTAGAACCTTTTGCCTCACAAAAGAGACATACTTTTTGATCACATGGGTGATTAGATAGTACAGTCTTAACGCTCTCGTCAGGAGATTTCTTCCTTCTATGTGATGTGGAAATTCCTTTAGAGGGTGTTAGAGAACTACTCGGTTGAACCCACTAGCATTGGTATGTCAAGTTAGTTGTCAATTTTAGTTTCCAAAATGCATTCTTGATTTAGTATACTATATATAGTTTCGGTCTAGATTAGGTCTAAGAAGAACTATTCTTAAAGGATGAAGATTGAGATTACAAGAAGACATCAACAAGGACTTCATAAACAAAGGTATGAGTTAATTGATTTCATTTGGATTCTTGTTCAATTTTACATTTCTAATCTATCCAAACAAATGTTCACTCTATGGAACAACTCCTATGACGGTAAATGTACATTTATGTATATATACTTGAGGCTATTTGAACCAAGACTTTTGTGACAACAACCTTTATCCTTGTAAAGGTTATCATGTTATAGTGAACGAGCTTACGAATTCAATGAGCCAAGAATCACTCAATTCTGAATTATAACGATAAAGTTATGAGTGATTTATTAAAGGTTCGTTAGTAGGAAACAATCCATGAGCTGCTTGTAACAGTTCATGGACTTGGGCCCAATTACGTGACTAAAAGCTATTTTTGGTCAAGTTGGTGATGTTTCCTTGTCTAGGCAAGATGGCTATTAATCCAAACATATTTTATTACCATATTAAAGTGTTTGTGATAACTTTTAATTTCTGCCTAAGTTAAAATGTGATTTATTCACATAAATAAATATTTGCTAATTATTTAATTATTTATGCATAATATTTGTAACTTAGGAAAGACTCTCATATTAGGAGAGTCTTGAAAAAGGAAAATATCCTAAACCCTAGCTTAGTTTTCAAGCTAACTTTTCACTATAAATAAAGGGTTCGTGAGTTTACATAGTTTTCATCCCCTTTGGAAAATTGGCTTAAGCTTTGCAGGTTGTTTCCATGTTTTCTGTTCTTTGTGAACAAGAGTGAGATAAAAGTCTTTGTATTGGGGATCACAAATCCAAGTTGGATTAAATCTTCGTGATTGATTATACAACTTGTAATCTAGGTTTTTCACCTCTTGTCTATTCTAAGGTTTTCTCTTCTGATATAAAACCATTCAAGAATTGTTGATCATAAACCCTAGGTTTTGATAGATTTCAGTTTCTGATCGTATACCAATACTTGTTAGTCGAAATCGGAGACTAGAAAGAAAAACTTCTATTGAGGCATCTCGTAAAAATCCTTGAGAAGTTTTAAACAAGATATCTCTAGATTTATTCTAGTTGTTCTTGTGGTAGAATAATTAGGGTTCTCTTCCTTTATTGAAGAGTATAATAATCCCTAATATACACGTTTGTTTTGATATTAATTTTACATAGTAATTGTTTTTATCAGGATAAACACAAGATTTTCAAAACCTTGATTCACATCTAAAGGGAAATCAAACTGGTGTTTTGTGCAAACAAAATATCGAATCATATCAATAGTGTTGTTGTATCTTCTAAAGAGAGCCTTGGGTTCTGCTAGAAGATTAACGAAAATAATTCCTAAAGACAAATAGTTTTGTGCTATGATTTCTATTTGTGCCCAAGAAGTTATTACATCTAGTCTGAATAGGTAGTAGGAAATTGGTGTAACATCTTATAATCAGTGTGCGTTTATTCTGGACTAGGTCCCGTGTTTTTACTGCATTTGCGGTTTCCTCGTTAACAAAATTTCTCGTGTCTGTGTTATTTCCTTTCCGCATTATATTTTATTTATATAATTGAAATAATACAGGTTGTACGTTAATCAATCATAGTTGTTAAATACGACCTTGTTTGTTGGATAAGACTTGATTGATCTTGAACAATTGATTTTGTTATTTTCACATTATTAGACCAGTCTGGACTAACCCTATTTCAAGTGGACACTGTGTTGAAATGTTCCTTTAGTGATTGTTGCTTAAAGAGGTTTGTACACGATGGATATTGAATAGGTTGTGATTAAAACAAAAGACTTTGTTTCAAGAGCTTCACACTAAAATCAAGTTTACAGACTTGTTTCTGTTTAACTTTGATTGTGTTGAAATAGAGATATTAAACTCTTTGATATACTTTATTGTAGATTGAGTCTGACTGTCTAGTTGATTATCCATAAAGTGTATTGGAGTAAGTCCTTTCAAATTTTCAAACGAACTGTTTGGTTATTTTTAGACCCCCACTTTTTCAATTGGTATTAGAGCAGGAAAACACGTTAAGACCTCATAAGTCTGTGCTTGAAGCAATATGATTGTTATGGATAGAGGTGTTATCTCTATAAACGTACCACCAGTCTTCGATGGCATGAACTATTTATGGTGGAAAATTTCTATGCGATCATTTATTCAATCGCAAGATTTTCAATCATGGGTTTGTATTGTTAATTGTTATAATCCTCCATTAGTTACAGTAGACGGTGTAACTGTTGCAAAGGATATTGGTGAATATAGTGATCTTGAGATTCTTGCTGCAAAGAAAAATTCTGAAGGATTAAATGCTATCATCCATGCCATTACCACAGATCTTCATCACCACGTTACTACGTGTAATAAGTCTAAAGATGCTTGGGATACCTGATTAGATTCAAGTTAATATTTATCAACCGTTAGATCGAAAACATAGCTTGTTACACACAAATGAAATGCATGTTTGTAGGCTTGTGTAACCATACCCAAACTTGTACATTAATTTGTTCAACAATAGTTAACCAAAAGGTTAGCCATATGATAACTTTCATATCAACTATATTCTTCTTCACCATAACTAGTTCAAATGACTCAAATAAACTAGTTAGAGAGTTGTTCAATTGCAAGGAAATCTCATGTACTACACAAGACACAATTGAAGCAAAAATGATTTGATTCACTCGAATCGGTTCATGAACTATATAGCCACAATTTGCAATAACATTCCTTAGTTTATAAAGATAAGTTTACAAATATCGTTTTTAGACATAACCTACTCAATTTTGCGGACTGGGTTTGCGGACTTAAGTTCCCAGATGGAGTTCACAAACTCCAGTAGAAATTCTCAGGTTTGAGAACTTCGCCAGTTCGTGGACTGGGTTCACGGACTGAGTTAGTGGACTTAGCTCACGCACTTCTCCGGTTTCACTTGATCAACAAAGTTCGCAAACTTCGGTTCAAGTAATAAGGACTTACACGTATATGTGTTTCCACAACAATGCTTATATCCTCCAATGGTTATATAATCTAAACACTCATTTCCATTATTGAAACATTCTCAGAGGACGTTATACAGTTGTTATTCACAAACCATTTTTCGTCAAAGCAATTTTCAAAGTGATTAAAACTTAACATGACTTTCATCACTAGGTAAAGATGAACATGGCTAAAGATAAATCTTTAACAACACATATTTCGATAAATAGATAGGCGAGGTATACTCGGCTCGAAATACCAAATGTGTATAATCTAAATCTATATAGCAAAACGACTTTTGTCTCAAGATAGGAGATAAATAGACTTTTGAGAGATAGATAAGTTCAAGTATCCACATACCTTTTAGTCGATGAAGATCCACCAGTTCCTTGAGTAGTCCTTCGTCTTGTATGATGATTTCCATGGAGTTCTTGAGCTCAACTACACTTTCAATCCTAGTCTGATACCTTAGCTATAGTAGACTAGAAATCAAGACTTATAGTTTTGATCACTAACATTGACAAACATGCTTGAGATAGCAATGCATGCGAGTTCGACCGAGCAATGATCTAACACTTATCATTGGTAGCTTTGACTTGTTCATGTGTAACATGCGTTACCTAATAATATAGGTTTGGAAAATTTAAGTAAAAGCTCAGCATGCTTTTAATTCTTGATATACCTACATATTTTTCAAATGCTGACTTTGATGACCCTTTATCCAAGCGTATTCACGATCCTCTATAAACATCCCATCCTCTCGTGCCTGCTCATTTGAATTCATATTAGTTGTATAACCATAACAAAATATAATTTCAAATAACTAATATAATTGAGGAGGGTATAAAACATACAAGGAAATAAGATTTGTCCGCAAAGGTACGCCTCCCAAGAGTATGGGGATTGTGCATTTTCTTTTGTTCTCTGACTTATTTCCATGACTTTCTCTAACTCCTTCTTTGAACTCATTCTCGACTAAAATAGTCCAATTACTTGGACTAATCCCCATTGGGACATTTATTGGAATGCTTTTTGCTTTTCCACGCATTTGGATCCGAACCAGCTTGAGTATTCATCTCAGTATGTGCTTTACCTTTGGCCATCCTAAAATAATTCTGTCGAAGTTGGTATCTGAATGACCTAAACTTCTGTAAAGGATGCTACAAGGTTAGAGCATTAAACTCAAATGCACTCTAACTAACAAATGTAATGTTTGGTCATAATTCAAAATGAAAATCTTATGTATGATATAATGGATAAACATAACCTTATACAACAATAACAGTGCATGCACTAGATAACACCTTTTGTAAAGTATAACATACACCAAAATGAAACTCAATACTCAAGTGCCAAGAAGAAATGTCTCTGAAAAAATTTATGACCTAAAACAGATGGGTACATACATCTTTTTAAGGATGTTACACATATTTGTGTAACAATATTTGCTACATAAATTAGTGTAACAATTCAGTGTTACAAATTACTCAATTTGGTATAATGATTTGAGTTAATTCAATGCAGATGTAACACTTAAAGAGGCGCCCATGTCCCCCATCCAACTTGAGAAAAAAACAGACGCAAGTCGGCACAGAAATATATGAGCTACCAAGAATACTAGATGTGAGCTGAAAGTAATCAAACTGTCATAGGTTGGCAAAGAAAACTATGGGCTAATTAATAGAGCTATGAGTATTAAATCAAAATAAACTAAATTTGAATAAAAAGAAGTCTATAAAATAAATTTAATTAAACTGAGGGCAAATATGTAAATGAAAAATATAGCATCTACCCGAGAACTGATAGCTAAAGGATAATACAACTGAGACACGGAATAAGACTCAATATCGAACGTCGAAGACCTGAACCAGATGTACAAGAATCAAGCCATATGCGAACAGAGACAAGACAGAGACATGGAGTTAGACGCGGAAGACCTGAGTCCAGGTACGAATCTAAGAAGATTCTCGATGTTGTCAGCTGAGCGGAGGCTTGGAAAGCTAGGTAGTTATAACGAAGAGTTCAACCCGGTCGGTACAAGCACAAGGTAGGAAACTATTAAGTCCAAGTTATCACGTGCTTAGTCATCTACATGTAATTCTCGTGTTCATATCATGTTTAACTTGATTTTTTTTTTTATATATATATATATAGAGCAACAAAAACAACCAAGCAACAAACCCATATGTTATTATAGGTGATGTCTTGTAGGCATAGTGAAGGCGCTCGACCAAAAAAGAGTAGTTTGTTTGTAAAATGTTGGGTTGTCACGTAAAGATTTTTCTTTATTAGTACGGGTATATATATATTTAAATTATAGGGTTGTCAATGGGTACCCATTACCTGGAACTGAAACCGGTCCTGGTGGATTTGGGTCCGGTTCCGGGTCCTAAAATTGGACCCGTTAACAACTTCGGACCCAATGGGTATTACTCGGTTGGACCCGTTACCCGGTTATTCATTCTTTAATTTATTATTTTAGCAAAATTCTAATTATTTTGCTGGTCTTTGGTTTTTTTTTTTACATTTAATCTTTGTTTAGATAAAGAAATAATAATTTTTTTGTATAGATATAATTCAAGCCAAAAGAGAAAGATATCAATTTTTTGAGATTTTTTTGATAGTTTTCCTAAAACTCTACGGGTAATCACGATGCCTGGGGTTATAATCGTGTCCGATTTTGGGTCCACTAATTTCGTAATCGGACCTAAAATCGTTAGGAACCGAACCAAACTTTTATTATACGGTCCGGTTCCGATGGTATTCAGATGGACCAGAACTCATTGACAGTCCTCAAATTTTAAAGGATCCGACGGTATGGGGAAAATAAATTCCAAGGAAATGAAAATAGCTATTGCAAAACTCTCATGTTGAAGAAAGTTAAGAATTTCGAAGATACTGATGATAATATGAGTAGAAGAGGATGTTCTAAATTCTAAACCTAGAGAAAGAAAATCCTACAAGTTGAGGACTTATTAAGCATGATGTAAATAATTGTGCAAGTGAGAAGGAGCATATGGAACTTACTGGAGATGGTCGATGGAGGCATATGAGTGAAGATGATTTTGTACGGATTAACGACTTTTGGATGAGTCTTTTTATAAACACTAAAGAAAAATACTATACCAAAACCCAAACATCCATGTTTTATTAGATTACTTAATCCAAATTTATGAATATCATTGCAGGGGCGGAGCTAGGATTTTTATGTAGGGGTATAAAAATATATTATGGGATGCACAAAAATAATAATTAGAGAGTGCAAAGAAGCAAAATTAGGCTTGAAAATAGCCTAAAATTTATAAATGGGCCTAAATTAGGCTTGGGAGTCAGTTTAGCAGGGTGTGCAACCTGCTTTAAATTGCCTCCACCCCTACCTACATGAAAAGAGGTTTCAAAGAAAACAAATGAAAAGCATGGTAAAATATATACTTCAACGATGAAAAACATGGTAAAAGATATGCTTCAACGATGTTTGTTTATTTGGTCGGTACATCCTATGGTGTACCCTAATATTCAGACAACTAGGAACTCTAGTTAGGTCGGTACATCCTATTATGTATCGTAGTACTCTGACAACTAAGAACTCTATCTAGAAATTTGGCGAATACTTCATGGATATTCGCGTATCTAACATTTACTAAACAACGTCGAATTGTAACTCCGGATAAAATCTCAATTTTTTTAAAGTTTTCCCAAAGAATTCATGATTTTTGTGTATTCATGAATTATTCTCTGGAAATAATACAAAAGAGAAGATAAGACGAGATCAATGGGTCATTGCATGCAAGTGTAAAGACGTCCTGCGATTTCGTCGCAAGACGACAATGTCATGGGGCTTTAATTTTGCAAGAAAATTTAGGCCTGTCATATTGTCGCAGCAGAAATACAAAAGAAAAAAAAGTTAAGGCAAGATCAATTGGTTTCTACATGAAAGTGTAGAGGCATCCTGCGATTTTGTCGCAAAGAAAAAGGATGGCAAAATAAGACCTTTACTTAGGAATGCAAAATAAGACCACATCAGAATACAAGAATGAATGTAATCTTACAGTTTATACTTGCAAGATTATTCAGAGGAAATTGCGATTTTGTCACAAACTACTTTACCAAACAAAGGTAATATGCTCAATCACTTATCTGAATACAAATAACAGAGGCAAGTATGGGAATGCATAAGATAAATTAGATGTTATTTGCTTCCATATGATAGATTTACGCAACTGTATTTTGATTAATCATATTGCAAGAAAGAAAATTATACTAACACATGCAGGGTGAAGCAAAAAAAGAACTTATATTAAATATTGGAGAAATTCACAGTGATAGATTACATGAGTAAAAGACCAAAGAATGAATGTACAAGTTTACAAGGGAGCAAGCAAGGAAGCAAAATCTATTTCAAGCTTGGTTCATCATTATCTCCGCCAGATTCTTCACTAGAGCTTTTTTCCTTATCTTCATCAGATTCATCATTTTCATCTTCTTCGGATTCTTCTTCTTCATCAGCTTCACTATCAGAGATGACCAAGTTAGGCACATTCTCCGGGATGTTGTCTAAAAGACAAGGATATTTGGAGTGAGGAATCTAGTTGTCATTACAGATCGCTTTGATAGTATCTTTACGATAAGAAATTGAGTCATTCCCAAAATTCGCAATTGTGATCTTCATTTGAGCATTCAGTTTTGAAAACTTCTCATTGCGAGAATAAAGATTCTTTGCGAGTTTCGCCTTGTCATTCTCTAGCTCTTCAAGTCTATTGCAATATCTCTCTTCAGCTTCTGTGAAAATACAACAATAAATAAATAATTAGAAGATGAAAGTCTGTGAAAAACAAACAATTAAATAAGGAAGAACAGTTAACAACATTCTCTGTTAGAAATCATATCTCTAATCAGGGCCGTTTTCTCAGTTTGAAGACTAACATCTATACCTAAATTATTCCTGGCATTATCTAGAACTTTCGCAGCCCAAGCAAATTCATCATCATCATTTATGAGAAGGAGGGAGCGAGTTTGATTCTCTTTTTCGCAGAGTACATCATTTCTATGTTTGAGATCATCTCTTTCAATTTGAATCTCAAGAAGAGTTTCTTGGAATTTTGCTAATGTCAGAGCACCTCGGAGATAAATACGGTCTTTTTCATCTATCAGATCACTATATTTGGCCTTTAATTTATGAATTTCTTCCTTAGATTTGTGAAATAATTGTCTAAATTTATTAGCCATATCCAAGACAAATCTATGTTCAATTTCTAAAAGACGAAGATTGGATCTAAGCTCATTTATGGGAAGAGTCTCAATTTTATAGTTTGAAAAACTATTTAGATAAGTATTTATATGTTCAAGAAGGGTATCGTCATCCATGTGATTGGGAAAGGAATGAAGAAGTATAGCTTCATCAGTAAAACCATAGACGTCTGCGAAATGGTAAACTCTATAAGAAGATTTTTTTTTTTTGAGAAAATAAAATATAGGGGAAAGAAAAAGAATCCCATACCATAGAGTTGCTTATTGGCATCTTGAAGGCTAGATACTTTGCCTTTTTGAAGAGAATTGTCTGATTCCAATTGTTTGATTTTTTTCGCGAAGACTAGCAGCTTCGGTTTCTAATTCTTCATTTTGCTTATTCTTCTCGCGAAGACCAACAACTTTAGTCTATAATTCTTCATTTTTTTGAGAAGTCTAAGATTCTTCGTTGCGATAGCCGCACGCCTTTTCTGTAAATCTGAGACAACAACATAAGAAGCTTTCCCTGCCTGCGAAATAATGCAGCGAATTTTAGGAATAAATTATGAATTCAAGGCAAAGTAAAGAAAAGAAAAATACAAATATGAAAATTTACCAGGCTATTCAGCGAGTGTAAGAAATTGGGAGATATAGATCTTGAAACCCCGCGAAGAGATTCATTGTTCTCTAAGAGGGAGGCATCACATATAGTTGCAATGGAGTGGCAAGCATTGGTAAGAGGAGTATCACCGATTCCCTGCATAGTATTAGAGAAGATGCTGGACAATTGTGCCACAGGAGATTCAGCTGTAGAATTCTCTTGGGAAAAAGAAGCATCGAAATCTTCATCATCATCAGTGGAACTTTCATCAGGGTGAGAGTTTGAGGGAGAAGGAGATTGGACTTTTCGTTTCTTTGAAGGAGGGGAAACAGATTTATCTTTGCGAGAAACACTCTTGCCTTTACCTTTAGTTTTCGCAACTTTGACAGGTTGCTCTTCCACTTCAGCAATAACCTACAAAAACTGATGAAGATAAGAAATAGAGGCAACAATATATTATGAAAGATCATAAAAGAGTATTTCTTACTTCGTCTGTGAATGATCGAAGAGCTGATAAAGTATTGATTTTTCCAGTCTTGCTATAGCTCAGTTTAAACCTTTTGACCTGATAATTTTGCAGATATATGAAAATATTGGAATGATCAGCAAAATTATACATGAGAATAAAAAGAATAACAACTCGAATAAAATTTTGAAATATACCTCCTCTTCCCTCTCTGGCCATTTGAACACCCAGGGTAGATACGCTGCGAGATTCACAGGTAAAGCATGAGATCCAGAGATGTATGGACCTTTTAAGATTAAAGGATAGATACACCACTTATCATCATTGGAGTAACGCGGGGATATATTCTTGCCAGGATGCCAATCAATATCTTGCATGAGTATCTTGTCATCACCAACATCATCGTTTTTCCTTAAACGAACACCCCAGCAAGTGTTGTATTTCTTCATAGGAATTAAATCATAATTCTCAAAGAAGTTTTTGACGGTATAGTTCGCATGAACAATTGCAATGTCTTTTGAACTTAGGATTTTTAGCTCCATCAGGATAAAGAGATCCATTGCCAGCACCACGATTAGCGAACTCAAGCAGGAGATGAATGCAATCTCCACTTAATTGATATATAGCTCGCGAGAATTTCGCATGAGAAAGGATTTCATAAAATAAGGAAAGTTCATGATCATAAAGGGGAATGGGAAGGCTAGCGAGAATCTGACCTAGCGAGACTATGACCTCCTAGTGATTGTAGGGATAATCAGAAAAAAAAGATTGATAGAAAACTCTGATTTAGGGCTTTGACCTGGGATAAGAGATAAATCAAAACCTCTGGTTTGAAGTTTATTTTGAATTTCTTTAAAAGCAATTTCATTTTTACGACCGGCTGGAGGAATTTTTAGTATGGGAATGAAGGAAGGATGTGAAAATCAAAAGGAGGAGAACCACGAAAAGTTACAGTAGCAGAAGCAAAATTTACGGAAGAACAATAAACTTACAGAGAAGCAGAGAAGAAAGTAAAAAGAAGAGAATAGAAGAATGGTAAGAATATATATAGAGAGGAGAAGTTCTCTAGAAGATAAGTGCATTTAATGCGAAGAGTGGATGTGAGCGGTTAAAACGCATCGGTTGAAAGAGACGTGTCAAAAAATGGATGGAAGAAGAAGTACGTGTAACAAAGTTTACGTAAAGTACAGAGTCGTGTCAGTACAGAGAATATGAAAAAATGAATAGTTGCGGTGTTTTGAAAATAATTTCTCATGACATTCTCTCCTTCGCAGAGAAAACATGAGAAGAGGCAAGATGTAGGATTAGAATATCGCAAGAAGGATGCATTTCCTAAGATTGATCAACAACACTTTGCGAGCGTCGCAAAATGATTTGAAGAATAATGTAATAGATGAAGATAGCAGAAACATGAGAAAAGTGTGATGATTCTGCGATGATTGAAGTGTTTGCGAAGATTAGCAATGTAACTCTTGCGAGAATATCGCAAGTCAGATCCGAAATTAAAGGACAAATTAGCTGTCATCCACTATGTAATTCCCTATATAAATAGTTGAACAAGCGTAAGGAGAGAGAGATCTTTTTCGAGTGTTGAGCAAGACATTTAGGAGAGAGAAAGTTTAAAGAGCGATTGTATTCTTGTTTTCTTCCATTATTTGTAACATTTATGTGAATCAAGTAATAAAAGTGTTGTTCTAAATCTTTAAAAGATTTGTTGATTATTATGAATTCTTGTGAGGGGTGTAGTGTAGGATTTCCTGCTACTACAGATAAAGTTATATACATATGCATATATGAGTGTGGGTTTCTTCGAAAACCCTTGTTTTTTTGAAAACGTATGTTCGTTTGATCGTTGGTTTTTGAAAACTAATAATAATCCCTGATTTATGAGAGATTTTTCTTCATATATGAATATTTAGATCAAGTGATAAAACTATGTTTATGAGCTTTCATGTGAACTAAAGTTTTATCATGAAAATGTGAATTTTCACAAAACCGAAATAAACCTTCGTTTAAAGAATGACAATGATACGAAGAAAGGTTTTTTCTTCTTTATATATATGAACTTGTGTCCAGTGATAAAATTTTGTTTATGAGATTTCATATAAATCAAAACTTTATCTTATAATGTGTATGTTTTCACAAAATTGGAATAAATCTTCGTTTCGAAGACGTATGACGATACGAAGGAAAATAATTTTTTTTTATAAAACCATGGTCTATTCATGGATATTTTTTTTAATGAAACCGTGGAGTGTCCACAAATTTTATTTTCGTGAGCCTTGCTCACGTAAAAATATTTTTTATTTACGTGATTAAATCACGTTTTCTTTATGCAAAAATATATATTATTTTCTTTAAAATCAAAACTTGAGTTTTGTGTAATATTACTCAAAAGTAAACAATTATTTATGATGAAATAATGTTTTAATTTTTGTAATTCCACGGTGAATGTTCACACAGTAGAAATATTCATGATTTTATGAAAAATCTGAGTTTTTGAACGTCTTTTGTAGGTTCGAAGAGACGAACGATTTTGGAGTGTTAACTCTAGCATTACTATCACTACAGTTAGTGGAAGCATAAAAGGTAAGAGTTAAGAGTTACCATTTTTTCCGATGGATCTATTTGCATGTTGGTAATCTTTTGTGCTTCTGATTTCAGAAAATGTCCGACAACAGAGATTACGATTACTGGTATTCCTCTTCTTCCTCTAGCTCTTATGATGAGGATTCCAAAGCTCCTGTAGAAAAATAGAAAGCTAGGGCTACTCAGAATGAGGGAGCGAAGCCTAGCATACCCTAGAATGAATGAAGGGTCACTTTTGTTGAACTTAGGAAAAGAAAATCCGAGGATGATGAAAACAGGCTCGTCAGTGTGAAAAGGATCGAATTCGGCGTAAAACACAAAGGGCTGAAGAGAGACGTCAATTCTTAGACGGGAAGCCTTCTTAGTATGATGCTGATGCTTCTGAATAAGAGGATACATGGGAGGTACCAGAGCTCAAGATTAAGCCTGATCGATATAAACGAGAGTTTCAGAAGACCATGAAGCAATTTGAAGCCAAAATTGAAGCGGAAGATGACTCGGACTCAGATGATGATCCTAAAGCTTATCCAAACTCCATCGCTGCTGATTCTGACGAAGAGGAAGATAGTGATGACAACTCTGATGACTCAGATAATGAGAAGGATAGTGATGACGAGTCCGATTAGTAGCTTTATTTCCATCTTCTTTTCCTTTTTAAACATTTGAATGTTCTTTAGGCTTCGTAATAGACATTTCTTCGATGATTTAAACAGCTTGCTTCAGATTTAAGGTTTTCTTCTGAATAAACACTTTACTAATGGTGATTCCTTATGATCAAATAAAATGAACCAATGTTCATGCATCAAAAATCAATCATAATCTTTTCCGATGATTTTCGTCTTATGAGAAGTAGCATAGCACGGTTAAGAGACATATGACACGTGCAAAGCCACGTGGCTTTCCTTTGAATATGTCATTGTCAGTCCCCAGCGTGTTATTTTCCTCTGTGTCTTCAGTATCAACCTTTGAAACTTAGGGTTTTAGTGAAACTCGTAACTGAATTGACTATTCGCAGAAGACAAACCTCCACCATGTCTAATATATATCTTCAAGACTTTGAGTCTATCACCTACGCAAATATTTCTTCCATTCCCGAGTCAGTTTCATCGTGCAGAGAATTCTTGATCATACCTTGTTGTCGCTATGTCAAGAAGTAATATTTTTTCTCAAGATGATCTTCAGTCGAAACCTGAAATAGCAGCGTCCATCTCAGTAAGTTGTATCTCTTTTTCATCTTTGTCTGATCAAGATTATTGATCATAAGAAAACGATTTATTGTAGGATAATCAGAAGAATGCTTCTTCTCATACTTCGAGGCCTAGGCAAACTGTTAGAGCTCATGTCCGGTATAGGTCGGCTTGTGCTGAGACTGGATCATCTGTAAGTAATCTTATAACTCTCAGGATTCCACTATGCTCGTGAAATTAAATACTCCTTCATTTCGTCGTAGGCGGATATTCGTGTCGTTGTCGATACCAGATGAAGAAGGAGCGGAAAGTCTGTGACTGTAGTCGAAGTTGAAGATAACAATGATCGGGTTGGTGAAAATTCTGTAGAACTCGTGGAGATAGGAGACAATGTTCATGCTCATGAATATCCCACTGCTGGACTCCCATTTGAAGCCACTTTGATCAATACCTTCCCGGATAATGAAGTGGTTGGCGGATTCATCATTCCCAGATGTCATGCGCCTCTGTATACTAAGATATGGAAGAAGTATGGCCACATTTCCACTACAGAAGTATAGAAAGGCTTTCTTCCAACCCTTTTAACCACAGTTGCTGGGTTATTGCCGATCATTGAGGAAATGAACCAGATGCACTTACGAGATGTCAAGAACCATGAGCTACATAAATGGGATAAGATGATCTCAAACTATGAGACATTGCGATTTAATATGAGCTGGTTTCGTCGTCGACTCGAGATAATCAAGATTCATAAGGCGGAAGAGGCTGCTGATGCAATTTCCATTACCACTGCTTTACTGGAGGAGGAGAAGATTCTGGCTCTGGAATCATCCAGGGTCGAGAAAGCAGTTAAGGATTTGAAGGTAAAGACTAGGATCTTTCAGAAGAAACTTGACAAAGCTTCTTATAGGGATTATCCGATGATGGATGGTTTGCTCTGAATGAGCATTTATGATTGTTGTTTTTGAATAGGTTTAGGCTTTTCTTAGTGTTTATGGGTGAAAACTATTCCTGCCGATTTTGGTAATTTGGGGTGTGTGGATGACGAATGAATCTAAACCTTAAACAAATGCATTGCGCGGTGAGTGCTTGTAGATTCGAGAGATCAATCTATGCAAGTCCGTCCTAAACCAAGAAATGGTCGTTCCAGACTTGTTTCGGTCACAAAGTGAAGGAGATAGGGTTGACCTTAGGGAGGGAAGCGAAGAAGGTGTTGAGAATGTGAAGGTGTTGGCTATGTATGACTTGTATCAGAAATCTGAACTGGATTGCAAGATGTAAGCTATCAGTTTCGGTGTTTGAATACGATTGTATCAACACTTGCCTCTGTTATCTCGTCTTTTTCTCTGTTCATGTCCGAAAAATAGGGTGGAGAACCTATTTATACAAGTATTTTAGCATAACCTTCGTATCTCGTGGGAAGTGGAGAAAGTGGAGTGATGGAGTAGTGGAGTAGTGTGTTGGTGTTACACAACCAGGCTTGCCCACTTCTCCCATCATCACTAACCGTCCATGACTTCCTGACATGTTCTTGTGATGGCGTGTTGTGCGCTCCACGCTGTAAACCGCCATACCAATACCCCAGTATGTAGCCCCCAGTTTGTGACATGATTGATGTCCCGAGTGTGTGGATCGTGGGACCCATAGAAAGTAGCATGTAATGCTACGTTATTTAGGAAATTGATACTTGTGAAGTATCGTGTGTATACTATGCAGGCACTGCATCGAGTATATTCAGCATGTATGAAGCATCGTTGTTTAAGAGTCTCAGAATAACTTCATGTCTAGCCTACTTCATGTGATGGTTTGGAAGTTGCACATGCAAACCCTCCCTTGACCGATCACATGGTGTGGTAGGGTGACGGGTGGTGATCACCATGACGCCGCACTGACCAATTAACTCCTGTCCGGGGCTGTATAGCCAAGCCGGTGAAGTTGGATGGACGAGATGATCTTTGAGACACTTATCTGCGACCGGTGATGGAATTAGGGTTTATGAAAAGGTGCGCAAGCATCACTTTTCAGCTTGGTCGAATCCAAGCTTGGGACACAACTTTGGCTAGGCCGGTCATGCATGTGTGTAAACAACATGACAGTGTAGGCGCCCATACCTCATTGTCTCATGAAAGTGTGATCTAGGCCACTCAATTCGTCATGCGAAGTTGTGTGGTTGAGATCAATTTGCGACAGAAAATTGGTGCCGCAAAAGCCGCACACCGTAACAACTTCGGGCGGGCATTCCAAGACGACCAGGCTTGGTCGGTCTTGGACGATTGCTCCAATGTGTAGGTGGTAGGTTGGTGTTCACGCCTATGCCTTACCATCCCATGAAAACATGATCTAAGCCACTCAATTCGTCCGGCGAAATCGAGCGGCTGAGATTAGTTTGCAATTTGGAAAGAGCGACCATGCATGTTGGAGGCGCGCGAACCGAGGGGAAAAGGAGAGTTCGGTCTTGGCCGATCAGGTGAGGGGATAGACGGGTCCACGGTGGTCATGTTGGTATGACCGGACCTGCTTTGATCTAATCTCGGACCCTCCATTAGTGCCGGAGAAAATGGACGCTCGTGATTCAAAACCCTAATTTTGGGTTTCAAGGCCGTGCGTCATGCTCCATTCGGGCGCATGATTTGGAATGATCAACCATGGTTGGTGCTGACCGATTGGTCAGGTATGTAGGTGGGCCCACAATGATTGTGTTGACATACTCCGTGCCCTTTGAATCTACATTTGCACCCTCCATCTATACCTGCGAAGATGGATGGTTGAGACTGTTTTGCGACACATATAAAGTGCCGCAAACCCTAATTTAGGGTTTTCGTCCATACTGCTTTGGTTTGGACATTTTGGCAAGCTAGGCCAAGGGGAGGCCGACCATGCGGGGCCCGCATTGGTTCGGCAACGGATATTCCATACCTGCTTGGGGGTTATGGAATCGATATGGGCCATCCAATCATGCTGGTGGAGTTGGATGGTAGTGATCATATCCAGACTGATACGGTCAGTCCGGACGCTCAATCGGGCTAGTATAACACACCGAGAGTGGCTCAATCGGGCTAGTATAACACACCGAGAGTGGCTGGGCTAGTATGTACGGGTTATATTTCGTACATGTTTCATTATAATGCTTGGAGATTCGTGTTGCTCTGCTGAGAGAAACACTCAGTCGTCATTCCGCACTGATAATGAGTACAGGAAATACAAGGATGGTTGCGCATTAATTAATAATGATGGAAATTCACAGGGTATATGGGATTGTTGCCAACCTGGATGAATTTCGTGTATTTTAATTCACAGAATGGGATTGTTTCCACATGCTCCATTCTAGGTGAATTGATAAAGTGAGAGAGCATCCATCACTTATTAATGGCCTTATCTTTTACAAGATGTTAGCGCATAATTTTTAGGTTTTACAATTTTACCCTTAAATGAAAATCCACCATCAACATTAAGTCCCCTGCCTAGCACATAATGGTTACACTATTGTGGGGTAGGCATGAGATGGTGACATACATATGTGAGAAAGACAGGATAAAGGAAGTTTACCCGGAAGAGTATTGACCGACCGCCAGTTGTCCATGCCGTGCGCTTGTATGGAATCCTTTGGTGGGACCGGATTCCTTCTTTGGGTAGTTGAATCAAAAGAGGAATCCACTCAAAAAAGGAATCCTTGTTCTACTAGGATTCTCCCAAATTTTGTTTATAAAAGGGAGCAACCCTTTTCCTTTTTCTCACGATTTTTTTTTGTTTGTTCTAGCAGCTCCCGTCCGTGCTCTCCCTTCAAAAAGGAATCCTTGTTCTACTAGATTCTCCCAAATTTTGTTTCGCTGACCTTTTCGTTCTAGCGGAGCCGCCAGACGTCCGACCAAGGTAAGTTTCGTTTTTTTTTTTTTAAGGAAAAACCCTAATTTCTTAGGTAAAACTTTTGATAGATACATCATGCTTAGCTTTCCCATCAAGATTGATAGTAAAACCGCCTATTTTTGTTAGAATTGTTTAATACCGCGAGCCCATGAATATGCCGTTTTTGCTTCTTCTTCCATTGTTGCATGCAAAACCTAGCTTCTTAGGTTGTATATTGGAGAGAAATTTGGCTTGGATTTCATAAACACGATTCCCATGAATATAAGAAAACCGTGATCATGAATGCCGTGTTTGATTCGAACGTGGGTCCCACCCACATATGCCTGACTGAAAGTCGACTTCATAGCCTTGTGCCTTGAACCAACACCGGACTTGAGACTGGAGTAATACCAGACTTGAAACCAATACCATAATGGAAACTTGAGTAATACCAGACTTGAAACCAATACCGGACTTGAAACTTGAGTAATACCATACTTGAAACCAATACCGGACTTAAAACTAATATGTGCACTCCAACGTGAATTGTGTCTTGTCGTGTGTGACTACATCTCATGTGTTTTTCATACAAGTTCTAACTCCTGTCTTTTATTTCATTATGGAATGCAGGAAAGAATTCATGTTGAAATGTCTTCCGGAGATAATGCTGGTGCCAAGTCAGGAAGTGTTGACAACTTCAAAGATATGTCGAACATCGATGATGAGTTGTTCACCTCGCCTTTTCCTAACATTAAGATACATCCTTCTCACCATATAGTCCTGCTCTCCGGTTCAGAAAATATGGAAGTTGATCCATCTTCTTCCTCAGCGCTTGTGATGAGATTTTGTCTCCGGAGAAATGAATATCCTTATTCTCCTATTGACTTCAAGATTTGTCATATTCCATTGGGTTCTTATGAAGGATGGATGAGACGCATGTTTAATAATAAGGATGTTAAATCTAATTTGGCCAAAGCGCAAATCCTTAATGCGGCCATGGCATCTGGTGCTCTTGAAATTAAGAAATACGCTGCAGGTTTGATTACCTTCGTTTCTCGGTGGCGCCCTTCTACTCATACAACTATATCTAGATGGGGAGAGATAACTATTACTCTGGAGAGTGTAGCTGCATTAATGAACATGCCTGTCGCCGGAAGTATTTATTACAAGATTTCTGACACGGAACAACGTAATTATGATATCATACTTCAAAAGGTGACAGGTTTCGACAGTCTGGACAAGGAGGAGAAAAAAGACACGAGATGATTTTACACCTGGTAGGTGTCGGAGTGGTCTTCTGCATACCCGGATCAAAGGTTGGAAAATGAGCTCAGTGTGATTATGTTCCTGTCTTTGTGGCTATCCAGAGACATATTTGACGACGGTTCTGGAAAGAAAACCATAAGAACTGATCTCGTTAAGATTGCTATAAGGCTAGCAAAAGGTGAAGTTCTTCCCCTAGGCACCTTATTCCTTGGATCATTGTATTCTCATCTGGACGCCTTAGCAATGGACATGCATGTTTCCAACGGGTACAAGAAGGTGGAGTCGCACGTTCACTTCGCTTTTCTTCAGACATTCTTATGGGAACATTTCAAAGGCTATGTTCCTGCTCCTGCGAATTCGCTCAGTAGTTTGTATGGTGATTCGAGAATACTTCGTTGGCATAGGAGGCATCCCAGAACTGGTGCGAAACTTGTGGACATCTTTGATAATGTGTCTTCCATAGATTTCCGTCCATGGGGGCCGATCCATTCTTCCATTGTTCAACCGAAGACCTTTGCTATTGCTTCTGACGGTCTTGATGCTGTGTTGCATACTGATGCTAAGACCATGAGATTTGGAGAACTTGTTTATCTACACAGCTGTATCCCGGGGTATGTCCCATATCTATTCAACGAAGCATTTACTGTGACTTCGTACAATATTGATAGGGCTGCTCGTCAAATGGGATTTGACCAGGGTATTCCATTTATCCTTCCATCAGAGGTTATGAAAGAACTTCTCCCGGATATTCTTAATGCTGACGTGTTCTTAGAACGGCTGAGTCTTCCTTTCTGGCCTATTGGGACAAAACCCGCAGTAACTAATAAGTATAAGGAATTTTGGAGGAAACAACTGTTGGATTTTCAGAAGTTCTCAGAGGACGTTGTGGCGGATTCTCGTGGTGAGCCATCTCCTGACGTTCTGAAGAAACATTTCCGTTTGATAACCACTCCTGGCCAAACGGACCAGAGCTGATGATTGCAGTCCCCAAGTAGGAGGGAGGTCCAAAAGGTAGGAAAGCAATTCGGTGATCCTTAATTCCTCCAATATGCAGGTATTTAAATCTCTTTCTGTCGACTCCTTTATTTCTCCGGAGTGCTCTCTTCTAAGAGTGATTCTTGCTTGAATTTAGGGAATTTTGAAAGAGAATGTTTTTACAAGGTTGGCGCGCATTCAGAACGAAAAATCCGGTGAGGTTGGCCCTCGTGTTGAGAAGTTTGGCGATACTAATCCTTATGCTGAGAAGTATGGTGAAACCGAAACCGCTCCTTCATTGGACAATGACAGAGATGACGCAAGCTCGGCTGGACAAGGTGCCTTCGTAAGTGATATTGTTAATGAGGTGGTGATGGAAATCAGTACCCAGAGCGAAGTAGACATCAGGAGAAATGTAGGAGAGGAAACATATGCTATCGTTGAGACGACTCCCCTTGAAGCACGTTCTGAACAGGTTTCGATCAATCAAGATGTGGTAACTTATTCCGAAAGGCCTACTACGGCCGACAAGGATCCTACAATTGGTGAAGTATCGGTAATGAAGCCTGGGGCTTTGTTCGATCCTCCTCTCACTGTACCCTCCCCAGGTCATGTGTTGGTTGGAGGATTCAGCGTGCCAGCTCAGTTCGAAGGGTTGTACAAGGCGATATGGGAGAAGCACGGCCACATTGCTACTACTAAGAAGCTCAAAAGTCGCCTTGCACTGGTCAATAACGTCCAAGAAGCTTTATTTTCCATTCATGGGATGAGCGTCATGACTGGTCGAACAGTTTCTGAGGAGATGATTGAAGACTGGAAGTGCCATCGAGATGTGCTTGTACAATATGGCTTTAATGCTCCTTGGTTCTTCAAAGGGTTCTCCGAGATTCAAGAGATCCAGAAATTACAAAATGAAGTCCCTTCTGCAGACTGTGTTACCCACCAGGAAGAGAAGATTGAAAGGTTGTCTAATGAGTTGAAGATGGAACAGGCTGTTCTTCAGAAAATGAAAGACGCTCTTCCACATAAAGACGAGTTACCATTGAAGGACTTTCCTTGAAGAATTCACGCAACTTATTTGTCTTTTTTAGATGTTCTTATTTTTGAGTGATAGTGAGGATTTCCTTCCACAATTTGACTTCCGGTTTTGAATTAATAGGTAATTGAATTGGTATATTTTGAAATAGTTTTATGAATCAATTTTCTTGAAAAGGGATTATCTTAAATGGAATTTGCATCTTGGTCATGAATGTTTGCACATATCATATGAGATTGCAAATGTCGCGTAAAATGGAAGTATAAAAGGAAACAAACATGGTGTTTAATTATTGAGCCTCTTTTTTCCACGCCTGGGACGCCAGTCCCCAGTGAACTTTAAAACTATCTTTCTTGGGAGATCGTTGGATATAACTTACTTGCTTTCGAGACCCCACTTGTGTAAAACCGAAGTAGCCCCTCCAAGGAAGTCATCCGCATTGATTCCTCAGAGAAGGAAAGCTATCCCTCTGAACCAAGCTTCTCCTGAACAATGCGCTTCAAAGAGTTGAATTCACTGGTGGGATGGTGAAGGAACCGATGGAAATGAAAATACCTCGGGTCCATTACTTCTTGATCAGTGGGCGGACGCCATACCGGAGGTATCTCTACCTCTCCGTTTCGTACCCATGCCTCCAGCAACTCCAAAATCTTTTTTATTGGGAAGGAAAAGTGTAGGTACTTTGAGTCTGGCTTTTCCTGCGTTAGTGGGCGTTGTGATGTCTCTACGTGACTTTGATGTGGTACACGTTGCGGAGATGAAGTTAGAAGATTTGCGAGTGCCATCATATCCGCGGATCATTTTCCTAGGTAAAGGGATGTGGAAGATGTCGTAATATCACTGCCAAGTGATCGAATTGAACGCTCTCATCCTCTGTATTCACGTATTTCTTGATTGATCTCTCCTTCTTCAAACATTTCTTCGCTTGGTTGAAAGGTCGATGCGGATTGGACAGTCTTCCGGGCTTCAACAAGAGTCTTGAGATATAAATCTTCTAGCAGGACTCCGTAGGCTGCAGGCTCCCTTTCTTTATCCAGCAGACGTTCTCCGGACAAGTTCTTTCCTCTGTGGAGTTTCCTCGAATCTTCATTGTCGGGTGGACCATGTTGTTCATCCTTCCCGAGTCTCCTGCAATTACGCACTCTTTTTGCTTCTCCACTGGTAAAGGTGTGACCCCTGACTAAGGATCCAATGTTTCTCACACTATCTGAGTAGACGTATGTCGATCCTTCTTGTAATTGTGCTATCATATCATTCAAGAGACGGAATATTTCGCTTTGTATTCTAGCGATACCAGCTTGATTTGCCAAGACATCTTCCAGCATTCTAGCTATACTTCCCATGATATCTGAACCACCTGTGGTTTCTTGGTGAGGATACATCGTGAGTTAAAAACCGAAAAATTTAGAATTCAATTCTTTGCAACCGAGAGATCAATCTCCCACTGTGGTCGCCAATTATTTATGGGTGAAAACTATTCCTGCCGATTTTGGTAATTTAGGGTGTGTGGATGAGGAATGAATCTAAACCTTAAACAAATGCACTGTGCGGTGAGTGCTTGTAGATTCGAGAGATCAATATGTACAAGTCTGGCCTAAACCAAGAAATGGTCGTTCCAGACTTGTTTAGGTCACAAAGTGAAGGAGATGGGGTTGATCTTAGGGATGGAAGTGAAGAAGGTGTTGAGAATGTGACGGTGTTGGCTATGTATGACTTGTATCAGAAAACTAAACTGGCTTGCAGGATGTAAGCTATCAGTTCCGGTGTTTGAATATAATTGTATCAACACTTGCCTCTGTTATCTCGTCTTGTTCTTTGTTCTTGTTCGAAAAATAAGGCGGAGAACCTATTTATACAAGTCATTTAGCCTAACCTTCGTATCTCGTGGGAAGTGGAGAAAGTGGAGTGATGGAGTAGTGGAGTAGTGTGTTGGTGTTACACGACCAGGCTTGCCCATTTCTCCCATCATCACTAACCGTCCATGACTTCCTGACACGTTCTTGTGATGGCGCGTTGTGCGCTTCACGTTATAAACCTCCAGACCAATACCCTAGTATGTATCCCCCAGTTTGTGACATGATTGATGTCTCGAGTGTGTGGATCATGGGACCCAAATAAAGTAGCATGTAATGCTACGTTATTTAGGAATTTGATACTTGTGAAGTATCGTGTTTATACTATACAGGTATTGCATCGAGTATATTCAGCATGAATGAATCATCGATGTTTAAGAGTCTCAGAATAACTTCATGTCCAGCCTACTTCATGTGATGGATTGGAAGTTTCCCATGCAAACCCTCCCTTGACCGATCACATGGTGTGGTAGGGTGACGGGTGGTGATCACCATGACGCCGCACTGACCAATTAACTCCTGACCAGGGCTGTATATCCAAGCCGGTGAAGTTGTACGGACGAGATGATCTTTGAGACACTCATCTGCGACCGTTGATGGAATTAGGGTTTATGAAAAGGTGCGCAAGCATCACTTTTCAGCTTGGTCGAATCCAAGCTTGGGACACAACTTTGGCTAGACCGATAGTGCATGTGTGTAGACAACATGATAGTGTAGGCGCCCATACCTCATTGTCTCACGAAAGTGTGATCTAGGCCACTCAATTCGTCCTGCAAAGTTGTGTGGTTGAGATCAACTTGCGACAGAAAATTTGTGCCGCAAAAGCCGCACGCCGTACCAACTTCGGGCGGGCGTTCCAAGACGACCAGGCTTGGTCGGTCTTGGCCGATTTCTCTAACATGTAGGTGGTAGGCTGGTGTTCACGCATATGCCTTACCATCCCATGAAAACATGATCTAAGCCACTCAATTCGTCCGGCGAAATCGAGCGGCTGAGATTAGTTTGCAATTTGGAAGGAGCGACCATCCATGTTGGAGGCGCGAACCGAGGGGAAAAGGAGAGTTCGGTCTTGGCCGATCAGGTGAGGGGATAGAGGGTCCACGGTGGTCATGTTGGTATGACCGGACCTGCTTTGATCTAATCTTGGACCCTCCATTCATGCCAGATAAAATGGACGCTCGTGATTCAAAACCCTAATTTTGGGTTTCAAGGCTATGCATTATGTTCCATTCAGGCGCACGATTTGGAATGACCAACCATGGTTGGTCCTGACCGATTGGTCAGGTATGTAGGTGTGCCCATAGTGATTGTGTTGACATACTCCGTGCCCTTTGAATCTACATTTGCACCCTCCATCTATACCTGCGAAGATGGATGGTTGAGACTGTTTTGCGACACATGTAATGTGCTGCAAACCCTAATTTAGGGTTTTCGTCCATACTGCTTTGGTTTGGACGTTTTGGCAAGCTAGGCCAAGGGGAGGCCGACCATACGGGGCCCACATTAGTTCGGAAGCGGATATTCCATACCTGCTTGGGGGTTATGAAATCGATCTGGGCCATCCAATCATGTTGGTGGAGTTGGATGGTCGTGATCATATCCAGACTGATACGGTCAGTCCGGACGCTCAATCGGGATAGTATAACACACCGAGAGTGGCTCAATCGGGCTAGTATAACACACCGAGAGTTACAGCATGTACGGGTATTTCGTACATGTTTTATTATAATACTTGTAGATTCATGTTGCTCTGCTGAGAGCAACACTCAGTCGTCATGCCACACTGATAATGAGTACAGGAAATACATGGCTGGTTGCGCTTTAATTAATAATGCTGTAAATTCACGGGGTATATGGGATTGTTGCTACATGCTCCAACCTGGATGAATTTCGTGTATTTTAATTCACTGAATGGGATTGTTGCCACATGCTCCATTCTAGGTGAATTGATAAAGTGAGGGAGTATCCATCACTTATTAATGGCCTTATCTTTTACAAGATGTTAGCGCATAATTTTTAGGTTTTACAATTTTACCCTTAAATGAAAATCCACCATCAACACTTAGGTAGGATGATTGATGATGACATGAGGAAATTTTTTTGTTCATTTATGGGACGTTTTAATGAACAAAGGAGCATTTTGCACGCTCTTTAGAAGAAAATATATAAATTACATTCTGAAAATGCTTGAAATGATGAATTGATGAAAAGGTAGTTGTCTTCTATAGATTAGGCATAATACGCTTTGAGCCATTTGTCGTTGATTATATTTCCTTCTACTCCTTCATCAATCTTTAAGATTTTTAATACCCGCTGGATACTGCCTTGATAACTACGTATGGTCCTTCCCATTTCAGAGAGAACTTGTGAGCAGACATATCTTATTGAATGTGCTTTACTGTCTTTAATACCAGATCCCCTACTTGAAATGTTCGAGGTCTTAGGTTTCTACATATTTCTCCACCTTAGCCCGCTTCGACTCGAGCATTTCTAGTTCAGCAATTCTTGAGTTGGACACTTCAGCTTCGTCCCATTGTACGCCACTAGATGTTGCAATCCGTGATGAAGGAATTTTGATTTCTGCCAGTAGTATGGCGTCAGCTCCATAGACGAGAGAATATGGTGAAGTTCCAATCGAGCTTCTTGGCGTGGTTCGATAAGCCCATAAAGCCATAGGCAACTATTCATGCCAGGTTCGAGGATTATCATGAACTGTTCGACTAAGAATCCGGACCAAAGTTTTGTTAGTGCTCTCTGCTTGCCCGTTTCCTTGGGGATAGTACGGTGTGGAAAAAATTTGTTTGATGCCGTATTCCTCGAGCAATTCTGTCACGTGCTTGTTGGAAAAAGGAGTTCCATTACCAGTGACAATGTGTTTGGGAACACCGAATTTGCATATTAATCGTGACTCCAGTGGTGCTTCGAAGAGGAACAACTTCAACCCATTTGGTAAGATACTCAGTTGCAGTGATGATGTATTCATGCTGCTTCGAAGATGTTGGATTGATTTTCCCGATGATATCCAGTCCCCATCTATAGAAAGGCCACAGAGTATTCACGGAATTCAATAGAATACAGGGAGTGTGAATGAGGTTACCATGGACTTGGCATTGATGACACCTTTTAACATGTGCAGCTGCACCGTCTTCCATGGTCGGCCAATAATATTTCTCATGAATATGGAGAAATAATTTCCTTTTTCCCCGATGTTCTCTGTCATGCATCTCATTTAAAATCATTTGGATTTCATGCTCAGCTAAGCATATCAGCAAGTTTCCACCAAAGCTTTTGCGGTATAAGATTCCATCAAGAAAGACAAATCTCTTAGCTCTGTGAATGAGTTTGATTGTTTCTTTCTTTTCTGACGGCAATTAATTGTCCCGGAGATATTTGATGTAGGGTTCCCTCCAGTCCCCAGTATGATGGGCTGTCAGAGCCTCTAAGTGGTGAGGAGGTGTCTAAAAATTGGGACATGAATTTTGCAGCATTCTTGATTGAGCCTCCATGGAAGGCCAATAGTATCCCATTCTTTGAAGCTTTCTGTAAAGTGTTATCACAAGTGTTTTTCCGCACGTTTCTTCATGTATGCGCTTGAGTTTTTCGCCCACTTCATAATTTCCAAGGCATCGTGATAATGACCCATCAGAGTTCTGATAGTATAATGCTCCATGAGGTAAGAAATAATTCTTTAGTTCTTTGATACTGATTTTCCCTTCTGAAAGAGAACTATTCAGTTCATGAATGATAGGTGCCCTCCAATTGTCTGCTTGAACATCTTCGGTTTGAGCAAGCCATGTGGATGAAACAATACGCCTTTGTAAAGTGATTGTTTTCTATTCTCCTTCAAATTGCATCTTAGAAGCAAGGGTTGCCAGGCAGTCGGCATGCCTATTATTAGTTCGTCCAGTATGGATAATCATTGCATCAGTGAAGTAAGTTAACAGCCGTTGAGCTTCAGTTCTAAATGGAGCAAGTGTGATTTCTTTAAGGGAGTATGTCCCATTCATTTGATTGACTAGTAGCTTTGAATATCCCCTTATCTCGAGGTGCGTTACTCCTGCTTGCTTGGACAGAGACAATCCCAGTAATAAAGCTTCATATTCTGCTGAATTGTTGGTGCAATGAAAATCCAGCTTAAATGAATGTGAGAAAACCTCGCCATATGGAGAGACTAGCACTATGATTGTTCCTCCAGTGTTGTTGCTAGGGGTGGAGGAACCGTCAAAGTATAGAATCCATGTCTCTTATTTGATGATTAAGACGTCTGGAAATTCACCAGGTACGTCTTCATGTAACACTGTTGCATCATCTCCTGGAAAAGCAGCGAGTAAGTCAGCTACTGCTTGGCCTTTGATTGCTTTGTGTGGTGTACATGCTATGTCAAATTCTGACATATAGAGTAGCCACTTTGTTTTCCTTCCTATCAAGGCTGGCTTTGATAGAAGAAACTTTATAAGGTCATCCTTTGAAACGAGCACGACTCTGTTGGATAGTAAGTAGTGTCTGAATTTCTGAATTGCATGTACTAACTCCAGGCATGCTCTCTTAGACTTTGGGTATCGGAGTTGAGCATCTCGTATTGTTCGACTGAAGTAGTAGATCGTTCATTCGATGCCCTTATCATCTTCTTGAGCAAGGAGTGCTCCAATAGAAACATCACTAGAGGCTGTGTACAGTATCATCGGTCGTCCTTGCACTGGAGATTTCATGATAGTAGGTGATAATAGTATCTGCTGTATTTTCTGGAATGCTTCTTGTTGAATGGTTGTCCATGTAAAGCTTGCTCCTTTCTTTAGTAGAGGGGTGAACGAAGCAATGAGTTGGGCTAACCCAGGAATGAAGCGTCGAATATAATTTACCTTGCCAATGAAACTTTGGAGTTCTTTCACAGTGCGTGGAGGAGGCATGGTGGTGATAGCTTTCGTCTTATCTGGATCGACTTTGATTCCTTCTGCTGTGACTAGGAATCCCAGAAACTTTCCGGAGGAAACACCAAAAGCATACTTAAGAGGGTTCATCTTTAATTTATATTCTCGACATCTCTCAAAAACCTGTCTTAGGACTTGAAAGTGAGATACTCGAGTCTTTGACTTCACCACTACATCATAAACATAGTCTTCCACTTGCTTGTGCATCATGTTGTGGAATATGGCAGTCATGGCTCGTTGATAAGTAGCACCGGCGTTCTTTAATCCGAAGGTCATCACATTGTAGTGGAAGTTACCAATAGGAGTACGAAATGCGGTCTTGTTGGCATCATGTTCATACATTTTGATATGGTTGTATCCACTGTAGCCATCCATAAATGTGAACATAGCATGACCTCTGGTTGCATCTACGAGCATATCGATGTTGGGTAAAGGAAAGTCGTCTTTCGGGCAGCATTTGTTCAGATTCCTGAAATCAACACAGCATCTGATTTGACCATTTTTCTTTTTGAAAGGAACAACATTCGCCGGCCATGTTGGATGTTGAATAGGTTTGATGAACCCTTCTGCTAATAGTTTCTGAATCTCAACCTTTATTTTCTCTTCGACTTCGTGTATGAACTTCCTAGGCGGTTGTTTGACAGCTTTGGAGCCAGGGGTAATGTGCAGACGATGAGTAACCAATTTATCATCTAGACCATGCATTTCTTCGTACGTCCAGGCGAAGACATCTTGATACTATTTCAATAGTGCTATTAATTTAGTCCGTTCCTCCGGTGACAGTGCTGAGATAATTAGAATCGGCCTTGGATCATCCTCTTTTCCAATATTGATCGTTTCGAGATCATCAATAGTGGAGTCAGTGACGTCTTGTAATTGTCTAGGAGCATCCTGAACCTCTTCTTCGAGTGATGATTCACTCTGACATGATTCTTTAGGGCGGGGAGACTATTCGTCGTTCTCCCCTGCTAATTGCTAATCTTTGCGTCGGTAAATGATTCCCCCCTCCGTATCGTGACTGCTGATGAAATTAGATCCCCGAGTTGAAATCTGATCCTTGCGGCGTTTAATTGGTGTAGAAGATGACTCAGCCGACTTGATGCTTGAAGATGATGGCTTGTTTGCAACCTTTTCGATGGACTCTCAGCTTGAGAGTGAAGCACTGTAAATCTTGTTTGGAGGTTCGGGGATGTTCTTATAAGACTCAAGGAATTCAGCGTCATAGACCGGGGCGTAAGGAGATGATGAAGCCGTAATACGAACGATTTTTTTATTGATTAGAGCTTTCATGCATTGATGGTATGTTGAAGGAACCACCTTGTTGTTATAGAGCCACGGTCATCCGAGTATCATATGATAGTCAGGTTCTTGTTCGATCACGTGGAATTTGGATTTTGATTGAATAGGCCCCACCTTCAGATCTATGTACGCATATCCATATGTATGGATCTGGCTTCCCTCAAAACCTATCATCAAGATGGGATGACGAACGATCTTGTTTTGTGGGAACTTGGCTGCCTTGACAGTCTTCATAGTGAAAATATTTGTAGAAGCGCCTGTATCAACGATAGCTCTCTTGAATTCAGAGTCCTTGATAAAATCGGTTACTTACATGTCCCGGTTATGTCCTTCATCTGCCATACAGCCCTATTCTCCAAATGTGATGTTGTGGATCGAATGCTCAGACATCGTGAACGTCTCTTCTGTTGGAGATAAGGAAGTTAATGGTACCTCAAATGATATATGGTTGTGTGCAACGAACATGTCTATTCACTGCTTCTTGGAAAAGTATAAGAGTTCACACAAGTTTTCAACTAACTGTGTAATATCCTGGTCCACCGACTTCTCATAAGTAGTGAAACTGTTTCTTTGAGGGTCACCGTGTGGCGAGTCAGTCCCCGGTGCTGGGACTTTTGGAGCGGAGATTCTGCCTTACTCGGATGTAAGTTTGATGAGAAAATCGAGTATGTGATTCATTGTATCTTTCATCAGATCCATGTTCCTGGTGTGGATCTTTAAAACTCGTGCCAACTAGGTTAGAGTTTGGACTTCTCTGTCTTCTGTGCTGTCAGACGTAGCGTTAGAAGAAGGAATATCGTCGTTTGAAAGATTCTGGATTGGGTTTGGAGTAGTTAAATTAGCCCTAAGACCAACCATCCTATGAAAATTTGAGGTTGAAACCGAGAGATTAATATCCCACTATGGTCGCCAATCTGCAGATGGGGAAAAACGATTTGCTGGTTTTTACGGAATTGAGGAGACGACCGTACGGAGGAGGAACCGAGCGAAATGTTCAACCTCACTCAGATGCAATGCAAGAAGGGAGTGCTTTGAATTCTAGAGATCAATCTGTAGTACTCCGACCTACAATGGCCGTTCCAAAGTAAATTCGGTCACAAGAGAGGATGGGTTAATCTGTATGAGGGAAGCTAAGAAATGTGTGGAATCAATGGTAATCAAATATTGTAGGTGTATTGTAAATTCTGAATAAGATAAGTTCTGAATGATTGAAATTTCTCAGTTGAGAGTAATTGCTCAATTGATGAGTTGTTGATCTCGTGTTGTCAGTGAGATGTGAGATTCTTTTTGTTGTTATCGTTGTTTCAATCATGATTCAGAGACTTATTTATATTGCTGGAATTGTAGACATCATGATCCCATGAAGTGTGACAGTTTATGGAATCAAAGAGTGGGGAAGTGGAAATCGTGCTTGAAACTAGTTGCTCATCGTGCGGAGACTTGGTTGATTTTCCATCCACTACTTTGTTAACTCCTTCAACTGATTGCACAACTTGCTCACATTCCATCGTGTGTTTGAACACACGTGCCGTAGACCGCCAGACCAAAACCCTAGTTGATATCCCCCCAAGTGACACGATTGACGTCTCGTGGTTAGTTTAGTCAGTTGTTGACTTCATGATTTCATGGAACGATGAGTCCATGTATTTATCGAGTTGAACATGATTTTGTAAAATGTTCTGAAACTCATGAATTGAACATGGGCATGATTCTTACGTTGATAGCCGAGGCGAGAAAGTATTGCCCTGATTTGTTGAATATTGATAGTCGAACCAATATTCCTTGATTTGAGCAAGTATTATTTCTCATCTGAGCAAGTGTTGCTCATATGATGAATTATTGGTAGCGTGACCAAAATAAAATATTAATTAAAATACTGGTAGTTGAACTGAGTATAATTAATAAGAGTACTGATCATGAGATCGTCATAAAATTATTAGTGTTTGAATATGGAATTATGATCCTTGGACTCAGAAACCCTAATTTGATCAATTGATGTTTTATTCGAAAATTAACCATGTAATGAAGGAGAACCGGATCCATGGGACCATGGGTTGACCATGTAGCTCCATATGCTCGTGTGAGCAAATACCAAGGCCTCTTGAAGAGTTGGTGATTTGTTGATGAAAGAATGATCAAATGCTGGTTTAATCAATTATTCGAAAATGCTCGTCTGAGCCTTAGGTAATAAAACCTAATTAATTATGAAGAGATGAGGGACCGACCAAGGGGTCATGAAACTGGCCCTGTGTGGTCATGAGATCAATTGATGATCGTTTCATGAAGTTCCAAGTTGTTTGGAAGAGTTTTGGACCTAATACATGCAGTTGCGCAAATTAGGTCAAACCGTGAAAATACACGGGACCGGCTCATTGCGAGCCAAGGATCCAACCCTAGTCGGTCAAGGTAACATGCTCATGTCATCAAAGTGTTCGTATCTCAGTTCTGAGAATTTTGATATTTTCTAGCGTGCAACTAAGCATCCATTTGAGAAAATGTGAAGAAATCAGAGATTTTTGATAAAACCGTCAAAACTTCATGAGATGAAGGAAAATAATAAAAAAAATTGAGGGAATCATGAAAGGTTTGGGACCGGTCATGGACAAGGCATGGCCTCCCGGCCAAAGGGCCCAATCCCACACGTTTTCCCAATTATTTATAATATTTTCATGATTTTAGGGAAATATGATAAAATCAAGGAATTTGTTAAAACCAAAGAGTTTTTGTTAAAATCAAAGAGTTTTGTTGAAATCAAGGAGTTTCATGAGATGAGGAAAACATGAAAAATAATAATAAAAAAATAAGGGGCATGTGGGCTTGAGCATGGTTGGCCGGTTAGGGCCCGGTCCCGTGCGTTTTTCCCTAATTTTATGTATTATTTCATGATTTAAAGGAATTTTCATAACTTGAAGGAAATATCATGAAATCAAGGAATTCCATGGGACCAAGAAACATGAAAAATATAATAATAATAAAATGGGACTTATGGGGCCAGCTAGGGCTTGACCGGCCGGCCGGCTAGGGCCCGGTTACACGGGTTTCCCTAATTTTATATTGTTTTTCATGGGATCGAGGAAATATCATGAGATTAAGGAGTTTTCATGAAATTAGGGAAATAATAATAAAATAATGAGGAACCATGGGGTGTGGGGCCGGTTGGGATCAAGACATGGCCGGTTGGCCAATGATCACGGCTCTACCATATTTTTCCCAATTTTATATTATTTCCTTGGTGCGAAGGAAACACCATGAAACTGAGCAGTTTCCTCAAAACGAAAGATATTTGTTCAAGTGAAAGGATTTTCATGAACTCAAGGAAAATAAAAAAAAATATAAAACTAGCGTGGGATTGACCACGGCACGTCCGGCCGGTCAGTGGACCCATGCTCCCAGCGTCTTGGTCAATTTTTAATTATTTCATTATTTTCCTTCCTATTTGCATAGGTTCATCGTCTCGTCGTATTTTGAAATACTCGTTCGTGCGGTGACTGTTAGTTCAACGTCGTTAAATACACTCGCACCATTTAAATCGGGGCTTACTCAGAGGTAACTCAGACGCCCGTGTGTTGAATATTTATTACTAACCCATGGAATTCTGCTGAGAAGAACCATATATTGAAGCAACAAAATATTACAAAAGTATTTGAATATTTTCAGAAATTCAGTGGATGAATCCAAGAATTTTTATAATAATTAATTGATGGCTCTATACTAGAAGAGCAAGTTGTCTAGGAGCATTAATTATTCTGATATGAGCTTGTTGGAGCTTCATATCCTTTATATAGTCAGGGAAAACTATTGTTTGTATCCTGAAGACGTTATCGCTCTGTACTAGCAGAGCAAGCTCTCTAGGAGCCGTCAATCTTGTGATTCTATATAGAAATAATTACTGAAGTGTTCAGTATTCATGAGATATGCTATTGTCCATCCGAGAGACTATATATCTGCATGTACTCTGAGAGATAGTATTCTCAGTCAGAGGTTCAATGAGAGACCCGTGTCTCAATACTCACATCTGATTGCTGGATCAGAAGTTCGTATAATTATGGGTTTACAATTTTAGCCTTTGTCGAAAATCCACCATCTACAGGTATATATGCACAGAGTATATAACTACGTAGAAATATCTAACTAAACAACTTTAGGGTAGAAGATAAGGATAGTCGCGTCGTCTTTGTATGCCGACAACGCAAATCTATTCATGCTAATAACGTATTATATACTTAATTATCGGCTCATTTAAATAAATACTACAATATGGACATGAACGACCATATATTGTTTCTGAACAAAGTTAACAAGACGCAAGTGACGCGACAAATAGGAATTAAATTCCCTTGCTTTACGTCTTCTTTTCACTTACAATGAACCCTTATATGGGTATTTATAGTAGTAAGATTTATAAGTGATTGATCCACCTCTCGACACATATATTAATAGGATTTATAAGATCTACAATTCTCTATATAATAACAAAGTTTTTTGGAGCGTTCTCATTTACCGGAGCTCCGCGTTAATTCTGACTTCTGGTTGATTCTGGCCCCATCATTTATTTATTTTTGGTAATAGAATATTAAATTTTAACTAATAGAATAATATTTTTTCTAAAAATAAAATAACTAACACCTCTGTTGCTAGGTTACCAACCAACAACTCTGTATAAAATTTGTTATTAAATATTAAAATAATATTAATTCCAAATAACTAAATCTTAAAAAAAAAAAAAATCTTGCCTCCCATAACAAAATCTTAAAAATCTTCTAACATGCCAATAATATGTCAAATCACGATTCCATCGGATAATCAAAAAATAAATCTAATGATCATCACATGATGAGAAAATGGATCGAATGATCATCACGTGATGAAAAAAATTGATCGAATGATCATTAAGTGTCCACTATCCATTGTCCGTTTACATACACAAAAAACGTTACAAACTATCAATTAAATCGAGAAAAAATAAAATTTCAAAAAAGAAACCTGATTAGCCCGGTCATAGATCTCTATTCTGCAAAACTTGATTGGCCCGGTTACGAATCTCTTTTCCGCAAATATTTGTTGGTGGTCCTGCACATCAATTAGATTTTTTTAGTAATCTGTATGAATGATTTGAAACAAAAATGATTGTTTGAATAAATCTAATACAAAACAAAAAAAATGCACTAATACAGAAGAAACTATGATTTCCAAAAATCATTTTTCTTAATTTTTTTTTCTATAATTAAAAAAACATAAAAAACGTAAACAAAATCCTTACGGATTATTTTTCTTATTAAAAAAAAATTGTTTCATGGTTAGTAATTGATAATTAATTAAAAAACAAAGAAAATGTAAACAAAATCTTGAAAATATTATTTTACTTATTTAAAAAAATATTAATCAATAATTAATAATTAATATACGATTTCTATAATCTTTATTTCATGGTTATTAATTAATTGCGCCTATTTTGTATGAGATTTTGTTAACTTAACCAGTTTTTTTTCCTATTTCGTCATTATATATAATTGTAAAATTTGGCATGATGCTCTCTATATAAAGTGCTGCAACAAGGGTGGAATCTCATCGTTCTCCGGTAGTTTTTTTTCCTTTACACACGGCTAGGATTTTGCATATTAGGGTTTATCAATTTTGCTAAAATAAATAAATGATGGTGGTTGTTGACGGTGGTTATTTTGGTTTTCAGGTACTTGACACCCAAAGAATTCCGGAATTTCTGGCTTTGTTGAAGACTAAAACCAGGAAAAAACAGAAATATTGTCAAGGTGGTTTTTCTCTTTGCACATCATATTTTCATATATATTTTTTTTGGCATATTTCTGTATTTCGTGTGCTTTTGCAACATTAGAAGTTGTCACAGCTCCTACTCCTCCTAATCACAGATTTTCGTTTGAAGATATTTTTTGCAGACGACCTCTCACTTTCTATGAGAGGCTTTTCATAATGAGGTATTATTTTCTCATCCCGTGGCTATGATTTTGTTTCCCTTTTCTTATAAATCTTTTATATAATGATTTTCCAACATATAATGATTCGATTGATATCACTCTTATTTATTTGGTTGATTTACTACAGATTTATGATTTTGGATTCAAGATTCATGAGTCACATTAGTTTCCGTTCGCAGTTAACATGGTCAGCATCTCTCTTACTCTCTTCTATCGATTACCGGTGATGAGTTCATAGTGAGATCGTAACATATTTTGATGTTATATTTTGTTGATTTTGGTTCGTAGATATTAATGTTACTTCCTCATCGACTTCAGGTTCTCTTACCGAAGCTTGTGAGAAATATATATGATCAATTGTTGTTTGATTTTTTTCTTGATATATTTAATAATGTTCTAATAAATTAAACATCTTCTAAAAGGAGATTTATGAAGAAAAAAAAGGTAGGAGATATATCAATAAGGAAACAAGAATATGTACATTCCACGAAACTGATTTTATATCGCAGATAGTAACAAACTTTGGAAATCCCAGTTCTTTAGAAAGATTTTATTTCATTGATTCGGTGTACTAAGGGTAAGTATATTTTCTTCATTAATGCTAATCAGGGATGTTTATTTTTGGCATGTATACTTTTATTTTGGGATACAAATCTAAAAACTCTTAATTAAAAAATAAAAAGGGAAGAGTAACACCCTAACTCTAATTTTTCTTCTTCTCTACTTCCTTTTACCCCGGAATCATCAGAACACTAACTTTTTTTATTTGTTTCAATCGTTCTTAATTGAGTTCCATCACTATTTTTTTCTCAAAGAGATATTTTGTGTTCGAAGTTGTGGTCAGTCGGTTGCTTATAGCAACACTTTGTATCGCGATAAAGAGATTTTTATGCGATTGTTGATCGGTAGGTTTACTAAAGCGGGTAAAATTTTCTAAACCCTAAGATGATCTTTCAACTGATGTGGGTTTATTTATTTATCGGAGTTTCGGTGATGTTGTTGTTAGAGTTTATATGGATTTCATATAGAATCAAACGATATGTGTATTAGTTCTTTGATGTCTTAGTTATCCAGTGGGGTTTGCTTAACTATTTTATGTGTGATATGTTCATGCAGGGCATAATTTTTGGCTCCATCACACGCAATTTTTACATGTATGAATCATGTAGGAACACTTCTTTACATACATCTTTCTGAATATGAAATTACAGGATTCATCAAGTCAATGCTTGAAAGCGATGTCTTAGTTTTGTGGATTATTTTGTTCGTAACTTTGAGTATATTTCTTTTTGTGTTGCATAATCCGAGAAGCCGTATAAAGTCATGGATATTTCCATCAAAAGGTAATGACATTTCTGTCGACCATCTTATAATTAATGGTAAATGTTGATTCACAATTTTACTGACAGAGCCTTGATAATTTAGAAGGTTACAGGGGAGTAATGCAATAATCTCAGTTGTTGGGATGTGCGATATGCATTACCTAATACTATCTTCACTAATCCGGTTCTGTGACTTCATGAAACCCATGTTATTCAACAATAACTATATATGCGCCTGCGCATTTGTATAAAAAACTAATAAATTTCCAAGGTTTCTCCAATACAAGGATGAGAAGTTGGTAGCAAGCAGCATCCATCCATTAGATGAAAGTTGATGATCAGTTCGTGAAAAAAAAACACTATTTTCTACGTGGGAATATGTACCCTTGGTGATGTCTCTTAGCAAAGCGATGGAGTATAGTAGGGTATGTTACGTTTGTCTTATCATTTTCATTGGGTAACTGCTGGACATTAGTTGTCTGAACTTACATCCCTTTGCTAAGCATTACAGTAGGATTTGGTACTGTATGACATAGTGGCGAGTTTATTTTTCGTTAGTTCAAATTTTCATGTGAAATGCTTTATACTGGACAAAATCCTTTAAAGTTTTATTTAACCAGTTTAATTATGCATCGTTTGTCTTTTTTAGCCTCCTTAGGAATGCTCATATTTTTAATTTCAAAGGGAAATGGGTAGAGGCGGCATATAAGAAAGAAAATGATGCGAAGAAAATTTGAAGAAGGATGTTGCAAATTTAGAAGAACCGGGTTATTGTTTCCTTCTTTTTTTATTATTTGACATACTGAACAGAGGATGCCATTCTAAGCTTTTTATAATCCCTTTTGAACCCCATTTCACGTTTTATTCATATTTGGACATATTGGTATATTATGTCATGTATCTGTAGAAGTATAATTGTAGAGAAATTCAGTTGTTGGAATGGTAAAGATTTAATTGTAGAGAAATTCAGTTGTTGTATGAAAAGATTTAACTAAATTGTGTGTTGTTTAATCCAGGTATGGAAATGAATCGAGTGTACCAGAAGGACCAACTGGGAAAAAAAAAAGGAAAAATCATCTTCGGATTTCAAAAGTACGGAATAGGAAGAGTTGTGCAATGATCATTCATGTTTGAATGTTTGGTTATGCATTCTTTTGCTTTTGAGTCTCGACTAATTTTACTCTTTATAGTGTTTATGATATATTACAACAATGTAATACCGCGATAGAAATAATTTGATTACAGTACATGGTAATATGATCTTGCTTGCACAGTAGAGGATATAATGTTAATTTGTAGGTTCATAATGATGATAAAGTGAAGGATTTGTTCAAGCAGAATCATGGGGATCAAAGGAATGATTTGTGACTTCAAAGAACTGACTAGATTTTGGTTCATTTTAGTCTTCTGTCTAAAATGAACCAAAAAGGGTCATCGTCTTCTTACTGGAAGTTTATGTGGCAGCGGAAAATAAATTCTTTGAACAGACAACTGTCTGAATTTCAATTTGGTTTGTCCCTTGAACATTAATCATCTATTTACTCAGACTTCACCATCCACATAAGGTTAATTCATATATATTATTTGTTGATGTACACCTAAGTGCAGTCCTTGATGTTGAATGCGAGGATTGGGATACATTCTCACCAGGCTTAGATGCCAAGTTGGTATATTTGTGCTCCTCTATAATGCTCTTATTTGGCACCAAGAGCGCCATCGTCTTCTTGCTTGAAGGTTTGTTACAATGGGTACCTGTTTATATGAGTTAGACACAGGCTGATGCTACTCATTACGATTAACCTTCCATACCGATCCATATGAGGTCCAGGTTTCTAGGTGGATTACATCACCAATTTCATAGAAAAGTTTAATAGCTGGTTGGTAAAAGGAAGAACCATCTTAATTGAAGAAAATATTATGTATGTAGTCAAATCGTCATAAATTGTAATGTGACGAATATATAAATTCTTTTTATTTTTGGTCAATCAATAATTTTCAAAACAATATTATACAAACCTATTTAGAGGTAAATCAAATGAAACAAAAGGTACCCAGTTGGGTGTTAAGATAAATCAAATGCAACTCCAAAAATTACCTAAGAGGCGTTTATTCTGCTTGCATTTACAACTAGATATGTGCTGATTAAAGAAAAAAAATCAGATACAAATGTCATTTAATCAATCTCTCCCAATAATCTATTTTCAAATTTTAAGCACCTAAAGGTACATCTCACTCAATAACTCATCTGCGCCAAAATACCGTTCACCAATCTCTCCCAATGTTTGTACAACCCGGAACTCTTCATTTAGTATTGAAAAATAAGAAAGGAATGAAGAGGAAGAGTACTTATAGTCCAAGTCAACTCTCACCTAGAATGCCCGGAATCATCTTATTAATCACGATACATATGCACAGTCAATATATATTTTCTATAAATGCACATGATCGTCTTTGATGGGTATGATTGATTATTCATGAAAACTTTCTCCCTACACTTCACGATATTATCTTATTATTCACGAAGTTGAATAGTTGAACTGTTATGATTTGTTAGTAATATATCTTGGGACTAACAAAAAGCATTTTCGGTATGAAATATATGCCCGCAACGAAACTAAGTGTTTAAAAAAAATACAAACCATAAATAGAAAAAATGCAAAATACTCCTTGAAGCACCCAAGATATAACATGATAGAAAAAATATGGCGAGATTTAACAATGTGCTCAGTTTATTAGACTTACTCCGGCAGGAAGAATGATTGTCAAGAATGAAGATAATCTCTATAAGGTGAAATGGTACATGTATAATCAAGGATAGAATGCTAGAGAACTTTGGGAATGTATAGATAGTGTTGAATCTGGTGATAATTACTGGATATGTGAAGGATCATTTGGGTAATAACTTTTTGTGTTTCTTTTGTACGTAAAAATTGGTTTTTGTAGGAGCGTCTTTTGATTCACTGTAATATTACAGGTACAATTAGCCTTTGTGTAGCTGAGTATTTTTCGATCAGCTGGATGCTCAACAAGTACATAATTTTAGGGAAAAATGTAAGTCCAAAGTGCTATTACACAATATTAACACACAAAATGTCACATCCAACTCATCGTGATGCTTTTTCCAAGCTTTTGGAGGCTGCGGATGTCTGTAAATTCAAGTTAAAGGAAGAATAAAATCATCACAATGAGTAACAATAAAATTATGTGGAGGAAGAGAAGGTCTGGAAAGTCGAGTTGAAGGAAGAATAAGGTCATCCCAGTGAGGAAGAAACAAATGAAAAGGTAGAGAAAAACGAGTACAAATTTTTTATACGAGTAAAATGAAGGTCATGCTTTTCGGTTTGGTTCTCATCCCCCTCATTTGGTACCTACAAAATAACAAGAAAATGAATAAAAAGTGATATTTAAGATTTCATAGATTGAAGATGACATGTACCTTCGGGTCTCTGCCAACATTCCACACAATCATTACTATAAGACCTTTAGTGTTCATAAGCAATCCAAGAGTGACTGACCTCAAGGTATTAAGTAAAACCGCATATGGAGGTGCTAAAGGGATACCAAAAGGACCAACTGAGAAAGATGAAGATTCGGTTTCCTCTAAATCGGGATCAAATCCTGGAAATGTTGGCACGTTAAACCTGAAGCCAGCAAAAAGTATTAGTGATGGAAAATGGGATGCTTCTACTAAATAAACATGATGGATGTGGTAACGGACTAACCCAATTAAGTTATGTAGGCTAGGAATTAATAGCATGTGAAAGATTAGCTGATATTTTAAGTAAGCTCTTTAATCAATCGCAGTTTCAAAGCTCATTTCCTTTTTCTGATACCATTTTAACGAATTTAATGAATACGTTGTTGTGTCACATTTGTGAGCCATCACCAAAATTTAAGGCACATTGAAAGGACTGCTTCGGATATCTACTGTCAGTCCTTTCAATGTGCCTTATGTAAATTTACATTCGGTACAAAAATGTTTTTACTTTTTATTTTACATTTGCATTGTTGATAAATTTTCCATCTTACGTAAATTTAGCATAATGAATTTGGTTGTGCCTATTTTTCCCAACATATGGATTAGTTGGAATCACTTTTACATATCCATTAAAATTAATCAGCCTAATCAAGAAATATTCTTTTTCAAGATGTTCCAACGTATCCGGGCCACAGGTGCGAGACGTAGCCCCGCCACACCAATCGACGATTCCCACGAGACCCGGTGCATAGCACGGACAACAACGTAAAAAACAAACAAACCATTTTCATTTGGCATTCTCATTTCGACACCAAGGACAATAACGTAAAAAAACTAACAATCTATTTTCATTTGGCATTCCCATTTCGAGCATGAAAAAATAAGTCAAATCGATAAGCTAATGCATAAATATTTTCTTTAGAGAGACAAGTTGCACGAGAAGCCAAACTAAAATAGTTTGTTAGTATAATTTCACACTATATGATGTGGGCAGGTCAATCTAGAAAAGCGTATGTTGTGGGCATGTAAATCTACAAAAAAAATCAAAAATCAAAAAAGGGAAAATATAAAAGGGATTTATTTGTACCTTAGTAACTTTCAACAAAGAAAGAAAAAATACGTAACGCGGAAGAAATAAAAATAAAGAAATAACATATGAAATATTCCTATAAAATATTTGTACTTTGGTAGTCAAGTTGTAAGGGATTGTTACACACAACTTCTCATTTATTTATGAACAATTCTACTTGAACATTCAAAAATACCATTATAAGAAAAGAATAACTTATATATACATAAGAAAGAGAAACCTATTGGTTATACATACACACAAAAAAGCATTTATCTATATAAGATCTTTGTAGTCGTGTTAGAAGTGATTATTAGACACGATTCATGCTTCAAAAAAGGGCAAAAAATCTAATTTATTTTCCAATGGCTCTACGATTGACACCCAAAAATACCGCGATAAATAATGTGAGAGGATCCGGGCATCTTGTGGTTGAGAGTGACAACTCTTTTAGTATTGGAATAGTAAAAGGCTGAATTGGGTCCTCCACTCTTCGAAGTTATTGCGAGACTTTCATATGGGATGAGAAACATTTTCTTAATTTTATTTTAAGAAGGTTATCCTCAGCCAATCTGCTTATATTTGTCGTACTGAACCAGTTGGAGCTTCAAAATCATCAATAGAGGTTATTTTGCAACAATCCTTGAGGAAAAGTAGAATGAGGACCAAGGTCTAGAAGCTTCACTCCTTCTTATGAGCTGGTTGTTGGAAGTTTAATATTTAGTTAATAATCTCCTTGACTCTCATTCACTCTCCTTCTTTCATATTTTTGTTCGATTCTTAATTTATTACTTTTTCTTACTCATTTTTTCGTTTTATGTAATGATTATGCCAATAAAGAAATATGGGAAACAAAACAAAGCCTTCAAATTGAATCTGTTTTGAAATATGATAACATTTTTGTTTGAGTTTGATCAAAATTTGATGTTTAGGTGGATTTGATACTGGATATATGTTGCAGCTCAGAGAGTCAATACAACAATTGTTTCTTGAAAAACAATTCTCTTGATGCAGTTGCATTTGTTTACAACGATTCACCATGTTTTTTTTTTCCTGAAGCATGACCATGCATTTAATATATAGTAATTGTTGTAATTTGTGAAAATATTGGATTACAAACCTATAACTTTTTAAGTGTTTTTATTTTTATTGTACAACATTGGTTTTTCACTTATTTATTGATTGTTTTTCAGTTTTTAGGATCACCAACGTATTGATTTTTTTATTAGATATTTAATATTATTTGCATTTAATGAAATTTATTTTAACACATGGATATAATATTTTATAACCAAAATAAATACCAGTGCGTAGCACGGGTGAGAAACTAGTACGTGTAATACAAATGATAACGTTGGTGGTATATTTATCCATTTCCCCTACTTTTCAGGAGTAATTCCATCTGGTCAACGAGTCCACTTAATCTAATCAAGGATGGTGGAATTATCCATTAAATATATTATTTCATAACAATATTTGAAATTTAAACTTAAATTTGGTACATTTCAATATATTAATAACTTATTAATTTATCGATAAATTAATACTTCGCCGCAATTGATATAGTTTAGCTGTCTTTAAGTCTCTTAGGGTAATTTTTATGGCAATCAACAAAACAAAATATTTGTTGAGCCGGGTGGATGATCAAACAAGCTTTCGTACTATGGGAAAGCAGCGTGTGTGTGTGGGGGGGTGGGGGGATGATTAAACGTGCGGATGAAGCAGAGCCGCTGGTGGTTGTAGAAGAAATGCTGACGGGTGTGATAAAACCGTTGGCGGGTAAACTAAGACCGTGAACGGCTACTTTTAAATAGTCACCGGAATGGCTAGTTTCTACCTCCATAAATCTCACAAATTCACCACAACTTTTCATCAGATTAATATTCCTCAATTTCAATTGCTTTCGATATTCAATCATGAATCACGATTTTGGTTAATATGAGAAAGATATGGATTAATGGATATGGATGAAGTGTTGTATGAAGAGGAGGAAGGAATGTATATGGAGTTATCATGTCAAATGGATGAAGACGCAATTCAAGATAGAAGGATGCAAAATTCTATATTGCAGTTACATACAAGGATGATACCAAAGCCATTAGAGCCACATGAAATGATGACTGGAAGATGGACGCGACGAGATCGACAATTTTACCACGATAGAATGATGCATGATTATTTTAATCACGATGTCTATTCCGATGAAGGTTTTCAGCGCCGATTTCGTATGGGCCGCAACTTGATGCAAATGATTATTGCCGAGCTTTGTCAGGTACAACCTTTATTTAATTATCAATATGATGCACAAATTGTACGAGGCTTCAGTCCCGAACGAAAGGTCACTGCGGCCCTCCATATACTATGTTACGGGGTAAAGCGGATTCCACAGATGATTACATCCACATTGGGAAAGAAACCGCCTTTAGGTATCTCAATTTTTTTTGCGAAACAATAGTCGAGCCTTTTGGTCCAACTTTTTAAAGAAAGCCTACTAAGGAAGATGTTGAAAGAATCACAGCCGAAAATACAACAAGGGGTTTTCCAGGAATGCTAGGTAGTCTTGAAAACATGCACTGGATGTGGCATTCATGTCCAGTTGAATGGGCATGCTAATATAAGGGTCATTATCCAAAATCAACTATAATTTTGGAAGCTTTGGCTACTCATGATTGTTGGTTTTGGCATGCTTTTTTTTTTGACTCCCGGGTTCAAATAATGATCTCAATATTTTGTATAAGTCACCATTGTTTGAAGATATTAAGCATGGGATCGCCCCGCACTATAATTTCACCATCAACGGTCATAACTACACTCATGGTTATTATCTAGCAGGCGAAATCTATGAAGAATGGTCAACTATGGTTCAAGCTTATAGTCAGACAAGTTTTGGACCGACGAATGCGAAGGATAAAAATTACTTTAACACCCAACAAATGAAATGCATAAAGGATATTGAACACGCATCATAGCTGGGCCGGTACGCTTTGTTTGATTTTCAAGAAATGAAAAAAATTATGCTGACTTGCATCATTCTTCATAACATGATCATTAAAGAAACCAGACGCAACCTGAACTAGTTTTCCAGATGAAGATTTGAGGTCGGGGCTTGTGGTGTAGCATGGTCGTCTAGCAAGAGAATATAGACTTGCCAATGACAGAATCTAAAACCGGGGACTCTATGCAACTAAGAGATGATCTAACTAAGCACCTTTGGGATTTAAAAGGAGCAAGAGACGATGCGCGGGGGCGAGACCAAGGCAGATAAATGTTTTTTTTTTAATGTAGTGTTGTTTATTTTAATTAATGTGTTATTTAATTTAAAGTTGTTTGTTTTTCATGCAGTAAGACTAAACTTAAAATTAAAATTAAGGCAATTATATTAAAAGTAATTTTAACTAAACTTAACTACTAAAGAAGAATTAAAATTAGTTTTCATCTAATCAAGACGGAATTCATCTTTTTTTTCTTCCGAGGTATCATCAACATCGGCTTCATCTTCTTCCACATTCTCATACTGGCCATTTTGTTAAGCGATTTTTGTGTTATGTCATATCCATTTGCTTAGTCCATTCAACAAGTTGTCGTGCATTCATTGTTGAAGTATTCAAGGAGAGTCATCTTACAATCCCTATAGTATTATTCTCGCGAAAGACGAATTTTTCGAAGTTGCCTTATGGCAATGCCACGGTCCCTGGTTCTATCTGCTTCTATCTTCATCTTGAATTCCTTGTGATCAGTATAGTTAAACTCGTTTGAACCTCCTTTTAATAATGCTCATTGGGATGCGTCTCTCGTTGCTTTTCCAGCTCTCTGATCCGCTCTCCTTATTCTCTTGATGTTGGTGTTAACGTCTAGATTGGAGTTGTGTTGTTCCTGACTACTTGGAGACCCGGCATATGGAGATCCAGTTCCTTCACGTGAGGAAGCAGGCCCATTATTGTGAAAATCCTGCGAGATTGGACCATGTGGTGATCTTGCAGGCACTTGATTACCTTTCAGCAGGTATGGATTAAACTTTTTAAGCACCCTCAGAAACGGTGAAACAAGTTTCATGTTGGAAACTCGTTTCGTAAGAATGTTGCCACTCTTCTCGACATATTCGTTCCACATCCAGTTCACCTTCACCACTTTTTTTGTCGCGCCACATTTGCATGATCAAAGATACGTCTTCACTAATAGATACTAAAATTGCATGAAAACGATGAGATAACCTGCCGGCATCACGATTATTGATCTTACCAGTTTCTTCACAAAAATTTATAAAATCTTTCCATAAAAAGTATTATTTTCTTGATAACAATCATTGATTTGATCTAATGTAAATAATACGTAATTCCTATAAATTGATTCATCTTCATCCATCGTATACTTGACACCATGAATTCTAGTATTTCTTCGTTGTGATTGTTGTGTTTATTGTTGTGTTTGTTGTTGTGATTGTTGCGATAATGATGACATATATGTTAGAAATGAAATTTATAGAGTTTTTTTTTTTCAGGTAGATTGAGATGATATGAGATGAAGGAAAAATGAGTATTGAGATGGTATGAAATTGTGAAATTTTGAGATTGAGATGAAGAAGGTGTGAGTTTTAAGTTTTAAGCTGAACTGAGCTTAATTTATAGGGAAATGAATAAAAGTCGTTGGATGACAAGATTGGAAAGTAGCCGTTGGCGGTTTTGGGTAACACGTTGGAGTATTTACTAGAGACGCTGGCGTTTGTAGGAAAACCGCCAGGTTTTGGGTCACACGCTGGCATGTTTACTAGAGCCGCTGGCGTTTATAGAAAAACAACCAGTTTCTTCATCAAGCGCGCGTGTAGTCTACGAAGCACTCAGCAAACCATCACATTTATAAGTTTTCCCATCAGTTTTTCAAATTTGTTGAGTCATAGTAGGAACAATATAAACAAATTTGTTCATTCAACATGAACTATATTTATCAAGTTAGTGTATTGGGATCTTTTGGTGTTCTATTAAACCTGAACCTTCAAGGATGCTAATGGGGGGGTGCCAGGATTAGTTGGGGTGTGCCAAAACTATAATAAGACAAAACAATTTTTATATAGGACAAAATAGTTTTTGCCTTGGCTTGGTACACCCCCACCAATCCTGACACCCCGTTAGCAATCTTGCGAACCTTTTTTTTTTTATGCGAAAAGGGCAAATTTAATTAAAAAACTAAGATGTCACCAAGAGTGACACCAAAGTTACAAAAAAGAGAAAGAAAAAAAACCCATTGAGGAGCAAACAAACAACCTTCAAAAGATAAGGTCAAAACACAAGCTCTACCAAGAACTGCCTGAAACCAGCAAAAGAAACAAACACAATCACTCTTCAAAATCCACATTTTCATCTTGAAACGAGCATTTTACTGCCTCAATTTGCTCATCATAGTCAGAATCCGAGTCGAAATCTCCCATACCATCAGTATCCTCGATCACAGGCATTTCCATATTTGATTTAGCATGACTCTCCAATAAATTTCTACACATAGATCTCTCCATAGGATGGGCAAAGATACCCAATAACCTGTTAAAAGCGATTTTGGAATCTATTTCGGCCTCACTAATAGCAGCAACTGAAATGGAATCTATTTTGGCCTCCTTTTCTACGAGATTTTTCTTCTTCTTTTTTCGGATTGTAACTCGACTCAAGTCCATTTGCACTGGGAGAACAACCTCCGGGTTCTCCTTCTGAGACAAATTAATAGACGAAATTAGAGTTGAAAAATCATTAGCCACTAAAATAGACTCAGAATCCTTAGTATCATGGTCCTCTTCTATTCTTACTTCTTCAACTCTAGCATCTGAAGAGTTTGACATTCCCAAATCTGTGCCTAGCAAGTCATAGGTGTTCAAGTCACAAATTGCATCTTGCTTTGGTTTTAGTTTATCATCTTTCTTTCCCTTATTTTTCTTTTTTCTTCTTATGTATGTCCATTCTAGAGGTGTAGCCAGCAACTCCAAAGCTCCACTGCCACTCCCTTTTCCGATTTTTTTTGTTGAAGTTTTTATCTTCCTTGTTGTATCATCCTCTGCAAAAGAGTCTTTTGAAGCATGCATCTCTGGATTCTCTGCAGTCTTTGCAACCTCTGTAGTCTTCTTTTTTTCCCCATTTGAAGCTTCTTCTGTAGGTTTAACAGGCTTATTTGCATTCAAATGTAATCCTGAAATATTGGACCTCTGGGAATGAGAATCAATAGGTTCTACCGTATCTTGTTGTTTCTCATTATTGTCTCTGTTATCGCCATTGGTTGGAAATTTCTCATTCACACCCATGCTTTCAAATTGCAGAGAAATGTTAACCTTCTTCGGGTTAACCTTCATTTGGTTCCACTCATCTTTCTTATTTACTCCTCCATTAGTTGTCCCATTCAAATTCGGGATCCATACATTGTTGCTGACCTTCCTAACCTTTGGGCATTTAAAGCTAGAATGTCCAAAAGTAAAACAATCCAGGCACCTAGGAGGCTTCCGAGTGTATTCAACCGAGACATTAAATTCTTTACCATCATACAACACATGAATGGTCTCAGGGAAAACACTATTTACCTCCATCTCCACACAAATTCTAGCATACCTCATTCTTGTTCTATTTAATGTATGCACATCAGAAATCAAGGGAACCCCCACAACACTAGCAATCATACCTAGCCCTTTTTCATTCCATAAATGGATTGGGACATTCCTCAAGTTCATCCATACAGGCACATATTTCATATCTAGAATGTCTCGTTCGATGAAGACTTGCCAAGGACGAATCAAAAACAACGAATTCGAAATAGTGACCGACCCTAATTCCACAGCAAGAATTATATCTTCCTCTAAATCAAATTTGAAAACATACATAGATTCTTCATGAAGAGTCAAGTGATAATTACCTTTAAGCTTCCAAGCTTTATCCATGGCTTGTTTCACTAGGTGGAAGGGTAATTTTCTACCAACAAAATATCCAACTAAAAATTTGTCGCAAACCCTAAGTTCATCGACCAAATCTCCAGGAGAGATCACTGAAATCAACTTACCATTAACATATTGCGGTTTGTGAAATGGTAATTTGCAAGTTGAAGATGAAACGTTGCTGCCGTTTTCCTCAAATAAAGATCTCCATTTTCCAATTTTTGGAAATTCTGAAGAAACACCCAAAAAAATTCCTTTCTCAGCGTTAGCATCTTGATTATCTCCACCCGAATCTTCCTCAAGAGTTGGAAAATCCACCGAGGAGTCGAGAGAACTCATTGTAAAGCACTAGTCTGAAACATGGAGTAAAAAAACGAAACCCTAGACTCAAATGAATCGATCGACAACATAAGTCAAAAGCCCGAAATTCTACCTCATACTTGTGGAGAACAAGAAGAGGAAGAATGGGCACGAGGAATCAGTAGAAATCGATCGAAGATTAGAGAGATATGGAAGAAATTTGATTTTCTAGGGCAAAGATTATCAATCGCACCTTTTCGCCCTTTTTCACTCCGTCTCTCTCCTTATTCAGGGTTCATTTTCATTCGTGCCATGCCATCTGTAAATTTTTATTTACGTCTTCTATAATCGAGCGATGTTATAAATGATAAAAGCTACTCCCTCCGTTCCATTTTAGATGATGTTTTAGGGTTATTTTCTTGTTCCACAATACTTGAAAGTTTTCATATTACAGTCGAACCTCGATAAATGAATGTTCGATAAATGAATAACCTCGCCAAATGAATAATTTTTTCCGGTCCCGACTTGGGCCAAGGTGATAAATGAATAACCTCGCTTAATGCATTAATGAATTAAAAAAATTGGATCCTTAAAGGCCCTATAGAAATATAAACGAATAATCACTGAATTATATATAATTCTTGGAAGCATTCATTTATCGAGTTTATTACCCACAAAACTACCAATAATACCCCAACACTTTGTCTTGGAACTATAAGTTTATTTTAAAATACACTAATAGCAATTAATGTTTAAAGACTTTTCTTATGGATATAATTGGAAAATCTTCATATCTCTCTTCATTTCTTAATCTACGTGGAAACTCCTAGAATGTCATCTAAAGTGGAAGGGAGGGAGTATAATCAACTTATGCTGCTTCTATTTATACATTGTACTCCTTACAAATACAAAGAAGAAGTTACGATCTTGCGAACCTTAAGTGTGCTAGTCTAAACCGTTCCGCTAACATACGGGAAGGCGAGTCAGTGACCTGGTTGAGAGCAATCGTATAAGGACCATCACTGGACACTCCAGATATACAGAACCCAGTTCATTAGGGTTTTATAAATCCTTTTAGAAACCCTACACCTGCCGGAAGAGAAGAGCTCAGCCATGGGGAGAAGTAAGTCTCTCCAAATCCTTCTATTCGCATGATTATGGAGAAACCCTAGTCATTAATCATGAATCTCCTGGTTCATTATAGGGTTTAATTTTGATTTTAATGATTTATTCGTAACAATGTTAATCGTTGTTAGCTTATCATGTCTGAACTTCTTGGTTTGATGTTTGTTGTGGAAATGTGTATGCGTTGAACGATTATCTGATCTAGCATCTTAGGTTAGTTGTATATTTATGTGCTACATTAAATGATATATATTTTGATCAAATACTATATGGAAAAAAGGAACTATAAATATTTCCGAAGAAATGATTCATGCGTAGGCACTCTGGTATTATACTGTATTTGAGTTAGTCCTGTGATTCCTTAATCTTGATAAGACTACCATGCTTATTGTTGGATTTGGATTTCATGAAAAACCTGATTTTTTAGATTTAGAGTCATGGGGGTATTGTTTTCTACTTCTATATGTTGCTTGCGAGTAAGTGATACCAGTGTAACGTTTCGTAATGATTTCTAAAACCTTGCAGCTGATGTTTCTTTGTGTGAGTTTTTTATTTTATTTTTCCATATTTGGTCCTTATGCAACAACTTATAAACAAAATATTCAGTAAATTACTGGGTTGTCTACGCAATAAATCACTTATCGTGTACTGCAGGACCTGCAAGGTGTTACAGGCAGATTAAGAACAAGCCATACCCAAAGTCCAGGTACTGTCGAGGTGTACCTGACCCAAAGATTAGAATTTATGATGTTGGGATGAAAAAGAAAGGAGTTGATGAGTTCCCCTTCTGTGTCCACTTGGTGAGTTGGGAGAAGGAAAATGTATCAAGTGAAGCTTTGGAGGCTGCTCGTATTGCCTGTAACAAGTACATGACCAAGTTTGCTGGGAAGGACGCCTTCCATTTGAGAGTCAGGGTACATCCTTTCCATGTCTTGCGTATCAACAAAATGCTTTCATGTGCTGGAGCTGATAGGCTTCAGACTGGTATGAGAGGAGCATTTGGTAAACCCCTAGGTACTTGTGCCAGAGTTAGCATTGGTCAGGTACTCTTGTCAGTTCGTTGCAAGGATACCAACGGCAACAACGCCCAGGAAGCCCTTCGTCGTGCCAAGTTCAAGTTCCCTGGACGTCAAAAGATCATTGTCAGCAGGAAGTGGTATGTTTTCCTATTAATAAGACATCTGCTTATTAATTAAATTTACACATAAAGAGAGGCAAAAGCTCTTCAGATCTTTAGTTCTGTTACTGGTGTAGATGTGATCACTAACTTTTGTTTTTGCATTTATCTTTAGGGGATTCACAAAGTTCAGCCGAACTGACTACATCAGATGGAAGTCAGAGAACAGAATCGTTGCAGACGGTGTCAATGCTAAGGTTTGTTTTTCATGTCCTGTCAATTGTGTTTCCTGAGATGTCCAAGTATCCAGTTTACTAAGATTAAAGCCTGTTTTATCAATAGAATGATGTAGTGGCAGTAGTGGCTTACAAGATATGAGATGTCCAAGTATCCAGTTTACTCCTTCAAGTGCTATTATGAGTATCTTGTGCCCTACACCCTCTGGGTGTGTTTTCAGTTGACTAAGATGTCTCAATAGATTGATGTAGTTCCCTACATCTCAAACTTTATGGTATCCTCATATGACTGACCACTACAAGATAATTTTCATTCCAACCCAATACATCGTATCATGCTACTTTTGTACTTTTAAATAACAATGAACTTATGGTTGAGATGAATAAACTTATGAGGGATATGTGATGTCAAATTTGCAGTTACTTGGATGTCATGGACGTTTGGCTAGACGCCAGCCCGGTCAAGCTTTCTTGGATGCTGTTGCTGCTTAGAGAAACAAGAAAACAAGAAATCTGGAAACTTGTTTTGCTTAGTGAAAAAAATATTACTTTTAGATCTAGAGATCTTCTGTAGTAGTAGTAATTTCTTATATTTTGGAGTTTGTGAATTATGATTTAACTTCGGATAACACTTTTTGTATGGCATGTGTTGAAAGAATTGGAAGCAGTTCTGACTGCCCTTTTGTTTTTGCATAATACAGTGCATAGTTCTTTAACTTCTGGTATAGATGGATGTAAACAAGACTATTTTCTTGCATTTGAAGTGTGAAACTTCTCTCCCCAAGGAGTTCATTAAAATAAGCCGACTTGCATGATAGTAGATAGTAATTATCAATACTAACTTAGAGCTTTGAACCAATGGGCAGCTCATTTTAGGATTCAATAAGTTAGAATCTTAGAAGCTGGATATGCCCTCAAAATGAAACAGCATTACTGTTAAACTAACTTGGAGCTTTGAACCGATGGCAACTCATTTTAGGATTCAATAAGTTAGAATCTTAGAAGCTGGATATGCCCTCAAAATGAACCAGCAGCATTACTGTTAAAGTTTTATTTACACAAAAGATCATCTAAGCAGTAGTATTTTCTCACGACTTCCGGAGACGTAGTGCCATGTATCTGCAAATTAAGCTGCTCATATCCTAATAAGCAACATCCACCAGTTCTGTAGTTTTACTACCTTCTTCTGCACCTGTTTTAGCAACACATTTTGAGTGGCGACCCAATTGAAGCCTTCGGGACACAGATCCATTAATTTCTTCAGCGGGCTCTGCTGGTTTCACCGAGTTGTCAATTTTTCTGACACCTGATATGTCACAATCTTCAGCTTTCTTTGAGTTACGAGTTGTTCGTTGTTGTTTGCTTATCTGTACAAGATCCTCCTCACCCATATCAGCATTTGTGCCCGACTTTCTAAGCTTTTTTGAGCTGCGGGTTTTTCTTCCTCCATCTCCAGTGAATTCCATAAGCTCCTCTTCACTTGCAGAATTATCTGTATCAGTCTTGATAACTTTTTCCGACTTGCGGGCTTTTTTTCCTCTAGCTTTGGCTTCTAGAGCATCCTTTTCTTTACTCATATTATCATCAGCATCCTTGTCATTTTCATCAGACTTCTTAACTTTCTGCAATTTGAGAGTTTTGCTCTCAGTAGCTCTCTTCATCTCCTTGGCATTTACTTTCCCCCCACCATTTGACCCTTTGAATATATACACCTGTACATGTAATTAATCATCAGTATCTTCTAAAATACTTCCAGAAACAATCAAAAGCTACGAAGGAACCCCGTTTAGGACTAGAAAGGTTCATAGTTTCCAGCATGTAAAAAGAAATCCATCTTTATTGGGATAGTGGAGTTTTCCTGAGGTGTAAACAAAAGTTTAGATGCATTTAAAGAACTCAAATCTGAGGCTAATGCACAAAGCACTCCAAGTACACTAGTGCTGATATGTATTTCGACTGCCAAATTCCCATCACTGGCAAATAGGTAGAAATGTCCAGATTTAGAGAAGACAAAGATAGGAAAAGAAAAAATTCGTAAAGACTCATTAGACACCATTCATTGTGCCTCATATCAGAGCATGTTATTATGATAGTACGCAAGTTAATCTTAAAAAACCCACACCAGGTAAGTTAGAAGCCAATATTTGATCTGGAAAGTTGTAATAGATATTCCCTTGGAAGTATGACACTGTCAGTCACGTAAAAGAGTCTGGCACTACAAGAGTTCAACGATCATTTAACAAGATTGAGGACATAATACACTACTAGCCATCTACGTTCCCCTTGAAATCATGAAATAGAATACACTAGCTCATTGAGGACATAATACATAAATGTGAAAACAAACAGACTACATTGTTCAGCAAAACATCCTACATTCAAAAGCAATGATTCGACTATGAACTGAGATGCTAAGTCTTTACATTGGATGTACACTAATTCTCAGATTTTTTTCATATTGCTTCAGTCATTCAATCAACTTAAATGGGATTTGTTCAATTTATATTCAACACAAACCTAGCCATCTATCTAACATCCATTAAATACAATCTGAAAGTTGATAAGAAAATAGTTCATGTAGACGCTAAAATGATAGTAAAAGTAATAATAATACTAAATGCAAAATAGGTGATCCTACCTTAAATCTTGAGCTCAAACACCACGGCATCTCCATCGTCCAACTTGTGATCCAAGGCAAAAGCTCTCCAGCCACCACTAATACCTGTTCTTTCTGGAATGTAGACTGCCTTGTACTCTAAGCCCTCCTCATCCTCTAACACCACGTCCACTTTCAACTGATCCTTGGGAAGATAACTTTCACAAAATTTGGTTGGAAGACCCTTAAGATCATAAAGTATAGGAAACAATTATCACAGAGACCACGTGTTCCTTGAATGAAGAGGAAATGAAACATCGCGGAAGATGTCATCTTACCAACCAAAAACAGCTGTACACGTGGGAACGAAGCATTGACTTGACAAAAGATGGGTGCTCAGGCTGCAGGTTACTTTCAAAGCTCTCAGCACGCTTCAATGCATAACATCTTTCCTTACGGGTAGCAACTTTTATTTCGCCGAGCGGCCTAGCTACGTAGCTGAAAATATCATTATCAATGAAGAATTAGCAATTTGAAAATCGGAGAAAAAAAATCAACAGATTTGACACGGCTCGCATAGCTATCAAATATTCACCTTGATGAGGAAGCGGAACTTGATCTAACCCTTGATCTGCTCCTCTTTGTCAGTAGACTGTGATCAGCGTACTGAATCATACTAAAATGTAAGTTGATTTTGTTCGAAATTTCACTAGTTAATATCCAAATTCTAATCACCAACAAGAATTCTAGCTGAACTGCAATTCCATAATAACATGTAAATTATAGGAAATAATTTCTCATAAGTAAGGGATATACGAACATTAACCCCTGAGTGCAAAGCACGCAGACGTTTTTCAAACAACTTTGTTTTCTAGTGCAGTTGCCGTTTCTCAACATATCAATAACCAGTTGCACATGCAAGAATACTAGGATCTTAATCCTCTAAAAAACTGTATCAAAACTACAGCCAGAATCAAGTAAAACTTGTAACAAATCCCCATTAGAGAAACTCTAGTATTTGTCTTTACCCTAATCAAAGTCACAAATAACACTAGTTGGAAAGGAGTAAAGTTTTCATGGTGCAAATAAACAAAGCATTAATGTGATAATACCTCTTCCTGATATGAAACGGCTGTGTTGCGCGGACGTGAAGAGCGTCTAAGTGAATCCGGGCTTGTAGGAGCGGTCCTTGATCTAGGTTTGACTTGCCTTTTCTAAATCATTAAAATGGATAAAAAGTTACATAGGAGATTGAAGCTTGTTGGAGTTAATCATATAGTAGCTGAAAGTTATGACATTCTCCTTGGTATATATCTTGGAAAGGAAGTACTCAAAGTTAAAATCCCATTTTCATAACTTACCCCCGGAGACTCCTTTCCTATCTTTGTGACCTCTGATAAAGTTTTAGTTATCTTTGCTATACCGAGATCCTGCAGGTCGAACACATACCAAAAAATTAAAAAGGTAAATGAACACAACAACCTCTTAAGTGTTAGTCGTCTCAAATTTTTACATATTCACCAGCGTCATGGCTTACAAAGACCAATGATGGCCTCACTGACAGACGAAAAGGTCCACTTTTGTATGGATTTCAGATCCTACAAGGCGATAACAATTAACACCCTCATACAAGAATACCCTAAAAGTGTAAAATCAGAGTGGCCATTTATTCTCTTTCGAGTGCACAACTAGTTTAAGAATCTTCTATAAATAGCCTTTCTGAGTTAACATTCAAAGTTACCAAATCAAGAGTGCAACAAAGCAAATACTTTATGAATCAGCAAAAAAACTAATAGGTTTGGGATTGGATTGAAAAACAGCAGCAACTGGTGTTATTATCGAAGGGGGGAAAATGTCTTCTTTTTATCAATTTAGGGTGGAATGGAACTGACCTGAAAACGTTTCTTATTCTCTTCCAAACGTTGCTTCCGAGCTTCTTCATAGGAGTTGTTGTCAGTGTCACAGGTGCCCTTTGACATGGCAAATTGAGCGAGTGATTGAATGACCAGATTTCTGGTTTCAGGCGAAATTTCTTTATCACCACTAGAAAGACTGTTGTGAGAGAGACAGAGTGACACTGAGCTCCTTTTTATTGATAATTGTTGGGGAAAAGACATATTTACCAGAGGGAAAGCTAATTTTTGGGTGGATTTAAAAAAAAAAATCCCATAACAATAACCACTTAAAGGTCTGGTGCGATTGGAATTTCTATGCTGGTTGAAGAGACGTTCACATGAAACATGGTAATGAGCTATCAGACTTACAGGACCACAACAAGCCACATTACAAGGTGGAGAATTCATATTTGGTGAAAAACTTGGTCAAGTTTGCGTGAAAGAAAGCTGGATCCAATGTGTAATAGCCAAATGAAAACAATGGGACAGTAGGCACGTATATATTGTTAATGTCTTCCTGATTATTAGATATATGTGTGTGATTGTGCTTAATGATCAATGCTTCCGGATTTTAATTTTTTAAAACTCTTTAATGCTTCCTCTTCTTTTTTCTCGTCGAGTTGGTTTCAATCTAATTTTTCTGCAGTTGTTCATGATATAAGCATGTCTTCTTTTCGTGGTTACATGCGCAAAATTAAATCCATTCATTAGATCATCCGAAGATAATGATTATAAGAACGGCGCGCGGGTTATAACCCCAAAGGTGTCACTATCCATGTACAAAAATCCCAACAAAACAAATTGTTCACAAAAACCCCATTTAACATAAACTGTTTATATTAGCCTTCTAGTTTAAATCACCCCAACAAAAATAAAAACAACTCCACATTTAATTTTAAATCACCCCAACAAAAATAAAAATCAACCCCACCACCATCGCCACCACTACATTGCACCACCCCGCCATGCCACCACCACAGCCGCCACACCACCGCCACAACCGCCACACCACCACCACCGCCGCCGCCGCCGCACCACCACCACCGTCGCACCACCGCCGCCGCCGCACCACCACCACCGTCGCCGCACCACCGCCACTGCACCACCGCCACCGCGTCACCATCACCGCCATCGCGCCACCACCACCGCCACTGCACCAACCAACACAGCGCCACCGCCACAAAAAATGAATTTCATTGATCAATATTCAACAAAATAAGAAAACAATGATGAAACCAAACAGGAAAAAAATGATGAAAACCAAAATGATGAAACCAAACAGAACAAAATGATGAAACCAAACAGGAAAAAATGATGAAACCAAAATTGGTTTCACCAAAACTAGATAAAACCTAATTAGGTCTCATCATTTTTCCACATATTGTCATTTCACCAACACAGCTTCAATGATGAAACCAAACCAAAATAAACTAGGCAAAATAAGAAAAAAAATGATGAAACCAAACAGAAAAAAATGATGAAACCAAAAAGGGTTTCACCAAAATTAGATGAAACCTAATTAGGTTTCATCATTTTTTTACCTATTGTCATTTCACCAGCACAGCTTCAATGATGAAATCAAACCAAAATAAACTATGTAAAAATCATTCCAACTAATCCATAAGTTGTTTCACAATTACCCTAGTTCAACACCACTATCATATTACCGGTCTTCTTCCAAATTCCAAATTTCTAAGAAATAAAAAATACACTTGCCTTGGTTATTGCCATTAAATCTGGGCGTTTTGATGGTACCACCAACTCTGTAACTCCATTTTAGTCATCATTTTAGCTAAATATGCAGTCTCAGCTGCCAACTGAACTCCACCATGCTCAACTGATTGTTCACCACAACACCAATGCATCTCTATTACAGCTTCCCTACACAACAACAACTTCACTGCACCTGCACAACAAATAAAAAAAGACGTAGTTCATTAAACAAGTAAAAAACACGCAGAGTCGGGATATTCTGTACCCTGCACAATAAATAAAAAAAGACGTAGTTCATTAAACAAGTAAACGATTATGCCGTCACTCCTATACAGTGGCTTCATTTTTCAACCAAATTGACATTGCTATGACAGCATTAACCAAGACCAACTTAACAAACGGTTAGCATACAAAGAATGACCAGCGGATTAAAAAATTCTACATAACAACACAACAAACATCAAAGGTTCAAATCTACTCTAACTAATTTCTACTTCAAATTGATGAACACCTAAAAATGCCATTGCTTCGATAAGAAAAAAAAACAACAAAATCTTCAGAGAACCGACATTACACCATTTCAGCTAAGTAGGGAGATTCACCGACACACACAGGCTGAAAAAATTCCCACTGAAACAACTAGATGTCATTCTAATTTTTCAATTTGTTCAATAAAAACAAGCTTAAGATCATACACATCAACCAAAATGAACACAAATCGAACTCAATTCCCAGCACAAACTCAATCTACTGCATCATTTCCCTAAACATTGGACAAATTTGGATCAAACCCATTGCCCAAAACCTCACCGACATAACAAGATCACAAAATTAAATACAAAACCCTCAAACCCAGATCTCCAAAATTAATCAGATTAAACAACAAACAATAAAAGCATTACAGGAGTTTGATTACATTACCTGTAGATTCATGAGCTTTTATTATCCCATTTCTTCTTCTCCACCAAAGTACTTATAACAACAATGAAATCTCCTCAATTAGTAGAAAACCCAAAACCCAGAGATACGAATGCATCTCTATCACTAGTTTCTTCTCTCCTTGTTGCTATTAAAAATGGATAATCTCAAATTTGTCGGTGATTTCAATATTCTTCTTCTATTTGACGGAGGACCGGGAAATGGTCGTATATTTGGTGGTGGTGCGGAACGAAGAGGAGGCGATAGATCTGAACATAAAAATAGGAGAAAAATATACGGAGTTGTTCGTGGAGGAGACAGATGTGTTGCTGATGGTGGTAACGGAGGTGTTGCTGCTGGTTTTCGCGGAGCTATTTGTTGCTGCTAGTGGTGATTAGGGTGGGGAGAAGGAGACGGACGAACGAAGAAGAAAAAGAAGAAATGAGAGAAGAAGAAGAAATGAAGATAAAAAGGGTATATTTGGGTTTTTTTTTAAATAACAAAAACTAAATTTGCTAATAAATATTTGAACTGGGATTTTTGTGCCACTTTCTTTTGAAACGGTTTTTATTTGTTAAAAATAATATGACCGGTTTTTTCTTATCACTAGTTTGTTCACCTAGGGGTTTTGTCACTAGTTTTGTTATAAGAATCATCGATTTTCCACAAAAAATGAAGAAAGCAACATAGCTGAATTTGCAAAATCATTAATTATCTATCTCGTTTTTGCTTTGTTTAGAAAACTAGAACTTGCCACTATTCACGTGTGCACCTTTGGGAACGCAAAAAATTGATCAAGGCAAGAAAAATTCTTCTTCATGTCTGGCACTGATGTTTAAATTGTATAGGAAGTTTGGAACAGATCAGTCTCTTGTTCCTCCATCACGGGAGAATTCCCCCTGTTAATTATTTATTTTTAATCCACCCCAAAGTTGGCTTTCCCTTTAGTAAAAGTGGCTTTCCCCCTACTAATTATCGTTTTATTTGCTCAGTAATTTTGAATTTAGGACATCTTTTCTGGAGTGGAAACCTTTACTTCTTCCCCGAAGTAAGCATGGGCAACTCTCTGCACAGGAAAGAGACTGTAAGCAGACCGACTACAGTCCTCGCTCGTTAGCGATCGGTGTGCGGCAAACTTTCAGATCCGTGACTGTAAGTATAATGCAAATTTGGTCAACTATGTAATCAGATTTGCGTAATACGAAAAAAAAAAAAACTGCGAGAATTTGTTATTTGGCGCTTAATGTATTTTATATATGCAAATGCGGAACATATATTCTTTTTTTTTTCTTTTTTTTTAGGTGATATTTTCATTAATAGAAAACATGATTACATGGATCTCAACTCAAGTACATCAAATTGAAAAAGTAGCTAGAAACAACACACTTTCTCTTTCTCTCAAAGTATTTTTCCTCAACAACTCTTTAAACATGATTACATGGATCTCAACTCAAGTACATGAATGAAAATTCCCACAAGGAAAAGAGAAGGAATTCTAAATACTGACCTAATACAAGAATGCAAGAACCGATTGAATCGGAGAGAAGATGGTCTCCATAATATTTAAGGATCATTTGATAAATCGTCTTTCTGATGAAGTAATGCTCCAATGGTATATGCGTAATCTACAAATTTGTTGACCTGAGAATCGAGAGTAACATGAATCCCGCTATGGACTTGAACAAACATATATTCAAAATATTAAGAAAGTATTCTACGTTGTTGGAATAACATGACTTATGATTTAAATGAAGTATATAAAATATATGCATTATTATCGTTGTAACATTATAAGTACACTGTTGAAAAAACATGATTTATGGTTTAGATGAAGTATTTTATAATACAAAACAGGATGGGTTTTTGAGTCGTGGACGATCGAATAACATTTTCAGGGACAAATATTGCATCCGACCATCTCAGTCTCATCCCAGCTAAAGACATCTAGCGGATACGAAAGTGGTAACCTATTTTGTATTTTTAAATTGATTGTTTCCCTCATAATTAGGGTCATAAACTTCATATTATGAATGTACTGCATTGATTGTATTTCTTCATTTAAATAAAATAAATACAATATGAATATCTTTTAAGAGTATTCTTTATAGTGGAAATTTCTGAGGAACCCATGTTTGGTTCCTCTCTCTTCTATAAACCCATCAATAAGATAGTATATATCTGTAGTCCAAAACACAAAATGTACGGTTAAGATTACTAGTTTTAGATTGAATTTAGGTTTTCATATTTTATATAAGACTAAATTAGCCTTTACAAATTATATATGATTAATTAAAAAGAAATTAACAATGCATGGGCGTTTTTTGTGGGCGTCTCACTCTATCAAAATAATTTTGAAAAAATATTTACCACTATTTACGGCAAGTCTTAACCTAAAACTCCTCCTAATTTAACTCTCACTTAATGTCTTTCCACGTTTCACTTTCTCTCAAAGTCTTTTTCCTCAACAACTCTTTAATCTCCTCTCTCTATTTTTCTCTCTCAACTTGTTCTCTCGTGAGTATTTCAGGTATGGATTTCCATATTCATGATGGATTGATGGTGTTGTTTCTAAATCTCAAAATCTTTTCCAGTGACTATGCGATCTCTCTGTTGTGGAAACGATCAACAATCTAAGCAAGTATTGTTAACATCTGTCAAGAAATCCAACTGTCTATGTATCATCAACATTTTTTTAGATTGCATTTATGTCAAAATCTGTCAAGGAATCTTATCTTGATTAAATAAAACTAATAACATGTTGAACTAACATTTTACGCATCAAGTGACATACAAGTCAATAATATGCATGGTTTAGCCTTTTATTTTCTTCCCTATTCAGCTTCCTTGTCAAGTCTAGTGTGTGATTGGATGTAAGATATTTTTTATTGTTCAGTTGCAATTGTTCTTGTTCGATTATTCAAGAAGAAGAAATGTCTAGATACTTCAGAGTTTGTAAAGTAGCCAGTAAAGTGCGCAAATTATTTTTGTAAAAATTGGAATATTAAGTGGGCCGGTGGTGATAATTGTGATTATCATAAAATCAATAAAATTAAAAATTTCAATTGAGTGACGATGATAATTACCAATTTCCAAAACGCAACTGGTTACAACACATGAAATTTACATTGTGAAGATTGGAATTTACAATGGCCTGGTACTTGGAAGTCATGATTTTTGCCAAACTGACTTGATTTTTTTTTGACCTTATAATATTTTGCCATGAAAGTTTAATTTTCACTTTGTTTTGAATGAAAATTTGTGCTTTCACTTAAAAGTTTAAATTATAATTATAATTATCACTAATTTGAAAAGGAGAATCTTAAGTGCAGGTGATAATTCCTGTTTTGACAAAAACATAATCGATTCCGATGGGTGAAAACCACGATTGTCAATGAAATGTGAAAAATATAATTTTAACCGAGGATAATTATAGTTATCAACTTTTGGTGAATTGATGATAGTCGCCGTTTTCACAAAACGCAAACTGTGTAAACTAAAATTTTCACGTTAATTGGATATGTAAAACAAAGTTTTTTTTTTTTTGGATAAAAATGTGAAGTGATAAACGAAAATATAGAAGGAGATTTGTTTTGGGAAGATTCAATGGTGATAATTGAATATTTTTTCCCCTATTTTTTACATACTTATTCTCGGTTACAAAGAAGGGAATTAGGTTTTGGGAGGAGGCTAACAAATTGACGTGATATAAGGAATTAGTTTAGGGAGTTAATTAGGGAAGTCAACTGAGTTATTTTAGGGAGTGTTATTTAGAGAAGTGAAATCTTAATTAATTTTAAAATCCTAAATCTTTGGGTTTTGACTTTTTTCACCGTTACCAAAACAGGATAATTATAAATATAAAAATAAGATAATTACTATAGTAAAAGGTTATTATAGTAAAACTAGTAGTTCTAAAACTAATTTTGGGTTTCTAATATAGGGTATCTTAATGGCGGGTTCCTAATATAAAAAATTTCAAAATTGGGCTAGTCGTATTTTTCCCCATTCTTTATATCTTTTACGGTTATAAGCACAATATAATTTATTATTATTCTTTTACAAAAATCAGGCAAGCTTTGTCAATCAACTATAATCTAAAGAAAAAAAAATGGTAGGAACTTTTCTACTGACCATGTTAAGCCCTCCCTCATTTTGTATGTTTGTAAGAAGAAACCAGAGGTGGATCAAAGAGTTATTTTTTCAAGATAGAATTTATAACACGTAAGAATTTTTTATCAAATAAGCCAGATAACAACTATTTACATTTTTTTTGTTTAGTAAAATAATTTGGTATTAAAATGCAAAGCGTTGTTAAATGGATTGATGATACAATCTTAAAGATATTATATATTAATCCAAGTTTGATCGAACTTATGCTGTTTTAGTTGTGATCATCAAAAAAATAAAAATGTAACACGATAAACCTATCTGAATAGCAAGATTTAATTTTAGTAATTACTCTTAAATCAACTACACTTTAGACCAACTTTAAAATTTATTTATATCAAACTTCCAGGTTCATAAGTTCTTATACGTAGAATTCAGCCTAACAAGACTTCAGAACCTAATTATATACCAGATGACCGCTGCCACGGTGGAACGGCCGACCGAAAAAATTGACGCAAAACTAAATTTTGCACACACAATTTAGTTCCTCCATAAAGACACGGAGTCGGATTTGTAAATTTGTAAAGCTCGTCTGGTTTACTGTTTTAACTCGTCGGATTTCAATCCCGACCGAAATTTACCTGTAATTTGATTGTTCCCTGCCGATTCCAAGCCATTTCCCCTGCAAAATTCAATCATAACATTCATCTAAACTTTACATCAAACTATACAAACCTTATAACGATATTGTTGTAAGTGCATATACGTTTTTATAAATATTACTAACACCAACGATAAGTTCTCAAATATCCGAACAATCCTTAACATCATCTGCTGCACAGTGGGGGGGCGACCAAGAATTGGAGGTGCACACATTTTATTAATCAACAAAACAATAGGAAAAGAAAATGTCACTGGCATACTACTTAAGGTTCATAGAAGCAAGATAAACCTAGCAACAATGCACTAAGACATGAACACCATACTCAAACGTGTAAAAAAGTTAAATAGAGGTTCTCAATTTCTCGGCCAGTCCATCTCCTCCTTATTTTTCTTCGTCTCTCTCCCTTTGTTTCATATCTCTGCTTCTTTCAGATGTTTGTTAATCCATTTGGTGATTAGATGTTGATATGGGTTTGTTTGGTTTTCGGTTTAAAGAAAGGGTTTGTGATTTCGATTCTTGTTTGATTAGATCATCATATGGGTTTGTCTGATTTTTTATTTGAAAAAAAGGGTTTGTGAATTTGACTCTTGGCTTGATAGAGAATGAAATTGGATTCGTTAAATATCGCTAATAGAAAGATGAGAACCTGATAAGGTATTCGTGGATAAATCACCGAGTCATCAACCAGTTGAGTCGGGTCAGTGAGTTTTCTGCGATAACTCAACCAGTTACACTTTTTTTTTTGAGTGATGATCAACTCTACGTAGGCTGTAATTAAATTTCGTGCTCAATTGAATGAATCCAAGACTTGTAATTGTTGCAGGACTAATAAGTTTTAAGTATTTTTGTGTTTGATTCTACGTAGTAACCTTATATGATGGGATTTATGAAAAACAAAATTTTATATCTTTGAATGAAATTGATGAATAAATCGATCTGATTTGATGGATTATTCGATTATTCAATTTGATGCATCTGCTGTATGATTTGACTAAGGTTTGTGTATGAATCAATTCGTTTATAATTTGTGTATGAAAATATGATTTGTGGATGGATTCAAAGATGAAACTGAAGGAAGAAGAGGGTGGTGGTGGCAGTTTAACTTTTAGAAGTGTGGTGGTGGTGGTGACGGTTGAAACCCCATCTCTTAAACATGGCTGATGAAAGGTAATTTGTAATGGAAATTAGGTCGATTAAATTGAGTTGTGTTGGAATTGGTGTCTCTTATTCTGTACGCTGGAAAACGATGGTGGAGAGAATCTGGTACCGGTGTCGATGGTGATGGTGGTGGACTGAATTTGCTGAGAAGAAGAAAGTAGGGATTTTCTGCTTTCTGAACCGAAATCGAAAAAACAAGGAAGCAGCAGTGAAAAAAAAAAACTAAAAAAACTAAAATTTTGGAGGTGCTCGGGTTCAATCCCGTGACCTCTATCTCAATTTTAGAGATTACTAAAAAAATGTCCACCAAACTTTTGTCACCAACACCAAATCTTTTTGTGTTAAATTGAAAATAAAATAAAATCATGCTTCACATTGACACAAATTCACCATATATAGAGTCCTCTCTCGCTTCGCTCGGTCGGCCTAATAATCCTTAATTAGATACATGTTGAATCACTCTTTTTCTAATCAAACGTCCAGGTTCATAATCAAACTTCCAGTTTTATAATACGTAGAATTCAGCCTAACAAGACTTCATAACCTAATTAAATATAATTCTTAATTAGATATATGTCGAATTACTCTTTTTCTATACGTTTTTATTAGGTATTTACTATAACTCTATGTTAGCCTCATGTCGTACCGTTACGACATATGTTATTTCTAGTATATATATATATATATATATTATCATTATCGAAAATAAAGTGGTTTAGTGGTCAACGACTAAAAATTTGTATTATAAGATCAATTGGCGGGTTGAAATAATAGCAGAGAATAATTCGTGAATACACAAAAATCATGAATTCTTTGGGAAAACTTTAAAAAAATTGAGATTTTATCCGGAGTTACAATTCGACATTGTTTAGTAAATGTTAGATACGCGAATATCCATGAAGTATTCGCCAAATTTCTAGCTAGAGTTCTTAGTTGTCAGAGTACTACGATACATAATAGGATGTACCGACCTAACTAGAGTTCCTAGTTATCTGATTATTAGGGTACACCATAGTGTGTACCGACCAAATAAACAAACATTGTTAAAGCATATATTTTACCATGTTTTTCATCGTTGAAGTATATATTTTACCATGCTTTTCATTTATTTTCTTTGAAACCTCTTTTCATGTAGGTAGGGGTGGAGGCAATTTAAAGCAGGTTGCACACCCTGCTAAACTGACTCCCAAGCCTAATTTAGGCCCATTTATAAATTTTAGGCTATTTTCAAGCCTAATTTTGCTTCTTTGCACTCTCTAATTATTATTTTTGTGCATCCCATAGTATATTTTTATACCCCTACATAAAAATCCTAGCTCCGCCCCTGCAATGATATTCATAAATTTGGATTAAGTAATCTAATAAAACATGGATGTTTGGGTTTTGGTATAGTATTTTTCTTTAGTGTTTATAAAAAGACTCATCCAAAAGTCGTTAATACGTACAAAATCATCTTCACTCATATGCCTCCATCGACCATCTCCAGTAAGTTCCATATGCTCCTTCTCACTTGCACAATTATTTACATCATGCTTAATAAGTCCTCAACTTGTAGGATTTTCTTTCTCTATGTTTAGAATTTAGAACATCCTCTTCTACTCATATTATCATCAGTATTTTCGAAATTCTTAACTTTCTTCAACATGAGAGTTTTGCAATAGCTCTTTTCATTTCCTTGGAATTTATTTTCCCCATACAGTCGGATCCTTTAAAATTTAAGGACTGTCAATAAGTTCGGGTCCATCTGAATACCATCGGACCCGGAACCTGACCGTATAATAAAAGTTGGGTTCGGTTCCTAATGATTTTGGGTCCGATTACGAAATTAGTGGACCCAAAATCGGACCCAATTATAACCCCAGGCATCGTGATTACCCGTAGATTTTTAGGAAAACTTTCAAAAAAATCTCAAAAAATTGATATCTTTCTCTTTTGGCTTGAATTATATCTATACAAAAACATTATTATTTCTTTATCTAAACAAAGATTAAATGTAAAAAAAAAAAACCAAAGACCAGCAAAATAATTAGAATTTTGCTAAAATAATAAATTAAAGAATGAATAACTGGGTAACGGGTCCAACTGAGTAATACTCATTGGGTCCGAAGTTGTTAACGAGTCCAATTTTAGGACCCGGAACCGGACCCAAATCCACCAGGCCCGGTTTCAGTTCCAGGTAATGGGTACCCATTGACAACCTTATAATTTAAATATATATATACCCGTACTAATAAAGAAAAATCTTTACGTGACAACCAACATTTTACAAACAAACTACTCTTTTTTGGTCGACCGCCTTCACTATGCCTACAAGACATCACCTATAATAACATATAGGTTTGTTGCTTGGTTGTTTTTGTTGCTCTCTCTATATAACAAAAAAAAAAAAATCAAGTTAAACATGATATGAACACGAGAATTACATGTAGATGACTAAGAACGTGATAACTTGGACTTAATAGTTTCCTACCTTGTGCTTGTACCGACCGGGTTGAACTCTTCGTTATAACTACCTAGATTTCCAAGCCTCCGCTCAGCTGACAACATCGAGAATCTTCTTAGATTCGTACATGGACTCAGGTCTTCCGCGTCTAACTCCGTGTCTCTGTCTTGTCTCTGTTCGCATATGGCTTGATTCTTGTACATCTGGTTCAGGTCTTCGACGTTCGATATTGAGTCTTATTCCGTGTCTCAGTTGTATTATCCTTTAGCTATCAGTTCTCGGGTAGATGCTATATTTTTTTATTTACATATTTGCCCTCAGTTTAATTAAAGTAATTTTATAGACTTCTTTTTATTAAAATTTAGTTTATTTTGATTTAATACTCATAGCTCTATTAATTATCCCATAGTTTTTATTGCCAACCTATGACAGTTTTATTACTTTCAGCTCACAACTAGTATTCTTGGTAGCTCATATATTTTTTTGCCGACTTGCGTCTGTTTGTTTCTCAAGTTGGATGGGGGACATGGGCGCCTCTTTAAGTGTTACATCTGCTTTGAATTAACTCAAATCATTATACCAAATTGAGTAATTTGTAACACTGAATTGTTACACTAATTTATGTAGCAAATATTGTTACACAAATACGTGTAACATCCTTAAAAAGATGTATGTACCCATCTGTTTTAGGTCATAAAGTTTTTCAGAGACATTTCTTCTTGGCACTTGAGTATTGAGTTTCATTTTGGTGTATGTTATACTTTACAAAAGGTATTATCTAGTGCATGCACTGTTATTGTTGTATAAGGTTATGTTTGTCCATTATATCATACATAAGATTTTCATTTTGAATTATGACCAACCATTACATTTGTTAGTTAGAGTGCATTTGAGTTTAATGCTCTAACCTTGTAGCATCCTTTACAGAAGTTTAGGTCATTCAGATACCAGCTTCGACAGAATTATTTTAGGATGGCCAAAGGTAAAGCACATACTGAGATGAATACTCAAGCTGGTTCGGATCCAAATGCGTGGAAAAGCAAAAAGCATTCCAGTAAAGGTCCCAGTGGGGATTAGTCCAAGTAATTGGACCATTTTAGTCGAGAATGAGTTCAAAGAAGGAGTTAGAGAAAGTCATGGAAATAAGTCAGAGAACAAAAGCAAATGCACAATCCCCATACTCTTGGGAGGCGTACCTTTGCGGACAAATCTTATTTCCTTGTATGTTTTATACCCTCCTCAATTATATTAGTTATTTGGAATTATATTTTTTTATGGTTATACAACTAATATGAATTCAAATGAGCAGGCACGAGAGGATGGGATGTTTATAGAGGATCGTGAATACGCTTGGATAAAGGGTCATCAAAGTCATCATTTGAAAAATATGTAGGTATATCAAGAATTAAAAGCATGCTGAGATTTTACTTAAATTTTCCTAACCTATATTGGGTAACGCATGTTACACATGAACAAGTCAAAGCTACCTATGATAAGTGTTAGAGCATTGCTCGGTAGAACTCGCATGCATTGATATCTCAAGCATGTTTGTCAATGTTAGTGATCAAAACTATAAGTCTTGATTTCTAGTCTACTATAGCTAAGGTATCAGACTAGGATTGAAAGTGTAGTTGAGCTCAAGAAATCCATGGCAATCATAATACAAGACAAAGGACTACTCAAGGAACTGGTGGATCTTCATCGACTAGAAGGTATGTGGATACTTGAACTTATCTATCTCTCAAATTTCTATTTATCTCCTATCTTGAGACAAAATTCGTTTTGCTATATAGACTTAGATTATACACATTTGGTATTTCGAGCCGAGTATACCTCGCCTATCTATTTCTCGAAATATGTGTTGGTAAAGCTTTCTCTTTAGCCATGTTCATCTTTACCTAGTGATGAAAGTCATGTTAAGTTTCAATCACTTTGAAAATTGCTCTGACGAAAAATGGTTTGTGAATAACAATTATATAACGTCCTCTGAGAACGTTTCAATGATTAAAATAAGAGTTTAGATTATATAACCATTGGAGGATATAAGCATTGTTGTGGAAACACATATACGTGTAAGTCCTTATTACTTGAACCGAAGTTTGCGAACTTTGTTGATCAAGTGAAACCGGAGAAGTGCGTGAGCTAAGTCCACTAACTCAGTCTGTGAACCCTGTCCACGAACTGGCGAAGTTCTCAAACCTGAAAATTTCTACTGGAGTTTGTGAACTCCTTCTGGGAACTTAAGTCCGCAAACCCAGTCCGCAAAATTGAGTAGGTTATGTCTAAAAACGATATTTGTGAACTTATCTTTATAAACTAAGGAATGCTATTGCAAATTGTGGCTATATAGTTCATGAACCGATTCGAGTGAGTCAAATCATTTTTGCTTCAACTGTGTCTTGTGTAGTACATGAGATTTCCTTGTAATTGAACAACTCTCTAACTAGTTTATTTGAGTCATTTGAACTAGTTATGGTGAAGAAGAATATAGTTGATATGAAAGTTATCATATGGCTAACCTTTTGGTTAACTATTGTTGAACAAACTAATGTACAAGTTTGGGTATGGTTACACAAGCCTACAAACATGCATTTCATTTGTGTGTAACAAGCTATGTTTTCGATCTAACGGTTGATAAATATTAGCTTGAATCTAATCAGGTTTTCATCTAACGGTGAATATTGAATGCTTAGATAGCAAGCTAACATTGATTACAAACCCTGATTTGAAAGACTATATAAGGGAGAACTCTAGCAACTGGGAAACCTAATCCCCACATATTTTGTGTGATACTAGTTGCGCCAAGCTAGAGTCGATTCTCCTTTAACCTTTGGTTTCTTCTTCTAAACCATGTTAACGACTTAAAAACTTTATTGGGATTGTGAAGCCAGACCGATACTACTTTCTTGTAGTTGTGTGATATGATCTTGCTATTTCTGTCGTACGAGTACAATTGTAATAATTGGTTTGAGATTTCTATCTCCGATAGGAAAGATAAAAAGTAGTCACAAACATCTCCGTCTCATCGTTTGTGATTCCACGATATTTTTTTTCGCTGAGTCGATTAACACTATTGTGAGGTGGTTGATAATACTGAGCTGTTCTTCGGGAATATAAGTATGGTTTATCAATTGGTTCATGTTCACCTTGATTTATCAATAGATGAAACAAAACCCGTAGGTATATTTGTGGGAAACGGATTTATCTATTACCATAGACTTTTCTGTGTGATACAAATTTGTTTATTAAAGTCTTAGACTTTGGGTCGTTGCAACTCTTAGTTGTAGGTGAGATAAGATAAGGGAATCAATTACGTAGTATCCTGATGGGATCAGAGATGTAGGAGCATAATTGTACCTTGGATCAGTGTGAGATTGGTTGGGGTTCAACTACAGTCCAGACCGAAGTTAATTTGGAGTAGGCTAGTGTCTGTAGCGGCTTAATACAGTGTATGTTTAATATGGACTAGGTCCCGGGTTTTTTCTGCATTTGCGGTTTCCTCAATCTATAGTAAAGTATATCAAAGAGTTTAATATCTCTATTTCAACACAATCAAAGTTAAACAGAAACAAGTCTGTAAACTTGATTTTAGTGTGAAGCTCTTGAAACAAAGTCTTTTGTTTTAATCACAACCTATTCAATATCCATCGTGTATAAACCTCTTTAAGCAACAATCACTAAAGGAATATTTCAACACAGTGTCCACTTGAAATAGTGTTAGTCCATACTGGTCTAATAATGTGAAAATAACAAAATTAGTTGTTCAAGATCAATCAAGTCTTATCCAACAAATAAGGTCGGATTTAGCAACTATGATTGATTAACGTACAACCTGTATTATTTCAATTATATAAATAAAATATAATGCGGAAAGGAAATAACACAGACATGAGAAATTTTGTTAACGAGGAAACCGCAAATGCAGAAAAACCCCGGGACCTAGTCCAGAATAAACACACACTGATTATAAGTTGTTACACCAATTTCCTACTACCTATTCAGACTAGATGTAATAACTTCTTGGGCACAAATAGAACTCCTAGAACAAAACTATTTTTCTTTAGGAATTCTTTTCGTTAATCTTCTAGCAGAACCCAAGGCTCTCTTTAGAAGATACAACAACACTATTGATATGATTCGATATTTTGTTTGCACAAAACACCAGTTTTATTTCCCTATAGATGTGAATCAAGGTTTTGAAAATCTTGTGTTTATCCTGATAAAAACAATTATTATGTAAAAGTAATATCAAAACAAACGTGTAGATTAGGGATTATTATACTCTTCAATAAAGGAAGAGAACCCTAATTATTCTACCACAAGAACAACTAGAATAAATCTAGAGATATCTTGTTTAAAACTTCTCAAGGAGTTTTACGAGATGCCTCAATAGAAGTTTTTCTTTCTAGTCTCCGATTTCGACTAACAAGTATTGGTATACGATCAGAAACTGAAATCTATCAAAACCTAGGGTTTATGATCAACAACTCTTGAATGGTTTTATATCAGAAGAGAAAACCTTAGAATAGACAAGAGGTGAAAAACCTAGATTATAAGTTGTATAATCAATCACGAAGATTTAATCCAACTTGGCTTTGTGATCCCCAATACAAAGACTTTTATCTCACTCTTGTTCACAAAGAACATAAGACATGGAAACAACCTGCAAAGCTTAAGCCAATTTTCCAAAGGGGATGAAAACTGTGTAAACTCACGAACCCTTTATTTATAGTGAAAAGTTAGCTTGAAAACTAAGCTAGGGTTTAGGCTATTTTCCTTTTTCAAGACTCTCCTAATTATGAGAGTCTTTCCTAAGTTACAAATATTATGCATAAATAATTAAATAATTAGCAAATATTTATTTATGTGAATAAATCACATTTTAACTTAGGCATAAATTTAAAGTTATCAAAAACACTTTAATATGGTAATCAAATATGTTTGGATTAATAGCCATCTTGCCTAGACAAGAAAACATCACCAACTTGACCAAAAATAGCTTTTAGTCACGTAATTGTGCCCAAGTCCATGAACTGTTACAGGCAGCTCATGGATTGTTTCCTACTAACGAACCTTTAATAAATCACTCATAACTTTATCGTTATAATTCAGAATTGAGTGATTCTTGGCTCATTGAATTCTTAAGCTCGTTCACTATAACATGAGAACCTTTACAAGTATAAAGGTTATTGTCACAAAAGTCTTGGCTCAAATAGCCTCAAGTATATATACATTTACCGTCATAGGAGTTGTTCCATAGAGTGAACATTTGTTTGGATAGATTAGAAATGTAAAATTGAACAAGAATCCAAATGAAATCAATTAGCTCATACCTTTGTTGATGAAGTCCTTGTTGATGTCTTCTTGTAATCTCAATCTTCATCCTCTAAGAATAGTTCTTCTTAGACCTAATCTAGACCGAAACTATATATAGTATACTAAATCAAGAATGCATTTTGGAAACTAAAATTGACAACTAACTTGACATACCAATGCTAGTGGGTTCAACCGAGTAGTTCTCTAACACCCTTTAAAGGAATTTCCACATCACATAGAAGGAAGAAATCTCCTGACGAGAGCGTTAAAACTGTATTGTCTAATCACCCATGTGATCAGAAAGTATGTCTCTTTTGTGAGGCAAAAGGTTCTGATAAACAAAAGGGAAACTATAGGTTGAGTAAAAATTATCTTATTCAACTTCAAAACACTTTATACTTAATCCTCAAAGGTGTAACTGACATTCGTATGTATAAACCTATTGGTTTTCGTACTTACCATGTGTATGCTACCAGGAAAGTCAGTTCAATGAAATGTTTAAAAAGGAAAAGAAGATGGAAATAAATCTACTCATCGGACTCGTCATCACTATCCTTCTCATTATCTGAGTCATCAGAGTTGTCATCACTATCTTCCTCTTCGTCAGAATCAGCAGCAATGGAGTTCGGATAAGCTTTAGGATCATCATCTGAGTCCGAGTCATCTTCCGCTTCAATTTCGGCTTCAATTTGCTTCATGGTATTCTGAAAGTCTCGTTCATATCGATCAGGCTTAATCTTGAGCTCAGGTACCTCCCATGTATCTTATTCTTCAGAAGCATCAGCATCAGACTCAGAAGGCTTCCCGTCTAAGAATTGACGTCTCTCTTCAGCCCTTTGTGTTTTGCGCCGAATTCGATCCTTTTCACACTGACGAGCCTGTTTTTCATCATCCTCAGATTTTCTTTTCCTAAGTTCAACAAAAGTGACCCTTCGTTCATTCAAGGGTATGCTAGGCTTCGCTCCCTCATTCTGAGTATCCCTAGCTTTCGATTTTGCTACATGAGCTTTGGAATCCTCATCAGAAGAGCTAGAGGAAGAAGAGGAATACCAGTAATCGTAATCTCTGTTTTCGGACATTTTCTGAAATCAGAAGCACAAAAGATTACCAACATGCAAATAGATCCATCGGCAAAAATGGTAACTCTTAACTCTTACCTTTTACGCTTCCACTAACTGTAGTGATAGTAATGCTAGAGTTAACACTCCAAAATCGTTCGTCTCTTCGAACCTACAAAAGACGTTCAAAAACTCAGATTTTTCATAAAATCATGAATATTTCTACTGTGTGAACATTCACCGTGGATATCGAAAACTAAAACATTATTTCATCATAAATAATTGTTTACTTCTGAGTAATATTACACAAAACTCAAGTTTTGATTTTAAAGAAAATAATATATATTTTTGCATAAAGAAAACGTGATTTAATCACGTAAATAAAAAATATTTTTACGTGAGCAAGGCTCACGAAAATAAAATTTGTGGACACTCCACAGTTTCATTAAAAAAATATCCATGAATAGACCATGGTTTTATAAAAAAAAAATTTCCTTCGTATCGTCATACGTCTTCGAAACGAAGGTTTATTCCAATTTTGTAAAAACATACACATTATAAGATAAAGTTTTGATTTATATGAAATCTCATAAAAAAAAATTTATCACTAGACACGAGTTCATATATATAAAGAAGAAAAACCCTTCTTCGTATCATTGTCATTCTTTAAACGAAGGTTTATTTCGGTTTTGTGAAAATTCACATTTTCATGATAAAACTTTAGTTCACATGAAAGCTCATAAACATAGTTTTATCACTTGACCTAAATATTCATATATGAAGAAAAATCTCTCATAAATCAGGGATTATTATTAGTTTTCAAAAACCAACGATCAAACGAACATAAGTTTTCAAAAAAACAAGGGTTTTCGACGAAACCTACACTCATATATGCATATGTATATAACTTTATCTGTAGTAGCAGGAAATCCTACACTACACCCCTCACAAGAATTCATAATAATTAACACATCTTTTAAAGATTTAGAACAACACTTTTATTACTTGATTCACAGAAATGTTACAAATGATGGAAGAAAACAAGAATACAATCGCTCTTTAAACTTTCTCTCTCCTAAATGTCTTGCTCAACACTCGAAAAAGATCTCTCTCTCCTTACGCTTATTCAACTCTTTATATAGGGAATTACATAGTGGATTACAACTAATTTGTCCTTTAATTTCGGATCTGACTTGCGATATTCTCGCAAGAGTTACATTGCTAATCTTCGCAAACACTTCAATCATCGCAGAATCATCACACTTTTCTCATGTTTCTACTATCGTCATCTATTACGTTATTCTTCAAATCATTTTGCGACGCTCGCAAAGTGTTGTTGATCAATCTTCGGAAATGCATCCTTCTTGCGATATTCTAATCCTACATCTTGCCTCTTCTCATGTTTTCTCTGCTAATGAGAGAATGTCATGAGAAATTATTTTCAAAACGCCGCAACTATTCATTTTTTCATATTCTCTGTACTGACACGACTCTGTACTTTGCGTAAACTTTGTTACACGTACTTCTTCTTCCATCCATTTTTTGACATGTCTCTTTCAACCGATGCGTTTTAACCGCTCACATCCACTATTCGCATTAAATGCACTTATCTTCTAGAGAACTTCTCCTCTCTGTATATATTCTTACCATTCTTCTCTTCTCTTCTTTTTACTTTCTTCTCTGCTTCTCTGCAAGTTTACTGTTTTTCCGTAAATTCCGTTTCAGCTACTGTAAATTTTTGTGGTTCTCCTCCTTTTGATTTTCACTTCCTTCCTTCATTCCCATACTAAAAATTCCTCCAGCCGGTCGTAAAAATGAAATTGCTTTCAAAGAAATTCAAAAGAAACTTCAAACCAGAGGTTTTGATTTATCTCTTATCCCTGGTCAAAGCCCTAAATCAGAGCTTTCTATCAATGTTTTTTTATGATTATCCATGCAATCACCAGGAGGTCATAGTCTCACTAGGTCAGCTTCTCGCTAGCCTTCCCATTCCCCTTTGTGATCCTGGACTTTCCTTATTTTATGAAATCCTTTCTCATGCAAAATTCTCGCGAGCTATATATCAATTAAGTGGAGATTGCATTCGTCTCCTGCTTGAGTTCGCTAATCGTGGTGCTGGCAAGGGATCTCTTTATCCTGATGGAGCTAAAAATCCTAAGTTCAAAAGAAATTACGATTGTTCATGAGAACTATATCATCGAAAACTTCTTTGCGAATTATGAGATAATTCCTATGAAGAAAGACAACACTTGCTGGGGTGTTCATTTAAGGAAAAACGATGATGTTGGTGATCACAAGATACTCATGCAAGATATTGATTGGCATCCTGGCAAGAATATATCCCTGCGTTACTCCAATGATGATAAGTGGTGTATCTATCCTTTAATCTTAAAAGGTCCATACATCTCTGGATCTCATGCTTTACCTATGAATCTCGCAGCGTATCTACCCTGGGTGTTCAACTGGCCAGAGAGGGAAGAGGAGGTATATTTCAAAACTTTATTCGAGTTGTTATTTTTTTATTCTCATGTATAATTTTGCTGATCATTCCAATATTTTCATATATCTGCAAAATTATCAGGTCAAAAGGTTGAAACTGAGCTATAGCAAGAATGGAAAAATCAGTACTTTATCAGCTCTTCGATCATTCACGGATGAAGTAAGAAATACTCTTTTATGATCTTTCACAATATATTGTTGCCTCTATTTCTTATCTTCATCAGTTTTTGTAGGTTATTGCTGTAGTGGAAGAGCAACTTGTCAAAGTTGCGAAAACTAAAGGTAAAGGCAAGTGTGTTTCTCGCAAAGATAAATCTGCTGCCCCTCCTTCAAATAAACGAAAAGTCCAATCTCCTTCTCCCTCAAACTCTCACCCTGATGAAAGTTCCATTGATGATGATGAAGATTTCGATGCTTCTTTTGCCCAAGAGAATTCTCCAGCTAAATATCCTATGGCACAATTGTACATCATCTTCTCTAATACTATGCAGGGAATTGGTGATACTCCTCTTACCAATGCTTTCCACTCCATTGCAACTATATGTGATGCCTCCCTCTTAGAGAACAATGAATCTCTTCGCGGGGTTTCAAGATCTATATCTCCCAATTTCTTACACTCGTTGAATAGCCTGGTAAATTTTCATATTTGTATTTTTCTTTTCTTTTCTTTACTTTGCCTTGAATTCATAATTTATTCCTAAAATTCGTTGCATTATTTCGCAGGCAGGGAAACCTTCTTATGTTGTTGTCTCAGATTTAGAGAAAAGGCGTGCGGCTCTTGCAACGAAGAATCTTAGACTTCTCAAGAAAAATGAATAATTAGAGACTGAAGTTGTTGGTCTTTGCGAGAAGAATAAGAAAAATGAAGAATTAGAAACCGAAGCTGCTAATCTTCGCGAAAAAATCAAACAATTGGAATCAGACAATTCTCTTCAAAAAAGCAAAGTATCTAGCCTTCAAGATGCCAATAAGCAACTCTATGGTATGGGATTCTTTTTCTTTCCCCTATATTTTATTTTCTAAAAAAAAAATTCTTCTTATAGAGTTTACCATATATGGTTTTACTGATGAAGCTATTCTTCTTCATTCCTTTCCCAATCACATGGATGACGATACCCTTCTTGAACATCTAAATACTTATCTAAATAGTTTTTCAAACTATAAAATTGAGACTCTTCCCATAAATGAGCTTAGATCCAAGCTTCGTCTTTTAGAAATTGAACGTAGATTTGTCTTGGATATGGCTAATAAAGTTAGACAATTCTTTCACAAATCTAAGGAATAAATCCGTAAATTAAAGGCCAAATATAGTGATCTGATAGATGAAAAAGACCGTATTTCTCTCCGAGGTGCTATGACATTAGAAAAATTCCAAGAAACTCTTCTTGAGATTCAAATTGAAAGAGATGATCTCAAACATAGAAATGATGTACTCTATGAAAGAGAGAATCAAACTCGCTCCCACATTCTCATAAATGATGATGATGAATTTGCTTGGGCTGCGAAAGTTCTAGATAATGCCAGGAATAATTTAGGTATAGATGTTAGTCTTCAAACTGAGCAAACGGCCCTGATTAGAGATATGATTTCTAACAAAGAATATTGTTAACTGTTCTTCCTTATTTAATTGTTTGTTTTTCACATACTTCCATCATCCAATTATCGATTTATTGTTGTATTTCACAGAAGATGAAGAGAGATATTGCAATAGACTTGAAGATCTAGAGAATGACAAGGCGAAACTCGCAAAGAATCTTTCTTCTCGCAATGAGAAGTTTTCAAAACTGAAGGCTCAAATGAAGATCACTATTGCGAATTTTGGGAATGACGCAATTTCTTATCGTAATGATACTATCAAAGTGATCTGTAATGACAACCAGATTCCTTACTCCAAATATCCTTGTCTTTTAGACAACATCCCGGAGAATGTGCCTAACTTGGTCATCTTTGATAGTGAAGATGATGAAGAAGAAGAATCTGAAGAAGATGAAAATGATGAATCTGATGAAGATAAGGAAAAAAAGCTCTAGTGAAGAATCTGGCGGAGATAATGATGAACCAAGCTTGAAATAGATTTTGCTTCCTTGCTTGCTCCCTTGTAAACTTGTACATTCATTCTTTGGTCTTTTAATCTTGTAATCTATCACTGTGAATTTCTCCAATCTTTAATATAAGTTCTTTTTTGCTTCACCCTGCATGTGTTAGTAAAATTTTCTTTCTTCCAATATGATTAATCAAAATATATTTGCGTAAATCTATCATATGGAAGCAAATAACATCTAATTTATCTTATGGATTCCCATACTTGCCTCTGTTATTTGTATTCAGATAAGTGATTGAGCATATTACCTTTGTTTGGTAAAGTAGTTTGCGACAAAATCGCAATTGCCTCTATATAATCTCGCAAGTATAAATTGTAAGTTTACATTCGTTCTTGTATTCTGATGTGGTCTTATTTTGCCTTCCTAAGTAAAGGTCTTATTTTGCCATCTTTTTTCTTTGCGACAAAATCGCAGGATGCCTCTACACTTTCATGTAGAAACCAATTGATCTTGCCTTAACTTTTTATTCTTTTGTATTTCTGCTGCGACAATATGACAGGCCTAAATTTTCTTGCGAAATTAAAGCCCCATGACATTGTCGTCTTGCGACGAAATCGCAGGACGTCTTTACACTTGCATGCAATGACCCATTGATCTCGTCTTATCTTCTTTTTTGTATTATTGCCTCTTCAGGACTGTTACACAAATATGACAAGTCTAAATATTCTTGCGAAAATATAGCCTCATGATATTTGCGTCTTAAGACACTTATCAGCTCCCTAATGGAGGGTGCCGCCCTTATCTTTCCCCTGGTTTCCCTTTCAAGGAAATGTACATCATCCATACAAGACTAGCTCCTCCCATCCAGTCTTAACAACAACAAGTTGTTTTTGAAGCCTCTTATACCTTTTGCCTATATGGTTTATGGTTACGAGACTGCACCCTAAGTGGGGTTTTCTTCGGGCCGAGTGCATCATAGACAAGACTTGCCAAGAATGGCTAGGGTAGTTTCATACGCCCCGGGCAATCTTGGCTCAACCGTGTACCTCGGCGCCTTGGTCATACTCTGCACCCCTTAGGAGAGCTCTTATTACCCTAGTCGCCCAACTCAAGTCATATGCTCAAGTTGAGAATCCAAGGTGTCTCTCTTGTATGGACTTTCATTGACCCCAAATCTCCATGACTCAGGTTCCAGCATCGGTGTAACCTTATCGCTGAGTCATGTTACATATACCCCCTTCTATGACGTATTTTAGGTCTTACATTTGCCTCTTGTGAAATTTTATTCGCGAACTAGGGTGTACGCCATAAAGGTTCGTCCCATTATGGATCTTAAATGATCATTTCTTGCGAAATTTTTGCATACTTGAAAGATTATTATTTTTCATTTCATTTTTGTTGTAATTTCTTAATCTCATTGTAAAATTTATTTTTGAAATTTTTGAAATTCTTTTAACAAATCAATTATACATATTTTTCCTTCTTCTCGGTATTTCTTTCACTTCACAGTTTGAATTTTTTACCTTTGTTGTTTTCTACCTCTGTTCTTTTGTTGCTTTTCGCTACAGTCTTTTCTCCTGCGATATTTTCATCATTTGTTATTTTTAGCTGGCGTTGACTTCGCAGCAATCTTTCTTCTCTCAGTTCTACTGAATCAACCATCAATCTCTCACTTCTTTGTCTTTCTTTGATGTTGTACTTCCAATTCTCCTTCTTGGAAGCTCTTTCTTCGCAAGATTGCACATCAATCTCATAGCATTTCTTTCCCTCAATACAATCTCCCTTTATTACCCCAATGCCACTAGGATATGGAAATTTAATGCACTGGTGGAAAGTCGATGCCACACCTAAAATCCCATGTAGCCAAGGTCGACCAATCAGAGCGTTGTAGGGTGACTTTACATCGAAAATACATAATAGAATCTTGGAAGATACCCCCTTTAATGGAATTGTCATTGTGATGTCCCCCTTAGGCTTATTGGCAGTACCATTAAAACCATAAATTTTAAGGTATTAAATCCTCATCTCTTCCTCCCATAGTCTTATAGGTATGATAGAATAAGATATCCACATAACTTCCCGTGTTAATTAAGACTCTATTAATTGCCCATGTATCTTCAGCCTCATCATCCTCTTCTTCATCTTCTTTTTGTTTTGGGTTTATTTCCATCCTCACTACTAATGGGTTATCATGCATTTCACCAGACTCTGGTACTTCTTCTGTGGTAAAAGAGATAGTCTGCTTTTACCGTTCTTTTAGCGGCGAGATTTTTGCAATGTTCATTATCTCTCTTTCATCAGCATCTCTTGCGAAAACTCTGCCTAGAACATTGTCGTGAAAATCTTCAATTGTTTTGTACGAATGTACAATAGAGTTACAAAACAGATTCTTCGACTTTGCTCCAACTTCTATGACAAATGTTTCTCCTCCTTTTGTTGCATTTACTCTGCGAATTTCTGGTGGTGGTGGTATGAGTTGAGATTGAGGATGCCCTATTAAAAAATGATTTAATTTTCCTTGGTCTATCATCTTGAGAATGATCCTTTTAATATTTCAGCAGTTATTTGTTGAATGTCCATGAAAATGATGGTAAGAGCAAAATTATTGACTTCGGTTGCTTGAAAGTGGTTCTTTTCCCATGTTCCAGGGTGTCGGAATGTTCTCAATTAGAATTATAGCTTCCCAAATTTTTTCCACACTAGCATTCAATGGTGGCATCTTGATCTCTTCCCATATCATCTTTTGACTTCCTGATCCTCTATGATAATTCTGTCTTTGTCCTCCATAGGTTTCTTGTGGATGATCAAGTCTTTGAGTTTTGTTGTTTCCACCTCGACTATAAAAATTTATTTCCCTTTCGTATTCTTCTTGATCTCTGCTTCCCATAGCCACCAGCTTCTGTTGATTATCCTTCTTATTTTCTTGTTGTGCATGTGAGGTGCTCGCTACTATGTTTATCAATTTAGGCAATAAGCTTGCACTCGCTGTATTTGAACTTGTGTTCGTAATTGGATAAGATTCTACTTCATTCTACTTTTTCTTCAAGAGTAATGTACTCCTCCTGCAATTCTCGCATCTCTGTCATTGTAATTGTATTCTTGATTCTGAAAATTTGAATATACAATAGATTGGTTGCGAACATTACGTTAATGAATGATAAGATGAGATATCTCTCATCCACCCGTCCAGCCATCTCACTGCACATTTTCTTCCAACTTATGGTTAGATGCTTCAGACTTTATCCAATTCTCTGCTTTAATCCATACACATCTTCTATTCCTGGTTGCAAGGAGTTGTTAGTTATATACGCCCCTAAGAATGTAGTCTTCAAATGGTTGAAAGATGTTATAGTATTCCGGGGTAGACCTTCGAACCACTTTAGTGCCTCTCCTGTTAGACTTGATGCAAAATATTTGCACAACACATCATCATGATTCCCCCACTGTAACATACATCTCACATAAGCTTTAATGTGTTGAATTTCAAGTTGTTCCATCAAAAATATTGGTTAATGCAAGCAAACTGCACTTTGGTGGAATTCCTCTTAATTTTACTTCTTACGAGAACGGAGTTTTCGCAGCTTCTTCAATAGCTTCATCCAATTGTCTCCTACCTCCCTATCTCCTATAATTCAGCATTCCTCTCATTTCTGCCAGTTCTCTTAAGATTTGTTCATTTACCCCAGATGTTGATCCCACTGGTCTCTTTAATTCTGCTTCTCTTCTCCTGCGTTCTTGCCTATCTTGTGTTGCGAGATTTTGATTTTCTTCTCCATTATCTTCTTCTTGTCTTTCTCTGCGATCTTCTCTTACATTTCTTTCATGAATTTGCACACCATTATATCTCTCATTTTCTCTTCTGCGATTCTGCTCACTCCTTATCAACTCTCTTTGTTGTCTTTCGATTATCCTTTGTATTATATCATATTCTTCATTGATATTTTCATTGTTGTGGTTTTGCTCGCGTCTTATTTCTCTATTATCATGATTGTTCTGACGTATTGCTTCTTGGAGTTATCTTTCCTCCATTTCTGCTCTCAATCTCTCTCTCTCTCATAGGTTAAACGTGCTTGTTCAGCATAATGTCTCTCGATTTCTTCTTCAATTGCTTGCTCATTGTTGCAATTTTCTCTCGCATGTAATATTCTTCTTCTTTCCTCTTGATTTTCTTCATCACCTTGGTCATTTATTTCATGACGCTGCCGGTTTTGTGGAATTTCGCCATGTGAAATGTAGCGATCTTCAATCATTTCTCTATTTTTGCGACGTTCTTCATCTGGATTTTGCATCTCCTTCCGAATATTTCCATCAACATTTTCTACAAGCGAGTTTCATCTTTCTTCCCTTCTGATTGATCTTGAACTTGATCTTGTAGTGCTTCTTGACCTTCTATTTTGTAATCTCATATTCTCCATTCTCAATTCATGATTATGTCTTGTCAAATTAGCATGTTCTTCTGCTTCCACTCTCCTTTCTTCGTGTATTCTTTGTCTCAATTCCTCTAGTGCTTCCACTTCTCCATTTCCATGAATTATCCCTCCAACTTCTTCTTGATCTTCCTCTATTCGCCTATCGTTTCCTAATTGTTGCTCCTCTTCCGCTTCACCTGCTGAATCTGAATGCCATGTGTGTACACTCACTCTATCATAATCCATAGTTCTATTTTGCGCTGGTGTATGTTGAATTGGTTGTTGAATTTGATTTTCTCCATCATTTTTTGTATTCATTCTTGATGGTTCTCCAGTTTCGTTTCTTCTTTCTCCAGCAAGTATCTTACTCCTTCTCATAGTTGTTGGTTTTCTTGAAGCATTTCTTCTTCTAGCCATCTCTTCAACCTCAATGAATTGTTGAAAATTATATGAAATTTATCGCCAACTACTCCGAATTTTTTTCAAATCACAATACTAATTTTCACACTAAAAACAAGGGAATAGGTCCCTGTTTCTAGCGCCAATATGTAGTAGCAGGAAATCCTACACTACACCCCTCACAAGAATTCATAATAATCAACATATCTTTTAAAGATTAATAACAACACTTTTATTACTTGATTCACAGAAATGTTACAAATAATGGAAGAAAACAAGAATACAATCGCTATTTAAACTTTCTCTCTCCTAAATGTCTTGCTCAACACTCGAAAAAGATCTCTCTCCTTACGCTTGTTCAACTCTTTATATAGGGAATTACATAGTGGATGACATCTAATTTGTCCTTTAATTTCGGATCTTACTTGCGATATTCTTGCAAGTGTACATTGATAATCTTCGCAAACACTACAATCATCGCAGAATCATCACACTTTTCTCATGTTTCTACCATCGTCATCTATTACGTCATTCTTCAAATCATTCTGCGACGCTCGCAAAGTGTTGTTGATCAATCTTCGCAAATGTTTCCTTCTTGCGATATTCTGATTCTACATTATCATGGTCAAGATATGAACAACTCGTAAATAAATGGTGGGGCCAGAATCAACCAGAAGTCAGAATTAACGTGGAGCTCCGGTGAATGAGAACGCTCCAAAAAACTCTGTTATTATATAGAGAATTGTAGATCTTATAAATCCTATTACTATATGTGTCGAGAGGTGGATCTATCACTTATAAATCTTACTACTATAAATACCCATATAAGGGTTCATTGTAAGTGAAAAGAAGACGTAAAGCAAGGGAATTTAATTCCTATTTGTCGCATCACTTGCGTCTTGTTAAATTTGTTCAGAAATAATATATGGTCGTTCATGTCCATATTGTAGTATTTATTTAAATGAGCCGATAATTAAGTATATAATACGTTATTAGCATGAATAGCTCTGCGTTGTCGGCATACAGAGACGACGCGACTATCCTTCTCTTCTACCCTAAAGTTGTTTAGTTAGATATTTCTGTGTAGTTATATACTCTTTGCATATATACCAATAGATGGTGGATTTTCGACAAAGGCTAAAATCGTAAACCCATAATTATATGAACTTCTGATCCAACAATCAGATGTGAGTATTGAGACACGGGTCTCTCATCGAACCTCTGACTGAGAATACTGTCTCTCAGAGTACATGCAGATATGTAGTCTCTCGGCTGGACAACATCATATCTCATGAATACTGAACACTTCAGTAATTATTTCTATATAGAATCACAAGATTGACGGCTCCTAGATAGCTTGCTCTGCTAGTATAGAGCGATAACGTCTTCAGGATACAAACAACAGTTTTCCCTGACTATATAAAGGATATGCAGCTCCAGCAAGCTCATATCAGAATAATTAATGCTCCTAGATTGCTTGCTCTGCTAGTATAGAGCCATCAATTAATTATTCTAAAAATTCCTGGATTCATCCACTGAATTTCTGAAAATATTCAAATACTTTTGTAATATTTCGTTGCTTCAATCTATGGTTCTTCCCTGCAGAATTCCATGGGTTAGTAATAAATATTCAACACATGGGCGTCTGAGCTACCTCTGAGTAAGCCCCGATTTAAATGGTGCAAGTGTATTTAACGACGATGCACTAACAGTCACCGCACGAACGAGTATTACAAAATACGATGAGACGATTAACCTATGCAAATAGGATGGAAAATAATGAAATAATTAAAAATTGACCAAGGCGCTGGGAGCATGGGCCCACTGACTGGACGGACGTGCCGTGGTCAATCCCACGCCAGTTTCATATTTTTTTATCATAGTTTTGTTATTTTCCTTGAGTTCATGAAAATCCTTTCACTTGAACAAATATCTTTCATTTTGAGGAAACTCCTCAGTTTCATGGTGTTTCCTTCGCACCAAGGAAATAATATAAAATTGGGAAAAATATGGTAGAGCCGTGATCACTGGCCAACCGGCCATGTCTTGATCCCAACCGGCCCCACACCTCATGGTTCCTCATTATTTTATTATTATTTCCCTAATTTCATGACAACTCCTTAATCTCATGATATTTCCTTGATCCCATGAAAAATAATATAAAATTAGGGAAACCCATGTGACCGGGACCTAGCCGGCCGGTCAAGCCCTAGCTGGCCCCACACGTCCCATTTTAAAATAACTCAAATTTGTGATATTACTCGATTTCCGAATTTAGTCAAATATTTGAGTTTTGCCACGTCTGCTATTTTCCTCGTTAATCGAATAACCAAAGGTTTTTTTCGCATTCTTTTAGATGGCGTAGAAAATAAGATTTCCTTTGTTGTTTCGCCACAAATTTTGTGATATATAGTTTGGCATGGATTTTAGAGAAGAATATATAGAGCTGCAAATTTTTGCGCCCTTATATGCTTCGCTATTTTTTACAACATCCATACTATGCCCCTATTTGATAGGGGCATGTTTTACATAATTAGAATGTCAATCCATACTAATAGTTGTTGTGATTCTTGCATATTACCCTTGTGTTACTCCTCTTTTCTATTGTATTTGTTTCCTTAGGTGAATCATCCGAAATTAATCGAAATGTTGTTAAAAGGATCTAAGAAAAGGAAAGGAGTTCATTCCGGCATGAAAATAATAAGTTGGAAGGTGCAAAGACAACTCTTGGACACAATTTACAAGAGAATTTACGGTTGGTAAGAAGTATCAAAAAGCCAATTGTAAACTAAGTTAATTTCCACTAAAATTTCATGAGAAGTTGTGGTTGATTCCAAGCAACCGTAAATGGAGATGAAGATATATGAAGATTTTATCATTTATATCTTGTAGAACGATGATACAAATTCAACCCAGAAAGAATGAGGTCAAACGGACGTCAGATGAAGAAGCTACGACCATAATGGCGAAGTACGAAAAGTGTACAATAGGAATTACGTCCAGCTTTGAGATAGTCAATACCTACAATAATTCTGAGAGTTTCGATACAATTTTAATGTAAGAGTTACGAATGCTTTGAAGTCAACTATCTGTTTGTGTACATGTACGTGGAACAGTTGTGTTTGTAGAAGGTGGTTTGATGTATAGGAATTAAGGAGGTTTTAATGAGACTAACCTTCCTGTTTGAGCACGACATTTGGTCTTCCACCCTTGAGCCTTTCTTACTATACGTTGAAGCAACATATCAAAAATGCGACTCGAGGTTCTTCCTTGTTTGAACTGAACTCCCAGATATATCGACGGGGTCAATGACGTTGGCATGTAAAAAAATTGGTAAGTGTGTCCACCTAACGGTGAATTATTGTAGATTTTGTTGTATTTATTTCTTGGACCATTGAGGAACTTTAGGATAAAAGAAGCTTCTTGAAGTGGTCGTTGCTTTTATGAGATGCCCCTGCATAGTGGAGCTTTTTGAAAGATGCTTAACCCTTTTATAAGATTTTGGACATTTAGATTGTCGAGATTTGTCGATTGGATTTCTGCACATATTATAAAGATATAGTAAGAGAGAGGATCTCCTTGTCGAATGATTCTCGTTAGGTCGATGTATCTATGTGGGGTACCATTGATGTTAATTGAGTAGGTAACCGTAGTTACACATAACATTATATAATCTATGAATATGGTTGGAAATCCCATTTTGGTAAATGTTTTTTGATGAATCCAAAATCTAAGCTATCATATGCTTTCTTAATGTCTAGTTTAAAGGCAACTTTTGTATCCTTGGTGAGTGCATAGGTTTTTATGTAATGAAATATTTCTTCAGCAATTGTTATGTTATCATGTATTGATCTTTGAGGGGCGAAGGCACTTTGATATGGGCTTATGAGGAATGGGATATGAGGGCATATGCGTTTTACTAGGATTTTGGAAATCACTTTATACGCTACATTGCAAAGGCCGATCGGTCTGAATTGGGATGGTTTTGATGGATGGTCAATTTTGGGGATTATGGTGATGTAAGTGTGATTCATGAGGGGTGATGTTTAAGGTGCTAAAAAGTCTACAGACCATGACTACTAATTCACGGTGCATGGTTTCCCAAAAAAAACTTAAAAAACTTTCTAGTGTATCTGCCAGTGATAAGAGCCTAAAATACATCTTTTGAATGTCTATTTCTTTTGCTTTTCTTTGTTATTTCTCTTATATTTTTGTATATTACGCTTTGTTTTGCATTTTGTAGGTATTTTGGAGTCATTGGAGTAAAAGAAGAAGAAACGGGTGCAAAATGAGCAAAATTGTCATTTCATAGGCAAGTGCTATCAGGAGCCCATCAGACGATAAGGGACAACCATCTGAAGGTTCACAAAAGACGGACTGTTGTTCGTTAAGGGGCACCTCATCCCTTATAACTAGATAGGTCGTGTCAAATTCAGTCTTATCATACAATTCAATTTCTCCTACTGAGCAGAGAAGAAGCCTCTGCACCAAGTTCTTTTGCCGGCTACAACAGTTCATAGAAGTTCAGGCAAACAATTTAGCTGCCAAGAAGACCAAGTGGGTTTTATCCGAGATTTTCCTGGGTTAGTGTTTGGCCGGAAAAATAAGGAGCAGAACGTTGCTACTGCCGTTAGTTATTGATGATCAATGGAGAGGATTAAATGAAGTTTCCGAGCACTGCAATCATAAGGGAAGATGGGTTAGCATCAAATACATGTTTGAGATGATCCAGGTACATATTTACAACCATTGAAATTGATACACAGGGAGGAGGAAGAATTTGGCTGCCATTGATATTTGATGATGAACGAAGAGGATTCAGAGCTGTTTTTTTATTTGTGATGAATGTGGGTTTGTGTTGAATGTAACATTGCTGCAGGGAAGGAGATGAAATGATTAGATATAAATATCAAAGCCATGTCTCCGGTTTACCAGATTCAGGCGCACAATATGCTTCTAAAAATGCCTGAACAAATTCAGAAATGACCAGTCTACATCTCCAAGGTTGCTAGGGTTCGATGGCTCATGGTTGTGTACAAGGATTGTAAATTATGGCAAAGGAATTGAGTCATAACAAAGCAGGGAAGAGAGTTGAGTTAGTCTGCGCACAGGATTATTTGGCAAAGGCTAAGACTGGATTTAGAAGCTGAGACAGAGACTGAGCTTTGGGTCACGATGGCTCATAAGTTTAGGCTAAAGAAGTATTTCTTGTTCAAGACAAAGAATGGTTAGTTGGGTTTGAGCTGGAATTCAAGAGTTTGTATGGCAGTAAGATGGTTCGTATTTTGGATAGAATGGATTGAACTTTGAGCCGTGAAAACATCAGAAGAAGTGTTGGTGCTGGATTGAATTTTCCTGATGAAGGTGAGGATTAAAGACATGGAATCGAAGTTTATTGTTTCCATGGTTCAGCAGTATACGACAGCAGATAGGACCTAATTTACAAACCAACAGGGTGCGGTTGCAGGTGTTTTAAAGTATTGAATGACCGAGATTTGAGCTGGCAGAGTTTGTATTGAACAAGGAACTTTTGGGTCTGTTTAGGTCACGATATTGCAGGGATTGGAAGTTATAAAGAGGAAGACCTAAACCTACAGCATAATCTTATACCCCTCACGACTGCAGCAACCCTAGTTTCAGCGAGCTTTTGCTCGCTGAACAACCACCACCACCATCATTCATTCACCTGCATATACCATTACCACCAGAACTTCACAGACTACCTGCATATCACCACCAGTTCCATCTCCATACCTTCCACCAACAGTTCACCTGCACCTCCATCAGCATACAACCACCACCAGCACCATTCATATCCACATGCATCCACCATCATACCACCAATAGTATATCCATCATCCGCACTTCCGTCTTGAATCACATACCCCCTCACCACTGCCCGCAACCCTAGTTTCAGCGATCAAAGCTCACTGAACAACCTCCAATCCATCATCATCTCCACTGCATTCATCTCCATTACCACCAGCACTTCACAGACCACCTGCATATCACCACCAGTTCCATCTTCATAACTTTCACCAACAGTTCACCTGCACCTCCATCAACATACAACCACCACCAGCATCATTCATTCCACCTGCATACATCACAGCACCAACAGCAGTTGCAGTCCACCCGTACCACCATCACCAGCATACATGCAGCAGGTATCCAGGCGATACATCCCAAGCAGCAGCAGTTCTATTTCTCCACAACCATTCCCTTATCACCAGGCTACACCATCGTCAACACCATCAATCCACAGTCAACTTCACCTGCAACTGTTTCGGTTTTGTATTCCTATTTTTATTTGTTCCTTTGTTTGCCATGAACTCCAGTAGCTAAGCATATTGATTAGAGCTGATTTCAACGTCCGGAACTCGAATTCAAGTTGATATTTAAATTGCCTATTTCTTGCGATTATATTGTTATTGCTCATTCATTACCATACCAATAATGTTATATGAATTATTCTTAAATCGTTTAAGTTGCAAATTGAATGGTTAATTAATAGTTTTATTGTTAATTGAGAACTCTTCGACCCGTAATTGTCTATAGACTCTTAATACAAGTAGTAATATGTGGTTATTGACGATGAGATTTTGTTAAGTAATCATATGTATTGAATGACACTAGTAGATGAATTGAGCTTTTGTGTTTGTCACTAGGAATAACCTATCTCACGGAGCTTAATACATTTGATTGAGTCACACCTAGAGAGCGTACTTCTAGGAAACTTGATGAGTAGAATCCGGTAGTCGAGCGCTTCCGTGTCCGATGAATTAATGAGATTACGGGATATTTGAGTGTACTAAATATTCTAGGGTTATTAGTAATGGGTACTTTGCAGAAACTAGCTATATCATTAAGATTCATGTTTTGTGACTTACAAGAAGTCCTTGATCATTCTCATTCTCATATTTGCATTTCTTATTCAGAAATTGAATCGACAACTTAGACTCAACTCTCCCTTAGGAACGAACCTGCTTATTCGTATACTACTAGTTAGTTTAAAGAGAAGTAGAGAAATATTATTTTTGCGAGTTCGACACCTCGTCAGTGAGGTCCAGGAGCACAAAAGAGAGCGTATTTGATTTCCGATGTAATCACCTATTCCGTGAGCTTGGTAAATTGTTTTGTTGTTAGTCTGGGTGTAATATATGAAAAGTCATCTATGGTTGTGCTTTGTGTCGTGTACTGATCAGTAAATTGATCAAGGATAATTTAATTACCTGATCTTTATTACTGACCTAGTTGTTTTGTTTATCTTGCAATTGCTGAATGTTGTTACAACTACGGTGTATGGTTGCTTTCGTGTGGAAAAATATCATATTATCGTCTCTCGGTTTAAGCCAATGGATTCTGCATATACCGTGGGAACTTTCATTTACATAAAAAGTATAATGGGTATTCATAGTTTATAGTAATTAGGGGTGCCAACGGGTCCCATCGGTTCCGGGTCCTAACGGTTCCGGGTCCGGTTCCTAAATTGATGGACCCGGAACCGGACCCGATAAAAACACTAATTACCCGTCGGGTCCGGGTATTTATCGGGTCCTTAAAAATCAACTAAACTTTTTGATATTTTACTTTTATATTTGCTATATTAGCTTGAATCTAATAATTTTTCATATAAAATTATTATTATATCTATGTAATTTTTTTAATTAGGATTAAACATAAGAATATGAAGGATAAATAAAAAAAATTGAACGAAATTATACTAAATCTTTAAATTTTATGTAAAATTAACAAGTAAAACATAGATATTCGGGTACCCGATACCCGACGGGTACCCGTTAGGACCCGGAATTTATCGGTTCCTAACGGGTCTTACCCGTCGGGTAGTGATTTAGCTAACGGTTCCAATCTTGGGACCCGGAACCGGACCCGACACACCCGGGTCCGGGTCGGTTCCGGGTAATCGGGTACCCGTTGGCAGCCCTAATAGTAATACTGGATACAATTTGTACGATTCGATCCATGATAGATGATAGATGGTCATAACTGCCATCAAACTATTCAAACCAGTTAAGATGTGCTTTCAACATTTATATATGCAATATGGTCTGAATAAAGGAAAAAAAAACAGCGGACGATGGGAATTTAGGATTTAATTTGTAATTGAATAGGTAGGAGCCTTCAACCATATACAGAGAAAGTGATCAACTTAATTTATTTATCAATGTCAATATCCAGCTGAATGGATTCAGACATGCTCAATGCACGACCATATCATACCCCCTCATATTTTTACATCATTACATGCATCACCAATATCCAGAGACTGAAGATTCCGGGTCGGAATGCCAGGTGTGACTGACCAGGCAAAACCCGAGGTACATCTGTCATCTTGGCATACCTCCATCGTAGTATCAACAATGTACAAATGCTGGTTATATGCAATATATAATACTAAGCAATGGCGGTGTGGCCAAACATATACAAGTATACCATGAACCACGCTAAAAAACCACTATATGAAATTTTAAATAGGGATGGATGTGAAATGAAAAGGCTAGGTATCATCGACTTTTTTTCTCTTGTGGTAGTCATTAAATGTTAATCACCCTGTGTTAACGCAATTCTATAGCATTTGTGGTGTTGAGGTGTTAAACCCTTTGGATAATTAGCTAATTTATCTTTTGTTAAAGTTTACCTGACTGCGAAAATTGATTAATGACACGGGAAACATACAACGTATCGACATTGGCAAGGACACTTGAGCTATCCCCACATATGTTCATTTGATTTGTAAGAATGAATTGTGTATAATTCTGGTAATGACTAACTAACAATTCAATGTTTTGGTATATACAAGATAGTTCTTTTTTTCTTCTTCCCTTTTAACGTGTTTAGGTTATGATTATGATATTACGGTAGTTGATATGATGATGACACCTAACACAAATCCATGTGAAGCCTAGAGAAAAAGGATAATTTTGCTTACTCTTGATAGGAGTTCATGTGGTTTGGTACTTTGTTTTTCGAGGTCATGCGATTCTATGACCTCTTTAACTTCACGTAGAGGTTAGGATTCGGATTAGAGGTGACTTTTTATTTTTTAATTTTGTCTCTTCCAAATTTTATCCTTATGACAAGGTCATATTTTTAATATTAAACTCAAATTAACTTTTGTTGTTAATTCTTACAAGCATCTTACCCGGTGCATACGCATCGGTAATTGTCTAAAGTGCCGGCCTTTAAAATGTAATAATAAACCCTAATGTGCCATCCCAAAATGGATCTCGCATAAAAATTTCATTAGAAAAAACAATTATCATCGAAAATATGTGGAGATATGAAACTATAGTTAATCGTTTTCTCCATCAAAAAAACATGATTTATGCATCGTGAATGTGCCGCTTTTGAACGTGTTTCGCGTCACATTTCTTCATCTTTCAAGTCCTTGTAGAGTTTAGATATGATTTATTTTGTCTTTTACTAACCCGTCTCAGTCTAGACTGTTGTTGGAGCAGACAACCTCCCTAAATTACAGTAATGCCTTCATCTGCTCGTGTTGTGCACATGGATATACGCATAATACTCCCAATTATAATCTTCTAACATTTTTTTCCTTTGCTCAGGGGACTATCTCTTTGGTATTTATGGTGCATCTATCTTCAACAATATGAAACAATAAAGGATAGTATGCATTTCCATAAAACTTGGATGAAACTCGATGTTCCTCTTTAAGACATTAAACCAAATCCCTTTGGTCGATTATAATATGTCTATGATATTTAGTCTATTCTGGTAATGGTAGCCGCAATTAGAACCCTGAACTCAGTTAGAGGCGGCACGTCTGATATAGTGGTAGTACTGGCACCTATGTTTTTTTTCCGGATCCAATGATTCTCATTCTAACCGGTACTCTTTTTATATTCTTGATGAAGATATGTTGCCATTCTGAACCCCTGGGAAAAAGGACTACTTTCATCTGCATTCTGATAAGTCCGTTGGTCCACCCATGTGAACCAAAATTTCTTTAAAAAAAGTGGAGGTTCTTTCCCCCGAGCTAATTTAACCTTTACATATTAACATCATATCGAGAATATCGGGTTTGAAGTTTCCTTACTCTAATCATTTTTTTCAGCATACCACACGATAGCCTCCAAATACGAACAACTTTTATTGAGTCGAAAGTTGAGTCATTCATCGTCATGATTTCATATTCAAATATCAAAAAATTCACGTATTAGAGATTTTTCCCAGTTATGCATGAACCTTTATTCATGGCATTATCAACTTCCATTTCATCTTCCCAAACTGGTTGGTAAGTGTTGAGTTGGGTAACTATCGGGTTCTTGTGACGAAATTTTACTTATAACCCTTCCATTCTTGAGAACCATTTGATGAGAAAATATGCGATGCTTGATCCCGCTTGTTGTGTCCCTTCTTTTTGCTGATAGTGTTATCCACGAGGCAGGGGCAGAGCCAGCCTACTGTAACGGGGTGTACTTGCACCCCCTACCCAGCTGGCTCCAAAGCCCAATTTGCACTTTTGCATCCCCTATGACTTTTGGTTGCACCCATAGTAAACTTTTTCACCCCCTTCTCATGATTCTTGGCTTCGCCCCTGCCTCAAGACCCTTGCCTTTGTATCTTGAATATTTGTCGATACTTTGCCATTACCTCGTTTTTGTAAGATAATTAAAATAACCCATTATCAAATTAACATATAAACTCCGAATATCAAACAATTAATTGAAATGTTGTTGTAATGAAAAATTCTGACCTACTTTTTTTTATCGCAAACTATTGTTAAGGATAAGAACACAGTGACAAAATGGATGTTTTTCTGATCAAAGAGAGAAAAAATGGATGTTTTTCTGATGGCGTGAGTCTAGATAAAATATTAAATTTTTTGAAAATGAATGTTTTCCTACTTATATACTAACAACCTTGGATGGACATAAGTGTCGGATTTCAGACGATTGGTGAAAAGGTGTTTCTTATCCAAGACAAAAATGACATCTGAAAAGGTTTCTTACTTTAGTAACGAAAACAATTTGGAACGATTAGTGAAATGGAAATTCTCATCCAAGAGAAAAATGAAATTTGAAAAGGTGTTTCTTGCTTCATGACCAAAACATTGTCACTTGTTGGTGAAATGGTGTGTCTATTTAGTTTTAACATGTATCTTTCCATGTTCATCCTAACTTAAAATATGTCTCTCTGTAAACAAACTGGAACTCCTCATTTTTGTAAGTGGAAATGAGTTACTTGTTGGCATCATCATCATAGTATATTGGGAGGGATTGATCTCCGAAATTGTAAAAACTGACGATAGGTGCGACTTAATTTTTTATATGTTTATTAACAAAAGGGAGACTTTGTTACTCTTTTCATCCAAGCAGTATGATATCCATAGTTTGTTAAGATTACGCAACTGTTCATGCTGCCTATTAGTGTGGTAAAAAGTGTGTAATGACATGGCGATGATATGTAAAGTAATGTTGACATGGTTTCACTATGTAGAAGAATGATTATGGTTGCGCCATGCGTCGTTTTTGGGGTCCCTTATTATAAAGAAAGATAATAAGAAATACGCATAATCTGATAGTGTGTTTATATTCGTTAGGTAGGTATCTTAAAATGATTTTTAGCGGTATAACGTTTTACAAACAACTGTGCCATGTTATCTATATGAGGATATAACTATAAAAAATATCTAAAAATATAACTCTTTTCTCATTGCTATAACATTGTGTAAACTTGAAATATATCAATTTTGGTGGGATGGGGGAGTATTAGAAAGATATATGAGATACTAAAATTGAAATAAGTACGTAACTGCATAAACCATCGAGTGTTTAAGAACTAAGAGCATCTTCAATGCAAAGTTGACGTGGTTTCTACGTGTTTGTACTTGGATAACATCTTTAACACCATAACTCCTTGAGTTTAGAACTAAAAATAAAATCATCTCCAATAGAATGTGTACGTTCACAAATCTGATTAAATTTAGGGTGTACTTTCACAAATCTGATTGGTTATGCTAGTTACTCTGTGAATTATTTTAAATCAGATTCTGGTTAAATTTGTATAACTTTATCATTCACATCCTTTAAATGAACCTCTAAGACAAGATAATCCTGCAAATAATGTCTTCCTAACCACCGCCCACATGACCCTCACACCGCCACTCCACTTATCAGTTAGAGATCAAATTATTTTAAAAATTAAATAAATCCTAGGAGACCATTATAATAGGAAGATCCATTGGAAATGCTCTAATCCAAAACATATTTTCGAAAACTTTTTTTTCCTGAAAGCTTGGGTGTAACTTTCTAAAAGCACCAAAGTGATACGATCTCTTATGATGTAAAAAGTTATCTAGATTAGTGCCACTACTTTTACACGTTACATGACATGGATTTGACATTTGTTTGATTTTTTTTCGGATACAAAATAATTACCCGATCCGAAATCAGAAGAAAGGAAAACAATAAAATGTTTGAGTTTTCGTAAAAATTGATTTTTATTTTTTCAATTGCATTTATTAGTTTATTGTCAGGTGCAGACGTATGCATGCAGATGTGAATAGGACCGTATTCACATCTGAATATGAAAACCTAAAATATACGTTAATCCTTCGATTCGAAATTCGAACGTATATGCATATTTTGACTCCATATTCGCATCCAAAATTTTATTCGGACATCGGGTAATTATTTGGCCGATCGGAAATCATAACAAAAAAGAAACAAAATGTTTGTATTGTTGTTAACATAGAGAAAAATAAAATAAAAAACTAAATATAATACACACTTTTGTAAGTTGAAAAACTATATCTTTATGCGTAAATTTTAGGATACGTATATCTTCTATCAAGTTAGTTGTCAGACAAAAATTTCAAATACCTAAACCCGAAAATTGTTCTCAAATAAAATTTGACATTTCAGATGCGGATTGGAATGAATTTCAGTTCGAACATCCATTGACGCCTTGATTTATTGAATGTTTTATTAGTTTATAGGATCACGGGTAAGGTATTAAAAGCGTGAAGCGATAAGTGAATCATTTCCTATTTTGAGAAGCGATGCGTAGGTTGAATCGTGAGGCGACGATTCATGGTTGGCAGTGAATCATAAAATATATAAGATTTGATATGTTATAACTAGGTATGTAAACATTTATTTATAAATATGAAATATGGTCAAATATTATCACATTATAACAGTGGTTGAGCACTCACATATTACACACGTGGTGATAGGTTTGAATCTGCGTTTTTGAAAAAATTTAAACGAAGCGAGAAGTGTAGGCCTTTGAAAAGAACGCGCGATTGGGGGATATTGAAACTAATTGGGGAATATAAATTACTTCCTCCAACCTATAGTGTCTACTAAGGTGTGACTTTTGGGTATGAAAATACTAAAATACCCTTTGGTTAATTAATAAAATACATTATGAAAAGACTCTAATACCATTTCTACTAAAACTTAAAATAAAAAACCAAATCATTTATCCTCCATTCTTCACAAACATTTCCGGCACTCATTCGTATTCACATCCGAATATGAAAACCTATAATATACGCTAATCCTTCGATTCGAAATTCGAACGTATATGCATATTTTGACTCCATATTCGCATCCAAAATTTTATTCGGACATCGGGTAATTATCTGGCCGATCGGAAATCATAACAAAAATGAAACAAAATGTTTGTATTGTTGTTAACATAGAGAAAAATAAAATAAAAAACTAAATATAATACACACTTTTGTAAGTTGAAAAACTATATCTTTATGCATAAATTTTAGGATACGTATATCTTCTATCAAGTTAGTTGTCAGACAAAAATTTCAAATACCTAAACCCGAAAATTGTTCTCAAATAAAATTTGACATTTCAGATGCGGATTGGAATGAATTTCAGTTCGAACATCCATTGACGCCTTGATTTATTGAATGTTTTATTAGTTTATAGGATCACGGGTAAGGTATTCAAAGCGTGAAGCGATAAGTGAATCATTTCCTATTTTGAGAAGCGATGCGTAGGTTGAATCGTGAGGCGACGATTCATGGTTGGCGGTGAATCATAAAATATATAAGATTTGATATGTTATAACTAGGTATGTAAACATTTATTTATAAATATAAAATATGGTCAAATATTATCACATTATAACAGTGGTTGAGCACTCACATATTACACACGTGGTGATAGGTTTGAATCCGCGTTTTTGAAAAAATTTAAACGAAGCGAGAAGTGTAGGCCTTTGAAAAGAACGCGCGATTGGGGGATATTGAAACTAATTGGGGGATATAAATTACTTCCTCCAACCTATAGTGTCTACTAAGGTGTGACTTTTGGGTATGAAAATACTAAAATACCCTTTGGTTAATTAAAAAACATTATGAAAAGACTCTAATACCATTTCTACTAAAACTTAAAATAAAAAACCAAATCATTTATCCTCCATTCTTCACAAACAGTTCCGGCACCCATCTAGGTTTAGGGTTTTCGAAAGAAAAAAATTTATTCATCTTCTTAATCGTTCTTCATCGTCGATTCAAAAATTTCTTCTTTGATTAACCTACCCAAATTATAACCATGCCTCCAAGAAAGAAATCATATGCACAATCGAAGTCAAAATCGATTTCTCAACAAAAATTAGAACAAAGGCTTGCTTTGATTTCTCAAGAGCAAGAAGAACAAGAACAAGAGAACTCGAACAATCAACCTCTCGTAAACATGACTTATGTGAGAAGGTAAGTGATTTTGAACTGATTAATAAGTGTTTGAATCGATTTATAGCAGTGGGTTTGGGTTAGAATCGCAAACCCTTACCCAAATAGTTGAGTTTCAGTGAGTACCAGCATAAATTTTAGTATGAATACAGTGCCGGTTATGAATTATGGAATTCAATTTAGAATGAAGGCAGCGCCGATATTTAGTTACGTCATTGATTTTTGTGTGAATACAATGCCATTTTCAAACCCAGATTCACCTGAAACTAAATATTTTATACCGGCATTGAAATTAGGTTGAACATTATGCCGGTAGTTAGTTATGGCATTTAGTGATATTTTGGTATCCAGGAACACTTTAGGAAATACCGGCATTGTCGATAGTTGTTGTTTAATGCCGGAAAGATGTACCGGCATTCTGTTATTTCCAAATTACTATGCCGTTTTTGGTCCCGGCATGGTGGGTATTTCTTGAATCTGTGCCGGTATTAAGACTGAAAGTGAGTCATCTTATATTCATTTCATGTGTCTTTTGATATAGGGCTAGATCCAACGAAGCTAACAAAGGAAAAACTAAAGATGATGTCATTAAGAGAAGAAGGAAGGACGGTCTTGACACTCCTCAGTCTCTGCCTCCTCGAGGGAAAGATGAAGGTCGCAAAAAGCATTTGGGGGTTGATACAAGAGGGATAATTTGGGATAGTGGTGGTCACCGTAGTCTACTTGTAATCCGTGAACCTACTGGAACAGTTGAGCACGATGAGCAAGATGAAGATGAAAGTGAGGCGGAAGATAATGAGGTTCATCCAAGTCAATTAGCAAGCCAAAGCGAAGTTGTAGAGGAAGTTGGTGGGCCAAGTCAACAACCGACACAATGCAAAGGCAAAGGCAAGGGCAAAGTAAAAGTTAAAGGTTCCCACCTTCCTCATGTTGATGACATGATATCGGACCTTGCTCGTGGTAGAATTTGGGGTGAAGCTGACAATCCGAGAATTTTATTTGGCTATAAGGACACATGGGCTCGTACTATCTATCAAAGCTATATAAGAATTTTTTATCTTGTGGATATGTATTCTTGTGTATTTATGCAAAATATTTTAATCATATTATCTCTTAATTGTAGGATCATAAGAAGGTTGTGCATGTTTGCCGAAACCAAGCCGCGTCTCGTTGGGATTTGTCTAAGGAATGTGAAGAGGTCCAAACATTAGTAAGAGAGTCTAGTATATATGCTTTGGTTGAAAATTATGTGAATTGTGATTCAGTGACAGTCAATTGCTTCGTCGAAAGGTATCATGGTGAAACTAATACCATGCACTTCCCGTTTTGGGAGACGACCTTGATCACTGATGATGCTCAGAACATTCTAGGCTTGAATGTTATCGACAAATCAATTGCAGAAGGAGATAAGTGTCCGGACCTAGAATGGTCGAAGTTGCACGCTCTGACTAACAAGCTGTTTTGTTGGGGCAACAAAACTTCTGTGGAAATCTTCTATGTATCTAAGAATAGTAGGACAAAGACAATCAAGAAGACCTTTGAAAAAATAAAGGAAAGAAGTTTGAAGGATGGATGGGACCCTGCCCAAATTCGTTATACAGTCGCTGCGTACCTGTTATTCATCTTGGGCACTAAGGTATTCCCCGACACTAGTGGAAACAGGGTTAGTGCAAGCCTCCTTCAATACTTGGATCTGTTGGAAGATGTCTATCACTATTCTTGGGGCACCGTAGTAATGGCACATTTGATGGTAAAGATGAGAAGGGCCTCTAAGGCTGTTACAAACAAATTTGTTGGGAATTTCACTCTGCTTCATGTAATTTTGTTTTTCAACTTATGTTCTTATGTATATTATTCACATGTACCCTTATTATGAACTTAGAAACAAAATTTACTGCTTCTTATATGTTTTATTCCACATTGGTATATGTGTGGGATTATGAACACTTCCCAACATTGTTCAAGGACTACACTTTCTTAAAGATAAAAAATATTGGCAGTCCCGAGGATCCTAGACCCAAGAGATACGAGTTCAACAATATTCCGAATCCCGGTAATAATCGTCGACTGACAGATATTAGATTGGCTATGGACGCGATGACTACTAAAGAGGTTGTGTTCGACCCTTACAAGGAGGCTATAGAAAACCGCCAAATTTTGAGGTATCCGAACATTGCATTTTACAATGGACTGTTGTTCCACCCAAAGGGATATGTTATGGCTGATCCTTGACGTGTGATGTGGCAACTTGGAAATAAGCAATTACCTTGTTTCATGACAGCCTCTACTTTAAGGTACGCTCTTCACTTGGCTGAGTGCATTACAACTTCCTCAAAGTTGAGGGTAGTGTATGATCTAGTTCCAGAACCAACACATTGGAGGGATAGGTGTGACGGACCGAAAAATTACGCCTTTGGCGCGTTTCCCCGCAGGCCGTAACTTCCCCGATACGCCATGATGAAGCTACGATCCGAGCCTTAAAGCTAGGTAAATGCACGTTCATTTGCCCTTGCAAGCATGCTCGTGGAGCATGATGCAGCTATTTAAGCTTCCACACCATTCCAACTTACCCTTGTTCCGCAAAGGGTTTCTTAAGAAAGCCAAAAACTTCCTTAATACGGGAAAAACGGCCTTTTGAGGCCCTAAATGATGGAATTTGGCTAAATTATGGTGACCATGTGGATCTATAAACATGTCTTGATCTTTGGGTCATTTCCCATCAAAATGGTCTCCTCTTGAGCTAAATTACGACACTCGGGTTTTAGCCCATGTCGAACGCCTTGATAGGAAGTATGAGCATCCAAGGAATGGAATGCAACTAGCCTCATCAAGTATGGCCACTATTATCTCTTGCGTTGAGTTACCGAGCCATATGATATGAGAGGCCAAAGTGTCGCAATCATTTCTAAATTAGATGATATGAGTGACAACGTGCTGGACCGGAAATGCTGCAACTCATTTCGTCTGTCCATGTACCCTTCCCTACTCTAAAGGGATCAAGCACAGACCGTAGTTCATCACTAAGGGAAAAAAGCTTAAGCAAACTTATTTGCAAATCCGTGGCTAAGCAATAATGGTAATGGCTGGGTCCGTATAGGCCATTACGCAAAGATGCACAATGATTATGCATCATCGGGTCTGCGACATGGCATAGTAATGCCTTCACATCACATGCCCCATTGGAAAGGCTACGCAACTATAAATGAGCCTTAGGCATCATTTATACTCTTCCGGCTAAGCTATGAAGCTTACTTGGCGTATAGTATGCATATGCACCATCAACCAACTACCCCTCCATATATATGTTTATTTGACATTTTTACAACTTTGATTAGGGGAGGAAAAATCATTCACCAAGTCATAATTTTACTATTCATCCGCAATGATCGCGTGTAATGATTGTGCAACATTCGTTCTGCCAACCCTCTCTGGCCTAATGCACAATGATTGTGCGGTACTGGATCAAGGCCAATAAGTTTCATAATGCATAATGATTACGCTGTAAGATCAATGCCACCTACCCAACTGGCCTAATGCATCATGATGATGCAACATTGGCCCTTGGCCAAATTCCAAACATAATGCGCCATTTTGGCGCGGTATTGGCCTTAAGCCAATCCACCTTTTTCACGTTGTGGAAGCTTTGGATGAAGCTTCATCTCAGGCCATGGCGCATCTTTCATCATGCGCCATGCTAAAAATACGGGATGTTATAATAAGGAACCAAGTAGTTTGGTAGATATTAGTAATTGGGAGCTTGTGAACAACGATGATGAAGCCGATCCCTCCTACATTGATAATTACCTGGAATGGTCACATTCTTTTGTCGTGCGCCCGGACGACGTCCAAGTTCCACCCCAGAAAAACCCACTGGTTCCAACTCCTATAGAGGCACCACCTACAATGACCCAACTTAATAAGACTCTTGGATTGCTAGTAAGTATTGTTAATTTCTTAATCATTTAATGTACACATAATCTTATATTAGCATATATATATATATATACTAATTATGTGTTGGATGTATGAAACTAGCGGCGTCGGCTTGGCAAGATCAAGAAGATGTTTGGTTCTAAGTACGAGCAAGGACATGTACTATCCCTTGAAGAAATGAAGGAAGTCGAGGAAAAGCTTGACAAAATTGAAAACCCAAGTGCAAAAGCTTTGTTCGGGGAAACGAGGAAGGTTGCGGTCCACAAGAAGCAAAAGACCAAGTGATTAACTTTTTAGTTGTGTTTCTTCATTTGGATGGTGGTTGTTACGTTTTGAACAATTCCAAACTTGTTTTTGTTTGTACCTCATGATTAACTCTTTAGTTGTTTGGTTTACTTTTGGTTTATGATACATGGATTAAGAAAATTTAAGCACAATCCAGTTGTTTTGTTTATGTTGAACATGTTTAGATTTCTAGTGAAATATTTTTCTTTGTAAGTTTTCTTTACACCATATCTGCCGACATTGAAACGTGTAGGTTCTACAACGCCAGGACTATTTCCGGATTGTAAAAGTAATTATAATTCCATGTCGCCACTTGTACCGGCATTGAATGGTTTTTATATAACGATGCCGGAATTAGAGGATGAAAGGGTCCAAGTTCATGAATAGAATTTAGACAGTGTTGACATTGAATTATTAAATGAATCTATGTCGGAATTCCGATTTCTTACAGGTGAATAGGCTTGCCATAAAACCGGCATTGGTTTGGATTAAACTACAATGCCGGTATTGATTATAAATCCGTTCATAATGCTCTTTTATTTCATTCATAAGTAATCTATTATATTGGATTTGAAACTATTCAATTTAAAACATACTAAAAATAATGGAATGGAGTAATTTTGGTTGAAGATGATCTCATAATCTATTTTCATCCCTTTTCAACAATTGCGGAACCTTTGATCCTTTCGTGAATATCTTCGAAGACATCGTCTGGAATCTCGGTGTCAAAGACCATCTTCATTGGTTCATCTTCTCTTTCAACATATTCATTTCCCTTCATATAACACCCATCAATAGGCTTGCATTGGCCCTTATGGTTTGCTCTAGCTTCTGCTAGTGCAACAACTTTGTCAAACCATTGAAACTCTCCGCACTTTGGGTGATTAAAACACCTTAGAAACATTCTTCCATTATCAACATTTTCAGTTTTTACAATCCAAAACCGGCGTGTCCCATCACAATTTCTACACTTTGAATAAAGAAAAGGACAGTCCATCGCTAGATGAGAAGGTGACTTGCAAATTTGACAGCTGCAATGATGACTCTGTAAGATAAGATTATATTAGTGATACGTCCTAGTAGAGAAGATTTTAACTATCTAATCCATCGTTAGTAATGTTGAATATACTTACTTTGCAGGTGGAGCTTGATTTTGGTTTGCAAATAGAGCTTGTCGATGAATCTCCCATCGCTTGTGAAGCTTGATCTGTGCTTGCTTGATCTATTTTTTTAGGCTAGATTTCTTGAGAAAAGGATTTTTGTTATTTGGTGGGTGCTTTGTGTACGTTCTTCCAAAGGAATGAGGGGGTTTTATATAGAATGAAGCTCAAACGGTCTTATTTTTCAAAAAAGTAGCCATTTTTTTTTTGGAAATTCACAGATATCGGCATAGATGAAGAAACACAATTACGGCCGATAATGTGTGTCGGCGTTGTACGCTGTTGTTAAAACAATGCAAGTACTATCTGCGGATTTGACCCAATCTCTGTATAAGAAATTCAATTACCGGCATGGACGTTTAATGGTAATCCATACCGGAAACTGGTGTCGGCTTTTACGTTTATATTAACTTCAATGCCGACACAATGGATTTCATAAAAACTATTCGTTGAGGTTTTTCTATATATAAAGAGAGCTAATACTTGGACCTAATTTCCCAAAACTCGTATGTTCTTTACTATACCCTTGAGACTCTAAACTTATGAAACCAAAAACCCTAGAAGATTCATCTATATATAGCTTAGTATAGAACCTACTCCCACATACAACAAATGGCATCATTTGACTCCGAGGAAGATTTAGCAATCACCAAAGCATGGTACTCCGAAACTCATCTTTCAACTATAGATAACATTTCGGGGGATTCCACGTGGTTGAAGATTTTTAACAAATTTACTCATGATTATGGGAACCCGAAAGGAAGAACTACTCAACAAATCGAGTAACGTCACGACATCATCCTAGATGCGATGGTTGAGTATTTAAAAATGAAGCACCGGATCGAGCACTCTACCCACAATAGACTGTCCCTCGACAACTCGTACGTCTCTTTATGATTAATTCGACACAATCCACTCTTTTCAATTTTTATGTAACAAAGTAAGTTTGTGTGTTGTTTATGTAGCATGATGCCGTGAAAGTGCGTTACTTATAGGAAAAGGGAGAATCATTCATGTTTTATGAAAACGTGAACCACATGGTAACCAAAGTCACGGAGTACCACCAGCTTGGTGAATCGGAGACGGATTCTTCTTAAAAAGATTTTTAGGTTTCGTTCTTTTTGGTTAGGTTTTTAGGGTAGTTTTTGGTAAGGTTTTGTTGGTAGATCTCTATGTAAACCCCCACGAGACTATAACTCGTCCACTTGGGTCACCAAGTGGTTTAAAGGCTTGACGCATGTGCTAAGTGCATTCTTGCTTCTTGCGATAATGATTACATTTGAAATAAATTACAGTCCCGGCATACTACGTTAACATAATTTCAAGCCGGTAGTAGGTGCCGACGTAGATCTTATATTTATTTTTAAGCCAGTATATTGTGTCAAAATTTTATGGTCGTTGTGTACAATAAGCCTTATTACGTCATTGGAATTTAACACAACTCCACGCCGATAGTGGTTGACGGCAACATCGTTAACCATATTTCAGTGTTGGGATGTAACATTCAATGCCCAACGACTATTTTTTCAAACCATAAATCAGTAAAGGGAACTGCCGGCATGGAGTTTAGGTTACTGACAATTGCTGGTACAATAAATTGGGTTCAAAAAGAGCCGTTGTGTACTCATCTATTTAAAGGAATTGATACATCCATTGCATTTGATACCTAAAAAAATAAAAAAGAGTTTGCTCCAACACATATTTCCAATGGCAAATCCATCTACAACTACCGATTTCATCATTTCCATGGAAAAAGAAGAACAAATTATCAACTCCGATAGGAAATCAATCTTCATCCACCACCAACTCAATTGTCATTATACAAGAAAAACTTAGAAGGAAGGAAACCACCACCGAGTCAATTTCTGCAATGGAAGAAGAGATACTTATAAGAAAAGGAGAAAAAGAAGAGGCAGCAAAAGAAGCAAAATATCGCAAAGAAATAAAAGAAATATATGAACGTGTAAAACAAGCGAAGATAGAAGAGGATGTTGAGGAAGAACCGAATGGATTAAAAATTTCTACATAGTATCGTATTTCCCGGAAGATCACCTACCATTGTCTCTTTTCCGGGGTATTGTTAGTTGTGGTTCTTATATGCCGAAGTTTGAGGACGGTAAGTACAAGAAACGCAAAATGGATTACGGGGATCAGTATGTAGCGAATCGGACAACTTCCCTCATAATATTATATCGAAAATACAACGAGTTTCTTGCAAGATATAGATGGAATAGGTATCAAGCTCGGAACGCATATACCAAGTGGATATAAGAGCCTTTTAGGCATTTCGAAGCTGCTTTGTTTGTTGAATCTCGTTCCAAGAAATGATGTTAGTTGCAATTAGGTTGAGATCTTTCATTATATGTGTAACGTTATTTATGTGGTTAATGTTTTTAAGTTTACTTCCTTAAGATTAATATGAAGGCCATTTTGGGTCAGTTTGCTTGCTTAAACCTTTGGACTCAATTTAAACTGATCATCAGAATGCTGGCATCGAATAATAATGAAAGAAAATTCTGACACCGATGCTGACGTTTATGTGATCAACATACAATGCCAGTACCCTAAACTCGGTTTAAATTTTTTTCCAGAGTTTCGACATTGAACTGTACCATCTTTCTATGCCGGCATTCTGACGGTTACAATCTCAAGTTATGTGGCAGTTACAAACTCCTTAATACCCTTTATCCCACTTATGTGACGGTTTCAAACTCCCATATCCCACTGATGTGACAGTTACAAATTCCTTAATACCCTTTATGAGACGGTTATAAACTCCTTAATTCTATTTAACTGACGGTTATAGAAAGGAAAGTATTCAACCTCTCTTTGTATTCATTCTCCCTTTGTATTCAATCTCCCTTTTTGTTTCATCTTATGTACCAAAGACAATGGGTCGTCGCAAACCCAAACCCAAACCAAATCCTGAAGAATCTATTGATGATGGTCGAAAATCGAAATCAAAAGCGCAAGAAGTGTCTGGAGAATCTGTTATTGAGGAGGAAATAACAAATTTGATACGGTAAGTGATGTCTATGTTGAATTGAAGTATTTTTAGGGTTTATCCCATACTAGAAAACACAAATTAAAACTTGCTTGATTAGTCTTTCTACTACACTAAAAGAAAATTTTGAAAATGCAATTTAGTCAATTGAAATTGAGTTACATGTTCGTTCCGCGGTAGAATTCAATTTGAAAACCATCCTGAATTATATGTCTTGTCTCTCTTTATCTTATTGCATGAAACTGCCGGCATCTAAATTTAATTGCATACTATGCCGGTTTTAGGTGTCATCATAGGGTATCTCTATTTTAAAAACTCTGTACACAATACCCCCACTTCCGGCATAGTTTATCTCTATTTTACCATGCCGGATCAGAAGTGCCGGCATTGTCGATATGTTTACAAACCATGCCGGTGTTCAATCCCTTAACTTATTAATTCTCTGTATAAAATTCAAGAAAACCGGCATTGAAATTTAATCATTTAGTACGCTGACATAAGTTCCGGTACTGATTTTATGTTAAATAACATTGTCGGTTACCTGTTAATATATTGGGAAGTAGGTCTAGAGCAGCACAAATGAAGAAAGGAAAGGGCAAAGTTGTTGAAGAAGGAAACCTTAAGTCTTCTCGGGGACGACGTAGTCGTTCTGATCCGGATCGTGCTAAGGTAATCATTAGGGAGCGTATGGGGGACACAAGCAGTGATGATGATGATCATCATGAGTGGGAAAAATTGCCTAAACCGGACCGAGCAGGTGGCTCATCCTCACAAGCAGTTGTTTAGGACAACCTGATGTCAGAGATGAAGCTCCAAAGGATAATAAAAAGGCACCCCCATCCCACCTTCTTGATAGATATGACATGATTCCAGACCGTAATGATGGCAAACAGTGGGGGTGAACCGATTAACCCGCAACTCTTATTTTCCTACAAGCACTCTTGGGCTCGCTGGATCTATCAAACTTATGTAAGACGTTTGCATCTTGTTATTATATTATTTATTTATCTGTGATGAAGTGAATTTAATTTAGTTTGGTGTGTTTTATAGGGCCACAAGAAAGCGTTCCGTGTTAGACGCCATCAATCAAGTGATACATGGCCCTTGGAGTTAGAGTGTCCCCAAGTTGAAGCAATGGTCAGAGCATCTGGGTTGTATTCCGCGATAGAAAATTATGTGGAAACTGATCCCGTCACGGTGAACTGCTTTTTGGAGAGGTTTTTTGGTGAAATTTATTCCATGCATTTTCATTTTGGAGAGATGACCATTATACCTGAATATGTCCAAAGAATACTAGGTCTAGAGGTTCTTAGGAAATCCGTTAGGGAGGGAGATGACTGTAAGGACCTAGATAGGGAAAAGAACTATGAGCTGACTAAAAAGTTGTTTGGGTGGGACAAGGATACAACTTTGGCAAATGTGTACAAGACATCCTGTCCCAAGACAAAGACTATCACATTCGTCAATCTCGCTCGATTGTTTGGGAATACGAAGGACAAGGAATTGAATCCAGAACAAGTTCAGCAAACTGTCGCTGCTTATCTGTTGTTCACCTTGGCCTCCATTATATTCCCTGGCGCTAATGGTAACAGGGTGCATTTAAACAATCTACATTACTTGGATCCCTTGGATAGGGTCTATGAGTATTCATGGGGCACTGCTTTCTTGGCACATTTTTTGGAAGAAATGCATAGAGCTTCTAAGGGCTCGTCAATTTAATGGTTATTTCACTTTAATTCAGGTAAAGTTGTTTTGTAATCATTGTCATTAATTTTGTTAGTTTTCAATTATTTTGTCATTATTTTGTTTTCTTATACATTTCATTGGCATAGGTGTGGGCTTATGTACACTTCCCAAAATTGTTCATAGGGTATAAAGGATTGAAGAATTTTCATGAATATCAAGAGCATGAATCTCTAGATCAAAAATACTACTTCAACATTGCCCCGAAGCCCAATAACAGGAAACTGTTATTCGCAATGATATTGGCTTTGGACTCCATGGTTGTCCAAGATGTTGTGTTTGACCCATATAGGAATGCCAAAGGAGTTCACTTTGCAAGGCGTAACAATGTTTCATTTTACAACGGGCCCTTATTTCATCCAAAAGGATTTGTTATGCACAACCCTCGCCGTGTAATGTGCCAACTTGGGTTCAAGCAAAAAGATCTTACATATATGTCTTATCAGAAATTCTCTCATGATTTTTCTCAATGCCAAGCAAATAAGAACCATACTCTGGTAGTTTACGACCCAAAACCCATTCTTGCACATTGGAGGGAAAGGGAAGAATGGGAACTTGTGTTGGATATGGTTGGTTGGGAATTGGCGGAAAACGGTTATGAGATCAAACCAACCTTTCTCAGAGGTCATCCGAAGTACTCACATCCTTATTTTGTACGACTGGCTATCGTAGAAGTTCCTCCACAAGCACAACGTCTCTCTACAACTCGGGAGGAAACTACTATACCCGGACTACAAAAGATCCTTACGTTGTTGGTACGTACTTCTTGTTCACCTCTTGTTATTTTAATTTATATCTATGAACTTATATAAGTGTAAGTACTAAGTACATGTTTAAAAAAATGACAACAATGTCAACGGATTGGAAATTTGTCAAAATTCTTTAAGAAAAAGAACAAGAAAGGAGACGTGCTGATGCATGAAGAAATGGAGAAAGTCGAGCAAAAGATGGACAAAATTGAGGATCCACGGGCAAAAGGCTTGTGGGGCGAAAGGAAGAAGAGGGTACATAAGAAGCCAAGGACCGAGTGATTGTGTGTTTCTTCTATAGTATTAGTTTGGTCTTGAACAATCTAGTGTTATTTTATGTTTGTTTGTGTGTCTTGAACAATGTGTTTGTTTGTGTGTCTTGCTAAACTCTTTGCTTGATTTGGTTTATGTTTGATTTGTTTTCGGTTTGGAACCTCTTAACTTTGTAATTTGTTTTTTTATACAATATAGTGTTGTTATTTGATTTATTATGTTGATAAACCGGTGTCAAGTTACCTCTTTTACAGAGTTCCAATGTGCGGAAATCACATAAATTTCTAAGTTTTTCTTAAGTACCGGCATGGTAAAAAAGAGTAAAATCAATGTCGGTACCCTGAATTTTCCAAAAACTAAAAAAATCAGAATTTCGGCATTGAAGGGTTTTTTGGATACCATGACGGTAGTCTTTAATTTAAAGGTGCAAAATATTTTTGTCAGAGTACCGGCACTGTGTTTAGTTTATTTTCAATGCCGGAACCTTTACTGATTTCTCTGGATGTTTTTCAGAATTCCCGGCACCATTTCAAAAGATAATTTCTACACCGGCACAAATGTTCCGGCGTTGTAATGATGAAACATAACCATGCCGACATTGGCATCAAGATATGATATAATGTTTACAATTCACACTTCCAAAAAAACAAAATGTGGCGTATTAGTGAACCACATATATCCAATTTACTCATCATCGCTTCCACACGTATGAAGTTGCATCTTCTCATCTTGGAGAGGTTTTTTTGATAAGGCCAACGCATCCCAAAATTGGTGATTCTCCTCATACAATGCCATCCATTCCTTCCAGAGATTGGGATCTATATCTTTGTTTTTCAACATCCCACAAATAGGTGGCAATGGACAATTTTCCTTAAGTTTTAGAATAATGAAATGATTACCGTTCACGAATGCCAATACAACTTTTCTCTTCTTAAGGGATCCTTCGCATTTTTGCCACTTTGTAAATGTTACTTCTACTGCGGGGGTAAAATAATGAACAACATAATTAAATTTATCCGCCACTAGATCCCCACAAAGCGGCATTCTCATCCAATATTGAGAAGAAAGGAACTTCATCTCCTGCTCAGGACCTAACACTTGAGCGTACATATCATCAAACCCTTCTTTATCACCAACCAACTGCTCATAAAATCTCTTCTTTTTCATAAGTTGTTCGGCCATCCTCTTTCTAGCATATCATCATGGTGTCATCCCTTTACTAACAGCCGTCTCAAAGATTCCTAATTGTTCGGTCACGACATGATAGCCACAATTTCCATCTCCATCGACATCATCGGTATATACAATATACTCGCGAATAACCTCAGGAAGTTGGTATATGTAAGACTGTATCTTGGTATTGATAAGCACGTATGTGCTACATTTTATACCCATATTTATATAAGCTAGGACTCTCTATTTTGGCTAACAATACTATTTTAGTGCTTTTGTAAAAAGTACAAGTGAATTCGATCATCAGGGAAATAAACGCCTAAGATGCAACTTAAATGGCGTTTGCGTCAAAAATCACCAAAATGGCTCACAGGTGGAGCTTGCTTCCGAGTGAATGTGTCACTGACACCTACTTGATAACTTCATTTCCTGGCCAATAAATTATCTAATGCATTTGTATAGAGAAGTCAATTTGTTGCTCCAAAAGTGCGAAGAGGCTGAGGCAACTGTGTGGTGTGGCACTTCTCCGACACATGTTGTTTTACACATGTTGTTTTACTATTCAAGTAAGAAGCTCGGATTTTGAGTAGTGTCAGTGATAACGGGACTTGTGCTCGGTAATAAAAAGATGAAGGGAACAACTCGAGGTTAAACAACAAATAGAGGTTGATGTAGCTGGCATGACGATGGCAGAGATCGGTTGACTGAAGAATTTGGGCTTTAAAGTCCTTGAGACAGCAACTTTCATGAGTCGTGACTTCATACAGTAAACAAAGACTTGAGACTCGGGGCTTGGGGCTTGGAAGGAATGGAAATGCTGAGTACTGCAACAATAATCAAAGGGATTTTCATGAGTTGTGTTTTGTGATGTTTGATCGAATGGAGGATGGGTATTGTGCATGGAAGACGAATCTGGTGGCAGTATAGGAAGCTTGGACGGATAAACTAAGCTGGTGGTTATATGAGTAGTCTGCAATCAATTAAAGTGATGGGTTCTCACCCAATCTTTGTGTTGGCTGACGATGGCAGAGATGCAGATGGTGAAGTAATAGCAGATGGACGAGTATCCATGATTGTTGTTCTCGAGATTAAAGGGTAAAGGTACTGTTGGATTCAGGAGGCTACAGAGGAGTCGAGAGGGGTGATTGGTTGAGCTGGTTCGATGTGAATGAAGATGGCAGTGCAATGGCTGGAGGTGGCCAAATTCGACTATGCTACGAAGTTGAGTTGTTGAACTGAGGCTACTGGCGGAAGAGAATGGAGATGGACCTATTTAAATGGAGAGTTGACTTAATACACCGGACGTAGTGGATCTGGAAGATGGGTTTGCTGTTGTTTCATGTGAATTGTTATCACAGTTGTCAGTCCTCCTATAAATTCTCAACAGCATCAACAAGAGAAAGAGTGTATCTGAAGCTCTAGTATTTAGGCTTGAAGTTAGGCCATTAAGTTAGCAATAAAACTCGTTCCTTTCCTGTTGAATCATCATCTCAAATCTGTAACAATACGTATAGAATTGAGTATAAATAAAATTGAAGTCTCCACAAGAAAACTGTGGAAGACATTCTACCAATTACTAAGTTTTAACTTGGTATCATCCTTCGATCTAATCTGCGCTTCCAAACAACCATAAACAAAAACCCTAAAACCACAGACAAACAATGGCAGGAACTGCCAACAATACCAATACCAATACTCTAAGAAACATACAAATCCATCACCTTGTTACTCTCAAACTAACATAAACGAATTACTCTCTCTGGAAAACCCAGTTTAAGCCCATCTTGAAGGGTTATGGCTTGCAAGGTTTTATTGATGGATCAGAAGAAATCCCACCCAGAACCCTACCAAATACAGAAACTATAAACCCAGCTTTCAAAGAATATGAATCAGCCGACTCATTACTAGTAGGCTGGTTAAACTCCACATTAACTCCAGAAGTTCTCTGCCACGTCAGGGGATTAGAAACTGCTAAACAAGTCTGGGATAAGCTAGAAGGCTACTTTGCTCCAAAAACAAAGATTCATCTGATGAACTTGAAGAAACAACTTCACTCATTGAGCAAAGGTAACAAATCTTTGAAAAAGTTTTTAAGTGATGCTAAATCTTTGTTTGATCAACTCGCAGCATCAGGTTATACAACCACTGATGATGAGAAGAAACAATCAATCTGTAATGGGCTGAATCAGTCCTATGATCCGATTGTTACTGCACTGGGAACCAATGAAGATATGGAAATGGAAACGTTTTACTCTCACTTGTTGTCGTTTTATATGCGGTTGGAGCAGCAACTAGCTATGATACAGCAACCACTTGCCAATGTTGCAGCAGCAAGTTCTAGCAGATCGGGTGGACGGAACAACAACTACCAAAACCGGGGATTCAATCCGATGCAAACTAACTATCAGCGTCCGAAAAAGTATGAGAGACCCTGCCAGATCTGTAAAAAGGACAACCATCAAGCTGATACGTGCTGGTTCCGACATGCCAAACCTTCCAATAATCATACGAAGCAACCTGCTGCTTTCATAGCTTTACCAGGGGGTGATTCGAATAGCGAGTGGGTGACAGATACGGGTGCTACTCATCATCTCACTGCTGATATGAGGAATCTCACTATTCCTCATGAATATGATGGCACGGAACAAGTGCAAGTTGGTAATGGCAATGCATTAAACATTGCTCATGTTGGTAATGCTTCTTTTACACTTAATTCTAGACAGTTCAAATTATGCAACATCTTCCACGTTCCTCAGATTAAATCCAACTTGTTATCTGTGTCTCAATTTTGCAAAGATAATGATGTTGTTTTTGAATTTCACACTACTCATTTCTTTGTAAAGGACAAGCTTACGGGAACAACGCTGCTGCGCGGGCTGAATAGGAATGGACTGTATATTTTTGAAGGATTGAATAAACTAGAAGCACCAGCAAAACCAACAGTAAATGTTGCAACTTCTTTACCAGTCTGGCATCAACGTATGGGTCACCCCATGATCCGTACGGTCTCTAAAATTTGTCGTACTTTTTCTCTACCAATTTCAAATAAAGCTTTTGATTTTTGCAACTCCTGTCATGTTAGAAAAAGCAAAAAGTTACCATTTTCTCTTAGTAGTTCGAGTTATGATAAACCTTTAAGTTTGGTAGTCTCTGATATATGGGTGTCACCAAAACTTTCAAGATTTGGCTTTCGATATTATATGTTGATCATGGATGTTTATTCGCATTTTACCTGGATTTTTCCACTTGTTCAGCGCTCCGAAGCTTTAAACACTTTTATACACTTCCGTAAACAGATTGAAAATCTTACAGAACATAAAATTAAGATTTTTCAATCAGATAATGCATTAGAGTACAAAAGGTTTACAACATATCTAAATGACTCTGGAATCCAACATAGGTTTTCATGCCCTCATACTTCACCCCAGAATGGATTAGCAGAAAGACGTATTCGCCATGTCACTGAATCCGGACTCGCACTCTTGTTTCAAGCCCATATGCCGTACTCATACTGGTCTGATGCCTTTACAACTGCGTGTCACCTAATCAACCGTCTTCCAAAATCTTCTCAAGAATTCAAAACTCCTTTAGAAATTCTTTTCGGTAAAACCCCAGACTACAGCTTTCTAAAAGTTTTTGGGTGCCTTGCATATCCTTGTTTGAGATCATACAACTCCAACAAACTTGAACCACGCTCAATTCCCTGTGTATTTATTGGTTACAGCAGTGCTCATAAGGGATACTTATGTCTTCATAGAGAAACTGGGAGAATCTATATTACTCGACATGTCAGGTTCGAAGAACAGTCTTTTCCATTCAAGCCTATGCAGCAGCAGCTTCCTAATCATTCATCAGGTAGTGTACCCTCTGATACTGGTATTTTATTATCACCACCGTTTCAAAGAAGAGAGTTGTTGCGAACCTTGTCTAATAATGTTACACAGTCGCAAGAACAACCAGCTGCAGCATCTTCGTCAGATGCAATGATGTCTCCTGTGCTTCACGAAAATCCGCCAACTCAGAGTTTATAAGGTGCCTCTCTATCACAAGGTGATTCAGCAGGCTCGATAACAAGTACAGCTCTAGGTAATCATCCTGACGCCCAATCTTCTACCACGAACACAACTGGCCATCCTATGCGCACCAGGGAAAAATATGGCATTAGCAAACCAATTCAAAAGTTGTGCTTGTCTGTTACAAAGCATCCGTTGCAAACCAATGACTTCATGGAGCCAACCTGTTACTCAGAAACACGCAAGCATCCGAAGTGGAGAACTGCAATGGATGACCAGATGAATGCGCTTATTCTCAATGAAACCTTCTCGCTTGTTAAATATGAACCGGGCATGAATGTTGTAGGATCCAAATGGGTGTTCCGTGTTAAGCAAAATCCTGATGGCAGCATAGAGAAACGAAAAGCACGTCTTGTGGCTAAGGGCTTCAACCAACAAGAGGGTGTGGACTATAGAGAAACATTTAGTCCAGTTATAAAGCCGTGTACAATCCGGCTTGTGTTGTCCATTGCGGTGATGAATAATTGGCCATTGAGGCAGTTAGATGTCGAGAATGCGTTCCTTCATGGCAAGCTTGAAGAAGATGTCTACATGCAACAGCCTGTTGGCTATGTAGATACGGATTATCCTACTCATGTGTGTAAGTTGCACAAGTCCTTATATGTACTAAAGCAAGCACCTCGTGCTTGGTTTTCTCACTTGAGTTCATACTTGCTTCACTGGATCGGTTGCTGACACATCTTTGTTTGTTTTGAAAACTCCAACATCGATCACGTACTTGCTTGTCTATGTAGATGACATCATTGTAACAGGTTCTGATGCAGCTCACATAACTCGCCTCATTAAAGACCTTGGTAATGAGTTTGCTATTAAAGACATGGGAGACTTGCACTATTTTTTGGGTGTTGAAGTAATCCGGCATGCAGATGAATTGGTTCTCACGCAACGCAAATATGTTACCGATCTTCTCAAGAAAACGAAACTGGATGGAGTAAAACCAGTCTGCACCCCTTTGCCACCTAACTTGAAGATACGTCAGCACGGCACCGCAAAATTTGAAGATCCAACCTTATATCGTAGTGTCGTTGGAGCGTTACAGTATTTACACCTGACCAGGCCGGACATCTCTGTTGCCGTTAACAAGGTATGCCAGTATATACATGACCCCTATATAGAACATTGGGAGTTAGTTAAACGCATCATTCGTTATCTCAAAAGCACAGTTGACTACGGCTTGCATCTCAAATCTTCACGGGAGTATTCGCTACATGCCTACTCTGATGCAGACTGGGCGGGTTATTTAGATGACCGTCGCTCGACAAGTGGATACTGTGTCTATTTTGGTGGAAATTTAATTTCATGGAGTGCACGAAAGAAGAAAACAGTTTCTAAGTCAAGCACAGAGGCGGAATACAGGGGCATAGCCATTGCAACTTCAGAAGTCATTTGGATTCAATCTTTACTGCTTGAACTTGGCATTTCAGTACCAGCACCAGTGCTATGGTGTGATAATCTTGGCGCAACATATCTAACCGCTAACCCGGTGTTTCATGCTCGTACCAAGCATATCGAAATATATTACCACTTCGTCAGAGAACGAGTGGCAAGCAAAGATTTACTTGTTAAGTTCATCATCTCACGCGATCAACTAGCGGATATTTTCACCAAAGGACTTGCGTCGCCAAGGTTTCAGATTCTTCGAGCCAAGTTGCACATCCGTCAACTACAGTACAACTTGAGGGGAGGTGTTAGCACAGCTGTCAGTCCTCCTATAAATTCTCAACAGCATCAACAAGAGAAAGAGTGTATCTGAAGCTCTAGTCTTTAGGCTTGAAGTGAGGCCATTAAGTTAGCAATAAAACTCGTTCCTTTCCTATTGAATCATCATCTCAAATATGTAACAATACGTATAGAATTGAGTATAAATAAAATTGAAGTCTCCACAAGAAAACTGTGGAAGACATTCTACCAATTACTAAGTTTTAACTTGAATCAATAGAAGTCAGTTGATCGAGTTGTGATACCGATGAAAGAAACTGCTGAAACGAGACTGGAGACGCGGCTGCAGAGACGAAATAGTGAGAAGAGAAGGAGTTGCGGTGATCATCTGTCGTGATTTAATGCTCTTAATACTTGTGGTGTGAATCTTGGGGCAGTCGACAGTGGTTTGGTCGAGTTTCTGCGCCGAGATGAGAAGTTTTGGGAGGAATGAGGCTGAAGATGGATTCGAATTAGCTGTTTCATATTGTGAGCTCTTGGTTTGTAAGATTTCTGGGCTTCCAACTCAAAAACAATTGGCAATGAGTGGAGAGGCCCATAGTGTTATATGTGCATAGAGGCTAGGTGTTTTAGGCAATGTGGGACTATTTAATTCCCAACACTCCCCTTCACGGTTAAGGGCGATTTAAGCCTCTTAACACGTGGATCGTATACGAGGGAATTTATACCACTCACGTGTGGCCTCGCTCTGATACCATGTAAGATTTATGGGCTTCCAACTCAAAACCAATTGGCAATGAGTGGAGAAGCCCATAGTGTTATATGTGTATAGAGGCTAGGTGTTTTAGGCAATGTGGGACTATTTAATTCCCAACATGGTTCTCGAAATAATTGACAGCGAAAACGAAAAGAAGTTGCGGTAGCAAGAGGTTCACGAACGGAATAAATTGGTTGCTTCCATGGCGTTAATTACAGAGGAATGAGATTAAATGGGTCGAGTGTGGATGATTTGAATTGGCTATGTGGGTTCGCCTGAAATGATTTTTACCTGGTGGAGTTGCCGATGCTATGCTGCTGTGAGTTTTCAAATGATTAAGAATGGGGTTCTTGGCACGGACACGATGGAAGGAGTTGGGAATTGGACGGACAGAAACTTGCAGCGACTTTGGAAATTAGTGTATGGGTTTTGGACTGGGCCTTTGGCAAGTGGCTAGGTTTAATGAAATTCTCGAAAAACATATAAAAAGAAAGGAACATAGAAGAATAAGGGGGGAGACTGGTTTGGAGGCCAGCCAGGGAGTCGACGAACAGAAGGAGAAAGAGGAGGAGTTCCGACAACTAAAAGCTGCGGCTACAGAGCCGCAACTTAGAGAACAGGGTTTGAGTTGATTTTCTCACATTCTTCGTTTTTGATTAGTGATTCTCCATTGATATTTTTTATGGCTTTTGAGAAAGCCATGCTTTGTTAGATTTCTTTGTAACTAGGGTTTATGTTGAAACCATTTTGGATATTAGGCTACTATGAATCGAACGATATAGCAATAAGACCATTATGATTTGAATAGATTTGATTTTCGAATATTGTTTATCGGTTTATTGAAAACGAGTTGTTGTTTCACCGGTTTTGAAAACCTATGTGCGTAATTGATAGATTTACAAATGTTTGTCTCATTATTTGATATTCCATGCTTGGGGTTAAGTTCTTTGATGGGTTATGCTTAGAAGAGTCAGATAATTTTTGTGAATCAATATTTTAGTTTCGTATAACTTTCTCGCTGATGCAATTTGATGGTTCATGCTTGGATTTAGTCTTTTGATGTGCCATGCTTAGGGTATACCAGTGATATTTTCGACTCTAATACATATAATAAGTGATGTCGATAGAACAGACGATAAATAATTATTCATGAGTTATGTTTCATTTTAGTAATTGAATATAAATAGTGGTGGATACAATAAAACCATGGTTACCGACTCTTCCATTGAATCCTTTCTATTAGTTTAGTTTATTTTTTTTCTTTTTATTATCCAAAAATCCAAAAATATTGTTCCTGGTTAATTTATTAGTTGATTGAGATTATTGATTACAATATTTCCACCGCTCCTTGTGGGAACGACTCGTACTTGCTGTTGTCTGCATTGTAGACATCGTGCGATTGCGGTTTATTATATATAGGTATCTCCGGATCCTATGAGGTATGATAACTTCTAATGGTCCTACATGTTTTGTGATCCTTATACATCTTTATATTACCCTTTTGTAGCTTAATTATATCCAATCCATCCTCTGCAATCTCTACACTTCCAGTGTCTTCGGTATGTGAAGGGAGTCCTAGTGCGCGTCGTTTACGCAACAAATTAATTTTACCTTTCCACACAATTAACTGGTAATATAATGGAAAGGAGTTCGTTCCCACGAAGAGCAGGGAGTTTTTAGTTGTTTTAAAAAAGTAACTAAAAGGGGGGTTTTTAGATTTTTATAAAAGAAACTAATAAAACGAAAATAGTAAAGATTGATTTAAATTAATATGGAGAAAGATGACTAGAGAATCATTCGCCATCACTGAACCGAAGCCTAATTAAATGCAAATTTATTTCTTGTTGAACTTATATTGTTACCAACCGTAGAATAGCAATAAGCTCTTCTATCCCCCGGATTCCTACTGTCACTGGATACAGAAGCGCTCGACTACCAGATTCTATCCAACCAACCCACCAAGAATAAGCTCTCAAGGTGTAAATTAGATGAATGCTTTACACTCTGTGAATCAGGTTGATCCTAGCATCAGACGCATAAGCTCGGTCTGCTTACTAGTGTTATCTTTACACACAATTGCTTAACAAAATCCCTATGTCAGTTCTTGCGATTTACTACCTGTGTAGAGAGCTGATGTGACAATTACACGTATCACACAACCCTAAACTAGTAGAAGAAATATTGACTGGTTAATTTAATTGATCATTTTAAATAACCCCTCAATATTCTTAGACGTTAAAAATAATAAAGATACTCAATAATTAAATAAAACTTGAAATAAACATGGTTAAAGAAAATACTGCTTCATGGTTCAGGACTTTGAAATCATCCCTACTCAATTAAAAGTTTAGCTACTCATAATTAAATGTACTAACAAATAAATAAAGAAGAAGGAATTAAAATAAAAGCTAAAGATAAAAGCCCAGAGTGAAAGCCAGGAGCTCCCACTCTGTTTCTCTCTTCTCTCGCAATACGAAAATAAAAGACGAATTGAATGAAGAAGTTGTAAAGGAAGAAGTTCTCATTTTCGTCCCTCTCCCACTCGATCTCTATTTATAGGAAAATTTCACCAACTCTCCGTTAAATCCGGGATGGAAATGCTGAATGAAAATTCAAAGGCTGCTAATAAAAATCTTCTTTATTGTCCTTTTGCGGCGCGTCTTGTTGCACCGTGTTACTTCAAAAGCTGCTCCTACCAACGACTTTCCTCGTACTTTTCATTACACGTGTCCCGCATGCAAATATCTTCTCCATTATTAACTCGACCCACGCCATTGTTTTATAAATTTGAATCTTCTGATTTGTACGAAAGTAGAAACTAGAGGGTCCCACCAGTGACGTCATCACAACAACTTCTTTGGCAACCATGGTAGCATCATTTTTCCATTGTCAAGCTTAGATACCACAGATTCATGGAAATCGAGCTATCACCCAAGATTCCTATCGTCCCCGGGACTCTAGTGATGTATTCAAAATCGAAAATCATCGTTGATCAAATTCATCACCATCGTGATCATCATGATGATCACCATTAAAAACAATTCATGTTCTTCATGTTCTTTATAAGGAAGAAGAAGATGTGCCCTTAGTAATAAGTCATGTGCCTTTAGTATTTCCCTTGACCTTGACTGCCCCTTAACGAACATTGAGGATGCCATTAGCACATTCCTTGGAGATTGACCATCTTGACCTTTAGTCTTATGAGTTTTTGTTTTGCTCATAACTTCTTCATGCGAACTCAGAATGACTCCGTTCTTTCGCCATTGCCTTTGCCTTTTCCTTCTCGTCCTCTACAAAATGAAAAGTAGAAATCTAGTATTTGAAAGAGTTCCATTTGGTCTTTGGCCCTTCTCTATTTTTAACTAGCTTCTTTTATTGCACAATTAAGCGCAAATTCACTTCTTTTTGGATTATTCACCTAATAAAACACAAATAAGAGAAAACAAGCGTAACATACAATAATTTGCAAGAAAACCAACAAATACTAGCATGGAATTGACACCAAATATATGTGAAATATGCACTTATAAAATTCCCCCACACTTGGCTTTTTCTATTCCTCGAGCAAACTATCTAACCTAAAACAAAACAAATCTCTATCGTTGAGGACCCGGTTGCACTTAGCACGTGCAAGAAGCCTTAAAACCCCTAAGTGTCCCTAGTGGACGAGTTATAGTCTCGTGAGGGCTTACGAGAGGTATACCCACAAAACCTACTCCAACTTCAAAGCGTTCCAGCATCCCAAGCATCCAAAGAGTTATGAGGACATAGAGTTTATGCATGCTAGAAATACCAAAGAACATATTCTCATTCTTAAATGTTGAGTGAGAAATAATCACACCATAATAAGAGAATGCGTGTTTGAGAGCGACCAATAAGCATTTCCCCTCGACTTTTGCCTCACTTAAAAGGATTTTATGATAATTGCACTCAATAAGACAGCTTTTTTATGGGTCTCACATGTGTGTAGGTAGGAATGAAGAGAGAACTCCTACACACGTTGAATGGTAGGAAGGAAACCTTCCGAAATATTTCTGGAGACCCCACAAAAACGTGGGAAATAAAGGGCTTTTTCTGATGATCTCTAAGAAAGGAAATCAACCACTACAGCAAGGATGGGAGTACTTACCGCCTTCACATATGATTGCAATGATGATAACACCACTCTCACAGCATCCAATAGAAACGTAGTCTTCAGCTCGTCTTCTTCATCTTCTTGGTCTGCGTCTTTGGATTCAACTGTTGATGATAAACTTTTGAACTTCATAAAACTTTGCCAATTTGTAACTCTTTTCCTCTATTTCCTTATTGCTTGAAAACTTCTTCATATATTTTTCTTCCACATGGCTTTATTGATGAAATAAATCCTAAATGCAATTTTTTTTGTTTTTTTGTATTTTTTTATGTATATATATATATATATATTTGATAAAAAGATTGCAACTACAATTAAATTAAATTAACATGGCCATGAAAGAAGTATTTTACCACTTGAATCTTCATAACTTGTAATGTCTTCGTATCATAAACTTCAATAACTCTCATCTTTTGATTTTATCTGCTCTTGTAAATAAGTCTTCATACTCAGATATAGAATTTCGCTCCTTGTATTGTTGCTTAAAAACCTTAAACGTTTTCAAATTTCCTTGTAGATTTTGATGTGGCTCCTTTGTTGATGATGTGTTTCTATGGACCTGTTGTTGACGAGAGAGAATGGTGCTAACTGCAAATCAAACAACAAGAAAGAGGTTTTCATCTATAGACGTCACCCTCATGATTGACAAAATTAGCACTTAAAAGATCAAAAATAGTGCTGAAAATGGTGCGAATTCGGGTAGCTCACCATTCTACCCGGAATTTACGTACGGTGACACACACTCAAAAGAAAGCTCTTTAGTCAACTACAAAGAAAATTTGTTTTGGTGCCTCTGTTGTTTTGAAAATAGGTAGTCTCTACTAATGATTGTTCTATAACTCTAATAATGCATTTCTCTCTGCTCCTAATTTGCATCACCGACATGATTAAATCCATTATTTAACACTCCAATTCGTAAGAAATCCGAATGTATTTCCCTAACATTTCGAAGTTCAATTATGTCGGTCAGAATTGTCTATGTAAACATACCTAGAAGTATGCTAGTGACTCTAAAATCTCTAAAAGTTGAAGGTTTTTATTTTATTTTTAATATTTTTTTTATGCAAAGAGTTTTGAAAAACAAATTGACTCAAAAAGGCTAAAAATTCTATATGCAAAATATGGAAACACTCCCCCACACTTAAACTTTACATTGTCCTCAATATAATAGATTTGTCCAAAGTAAAATAAGGTGGGAAATCCAAATATGATATGCAAAACTAAGAAAAATAAAACATAGATATAGAAATACAAAACCAGTGGTTGCCTCCCATTCAGCGCTTAGTTTATTGTCCTCAGCCTAACTTAGTTTATCGTCCTCCTCATATACCAGTAATATGAAAATCTGGTAGTCCACCCAGAAAATAATCTGCAATTCTAGTAACAACTTCACACAATTATTAGCATAAGGTATAGATAATGAAATTGTTACTTTATGGAAGTTTCCCCCACACTTAGTCCTTTCCACACTTGGAAGTGGATATAGAACATGAAATATGGGAACTTCTTTGGGTTCCTCTCTGTGAACCTGCACATTGCTTGAATCATATCTATTGGTGGATAATCACAAGTAAAATAATTCTTTAAACTTTTAGAAGCACAAATACTCAACCCCAAGTGATGTGAATCAAAAGATTTAGAAATATGCAAGGGATTATAAAAACCTTCCACAATCTCTTGTATTATGGGATCCTCATCATTCTTAAAGAATTACAATGAATTATTTACCTCATTAGTATCGTGGTCCTCTATCAAAAAATTTAGCCATTCTTCATCGGTTTCTGCTTTAACTAAAGTCTCAGCATTATTACAATCCTTGGAAAGCTCAATTGGGTCATCCACGACTTTAATCAATTTGGTTTTTTTCTCAATCTCAATCTCTTCAACAACCTCGTCATCGGAATCAGATTCCTCTCCCAAAAAATCTAGCTCATTGGTGCAAATCCTAAAATCTTCACTTGCGTACGTTACACCATTTATAACAACATCTATGTCATATCCATTCTCCTCCTTTTGAATAGGCGAGTGATCGTTATTATGATCCGGAGATGGAATAACTTTACCGTTATTGCAAGAACTTTCTAAAGGTTGATCATCTTCATAATCATTACTGATCAAGTATTCATTACTATCCACGGGGACATCAGAATAGTTTTGGTTTTGAGACCAAAGTTCTTCTTTATTCCTCTCTTTTTAAATTTGATCAAGGTCTCTTCTCAAGTTTTGGACACTTTCTTGAAGTTCTTGGAGTGATGTATCAACACTCTGCGGATATTGGTCCAATCCTTGTTGATGTTGTGCCATTGGTTAGATCAGTTGGTCAAGACGTTCTTCAGAACCTGTACTTTCACTCACCACAAGATTTCCAGACCAAGTATCATCCTTTTGAATAGGTGAACGATCATAAAAACGATCAGGAGTTTGGTTAGATATATTGTAGTAAGATCTTGTTGATATATTGTTATCCATGCTTGGTTCTTTATTCAGGGGTTCCGACGTGGACAAACTGGCCTTTAACTGAAGAATCAACCAATCAAGCTTCTGCTCATCATTAGAAGATAAACGATTAGAAGAATAACTATCCCCCCATTCGTGTGATTGTTCACTTACATGCCCGTCATAATATTGTTGACATGTATGAGAATATTCGTATGGTTCCGTGGGATATTGATCATAGCCAAAAGATTGGTTTTGATTATACCCATGGGATGGTTGGTAGTTTTCATATGAATGAGATTGAAAACCATATTGATTAGTATAAAATTGATTACTACTAAGATATGATTGATCTTGTACATCGTACATGTTATTTGCAAATGGAAACATGACGATGATACAAAATAATTTTTTTTAACTAAACCTAAAAATGGGCCCCTAGCTCAGCTGTTCATCCTCGTTCCCCAAAGTTTAATGCGCTCCAGGAGGTCCCAGGTTCGAGTCCCCAATGGCGTAATATTGCAAGAATTAACATGGAAGGTAGTGTTAGTTTTCCCCCCTTGTGACACAATCTCATCCCTCCTCCCGCCATTTCATCTCCCTTGGCTAGGTTACCTATGAGGCTCGCTGGTAGGTTAGCACAAGAACCTGTTCAATTAATGTAGTAGTATGTCGTTAGAGCTTAGCTTGTTAAGCTTCCAACTAGTTTCATGTAATAATATTTACAAACAAACCTAAAAATAAAATAAAAATTATGCACATAAATCGTTTATAGAATTTTTCCCCTGTTCTAGACGGGTCATGAATACTATTAATCCATTATGAACACATAAAAAATAAATAAAATAAAATAAAAGCTATAAGAAAAATCTAAAAACAAAAGTATTAAATAAAATTACTAAAAGTAAAAGTAAAAATTAAAAATACTAAATAAAATTACTAAAAGTAAAAGTAAAAAGTAAAAAAGTAAAAAGTAAAAAATAAAAATAAAAAGTAAAAAGTAAAAATACTAAATGATTCTTCTTCTTCGTGTTTTTTTTCTTGTTGAATCCAAAAGTTTGATGATTCAATTGTACTTCTTCTTCTTTGTAGATTCAATTAGGGTTTTTTTAAGATTCATATTTCCCAGTTTATAGAGTGTGAGTTGGTTGAATCAATGAGTTGAATTGATTAGGGTTTGTGTTGATTGAAAGTGGTGTTTCTCTGAAATAGGGGTTTCTTTATTCAGTTTGATAGTTGTGTGGTTTTGAAGGTAAATTCGTGTTGGGTTTTGTGGTTTGGCTGTGAGGGTTTCAATTAGCTCTCCATCTTCAACTATATATTTCTTTTTGAATTAGGGATTTGAGTTCTTGTTTTTCCAGCAGTTGTGTTCAGTTTTTGGGATTTTGAGGCAACGGTGTTTTGTCAATTGCGGAACTGGTTGAATTAGGGTTGGGTTTTGTGGTTTGATTACCAGGGAGAAGGTTGATCAATTATCTCTCATTCCTCAATGGTGCAAGGCGGTGGTGTTTCGTCAATTGAAGATTTGGGTGAGTTTACAACCACCAATTGTTCTTCAGAGCTTTAAAAGTAGGATTTTTCTGTGTAATTGAAGTTGAATTTGGGAAGGGTGTTGTGGTTTGTTTGCAAGGGAGAAGTTATCAATAGCTCTCAGTCCTCTGTGATTTTGCATTCTATCTTGTTTTAGTTTGCATTGTGGTTGTTTATCCTTTGTGAAGGTTTAATTAGTGTTTAGTTATATGGTAATTTGAGTTTTCTTTGGTTTTGAAAACTTGAATTCCCATACACTAAACTCTGATTTTTAGTTTCGGGGAGCCTTTTTCATTCACTTGTTTTCCCAAATCCTTAGGCTGTTACTGTGGTTATTTGTTTTATACTGAGCATAATTCCTACAAGAAGATCTTCTAGATCATCATCCTCTTCTCAGGGTGATAATGGATCCCCTTCAGGGTCTGCTTCCACATCACAATCTGCATATGCAACAACACATGATGGTCGGGCTCATTGTCCATTTTGGTTATGATGAATGTCATGATGGGGTTGGGGGTAGGGGTAGGGGTTATGCAAGAACTGCAATTTACAGTCATATGAAAGATATGCATTTCCTCAATGAGGTGGCAAAGGAAACCTGCAGGGAGCCGATACGTACCAATATGGACCGCTACAATGCTTGGGAAAGGGTTTTGGCATATCTACATTTGTGGTTGTGCATTAAGTGCTTACACACACATGCATGGAGGAAAGCGTGTCGTGATCCGAGTCATATTTGTGAAGTTATCAATGGACCTTTCAATGTCACTTGGGTTGATTTTCTTATACATGATACTGTGAAACCTCAACCTCAGATCCCACTGAATGCCGCAGATGATAATGATGTGATTTTCAATTGAAGTTGTAGTAAAGAGTTCGTTGAGACTTGTGAAGGCAAAGGATTTTAGATTTAATAAAACTTAAAAGTAAAGAAAACTTAGATTAAAATTGATTTCAAGATATTAGGAATAACCAAGACACTAGAATCCACTATTACACATGAATGAATGATATTGAATATTTCATAACTCTAATTAGCCTTTAAATCCTTTAATTCTTAATTCACAAATAATTAGGCAAATTCTCAAAAATTAATTGTATCCCCTAAGCATAGATTATCTTAGTACAAAGCATAACCTATCTAATTGAATCACAACTAATGAAGAAAATTATGCAAACAATTAAAAACTCTGCAAAAGCAGTGATTGAGTGAATTGTAATTAAATATTAGAGAAAATGAAATAGTTACCCATTATTCATGTGTAGATAGCTTCATCCATTGCCTTGATTAGTGAGAGAATTAGCCGCTCATCATGTTGGAAACACACTCAAAATTCATTATTATTGCTCAAAAATGGTTTACAAATGATGAAAAGAGTGAAAAAGTGGTGAAAATCAGGTTTGTAACAGTTATAAGTGTTGCAAACCGAGCTATTACAAAGAACGATACAAGCTCTCCTTTTCTACGACCCACAGATGTGAGTCGTTTACACTGTAGCGTAAACGACGGTTTTCGGGAGTCTATTCTTCACGATCTTCAGTTTGCAGCAGCAGAGAATATTTTTTTCGCAACTTGATTTCGATTGCTCTATTGTCTCCCAAACTCTCCCAATCTCTCCCTTCTGTGGTGCGCGAGTACCCTTTATATAGCCATAGACACCAAAAAATCTTTCTCCATAACTGCTAACAATCCTCCATTACTCGGTGATATTCTCATGCAGGATACGGGAATATCTTCCCTTTTTTATCTCCTCCATGCTGTTACCTATGGCAAGCATGCTTCTACACGTACCTTATTGTTGCTGGAGTCATCGTACACGTACAAATCACGTTCAAATCTCATACAAACTCGTGAATATCTCTCCCATGCACAGACTTCCATGTTTTGAACTCATGGATTGTCTAGACAAATATAACTGAAACCAACGACCATACCAACATTCTACAGTCATATCACGTCTGCCCATGAAGTTTCAGTGATTGAATCTCCCTCTAACCCAATCGAAATGTGATCGACAAATCTGCCAGAAGTAGAGTTCGTTTTCCCGGCAAAACCAAAATTTAAAATGAAGAAGGTGGTGTGCCCCGATCCAAAGCAGCGGTGCCTTTAACAGCTGGGGTTCCCTTATCCAAAATGATGGTGTCTTTAGTACTTTTCTCCCGGGGTCCAAATGGCACTTTTTGAGCAACTTTTTCCGCATAAGTGTAATTCTCCAATAACACCTAAACAAACATAAAAACACCAAAATTAGTACAAACATCGAGACTAACAATAGAGACACTGAGGACAATTCAGACACAAAAATGTGTCTATCAAATACCCCCAAACTTATTATTTGCTAGTCCCGAGCAAATCTAATAATATAACTACACTTAGCACGTGCGGCAAGCCGTTAAACCGCTAGGTGGCCCTAGTGGCGGAGTGTCGTCTCCGGAGGGTTTACCAGAGGTGTACCCACAAAACCTGTACTTCTAATTGGTCACAAGTATCCAAAGAGCTACGAGGACATATAAATTCTCAACCTATCTCCAAGTGACTAGAATGCCAGAGAAATTAAAGGTGTCAGCCCTAAAGCTGACTGGAGAAAAGGGAAGACACATCCGCAACACTGCTAGAAAAAGAGATACCCGCTACACAGCTAGATAAACATTGTAAGATGCGTCTGCTGATTTACAGCAAGATAAGATTAGGAGAGAGATAAAAATAAGAGGGACATCTGCTACACAGCTGGACTAATTACGTGTGATGAGTTGAACCAGTGCTGGAAAGATCTTGTGTCAGATTGAAAGCGGACTACAAAAGCAACCAAATGTATCTTTCTTCGACTCTCTCATAGTGCTCAGTAGAAACAACGTCTTCTTCGGTCTTCAACTGTTGATGATAAACTCTCGAACCTCATAGAACCTTGACAATTAACTCTTCTCTTTGATTTCTTGCTTGACTTAAAAATTTCTACTTCCCTAAGACCTTATTGAACAAAATTTAAAATTTAAACTTTATATATAATAAAAAAAAAAAAAAAAAAATTCATTTTTTTTTTTATTTATTTATTTATTTATTATTTTTGTTGGAAACACAAAAAAATTACATGGCCAGAAGGAACTTAACACTTGGATCTTCGCAACTTGTAATGTCTTAGTATCATGAACTTCAACAACTTATATCATTTGCTCTTATAACTTCTTGTAACTAAGTCTTCAACTTTGATTTTTGAATTATTATTTTCTATTGTTGCTTCTAAACCTTAAACGTCTTCAACTTTCTTCATAGATTTTGATGTCGCTCCGTTTGTTGATGATGATAAGTTTCTACTGATAGAGAGTTGTAATCCAGTAACTAAGACTATATTATGAGGTTGCTTTGTCTTTCTAGCATATCCTGACCTACTTGCCTTTCCATCATGGATGGTTAGGTCCATCACGGTTACCCTCTAAAAGGAACAAGTTCTCTCCTGAATTTCAAGGATCTCAATGTCTTTTTCTCTAATGTCTCAATAGGTTGTTATCCCTAGCATTCCAATTTCTATCTTTTCGGTGAGGAAAAGTATGTAAACTTAGTTAACCGGATACCATGTGACGCTAGAAGTTTCAAAAGTGCAACTAAAAAGTTCTTCCCCACCCCCAAAATTAAATCTAACATTGTCCTCAATGTTTCTAATGAAAGAGCAAAACCAAAAGTAAAATAACACGAGGAGAAGTTGGAAAGATAGTACCTGGGTGAAGAGAGAGAAAAACAAAACTAGTATACAACATACAACTGCCTCGATGGTCAATCAAGGGTAAACAGGGTCCTCCAGAGGGACCTACTCAACATCACTTGTAGGAAAGGGCTCTAAAAAGGGTTTCAATCTCTGACCGTTAACCTTCGAAGAACTACTACCATCCGGTGTCTCGATCTCAACAGCTCTATGAGGAAAAACAGTTCGAACAATAAAAGGACCCGTCCACCGAGAACGTAACTTCCCAGGGAAAATATGCAAGCGGGTATCATAGAGAAGAACTTTTTGACCTGGAGAAAATGACTTCCGTAAAATATTTCTATCATGCACAAGTTTTATTTTGTTCTTATACTCCTTCGCACTATCGTAAGCATCTATACGAATCTCGTCCAACTCATTGAGCTGGAGTTTCCTATGGGCTCCTGCCTTGTCAAGTGAAAAATTTAATTGTTTAACTGCCCAATAAGCTCTATGTTCTAACTCAACAGGTAGATGACATGCCTTGCCATAAACAACCCGATAAGGCGACATTCCAATGGGGGTCTTAAATGCAGTACGGTAAGCCCATAAGGCATCAGTAATCCTAAACGACCAGTCTTTACGATTAGGATTAACTGTTTTCTCTAATATACGTTTTATCTCCCTATTGGAAACCTCTACCTGACCACTAGTCTGTGGATGATACGGGGTGGCTACCTTATGTGTAATACCTTATTTTTCATCAAAAGCTTAAAAGGTCCATTACAAAAGTGCGACCCTCCATCACTAATTATAGCTCGCGGTGTACCAAAACGTGTAAGTATATTATTTTTCAAGAACTCAATCACAACCCTATGGTCATTGGTTTTACACGCAACCGCCTCAATCCACTTAGAGACATAGTCTACGGCGACAAGGATGTATAAGTTACCAAAATAATTAGGAAATGGACCCATAATGTCAATACCCCACACATCAAAGACCTCAACAATTAGAATCGGGTTCAAGGGCATCATATTCCTACGGGAAATGGTTCCTAATTTCTGGCAACGTTCACAAGTAACACAGTAACTGTGGGAGTTTTTAAACAAAGAAGGCCAATAAAATCCACACTGCAATATCTTAGAAATAGTCTTCTTAGCACTAAAGTGACCCCCACAAGCATGATCATGACAAAAGGAAATAATACTGGACTAGTCACTCTCAGGTATACATCTCCTAATAATCTGGTCTGGACAATACTTAAATAAATAAGGATCATCCCAAAAGAAGTGCTTGACCTCGGCTAAAAACCTAGAACGATCTTGCTTACCCCAATGTTGGGTCATTCGACCAATAACAAGATAATTCACTATATTTGCATACCAAGGTGATTGGGAAACAGAGAACAATTGTTCATCAGGAAAGCTATCCCTTATATGAAGGGAATCATTAGGGGAACTAACAATTAGCCTAGACAAGTGGTCTTCTACTACATTTTCTGCACCCTTTTTGTCTCTAATGTCTGGACAAAATTCTTGTAATAAAAGGATCCATCTAATCAATCTAGGTTTGGTATCCTTCTTAGACAAAAGGTATTTCAGAGCAGCATGATCAGTGTAGATTACGATCTTAGAACCTAAGAGATAGGATCTAAACTTGTCTAAGGAAAACACAATGGCTAACAGTTCCTTCTCGGTAGTGGTATAGTTCATCTGGGCATCATTCAGAGTTTTTCTAGCATAGTAAATCACATGAAGTAACTTATTTTCTCGCTGACCTAGCACAACACCAATAGCATAATATGAAGCATCGCACATGATCTCAAAGGGTAGGTTCCAGTTGGGTGCCTGGACTATGGGGGCGGTAGTGAGTAAATACTTAAGCTTCTCAAAAGCCTCTAAACAAGCATCATCAAAGACAAACTTAGCATCTTTTGCAAGCAAATTGCAAAGAGGTCTAGAAATTAAGCTAAAATCCTTAATGAATCGACGATAAAAACCTGCATGCCCTAAGAACGACCTAATATCTTTTACGGTTTTTGGGACCGGTAAAGTTTTAATAAGGTCAACTTTGGCTCTATCTACCTCTATACCCTTCGAAGATACGATATGCCCTAGAACTATTCCTGAATGAACCATGAAATGACATTTTTCCCAATTCAGCACTAAATTCTTTTCCTTACACCTAGTCAAAACTAATGACAAATGATGCAAGCACTCATCAAAAGACGAACCAAACACTGAAAAATCATCCATAAAGACCTCTAAGAACCGTTCTACCATGTCAGAAAATATTCTCAACATACAACGCTGAAAGGTCTCAGGGGCATTATGATGAGTGCCAAATATTGCATATTCATACACCTTTTCATTGGCACTTAACTCATCTTTCGCGCTTCAAAGGCATATATTATCCCAAATTCTGCATTCTTACCATCTTCAAGAATAAATATTTGTATTAATTAATTTTGTGTTTTTAAGTACTAAATAAAGCTTGGAAGAATTGAGAAGACAAAAGAGAAGAAAGTTGGAAGCGTTGCAACCCGCTCGCGCATCAGTGGAAACCTGTTTACAAATTCATGGGATTAAACAACCCATGATCCAAAACCCAAGACCCAAATCCATTTCCACCTCACCCCCATTGGATTCTTTCCAAAACATCCACCTCACCCCCATTGGATTCTTTCCAAAACATCCACCTCACCCCCATTGTATTCCATTCTATCCATCAATTAAGAAAACATGTTTTGTTTAATTGTTGAGTGGTTGCTACAGTAAACTTCGAATCCCAAGTGTGAGAGAATTTTTGTGTATAAATAGAGAGGGTTGTTGTGTTGAAAACTCATCCAAGAATAGCTTGTTCATGTTAGTTTATCAAATTTCAATTTTGTTGTAATGTTCTTCATGTTCTAATTTCATTTACTAGGGTTTAGATGAAGCCCTAATCTCATTGGTATGTATTCATATCTTGTATCTTGTTCTTGAAAGTTTAGAATTGTTTAAAGATATAATTTAATCCAAGTTTTTCAACATCTTGCTCTCACAATGTATCCATTGTAGTTAGAATATCTCTATGTTGATTATGCTACAACTCATGCTTAACCAAATATTGATCTTTATATTAGTTGTGCTTAATTAGACAATTAATGCTTTGGAGAAATACTTTAGTTGTGATTAAATTATCCATTGGAGAAACACCTTAGTTATACGGTAGACTTGAATCTACTATAAGGACAAGAATAATATTACAAGTTGAATGCATATCATAGGTTATTGGTGGATTTGAATACCCTAGTATCCATATTATCATTGTTTACATATCTTGTTATTTGCATCTTTTACTTTTATTATTTCAGTCACTTGATAATCATATCGTCGTATCGACAAAATCAAACCCCTTTTGGTTACTCTCTGAATCAGGATTTAGAATTAACTTCTACACTCTCCAAGTCTCTGTGGTTCGACCTGTGCTTGCCCTGTGTTGCTTGTCGACACTGTGCACTTGCAGTTTATACATAGAAGTAGGTATCTTTCCGAGCCTACCACATTACATAGCCCGAAAGGCATGCGTCTATACGCAAAGGTACCAAAGGGACATGTAAAAGTGGTTTTATCTTGGTCTTCTGGGGCAATAGGAACCTGATTATAGCCGCAAAATCCATCTAAAAAGCAAAAATGGCTACGGCCAGCTAATCTTTCTAGCATTTGGTCGATGAAGGGAAGGGGAAAGTGGTCCTTCCTAGTGACCTTGTTCAATTTTCTATAGTCAATACAGACACGCCAACCCGTGGTCATTCGGGTTGGGATAAACTCATTGTCATTATTCTGGACTACAGTAATACCTGATTTACTGGGAACAACCTGAACGGGGCTGACCCACTTACTGTCTGAAATAGGGTAGATAATGCCTGCATCTAACATCTTAAGAACCTCGGTTCGAACTACTTCTTTCATATTAGGTTTCAGTCAACGTTGCATCTCCCTAAAAGGTTTGGTATCTTCCTATAAATAGATCTGATGCATACAAACAGTAGGACTTATACCCTTAATGTCTGCTATGGTCCACCCTAAAGCTTCCTTGTTATTCTGAAGGACGGTTACTAGCCTATTTTCCTGATCACTATCTAAGTCGGATGCTATAATCACAGGTAAAGTTTCAGATGGGCCTAAAAACACATACTTCAAGGTATCTGGTAATGGTTTAAGGTCCAATTTAGGAGGCTTTTCCAACGAAGGAACTGGGGTAGCCTCAGAAACGGGTAGAGGTTCGAACTTAGGTTTCCATCCATTACTAGTGTCTATCAAAGAGGTTGAATCTAACAAAGTATTCACCTCATTAATCACATCATCATCATCAAAATCAATCCCAAAGTGAGCTAGGCATTTCTCTAATGGATCTTCCATCAAAGTGTTTGGTAATGACTCCTCGACTAATGTTCCTATCATGTTCACCTCTTCTATGATCGAGTCATCTAGTTCAGAGGGTAGATTACTAATATGAAAGACGTTCATCTCAATAGTCATATTACCAAAAGACAAATTCATAATACCAGTTCGACAATTAATGATCGCATTAGATGTAGCTAAAAACGGGCGACCTAAAATTACCGGTATCTGGTTCTATGGGTCAGGGACAGGTTGGGTATCTAGGATAACAAAATCCACTGGATAAATAAACTTGTCTACCTCTATGAGAACATCCTCGATCACACCCCGAGGAATTTTAACGGACCTATCAGCTAAATGAAGAGTCATCTGGGTAGGTTTCATCTCACCAAGTCCTAGCTTAAGGTACACATGGTATGGCAATAAGTTCACACTGGCTCCTAAGTCAAGCAACACTTTCTCAACACGGTATTTACCTATTGTACAAGCAATGGTAGGGGACCCTGGGTCTTTGTACTTAGGAGTAGTGGTATTCTAAATAATAGAACTCACGTGACCAGCTAGGAAGGCTTTATTTTGAACACTGAGCTTACGCTTCCATGTACACAAGTCCTTAAGGAACTTGGAATAAGCGGGAATCTGCTTAATCGCATCTAACAATGGTAGTGTAGTACCAGAATATCGCCACAACGATATTCTCATAATAAGAATAACGCTTTCACGAGAAGGTCAAATATTCCTATAAGTATAAATGACATTATTCACGAGAGTGTCGTGAGGATTCTTCAGCAACATTTGGCGAGCGTCACAGGGAAGCATCATAATAGCTGACGATTGAAGAGACATGTTATGAGAGTGTTGTTTCACGAGGATTACAAAAGTCGGCGAAGATTAATATTGAAAATACCACGATGAGATCGCAGAATATATCCGAAAGAAGGGGAAAACTTAGCTGTCACCCACAATGTAATTTCCTATATAAAGGATTCAAGTAAGTCCAGATGATGATGATGTATTTTTTAGAGTTGAGAAAATCTTGAGGAGAGAGAAACTCCAGAAAAGAAAGTTGTAATTCTGAGTTTGAATATTTTTCTGTAAACATTTCTAAGATCTAAATAATAAAAGTGTCGTTTAATTCTTTAATCTTCAACTAGTTTCACTTAGATTTTTATAGGATCTTAATAGGGGTGTAGTGTGGGAAATCCTGCTACTACATTTTGGCGCCGACTAAGGGGAACGTTGAATTAGCAAAATCGAAGAAAAGGTAAAAAAGAAGACAGGAATTATTCAAGATCAAGGAAACTTTGAAGAAGATTGGTGAAATATTTAGAAGAAAAATGATTAGAACTAAAGAAAATTGTAGGAAATTGAAGTATGAATTAGTGTCAAGAGAAATGATCGATAAATTTCATGAAAATATTAAGGAGAGAATACATAAACGTGATTTTGAAGGAAGAAAAATTATGATGGTAGAGAAAACGCCATTATTAAAGAATTGGGAAAAGCAGGAAATTACATTTACAACAACAGAAGTTTTAGAAGAAAATCTAGATCATACATCTCCTTTGGTGATTACGGTACCCATGATACCAATAAGGAAGGAAAAATCAATAAAATCTTTAAAAAAATGGGCTATAAATAGAACTCTAGTTGACATAGGAAGTTCTGTGGATATAATGTTCTATCATGCTTTTAAGAAAATGGGGTATAAGGATGAAGAAATGTCTATTTCCTCATATCATATTCATGGTTTCGGAAAATCTATAACAAAACCAAGAGGAGAAATAATAGTACGATTACCACTTGGAGAAATTGAAACACAAGTAACACTATGCGTGGTGGATATGGAATCACCATACAACATGATATTGGGAAGACCGTGGATACACGCAATCAAAGCTGTAGCGTCAACCTTACATCAACGCATCAAATTCCTAATGCCTAGCGGAATTGGGGAAATTAAAGGAGATACAGATCTTGCAAAGACATGCTATCAAATTGAAGTAAAAAGTTGTGAAGAACGTCCTAAGCAACGAAAAGCTCGCAAAAAATTGATGAGAGAAACAAGAAAAGAAGAAGAATTTAAAATCTACATGATAAGAGCAAAAGAGGGAAAAGGGATACCCAATGAATTTTCGCGAGAAGGAGATGAACGTGCGAGAATCATAAAAACACCAGCACCAGAAGCCAGTTACACTGCAGCTGAACCAACAAAAGAAATAAATGTTGGGAGTGAAAAAGAACCTAAAATATTGAAAATTGGGACTAGAATGGAGATAGACGAGGAAGAAAGAACTATAAATCTTTTGCGAGAATACAAAGACATTTTCGCGTGGAGCATGGATGAAATGCCAGGGATAGATCCATCGGTAGCATGTCATAGATTAGAAATCAACAAAAATGTAAAGCCGTTCAAACAGAGAATAAGAAAAATCGCAATAGCATACCATTCTCAGATAGAAGAAGAATTACAGAAGATGCTTGATGCAGGAATAATAAGGCAAGCAAAGTATCCAGAGTGGATTGCAAATATGGTGGTGGTCCCAAAAAATAATAAAGGAATAAGAATTTGCATAGATTTTACTGATTTAAATAAAGCTTGCCCTAAAGATAGTTTTCCACTACCAGATATTCCTCAAATGGTTGAGTCAGCAGCGGGAAATGCAAGAATATCTTCGTTAGATGGGTATAAAGGATACAACCAAATCCCTCTCGCTGATGAAGATCAAGAACATACTGCATTTTTTGCTCCAAGAGGGTTATATTGTTATACAAAAATTCCCTTTGGATTACGAAATGCTGGTGCAACATACCAAAGAATGGTGGAGAAGGTATTTGCAAAGTGGATCCACAAAACACTGGAGGTATATGTAAATGATATGTTGATCAAGAGCAAGGAAGCTGAAGATCATGTACAAGACTTGAAGGAGATTTTTGAACAAATGCGGCAATTTAATATCAAAGTAAATCCTGACAAGTGTACTTTTGGAGTGACTTCAGGAAAGTTTCTGGGGTATATTGTATCAAAATAAGGAATACAAGTTGATCCAGAAAAAGTGCAAGCGATTCGCGATATGCCCACACCAGCTACAGTAAAAGATGTGCAAAAATTGAATGGGCTGTTAGCCTCGTTAGGAAGATTCATTTCGCGATCCTCTGATAAATGCAAGCATTTTTTCGATATACTCAAAAGGGGAACAAAATTCAGATGGACAGATGAATGTGAGAAGGCCTTTCAGGGAATAAAAGAGCATTTAATGGATATAACCATTTTACGTAAAGTGAACCAGGAGAAGAGTTATTAATTTATCTCGCGACAACGGCATATGCGCTAAGTGCGGTATTGCTGCGAGTAGATGCTGGGATAGAGAAGCCAATTTACTATATTAGTAAAACATTCAATTCAGCAGAGAAAAATTATTCAAAGATTGAGAAGTTAATCCTAGCATTGGTACATGAAACTTTCAAGCTTCGCATTTACTTTCAAGCACATAAGGTCAAGGTGTTAACAAAAGTGCCAATTGAATCAGTAATGAAGAATTCAAAAAGATCAGGAAGAGTAGAAAGATGGAATGCACAAGTGGGACATTTCGATATCAAATATGAAATTCTATCCTCGCCAAAATCCCAAGTTATCGCAAATTTCTTAGCTGAATTTCCTTTGGAAAATGACGAAGCTGTGGAAGAAATGATGGAGGCAGAAGAAGAACATGGAGATCCAAAAGAATTATTGACAGAACCCAATAGATGGGAGATATTAGTGGATGGATCATCTAATGGAGAAGGAAATGGGATTGTAGTTGTTTTTATTTTACCAGAAGGAGAAAAAACAGCTTTCTCATTCAGGTTAGAATTTACATCCACTAATAATGAGACAGAGTATGAGGCTGTTATCCACGCTTTGAAATTTGCAATAGAAATGAAGTTGGAAAATGCTAGAATTACAAGCGATTCTCAATTGGTTATTCATCAAATAACTGGAGAATATATAACAAATGAACCTTCTTTAAAGAAATATAAGAGACTCGTGGAAGAATTATCTGCGAGAATTCCAAAGATAAAATAGAGGCACATATTAAGGAAAGATAACCGGCTTGCAGAAGCTTTTGCTTTCATATCTAGCATGATGACAAACCCACTTGCGAGATGCATAAAAATTCAAACACTCTTATTACCTTCAGTAAATAAAGAAGACGAAGATGTGGATGGGAATTCTGTCGAAATTGACGAAGAAGGAGAGAAGGATGTGATGATTGTAGAAAATGGCGAAATAGAAGCAAAAGAGAGGAACAAAGATTGGCGAGCAGAACTTCTTGCTTATTTGGCGAAAGGAGAAACTCCAAGAAATAGATTGGAGGCACACAAGCTAAGAAGTAGGGCAACTAATTATGAATTAAGAGACGGAGTGTTATATCGCAGATCTTTTAATGGACCATCTCTAAGATGTTTGACAAGGGAGGAAGGAGAAAAGGTGTTAAAAATGCTGCATAGTGGAGATGTTGGTAATCATAGCGGAGGCAGATCTTTGGCATATAGAACGAAGATGCAAGGGTATTACTGGCCTTACATGCATGAAGATGCGAAACAAAATTCAAGGCGTTGTGAAGAATGTCAGCGATTTGGAAAAAAGATACATGCACCAGGAGCACCACTATCATCCTCAACAAGTGTATGGCCCTTCGGAAAATGGGGATTAGATATTGTGGGACCATTTGTGCATGGATCTGTACAAAGGAGATACCTCATTGTGGCTACAGATTATTTCACAAAATGGGGAGAAGTAAAAGCAGTACAACATATTCGTGATAAAGATATTTTCACATTCATATTCGAGAATATCATCTGCAGATTTGGAATACCATCGCAGTTGATGTCTGATAATGGAAAGCAATTTGAAGGACAAAACATAGAATTACTACTCAATGCATTTAAGATAAAGTGTGGAAAATCTACTCCTTTATACCCACAAGCAAATGGTCAAGCTGAGGCAACTAATAAAACGATCGCAGATATTCTGAAAAAGAAATTAGAAGGGTATCACAAATCATGGTATGAGCAAGTACATAATGCAATATGGGCCTACAACACCACTAGAAGAGAGGCTACTGGAATGTCACCCTTTTGTTTAACATATGGGGTTGAAGCTGTATTACCAACAGAAGTTGCTATTCCTACAACAAAAAGAGAAGCGTGGGAAAAGAATTTAAGTGATGGTATGATTTTACATAAACTAAATGAATTGGAAGAAAAAAGGGAGAAAACTCTACAGCATATGGAAAACTACCAGCGAAGGTTAGCTCGCGAATACAACAAACGTGTCAAAAAACGGGAATTCCAAATTGGTGATTTAGTTCTGCGAGAGACACCGAGATATCAGCGAGAGAATGGTGGAAAATTGGCGAAAAAATGGGACGGACCTTACTTAATTAAAGAAATAATTGGAAATGGGGCATACAAATTAATGGATCCTGAAGGAAGAGATGTTGGCCAACGACTTGAGAGACCATGGAATAGACTATTTTTGAAAAGGTATTATCAGTGACAAATACTGTAAGGTCAGAAATATTGGCATAATTAAAGGTTATTATCAGTGACTACTTTACTTTAAAGATTACGCGAGCAATATCGCGAGAAACGCGAATGAAATTTCGCAGAGATTAAGAGAATGGGACAAACCTTTATGGCGTGCAACTTAGTTCGCGAGTACAATTTCGTAAGAGGCAAATGTAAGACCTACAAGCACGTTATAAAGGGGGTATCTCTTTATATGATTCAGGGATAAGGTTATACCGCTACTGGAACCTGAGTCATACAGATGTATGGGTTAAAGAAAACCTATCCGGGAGAGAGATCTTGGATTTCCAACTTTATAAGGTTATACCCTGGTTGGACGACTGAGAGTCTCTTCCAAGAAGTGCAGAGTATGACCAAGGCGCCGAGGTACACGGTTTAGCCAAGGGTGCCCGGGACGGACGAACCTACCTGGCCATCTTTGGTAAGTCTTGGCTACAATGCACTTGGCCTGAAGAAAACCCCACCTAGGGTGAAGTCTTGTAACTATAAGCCATATAGGTAAAAAGGACAAGAGGCTGCGAAAACAACTAGTTGTTGGTAAATCTGGATGGGAGGAGCTAGTCTTGTATGGCCGATGTGCACTCCTTGAAGGGGCAACCAGGGGGAAGATAAGGGCGGCACCCTCCATTAGGGACCTGATAAGTGTCTTAAGACGGCAATGTCATGGGGCTCTAAGATCGCAAGATCATTTAGGCCTGTCATATTGTCGCGTAAATTATACAGAGGCAAAAAGCCAAAAGAGAAAAAAGTTAAGATGAGATCAAGGGGTTTTTACACGAAAATGTGAAGACGTCCTGCGATTTCATCGCAAGACGGCAATGTCACGAGGCTTTGTTTTTGCGAGAAAACTTAGACTCATCATATTGTCGCAATATAATAAAGAAATACAGATAAGGCAAGATCAATGGGTCAATACATGAAAGTGTAAAGACGTCCTGCGATTTTGTCGCAAAAAGAAAAAATTGGCAAAATAAGACCTTTAATTAGGAAGGCAAAATAAGACCAATAGAATAATCTCAAAAATTAATTCTTCTTTGTTAAGCATGCAGGGAAGATTTCTTTATCACAAGAAACAAGTTGAATTCAACAAGTCTCAAGAAATTTAATGAGGAGGCAAGCAAGGGAATAAATATGTAGAATTTCATTAAGTTTCTTGAGAATATTATAGTTCAAAAAGGGTTATATCATTTGCGAGAAAGAAGAAGAAAAAAGAAATTAAAAATAGCACTCAAGCTTCAAGCAGTAGTCTCGCCAGATTTGGAATTGTCAGGATTGTTATCATCACCAATATTTCCTTCATCGCGAACATCATCGCCATAGTTCTTTTTGTTACGATCTTCTCCTTCCTTTAGAGGGTTTTCTTATTTTCCTTGATCATCTTCTTCTTCAGCGTCTTCTTCAACATATCCTTCAGAAGATGGATATTCTAAATCTTTGTCCATAGGAAGAGGGACTTCATCATCGTCAACTTTCAAAGGTGGAACGGATACAGGAGAAAGAGAGTTGGAGATCAAAATTTCGTTCACAAGAACTTCAGCACTGAGATGAACTTGGCGAAGGAAACCTTTGTCACGATTTCTGATCTCTATATTCTTGAAATACTCAAGATAATCAATTCTTCTTTCTGCTTTATCACGAGTTTCTAAAAGGTTGAGAAGAAGAGTCTTGTTTTCTTTGCGAACACTGTCCAGCTCCTTAGTAAGATTGGAGACAGTGGAATGAAGGCTTTTTTCATATTCTGCGAGCAACAAAATAATGAAAGGTTATAGAAATATAACATAAATTGTGACAAGGGAAATCAACAAGTGAGGCAGTCATAATTGACTACCTTCTTTTTGCGAAGTTAAGTTTTGGATTAATGAAAAGAGGCAGTTCTCCCATTGATTCATAGCATCATCAAATTTGTCGCCAACCATGCCTTTTATACGAGATTTCATGTTCTCTTCTTTGGTGCGTAAATATGAATTTTCTTTTGACAATAAGGAATGAGATTCCTTTAATTGGGAATATTCATCTCGAAGCTTGCTGGCATTCAAACTAAGAGTTAGTCTACCCTTGATAAGTTTGTTTATTTCAGCGGCAGATGATTCAGTTACTTCGTCAAGTTTATTTTTAAGAGAGCGGAGAGACTGCTTTTGGTCATCACATATCCTTTGAAGATTGTTTACTTTCTGCGAGGATATCGCCAACAAGCTTGATAATTTGTGTTTATCTTGAGATAAAGTTCTATTCTTGTCTGTCAAAGATTTTATAGACAAATTAGTCTTGGATAACGAATATGAGAGGCGAGTAACCTCGTTGTTTAGAAAACTGTGATTTTGCAATAATTGATTATTCTCATTCGTGAGATTTCTTATTTGATCAACTGAATATGTATAAAGATTATCTAATCTACTATGCTGGTCCATCCAAGAATCTCTTTCAATGCGAGCTTCATCAGCTATGGTTTCAGATTTAAGTTTTTTGATGAAACGATTTCGGTTGGAAACTAATATATAAACCAAGAATTTAAAGGGAAGATTAAGTACGAAGAATATGGAAATAGAATAAAAAGATAAAAGGACAGGGGAAAAAAGAAGCTTACTTTTTAGCTCATCAATCTTTTTAGCGAGATTCTCGCGATCCAGTACAGAGTTATTGAGCTTGTGATTTAGAGTTTCACATTCAGAAGTCTTATCTTGAAGACTTTTTCTCAAAGCAGCATTTTCATTCTCTAGAGAAGCTCATGAAACAGAATTGTCTGAGCCAAAATATTTGAGCAAAGTTTCGCAAACTCCGCTTTGGAGAGAATCAGTAGAAGAATCTCTAGCATTATTTAGAATGTTAGATAAAATTTTGAAAGCAACATCAATTCCTGCGATGGTCTCATTTGATGAGGGAAGGGATGTAGAAGGTGAAATAGAGGAAGTGGGGACAAGTTGATGATTTGAGTCATTAGCAATGGTTGTATCATCAGAAGGAGGAGTTTTCGGGAAAGTAACATTTGAAGGAAGTAAAGGGCTAGAGGGAATTTCAGGTATGATGGGTTCTGCAATTTGAATTGGGGAAGGACCAGTAGAGGCATTGGTAGTGAAAGCGAGCTTCTCGCCAGAAGAAGGAGGAAGATCAGATTGTACAGGTGTAGGTGAAGCTTTCGCAGATATTAAGGGAGGAATGACGAAATTACTTCCAAAGGTCTTATTTAATTGGCGAGATCTTTTAGGAGGATTAGCATTACCCTCGTTATTCTGCAAACAATAATCTAGATAAGAAACAGAGGCAACAATATTGTTATTAAGAAATAGAATGTGTTTCTTACTACCTTATTGCTCTCAGAATTTTCTTTCCTTTTTCCAGTTGGCCTCTTATGAATAATAGGTTTTTGAGTCGAGGATTGGGAAATAGATGCAGCTCCGCTGAAGAATACATAATATAAGGATATAAAGAATTAAGTAAGAGAAGATCGAAGAATATAAATAAAAAATTTTATCTAAGAAAATACCATTATCAAAAATATACCTCGAGGACTCCATTATTACAATAGCAGAAGAATGAGAAGGAGAAGAAGTTGCAGAACAAAAAGGAAAGAAACTAAGTAAAGAAGAAAGGGAGTTAAGAGAAGAAAACTAGAAATGAAATTCGACTCTTCCTTTTATAGGCAAAGAAGGGAGTAAATTATGTGAGACGTGTCAATACAAAAGGACAGATTTACAACACGTGTTAACAAAGAGAGCTGAATTAGCGGAATATCGCCGGAGAAAAAAGTTCAGATATTCTTGCGATAATTAAGGATTCTCATGATCGTTTCTTCTTCACAGAAAAGACATGAGAAGAGGCAAGATGTAGTACCATAATATCACCACAACAATATTCTCATGATAAGAACAACGCTTTCACGAGAAGGTCAAATATTCCTATAAGTATAAATGACATTATTCACGAGAGTGTCGTGAGGATTCTTCAGCAACATTTGGCGAGCGTCACGAGGAAGCATCATAATAACTGACGATTGAAGATACATGCTATGAGAGTGTTATTTCACGAGGATTACAAAAGTTGGCGAAGATTAATATTGTAAATACCACGATGAGATCGCAGAATATATCCGAAAGAAAGGGAAAACTTAGTTGTCACCCACAATGTAATTTCCTATATAAAGGGTTCAAGTAAGTCCAGATGAGGATGATGTATTTTTTAGAGTTGAGAAAATCTTGAGGAGAGAGAAACTCCAGAAAAGAAAGTTGTAATTCTGAGTTTGAATATTTTTCTGTAAACAATTCTAAGATCTAAATAATAAAAGTGTCGTTTAATTCTTTAATCTTCAACTAGTTTCACTTAGATTTTTATAGGATCTTAATAGGGGTGTAGTGTGGGAAATCCTGCTACTACAGGTAGGTTGATAGTTACCTGCTTAAAAACCTCCAATATATCATTAAAGTTGGACTCCCTCTTAGTTGGAACTAGCAGCTTGGGGAACGGGGCTCTAGGAACAAAGTCGGACTCAATAGGACCCTCATTGGTCTCATTAGAGACTCTATCAGTCTCCTCATCATTTTCTGGCTCAGCAGGGTGAACTAAAGCATGTTCACTATCAGGCATGGTTACCTTGTTGTCTACTACTCTGCCACTCCTCAGGGTTTTAATAGCATTCACATGTTCTGATGGTCTTCCACCTACTTCATGAACTCCTCTAGGATTGGGTTGAGTTTGACTAGGAAACTTACATTTTTCCCTCAAAGACTCATTTATATGACTAACATGGGTTTTCAACTCGGAAATAGCCTGAGAGTTAGCATAACCTATACTCTTACTTTCTTCTATCCCTTGCGCAACCATTTGGTTGATCTTTTCAGAGCTTTTAATAAACGAGGCGAGAGTCTCTTCTAAACTTGTGATCTTTTTATCCAAATGGTTTTGGAACTGGGGTTGACCTGAAGAGTTCTTAGCATAGCCAAAACCTGGGGGAGGCTGAGAATTACTAGACTGACCTTGATTATGGCCCTTAGACCAAGAAAAATTAGGATGGTTTCTCCAACCAGGGTTGTAGGTCTCTGAGTATGGGTCAAACTTCTGACGGTTCTCAAACCTAGCATTGTTATAGACGGCATGGGCTTGTTCTTCACTAATATGACCTTCCCAAAATGAGTTATCGGGCTCTATTCCACAACTAGAGACTTGAGAGGCTCTATTAGGTTCAACAAGGGACCTATTTTTAGACGGACCCATTTCCAAAGCTTCTAACCTTCTAGACAATGCAGCAAACTTAGCATCTGACTTGAAGCTTGTTTCTACCACATTGGTGCTACTTCTATTGACCAAGAGTCTTTTAGAGGGTTCAACACAAGGCTCCCACTGTTGGGATTTTTCAGCGATAGTTTCTAAGAAGGTAAAAGCATCATCAACAGTTTTATTAGTGAACTCACCAACGCACATAGACTCGACCATGGATTTAGTCGAATAGTCTAAACCATTATAAATAATCTCCACAAGTTTCATCTTATCAAATCCATGGTGAGGACACTGGGATAGGATATCATTTAATCTCTCTAAAAACCTATAAAGAGACTCTCCCTCTTGTTCCACACTAGCACTAATTTTCTGCCTAACAGCTGCAGTTTTATGCTTAGGGTAGAATTTCATATAGAAAGCTGCAATAAATTCCTGCCATGTTTCAATGGATTCAGATGGTAGGTTATTAAGCCAGGTCTTGGCTTTATCTCTCAAGGAAAAGGGAAACATCTTAAGTTTCAAGACTTCATCAGTAAGGTCTTTTATTCTAACTGTCCCACAAATTTTCTCAAAGTCCCTAATATGAAAATAAGGGTTCTCATCATCTTTTTCTAAGAATATATGGATCATCTGAAGAATACTAGGTTTTATCTCGAAATTAGCCGTATTGGCTGGCAATTTAATGCACGAAGCTCGGTTGGCCCTAGTTGGGAACATGTAATCTTTCAAAGTAGTCATTGCTGGCACAAATGACGTACTAGGGGTACTTTCCTCACAAAGAGACAGATTCTCTAAACTAAAGTTTCCAAAAACGGGGCTCTCAAAAGAAGAGTCTTCGAGCTCCCCGCCTTCACAAGAAGAACTACTAGGTTTGTCACTAATCAAACGACCTAGAGTGTTTCTTTTCCAAGCCCGTTCTCTAATGACCTCGAGCATACACTAGAAAATCAAAAGAAAAAGAAAAATCCTAAAAGGAAGGGAGGTTCTAAGCAAACACAAAGCAGGCTGACTCCACCAAAGCAAACCTAGAGATTTTTAGCAAACAAAAAGCATGATGGCTCCACTTAGATTGTTTTCTAGACCAGCTTCTAATCCTTCGAAATGGAATTCGTTACAATCTGAGCAAACCCTTCTGGAATCAATATGCGTTTAAGTAAGTTAAATAGAGGTGAGGGAAGATGCTGGAGCTTTGATACCCAAGGCCTCACCGCATTACAAAGCGGCGCAGTCACGCAATTAACTCACAGAAACTTTCATGAGCTTAGAAGAATGCTCAAAAGAGTAACCAATATTTTTCGAACGAGTTTCCTATTAAGCTCGTTACCCTATAGGTCTCGTTATATTCCAAATTTTAAGGCTTAGGTTCGCGTTAAGTTTCATTTTCCTAAGGCGGGAAAGAAAAGAACGGTGATGAAATCCAAACCCTTATCTTGTATGGCCAGTCCTTACCCTTTACTAGGAATTTAAAACAATCGTTTTCAGTTCCTCAACATATATGCAAACGAAGGAATACAATAACTCTCTAAAAGGATATTCGCGAGTTTTTCGACAAAATTACCTCCCGTATCAACCAATCAAGCTTCTGCTCATCCTTAGAAGATAAACGATTAGAAGAATAATTATCCCCCCATCCTTGTGATTGTTCACTTACATGCCCGTCATAAAATTGTTGACATGTATGAGAATATTCATATGGTTCCGTGGGATATTTATCATAGCCAAAAGATTGGTTTTGATTATACCCATGGGATGGTTGGTAGTTTTCATATGAATGAGATTGAAAACCATATTGATTAGTATAAAATTGATTACCACTTAGATATGATTGATCTTGTACATCGTACATGTTATTTCCAAATGGAAACATGACGATGATACAAAATATTTTTTTTTTAACTAAACCTAAAAACGGGCCCCTAGCTCAGCTGTTCATCCCCGGTCCCCAAAGTTTAATGCGCTCCAGGAGCTCCCAGGTTCGAGTCCCCAATGACGTAATATTGCAAGAATTAACATGGAAGGTAGTGTTAGTTTCCCCCCTTGTGACACAATCTCATCCCCCCCCCCCTCCCTCCGTTTCGGCTCCCTTAGCTAGGTTACCCATGAGGCTCGCTGGTAGGTTAGCACAACAACTTGTTCAATTAATGTAGTAGTATGTCGTTGGAGCTTAGCTTGTTAAGCTTCCAACTAGTTTCATGTAATAATATTTACCAGCAAACCTAAAAATAAAATAAAAATTATGCACATAAATCGTTTATAGAATTTTTTCCCTGTTCTAGACGGGTCATGAATACTATTAATCCATTATGAACACATAAAAAAAAATAACAGCTATAAGAAAAATCTAAAAACAAAAGATGATGGATATTTTCGGAGACCAAGATGATGGATATTTTCGGAGACCATGCACTACATTGTGCCAATGATGTAGGGTTGAAATTTCGACACGACTTAGTTCGTGATGTACTTGCTGACATATGTCTTAAAGCCGGGGTTGCAGTACGGAAAGAAGCCCCCTTGGGGTTTGTGTCAGACAATGACACTGCCTTAAGACTAGCAGATATTCTCGTCCTTAATTGGGAAAATGGACAAGACACGTGTTTTGATGTCACATGAGTTTCACCATTCACAGGTGGTGGTGTACGTACCTTCGTACCAGGGCAGGCCATATCTAATGCCATCTCGCGCAAACGCAGGAAATATTTGGATATATGTGCGGCTCGTGGTTATGGTTTCAGCATTTTCGCCTTCACCACGCTAGGTGAACTTAGTGACGATGTCACAGTCTTTTTGAAGAGGCTTAAAAACTGCTTTGCAAGACACGACATAAATGGCAAAGTGGGTAGTTATCTATTTCATAGGATAGGCATTGCTATTCAGAAGGGTGTGGGAGCTCAACTTGTTGCTAGACTCCCAACCAGTTTCTTGTAAGACCTATAGTATCCCTATAAATATCATTGAACAAAATAAAAAACTTAATAAAAAGTATTAAATAAAATTACTAAAATTAAAAGTAAAAATTAAAAATACTAAATAAAATTACTAAAAGTAAAAGTAAAAAGTAAAAAGTAAAAAATAAAAGTAAAAAGTAAAAAGTAAAAAGTAAAAATACTAAATGATTCTTCTTCTTCGTGTTTTTTTTCTTGTTGAATCCAAAAGTTTGATGATTCAATTGTACTTCTTCTTCTTTGTAGATTCAATTAGGGTTTTTTTAAGATTCGTATTTCCCAGTTTATAGAGTGTGAGTTGGTTGAATCAATGAGTTGAATTGATTAGGGTTTGTGTTGATTGAAAGTGGTGTTTCTCTGAAATGGGGTTTTCTTTATTCAGTTTGATAGTTGTGTGGTTTTGAAGGTAAATTCGTGTTGAGTTTTGTGGTTTGGCTTTGAGGGTTTCAATTAGATCTCCATCTTCAACTATATATTTCTTTTTGAATTAGGGATTTGAGTTCTTGTTTTTCCAGCAGTTGTGTTCAGTTTTTTGGATTTTGAGGCAACGGTGTTTTGTCAATTGCAGAACTGGTTGAATTAGGGTTGGGTTTTGTGGTTTGATTACCAGGGAGAAGGTTGATCAATTAGCTCTCATTCCTCAATAGTGCAAGGCGGTGGTTTTTCGTCAATTGAATATTTGGGTGAGTTTACAACCACCAATTGTTCTTCAAATCTTTAAAAGTAGGATTTTTCTGTGTAATTGAAGTTGAATTTGGGAAGGGTGTTGTGGTTTGTTTGCAAGGGAGAAGTTATCAATAGCTCTCAGTCCTCTGTGGTTTTGCATTTTATCTTGTTTTAGTTTGCATTGTGGTTGTTTATCCTTTGTGAAGGTTTAATTAGTGTTTAGTTATATGGTAATTTGAGTTTTCGTTGGTTTTGAAAACTTAAATTCCCATACACTAAACTCTAATTTTTAGTTTCGGGGAGCCTTTTTCATTCACTTGTTTTCCCAAATCCTTAGGCTGTTACTGTGGTTATTTGTTTTATACTAAGCATAATGCCTACAACACGATCTTCTAGATCATCATCCTCTTCTCAGGGTGATAATGGATCCCCTTCAGGGTCTGCTTCCACATCACAATCTGCATATGCAACAACACACGATGGTCGGGCTCATTGTCCATTTACTGGTTATGATGAATGTCATGATGGGATTGGGGGTAGGGGTAGGGGTTATGCAAGAAATGCAATTTACAGGCATATGAAAGATATGCATTTCCTCAATGAGGTGGCAAAGGAAACCTGCAGGGAGCCGATACGTACCAATATGGACCGCTACAATGCTTGGGAAAGGGTTTTGACAGATCTACATTTGTGGTTGTGCATTAAGTTCTTACACACACATGCATGGATGAAAGCGTGTCGTGATCCGAGTCATATTTGTGAAGTTATCAATGGACCTTTCAACGGCAATGGGGTTGATTTTCTTATACATGATACTGTGAAACCTCAACCTCAGATCCCACTAAATGTCGCAGATGATAATGATGTGATTTTCAATTGAAGTTGTAGTAAAGAGTTCGTTGAGACTTGTGAAGGCAAAGGATTTTAGATTTAATAAAACTTAAAAGTAAAGAAAACTTAGATTAAAATTGATTTCAAGATATTAGGAATAACCAAGACACTAGAATCCACTATTACACATGAATGAATGATATTGAATATTTCATAACTCTAATTAGCCTTTAAATCCTTTAATTCTTAATTCACAAATAATCAGGCAAATTCTCAAAAATTAATTATATCCCCTAAGCATAGATTATCTTAATACAAAGCATAACCTATCTAATTGAATCACAACAAATGAAGAAAATTATGCAAACAATTAAAAACTCTGCAAAAGCAGTGATTGAGTGAATTGTAATTAAATATTAGAGAAAATAAAATAGTTACCCATTATTCATGTGTAGATAGCTTCATCCATTGCCTTGATTAGTGAGAGAATTAGCCGCTCATCATGTTGGAAACACACTCAAAATTCATTATTATTGCTCAAAAATGGTTTACAAATGATGAAAAGAGTGAAAAAGTGGTGAAAATCAGGTTTGTAACAGTTATAAGTGTTGCAAACCGAGCTGTTACAAAGAACGATACAAGCTCTCCTTTTCTACGACCCACAGATGTGAGTCGTTTACACTGTAGCGTAAACGACGGTTTTCGGGAGTCTATTCTTCACGATCTTCAGTTTGCAGCAGCAGAGAATATTTTTTTCGCAACTTGATTTCGATTGCTCTATTGTCTCCCAAACTCTCCCAATATCTCCCTTCTGTGGTGCGCGAGTACCCTTTATATAGCCATAGACACCAAAAAATCTTTCTCCATAACTGCTAACAATCCTCCATTACTCGGTGATATTCTCATGTAGGATACGGGAATATCTTCCCTTTTTTATCTCCACCATGTTGTTTCCTATGGCAAGCATGCTTCTACACGTTCCTTATTGTTGCTGGAGTCATCGTACACGTACAAATCACGTTCAAAACTCATACAAACTCGTGAATATCTCTCCCATGCACGGACTGCCATGTTTTGAACTTATGGATTGTCTAGCCAAATATAACCGAAACCAACGACCATACCAACATTCTACAGTCATATCACGTCTGCCCATGAAGTTTCAGTGATTGAATCTCCCTCTAACCCAATCGAAATGTGATCGTCAAATCTTCCAGAAGTAGAGTTCGTTTTCCCGCCAAAACCAAAATTTGAAATGAAGAAGGTGGTGTGCCCCGATCCAAAGCAGTGGTGCCTTTAACAGCCGGGGTGCCCTTATCCAAAATGAGGGTGCCTTTAGTACTTTTCTCCCGGGGTCCAAATAGCACTTTTTGAGCAACTTTTTCCGCACAAGTGTAATTCTCCAATAACACTTAAACAAACATAAAAACACCAAAATTAGTACAAACATCGAGACTAACAATAGAGACACTGAGGACAATTCAGACAAAAAAAATGTGTCTATCAGATAACGCACCAGTTGAGGAGGCTGTGGGTACTCTAACTGTAGAGATGCTTGATATAATTTTTCAGCGACAAATCACAGCTACAATAAGTATTCCCCCACCTTGTGGACTGCAGTTTTCTAGAGCCCTGAAATCTTCACTAGATAATGTGATAGCTAAGCCCGCGGATCTATGTGCATGGTTGAATCTGTTATTGTTACCTGTCTGCACCTTGAACTTGTATATGCCTAAGAATTCCAATGAAGAACGTTCAGATACAAGGAAAATGGTACAGATAGCAGCCATAAACCAAGCACTTGCAGCTTGGAAGGAACCCTACGGCTGTTACAGTTTGGTGCAGAAAGTACTGGAGTTGTCCAAATCCAACCATCAGCAAAAGCGGCATACCAGAAAGGCGAAGGATGCTAATCTTGAAGCCTGTAGAAGGAAGCTAAGCTTTGGTCATTACACGGATACAATCTGTGTATTGTCATCCAATGGGGTTGCTCCATCTACACCTGACACCTTACATGAATTGCAACTGAAACATCCCTATGCATCTCCTCCAATCATTCATGCGGATAACCCCTTGTCAAATGCCTTATCTGTGGATTCTAAATGTGTTTTACAGGCTTTGAAGAGCTTCCCTAAAGGTACTGCATGTGGGAGAGATGGCCTTAAAGCCTAACATTTGTTGGATGCTCTAAGTGGTGCAGCAGCAGCTGTAGCGGATGACCTCTTACAGTCTATCGTGGGGGTTGTTAACCTATGGCTGGAGGGTAGATGTCCTGCCATTCTCGGTGAATTTGTCGCAAGTGCACCATTGACTCCTTTGCTCAAGCCAGATGGTGGACTGAGACCCATTGCAGTGGGAACTATATGGAGGAGATTATGTTCCAAGCTGGCTGCCACTTTGGTATGCAAAGATTTGACTTCATACATTGGCAATCATCAGTTTGGTGTTGGGATACCATGTGGTGGGGAAGCCATCCTACACTTAGCAAACAAGCTTGTGGAGATGAAAGGAAGATAGGATAATATGACCATGATGCTCGTAGACTTTACCAATGCATTCAATATGGTGGACATGACAGTCTTAGTCAATGAGGTTCGTTCCAAATGTCCTAGCATCGCAAGGTGGGTTGAGTTTTGTTATTCCAAGCCAGCTAGATTGTATTATAATGATACAGTACTATCATCTATAATTGGAGTCCAACAAGGTGACCCATTAGGGACACTTCTTTTTTCCCTTATACTTCATCCACTTGTGATGCAGATTTCAGCTGAGTGCACTCTCGACCTTCATGCATGGTACCTCGACGATGGCACCATTGCAGGTGATACAATGAAGGTTACAAAAGCCCTCAATATAATCCAAGCCGAAGGTCCTTCTATAGGGTTGCACTTGAATGTCAGTAAAACAGAGATATTCTGGACAACTATTGATCCAAGAAGAGAAGTCCATGGTGTTTTCCCTTCTAATATTAGCAGGCCCATTCATGGTATGAAATTACTTGGAGGGGGCATGAGTATAGACTTGCAATACTGTAATGCCTTGATTACAGGTAGAGTTGAGAAGATTGTACATTTGATGAACTCCATTAAGAAGCTAAAGGACCCACATAGTGAATTGCTTCTCTTGTGTAATTGCACTAGGGTGTCCAAGATGTATTTCACGTTGCGTACGACTTCTCCCTTATCTTTGCAGTCTGCCACAGCTTTATTTGATACTCATCTGGTTCAATATTTGATGCATTTGGTGGTTGGTGATGGTGCTGGATTTGGGAAAATACAACAGAGAATGGCTACGCTGCCCATTTAAGATGGTGGATTGGGAGTGTACACTATGGCAGACACATCTAGGTACTGTTATCTTGCTTCATGTGCTCAAACACAGAAATTGCAGAACACTATGTTGCAAAGTGCATCCATTTCAAATTCTGTTCAGAGCTTCCATCACGCATTGCAGGCGTACATCCAGGTTTGTGGCTTTCAACCTTCTGATTTCAATATTAATACTGCTGCCCCCCATTTCATGAAGTCACTGGCGGCTCATTATTTTGCTGTAATCAAGAAGGAATTGCCCATCAAATATTTATTATCTGCAAGAGATGTTGCACTCTGGCAATGTAACAAAGCTGATCATGCTATGGATTTTCTCAAGGCTATACCCATTCAGGGCTTGAACCAATCTATTGGGCCTCGACAATTTTGTGCAGTTTTGAGCTACAGATTAGGTATTCCCATTTTTGCAACTGATAGTTTATGTCCTTTTTGTAATCGGGATATGGACATATATGGTGATCATGTTGTTCATTGTGCCAGGGAAATTGGTGGTAAGTATCGACATGATATGGTACGTGATACTTTGGCTGACATTTGTTATAAAGCGGGTGTTGCAGCTCGTAAAGAGTTCCGTATGGGTTTCTTATCTGACTCGGTTAAAGCTTTGAGGCCTGCAGATTTGTTGGTTTATAACTGGGATAATGACCGGGATGTTTACTATGATGTCACAGGTACTTCTCCATTTACCAGTGCTCGAACCACCTCCTTTACCCCAGGCCAAACAATTTATGAGGTAGTCACTCGCAAGCGCAATAAGTACTTGGACAAGTGTTTAGCACACGGATATGAGTTCGGGATGTTGGCTTTTTCCACTCTAAATTAGGTGATGATACTTGTGTTTTTTTGAGAAGGTTGAGGAACTATCTTGCTAGTCAAGATGCAAATTGTAAAGTAGGCGGGTCTATTTTTCATAAAATAGGTATTATTATTCAAAAGGGAGTCGGTGCCCAGATTGTTGCTAGGCTACCAACACTCTCGGTGTAAAAATCTGACTTTGTTTTCCTTTCATAATAATAATAAAAAAAATATAATAATAATATAAAAAGAAAAGTAAAAGTAATAATTATATATAAAAAAGTAAAGTCATGATTATATAATATTTATATATAAAACAAAAGTAAAAGTAATAATTATATATATAAAAAAGAAAAGTAATGATTATATAATATTTATATATAAAAGCAAAAGCTAAAGCTAAAGCTAAAAGTAATAATTATATAATTATTAAAATAAAATAAAACAACTAAAATCTACCGACTACTCCCGGCAACGCCGCCAAAATTTGGTGCGGATCGTTTACGCAACAAATTAATTACACCTTTCCACACAATTAACTGGTAATATAATGACAAATAGTTCGTTCCCACGAAGAGCAGGGAGTTTTTAGGTGTTTTAAAAAAGTAACTAAAAGGGGGTTTTTAGATTTTTTTTAAAAGAAACTAATAAAACGAAAATAGTAAAGATTGATTTAAATTAATATGGAGAAAGATGACTAGGGAATCATTCGACGTCACTGAACCGAAGCCTAATTAAATGCAAATTTATTTCTTGTTGAACTTATATTGTTACCAACCGTAGAATAGCAATAAGCTCTGTTATCCCCCGGATTCCTACATCCTTCGGATACAGAAGCGCTCGACTACCAGATTCTATCCAACCAACCCACCAAGAATAAGCTCTCAAGGTGTAAATTAGTCGAATGCTTTACACTCTGTGAATCAGGTTGATCCTAGCATCAGACGCATAAGCTCGGTCTACTTACTAGTGTTATCTTTACACACAATTGCTTAACAAAATCCCTCTATCAGCTCTTGCGATTTACTACCTGTGTAAAGAGCTGATGTGACAATTACACGTATCACACAACCCTAAACTAGTAGAAGAAATATTAATTGGTAATTTAATTGATCATTTTAAATAACCCCTCAATATTCTTAGAAACTTGAAATAAACATTGTTAAAGAAAATACTGCTTCATGGTTTAGGATTTTGAAATCATCCTTAATCAATTAAAAGTTTAGCTACTCATAATTAAAAGTACTAACAAATAAATAAAGAAGAAGGAATTAAAATAAAAGTTAAAGATAAAAGCCCAGAGTGAAAGCCAGGAGCTCCCACTCTGTTTCTCTCTTCTCTCGCAATACGAAAATAAAAGACGAATTGAATGAAGAAGTTGTAAAGGAAGAAGTTCTCATTTTCGTCCCTCTCCAACTCGATCTCTATTTATAGGAAAATTTCACCAACTCTCCGCCAAATCCGGTCTGAAAATGCTGAATGAAAATTAAAAGGAGGCTAATAAAAATCTTCTTTATTGTCCTTTTGCGGCGCGTCTTGTTGCACCGTGTTTCTTTAAAAGCTGCTCCTACCAACGACTTTCCTCGTCCTTTTCATTACACGTGTCCCGCATGCAAATATCTTCTCCATTATTAACTCGACCCACGCCATTGTTTTATAAATTTGAATCTTCTGATTTGTACGAAAGTAGAAACTAGACGGTCCCACTAATGACGTCATCAAAACAACTTCTTTGGTAACCATGGTAGCATCATTTTTCCATTGTCAAGCTTGGATACCACGAATTTATGGAAATCGAGCTATCACCCAAGATTCCTATCGTCCCCGGGAATCTAGTGATGTATTCAAAATCGAAAATCATCGTTGATCAAATTCATCACCATCGTGATCATCATGATGATCACCATTAAAAACAATTCATATTCTTCATGTTCTTAATAAGGAAGAAGAAGATGTGCCCTTAGTAATAAGTCAAGTGCCTTTAGTATTTCCCTTGACCTTGACTGCCCCTTAACGAACAGTGAGGATGCCATTAGCACGTTCCTTGGAGATTGACCATCTTGACCTTTAGTCTTATGAGTTTTTGTTTTGCTCATAACTTCTTCATGCGAACTCAGAATGACTCCGTTCTTTCGCCATTGCCTTTGCCTTTGCCTTCTCGTCCTCTACAAAATGAAAAGTAGAAATCTCGTATTTGAAATAATTTCAATTGGTCTTTGGACCTTCTCTATTTTTAGCTAGCTTCTTTTATTGCACAATTAAGCGCAAATTCACTTCTTTTTGGATTATTCACCTAATAAAACACAAATAAGAGAAAACAAGTGTAACATACAATAATTTGCAAGAAAATCAACAAATACTAGCATGGAATTGACACCAAATATATGTGAAATATGCACTTATCAAATTCCCCCACACTTGGCATTTGATAGTCCTCGAGCAAACAAACTAACCTAAAACAAAACAAATCTCTGTCGTTGAGAACCCGGTTGCACTTAGCATGTGAAACAAGCCTTTAAACCCCTAAGCGTCCCTAGTGGACGAGTTATAGTCTTGTGAGGGCTTACGACAGGTATTCCCACAAAACCTTCTCCAACTTCAAAGCGTTCCAGCGTCCTAAGCATCCAAAGAGTTATGAGGACATAGAGTTTCTGCATGCTAGTAATAAGAAGTTAGAAATACCAAAGAACATATTCTCATTCTTAAATGTTGAGTGAGAAATAATCACACCATAATAAGAGAACGCGTGTTTGAGAGCGACCAATAAGCATTTCGCCTCGACTTCTGCCTCACTTAAAAGGATTTTATGATAATTGCACTCAATATGACATCTTTTTTATGGGTCTCACATGTGTGCAGGTAGGAATGAAGACATAACTCCTACACACGTTGAATGGTGGGAAGGAAACCTTCCGAATTATTTCTGGAGACCCCACAAAATCGTGGGAAATAAAAGACTTTTCTGATGATCTCTAAGAAAGGAAATCAACCACTATAGCAAGGATGGGAGTACTTACCGCCTTCACATCTGATTGCAATGATGATAACACCACTCTCATAGCATCCAATAGAAACGTCGTCTTCAACTCGTCTTCTTCATCTTCATGGTCTGCGTATTTGGCTTCAACTGTTGATGATAAACTTTTGAACTTCATAAAACTTTGACAATTTGTAATTATTTTCCTCTATTTCCTTGTTGCTTGAAAACTTCTTCATATATTTTAATTCTACATGGCTTTATTGATGAAATAAATCCTAAATGCAAATCTTTTTAGAAATGCAAATAAAAATTTCATATAAAGATCCATCAAAATACATAAAAATTAGGATAACAGATTACATAGTAGGCAAGCGAGCAACAAGCTGCACCGCAAGCCCTTTTTGAATTGCGAAACCTATCCTCTTAAATACAAACTCTCTTGACCCGGGAGTCATGACATTACTGTGCATGACTTTTTGGACTCTCTTGAGAAGTCCCACCGCCTCAGGAGCCAAAAAACCAAAAGTATCAAAAGCATGTCCATTATCAATGCAAGCTTTTTCGTGCTTCGCTATCTTACCTGAAGCAGCTCGCAATGCTGCTTGCCCAACTGTAGAGGTGCCATGCCCAATGCCAACTAGCAGAGAAACCCCAGTGAGGTCAACACATGCATGTTTGCCATTATCCCATCCAAAAATAAGAACGTCTGCTGGCTTGAGCGTTGATCTCCCTTCAAGTGGGTTTTTCAAAAAGTTGACAGGCTCTTCCTTCTTTGCTGAAATGCCAGCTCTCCACAATACGTCATACAAGATATCTCTCACATGATCATGTTTGTATTTAAAACCAGGATCTACCTTGCAATGTACTGCATGTTCCCCATACGTGTCCAGACATCCAGTGATGCGGCAGGAAAGTGTGTATCCGAAGGGTACAAAGGGATCACCAGCCTGTATTTTAGAATTGACATATGAGTTAAATTAAATTAACATGGCCTTGAAAGAAGTATTTTACCATTTGAGTCTTCATAACTTGTAATGTCTTCGTATCAAAAACTTCAATAACTCTCATCTTTTGATTTTCTCTGCTCTTGTAAATAAGTCTTCATACTCAGATATAGAATTCCGCTCCTTGTATTGTTGCTTAAAAACCTTAAACGTTTTCAAATTTCCTTGTAGATTTTGATGTGGCTCCTTTGTTGATGATGTGTTTCTATGGACCTGTTGTTGGAAAGAGAGAATGGTGTTAACTGCAAATCAAACTACAAGAAGGAGGTTTTCATCTATAGACGTCACCCTCATGATTGACAAAATTAGCACTCAAGAGATCAAAAATAGTGCTGAAAATGGTGCGAATTTGGGTAGCTTACCATTCTACCCGGAATTTACGTACGGTGACACACACTCAAAAGAAATCTCTTTAGTCAGCTACAAAGAAAATTTGGTCTGGTGCCTCTGTTGATTTGAAAATAGGTAGTCTCCACTAATGATTGTTCAACAAATCTAATAATGCATTTCTCTCTGCTCTTAATTTGCATCACCGGCATGATTAAATCCATTATTTAACACTCCAATTTGTAAGAAATCCGAATGTAGTTCCCTAACATTTCCAAGTTCAGTTATGTCGGTCAAAATTCTCTATGTAAACATACCTAGAAGTATGCTAGTGACTCTAAAATCTCTACAAGTTGAAGGTTTTTATTTTATTTTTAATAATTTTTTTTTATGCAAAGAGTTTTGAAAAACAAATTGACTCAAAAAGGCTAAAAATTCTATATGCAAAATATGGAAACACTCCCCCACACTTAAACTTTACATTGTCCTCAATGTAATTGATTCGTCCAAAGTAAAATAAGGTGGGAAATCCAAATATGATATGCAAAACTAAGAAAAATAAAACATAGAGATAGAAATACAAAACCAGTGGGTTGCCTCCCATTCAACGCTTAGTTTATTGTCCTCAGCCTGACTTAGTTTATCGTCCTCCCCATATACCGGTAATCTGAAAATCTGGTAGTCCACCTATAAAATAATCTGCAATTCTAGTAACAACTTCACACAATTATTAGCATAAGGTATAGATAATGAAATTGTTACTTTATGGAAGTTTCCCCCACACTTGGAAGTGGATATAGAACATAAAATATGGGAACTTCTTTGGGTTCCTCTCTGTGAACCTGCACATTGCTTGAATCAAACATATCTATTGGTGGATAATCACAAGTAAAATAATTCTTTAAACTTTTAGAAGCACAAATACTCAACCCTAAGTGATGTGAATCAAAAGATTTAGAAATATGCAAGGGATTAGACAAACCTTCCACAATCTCTTGTATTACGGGATCCTCATCATTCTTAAAGAATTGCAATGAATTATTTACCTCATGTGTATCATGGTCCTCTATCAAACTTTTTAGCCATTCTTCATCGTTTTCCGCTTTAACTAAAGTCTTAGCATTATTACAATCCTTGGCAAGCTCAATTGGGTCTTCCACGACTTTAATCAATTTGGTTTCTTTCTCAATCTCAATCTCTTCAAAAACCTCGTCATCGGAATCAGATTCCTCTCCCAAAAAATCTAGTTCGTTGGTGCAAATCCTAAAATCTTCACTTGCGTACGTTACACCATTTATAACAACAGTTATGTCATATCCATTCTCCTCCCTTTGAATAGGCGAGTGATCGTTATTATGATCCGGAGATGGAATAACTTTACAGTTATTGCAAGAACTTTCTAAAGGTTGATCATCTTCATAATCATTACTGATCAAGTATTCATTACTATCCACGGGGACATCAGAATAGTTTTGGTTTTGAGACCAAAGTTCTTCTTTATTCCTCTCTTCTTTAATTTGATCAAGGTCTCTTCTCAAGTTTTGGACACTTTCTTGAAGTTCTTGGAGTGATGTATCAACACTCTGCGGATATTGGTCCAATCCTTGTTGATGTTGTGCTATTTCTTGGATCAGTTGGTCAAGACGTTCTTCAGAACCTGTACTTTCACTCACCACAAGATTTCCAGACCAAGTCTCATCCTTTTGAATAGGTGAACGATCATAAAAACGATCAGGAGTTTGGTTAGATATATTGTAGTAAGATCTTGTTGATGTATTGTTATCCATGCTTGGTTCTTTATTCAGGGGTTCCGGCGTGGACAAACTGGCCTTTAACTGAAGAATCAACCAATCAAGCTTCTGCCCATCATTAGAAGATAAACGATTAGAATAATAACTATCCCACCATCCCTGTGATTGTTCACTTACATGCCCTTCATAAGATTGTTGACATGTATGAGAATATCGGTATGGTTCCGTGGGATATTGATCATAGCCAAAAGATTGGTTTTGATTATACCCATGGGATGGTTGGTAGTTTTCATATGAATGAGATTGAAAACCATATTGATTAGTATAAAATTGATTACCACTAAGATATGATTGATCTTGTACATCGTACATGTTATTTCCAAATGGAAACATGATGATGATACAAAATTTTTTTTTTTTAACTAAACCTAAAATAAAATAAAAATTATGCACATAAATTGTTTATAGAATTTTCCCCCCGTTCTAGACGGGTCATGAATACTATTAATCCATTATGAACACATAAAAAATAAATAAAATAAAATAAAAGCTATAAGAAAAATTTAAAAACAAAAGTATTAAACAAAATTACTAAAAGTAAAAAGTAAAAAGTAAAAATACTAAATAAAATTACTAAAAGTAAAAGTAAAAAGTAAAAATTAAAAATACTAAATGAATCTTTTTTTTTATTATTAAAAATAATAATTGTTGAAATAATTGAAAACAATAAAATTACACAGAGATATGGGTTGGAATCCTAGACACAAGTTGGGCACCAACTCCTCTTTGGATAGCAACGCCTAAACGATGAAAAATAAAACTACCTAAGCCACAGCTAGCGTCATTACTCAACAAACAATTCTTAAGACGCTTGAAAAATAATATAATAATAATAATAATAATAATAATAACGGGCCCCTAGCTCAGCTGGTCATCCCCGTTCCCCAAAGTTTAATACGCTCCAGGAGGTCCCAGGTTCGAGTCCCCAATGGCGTAATATTGGAGGAATTAACATGGAAGGTAGTGTTAGTTTCCCCCCTTGTGACACAATCTCAGCCCCCCTCCCGCCGTTTCGGCCCCCTTGGCTAGGTTACCCATGAGGATCGCTGGTAGGTTAGCACAACAACCTGTTCAATTAATGTAGTAGTATGTCGTTCGAGCTTAGCTTGTTAGGCTTCCAACTAGTTTCATGTAATAATATTTAAATACAAATATAATAATTATATAAAATAATTATTATACGGGGGATAACACAACTTATTGCTATTCTACGGTTGGTAACAATATAAGTTCAACAAGAAATAAATTTGCATTTAATTAGGATTCGGTTCAGTGACGGCGAATGATTCCCTAGTCATCTTTATCCATATTAATTTAAATCAATCTTTACTATTTTCGTTTTATTAGTTTCTTTTATAAAAAGTTAAAAAGTTTAAATATTATTACCACTTACTTTTATTAGTTGTTTTATTAGTTTCCATATTAATTTAAATCAATCAACTAGTTTCATTTAATAGTATTCTAATATAATAATTATATAAAAAGAAAAGTAAAAGTAATAATTATATATAAAAGAAAAGTAAAAGTAATAATTATCACTAGAAACTTCTTCTGGGGACACGACTCAACCGTTAGGAAACTTCACCCAATAGGATTTGACAAACTCATCAAACCTATATCAAAAGGAGGACCGGGAATTCGAAGCAGCAAAGAGCATAACAAGGCCCTCCTTATGAAGAGAATCTGGAACATCCATCAGAAACCAAACTCTATAGTGGCCTCATTGTACAATGAAAAATATCTTAAACATCAACCCATTCTCCAAGATATCCCCCCTCCCCCATCTTCCATAAGCCCCCTTTGGAGGCAGCTATCTTCGCTCATACCAACCATGAAAAAACATCTCTTTCACCAGATAGGAAATGGATCAAACACCCCAATCCAAGCAAACTGGATCCCTCATTTCGAAAACAACATTGACCCTACTCTTTGCTATCCCATTCAATCAGTCGCAGACATCATAGACCCTTTAACCCAATCATGGAACCATGAAAAACTGAATACCTTCCCCCTAACCACAGTGCAAAGAATCGTCAACCTTCACCTCCCTAGAGAGAACCAACCTGACAAAATAATATGGCCCTTCACAAAATCAGGAAATTACACAACAACTTCAGGATACATATTCCTAGCAGACACTTCAGATCAATTACAGCACCACCCAGCCACCCCAACCACCTTCCTATGGAAACTACCATGTCCACCAAAAGTACAGCTTTTCTTGTGGAAAGCACTAAACGAGGGGCTACCAACCCTCCAACTCCTAAATCACATCCACCTTACCAACACAAATCTTTGTCCCCAGTGCAACTCTGATCCTGAAACTGCAATGCATATCCTTATACATTGTCTAGTCGCTACGAATTCGTGGAACCTATTACTTCACCAGATATCCAATTCACAAAGCCCCCACCAAGGGTTACCTACCTCAGTAAACCCCCAGACAACTATATCATTATTACTTCAATCAAAAACCCATAATAAAACCACTACCACATTCTGCTTTCTTTTCTGGTCCCTATGGTTGGCTAGAAACGACGTTATGTACAATCAAAAGCAAACATCCCCAACAAACATACTGCAAATGGCTACCAGGCTTCAACAGGAATATACTTGGGCTCAACAAAATATCCCACCGGTGTTACCAGGAATGCAACCAACCACAAATAACGTGCATCAGATACCCAACTCAATTACAATCTTAGTGGGATGGAGTAAACCTCATGCCAACTGGATCAAAATCAACACAGATGGAGCAGCTAGAGGACAACCGAGACTTGCAGGAGCGGGCATCATTTGCAGAAATAACAATGCTATAACAATCTTAGCAATATCACAACCATTAGGGATAACCACCGCCCTAGTTTCCGAAACATGGGACATGCTTATAGCGTCAAGAATAGCCTCAGATAGAGAATGGCCGAAGGTGCAATTCGAAACGGATTCGGAAAATCTGCTAAGTTTTATAACCTCGACAACCGAACCACCTTGGTACCTGTTCCATATGATAGCAGAAATCAAGCAAAGACTTTCCCAAATTCCTTATTACACCATCAAACATATCTATAGGGAAGGAAATCAAGCTGCAGACGGTCTAGCAAACAAAGCAGCAGACGACAACACAATTGGAAATCTATCTACAAAAATCTTGGACCATAAAACACCTTTGTGTATTGGTCCTATTGTAATAGCTGACTCTATGGGTACTACGTACCCTCGTGTAATTTCTACTTAGCTCTAATAAAATTTCATGCTTAAAAAAAAAAAATATATATATAAAAAAGAAAAGTAATGATTATATAATATTTATATATAAAAGCAAAAGCAAAAGCTAAAAGTAATAATTATATAATTATTAAAATAAAATAAAACAACTAAAATCTACCGACTGCTCCCCAGCAACGGCACCAAAATTTGGTGCGCGTCGTTTACGCAACAAATTAATTACAACTAATTGTGTAATATAATGGCAGGGAGATCGTTCCCACAAAGAGCAGGGAGTTTTTAGCTGTTTTAAAAAAGTAACTAAAAGGGGTTTTTTTAGATTTTTATAAAAGAAACTAATAAAACGAAAATAGTAAAGATTGATTTAAATTAATATGGAGAAAGATGACTAGGGAATCATTCGCCGTCACTGAACCGAAGCCTAATTAAATGCAAATTTATTTCTTGTTGAACTTATATTGTTACCAACCGTAGAATAGCAATAAGCTCTGTTATCCCCCGGATTCCTACTGTCACTGGATACAGAAGCGCTCGACTACCAGATTCTATCCAACCAACCCACCAAGAATAAGCTCTCAAGGTGTAAATTAGTCGAATGATTTACACTCTGTGAATCAGGTTGATCCTATCATCAGACGCATAAGCTCGGTCTACTTACTAGTGTTATCTTTACACACAATTGCTTAACAAAATCCCTCTATCAGCTCTTGCGATTAACTACCTGTGTAAAGAGATGATGTGACAATTACACATATCACACAACCCTAAACTAGTAGAAGAAATATTAATTGGTTAATTTAATTGATCATTTTAAATAACCCTCAATATTCTTAGACATTAAAAATAATAAAGATACTCAACAATTAAATAAAACTTGAAATAAACATTGTTAAAGAAAATACTGCTTCATGGTTTAGGACTTTGAAATCATCCTTAATCAATTAAAAGTTTAGCTACTCATAATTAAAAGTACTAACAAATAAATAAAGAAGAAGGAATTAAAATAAAAGTTAAAGATAAAAGCCCAGAGTGAAAGCCAGGAGCTCCCACTGTTTTCTCTCTCTCTCAGCATTGATCGAAAATAAAAGACGAATTGAATGAAGAAGTTGTAAAGGAAGAAGTTCTCATTTTCGTCCCTCTCCCACTCGATCTCTATTTATAGGAAAATTTCACCAACTCTCCGCCAAATCCGGGCTGAAAATGCTGAATGAAAATTCAAAGTCGGCTAATAAAAATCTTCTTTATTGTCCTTTTGCGGCGCGTCTTGTTGCACCGTGTTTCTTCAAAAGCTGCTCCTACCAACGACTTTCCTCGTCCTTTTCATTACACGTGTCCCGCATGAAAGTATCTTCTCCATTATTAACTCGACCCACGCCATTGTTTTATAAATTTGAATCTTCTGATCTGTACGAAAGTAGAAACTAGAGGGTCCCACCAGTGATGTCATCACAACAACTTCTTTGGCAACCATGGTAGCATCATTTTTCCATTGTCAAGCTTGGATACCACAGATTCATTGAAATCGATCTATCACCCAAGCTTCCTATCGTCCCCGGGAATCTAGTGATGTATTCAAAATCGAAAATCATCGTTGATCAAATTCATCACCATCGTGATCATCATGATGATCACCATTAAAAACAATTCGTGTTCTTCATGTTCTTAATAAGGAAGAAGAAGATGTGCCCTTAGTAATAAGTCAGGTGCCTTTAGTATTTCCATTGACCTTGACTGCCCCTTAATGAACAGTGAGGATGCCATTAGCACATTCCTTGGAGATTGACCATCTTGACCTTTAGTCTTATGAGTTTTTGTTTTGCTCATAACTTCTTCATTCGAACTCAGAATGACTCCGTTCTTTCGCCATTGCCTTTGCCTTCTCGTCCTCTACAAAATGAAATATAGAAATCTCTTATTTAAAAGAGTTCCATTTGGTCTTTGGCCCTTCTCTATTTTTAGCTAGCTTCTTTTATTGCACAGTTAGGCGCAAATTCACTTCTTTTTGGATTATTCACCTAATAAAACACAAATAAGAGAAAACAAGCGTAACATACAATAATTTGTTAGAAAACCAACAAATACTAGCATGAAATTGACACCAAAGATATGTGAAATATGCACTTATCAAGTCCGTACTTCCTTGGCCTACCCCTTCGATTCTGAACCGAAAAAACATCAACTTCGATGGTGTTGTCACCATCATGTTGTTTTCGACTAGATATGGGTCCCTTACTTTTGCTATCACTTATTTTTGGTGTGGCTTGGGAATTTTCACCTTCATGTATTTGACTTGGTGTAGGTTCCTTATTTGGCCTTCCCTTTTTGTTTCGCACCGCCGCCTCGTCACCTTGTTGTTCTTTGTCACTTGATGTTGGTACCTTTCGTGGCCTACCCCTTTTCCTTGGAATCTCCGCTAGATTGACTATGGGTGTGGATTCGGAATGCTCACCTTGTTGTTCTTGGTAGCTCAATGTTGGTTCCTTTGGCGGCCTACCCCTTTTCTTTGTAACCTCCGATACATCGACTATGGGTGTGGCTTCAGAATGCTCACCTTGTTGTTTTTGGTAGCTCAATGTTGGTACCTTTGTAGGCCTACCCCTTTTCTTTGGAACCTCCACTACATCAACTACGGGTGTGGATTCATAATACTTACCTTGTTGTTCTTGGTAGATCAATGTTGGTACCTTTGGCGGCCTACCCCTTTTCTTTGAAACCTCCGATTTATCGGCTTTTGGTGTGGATACGGAATCCGTCGTTTGTTGTTGACTTGATAGCGGTTCTTTTTTCGGCCTACCCTTTTTGTTTGCAACCGGCGCTTCCTAAAACCTTGCTTCCAAAATCTCACAACCGGTTGGATCTCGTTTCTTACTTGCCGCGAGTTCTTCTTCACGTTGAGTCATTTCTTTCAATTTTTCCCTTTGTTTTCTCCTTGTCGTTTTAGTTTGTGGTCTACCGGGAGGATCTCCCTTTGTTGGCTCTTCACTTTGTGCTATCCAGGGACGTGTAATTATCCTTAGTTGGCTCAACAAGACTTTCCGGCTAACCGAGTTGCCACGTGAGTAAGCTTCGAAGAATTCTTTTGCTTCGTTCTTATCCCATGGTGATTGTCCGGGATCTTCCGTAGGGTGTGTGTATGTGTGTGTAAGAAAGTTGCTTACAAAACGGATCACTAACCTCAATAGGTATCACTTCTTCATACTTCACAAGCATATGACGACACGGAAGCCCCAATGAAGACATGTCGTGACAAATACACACATCACCCGGTTTGCCGTAGTTTATCTCCTTTTGCAATTCTCTCATCATATGTTTTGTCGCCCAATGAGAGACGTTGAACTCTATTCCTTGGAGCAACTTACTATATTGTAAATATGAAGTCATCCTTTCCATTGAGATTTTCTCAAAGGCCTTTTTGATCCTATCGATATCACTCTTAAAGTATTGCTCAATTTCCTCAGTGACTGTAACCACGTTTCCTTGGCCGGACTGGATGAGATCTTTAAATCTCCCATGAGCAGACTCCGCTATACTAGTTCCTTCATTATTATAGTGTCTATACCTGTTTGTCCATGCACGCACAATTTTTTCCTTGAACTTATCCAACCATTGAGTCTGACAATACCAGATGGCAGTCGGATAAACCTCGTTCCAGTCGGCAATAAATTTGTCCAACCTATTTTCGTACATATCCTCGGTAAGAGACCAATAAACTTTCTCCCAATATCTTAGAAATTCTAACCACTTTTTATGATTTTTCGCATGTTCTTTGTCCACTTGCTCTTTTATCTTGCCTCTCTCATCTTCATCTTCTTCGGGTGATAGATGTTCCCTCTAGTTGAACAATCATTCTCTTCTTAATATCCGCCTTAGTGGGTTCAAACAAGGCATGGCAAGTTTTTATGATATTTTGACGTATATGATATGTACATGGGAAATTTTGTGCATTCGGGAAGACGTCGGATATTGCTTTCATTAATGCGTCATCTTGATCGGTTATGATGACACTCAGAAGATGATTTTCCCGGAAGAATAATTTTAATTGTCGTAATGCCCAATGATAATTATAGTCCCTCTCGTTTTCCATTAAACACCAAGCCAATGTGAATGATACCTTATCCGATGTTAGCCCCACGATGTTGAACAATGACATATTGTATTTGTTTGTCTTGTTGGTGCAATCCATCAAAAGAACACCACAACATGTATTAGCCAGTTGTGAAAGTAAAGGATGCGAAATGAATATTTGAAGGGGCTTGTTGTCCGACCCTCTTTTAATGATACGCGTGTAGTTTTGATCCCAAACTATCTTCTCAAATTCTTGCATAACGGTCCTCCCTTCCCATTCCACCCTTCTAATAGTTGCTTGTACGCTATAAATTGTACTTAGAGAAGACACGTTGGTCCTATCCTTTTCCTTGAAGCCTCTGAGAATTTGTCTGTGTTTGGTAAGTGCTTTGGTCATTCTCTTTACATCCTCCAATTCATGAGGTTTTAGCTTCGCAACTAGGGAGTGACCAACAAAATCTTTCGGATCCCGGTGGTTATGACAGCCGAACCAAACCGCACAATCCCATTACTTGTTCATATCATTTAGATGGAATACAAGCTTAAATGGGAAATTATCCTTCCTCGTACGAGTCTTGTATACCTTGTTGGTATTCTTTGGATAAACATAACCCTTTCTCTTGTGGTTATTCTTCTTCTTTTATACTCCACTTCTCTCGCAAACCATCTCAAATCGAGTCTTTGAACCTTGGGTATTCCTCACTAACACACACATGTTCTTAAGAGCCGTCTCTTTAGCCCAAGCGATTGCTTCATTTGGATATTTTATTCCCTACATAAGGACAACAATGGGAGATTAGAAGGTTCAGTACAAGCAATCCATTAGTAAGGTTCAAGATACTAGGTGAAAAGTATTATGTGGTAACATACCGAAGGCATTTTATAGTATTCCGACGTATCCCGACCAAGCGGCTTTGCATTTTTTGGATCAATATATGTCACCACCTAAGGATCGAATGAAAAGAAAATAAATTAGTTCCAAAAGAAATTAAAACACTATGCCGGAAGAGAGTTCCGGCATGGTCGAACTGAACCAAAACTGGAGACCAAATTTGAAACCTTTTCCGACATATATATTTCATTTGAAATCAATGCCGGGAGCATAGGTGACGACATTCTTTTTAGCTATGGTTCCACGCTGGTACCTGTACCACCATGGTAAAGTTATAATCGGACAATGCCGGTGGTAGTGCCGGCATGGTTATATTCTATGGTTCCACGCCGGTAGACAGTTCTGGCGTGCTATTTAATTGATTTGTCCATGCCGGTATTTAGCTTTGAAAGGCACTGCTTCCTGTATGTTTTTCATGCAGTACCGGCATGGTAACCTTACAATATAACCATGCTGGTAGCATATTCCGTAGAATATTCCTTGGTAGGTAAAAAGTAACTTTTGTACCGGCACGGTTTTTTGGTTGAATACTATGCCGATTTTTGTTTCAAAATGGGGGATATCGGGCTACCGGCATGGTCGTAGTATGAATACTATGCCGGTATAGAGGCTTCCATCATAGTATTCATACCACTACTATGCCGGCACAGAGCTTTTTCAGCTGAAAAATGGTGGGTTCAAAGAAAAAAATATCAAATTTTCAACCTTTTTGCAGCTTTACCTGTGTGTTGGGGATGCTTGTATGTTGTGCAAGTTTACTTTCTTGTATAGGTTCTTCAAAATACTCTATTCCTTGGTCGTAAAAATCATCATTCAATGGTGTTGGCTCAACAAAGAGTTGCAATTGTGAGTTGTTGTCATTAGATGAAGATTCAATATATGCTCCTTGTTGTAGTTGAGCTAAAGATTCAGCAGCAGCAATTCTCTCTTCACAATCATCCTCCATTTTCACAAAAAAAGGTTCCCTCCCAAATTTTTTTCCCTCCTCCAATTCTCACCTCACTCACCCAAATACAAATAAAAACACATACTAATCATTTCACAAATACTTAAGATTTTTACTAATTATTATTAACCACTAAACCTGATTAGTAAGGGGTAGATTAGAAATTATAAAAATATTTAGATAAGGGGTGACCCTGATTTGATATTTGGATCCAATTTTTGTCATTTTCCAAAGCATAAACGAGAAATAGACATGTGCATAGTGAAAATTTAGTTTTATAAAATATTGTCCCGCTAAAATGCCCAATAACGGTTAATATTACAATAATAGAGTAAAAATATCCCACTCCGCAACATACCGCTTTTGCCCGACACTTCTGAAACCTTTAATTTTCGTTTTCCACTTTCAGAACTCCTTTCAGAAATCACAGACAAGAGTAAAGTAAGTCTCTAATCGAGAGTTTTGTTTGTATTTCTTTCTTAAAATTAGGGTTTTCTTTTACAATGTTTCTGGTTTGTTTCGTTTTGGTGCTCATTGATTTGTTGCGCTAGGTTTCGTTGTTTCACGATTTTGTTCCGTTCTAGGGTTTTTTCCTTACTTTCTTAAACCTAGGTTTTAGTATGCGGAAATCATCGAGTATCGAGTGTTTGTAGAAACAACATTAGGTATCACCATCTGGCTCTGGTCTCACTCATGGATCTTTGGTTTCATAGGTCGTCTTCACTGTGTACTGATTGGAAGACGACGAAACAGTTGTTAACCTAAAATAGTGTGGTTGTTCAGTGGTGAGTATGTGTTTGGATTCAGGGTTTTGGTTTACTCTACATTTTTAAGCATTGCATTTCTCAAGCACCTTGGTTTTACTCACTGTACTTTTCAGTGATTAAAACTCTTGCTTATGTTGGTTAATACATATTTTTTATGGTAGGAAAAATTATTGTACATGAGTTTTTTTTGTTGGAGGAAAACCAGAACCTAGGAATTAGGAAGAGGAGGATACATGTTAGGTTTTTTATGATGCAGAAATACTGACTTGAGACTTTGGTGTTTGTAGAAACAACAATAAGTATCACCATATGCTTCCCGGCTCATGGCTCTTTGTTGTGATAGTCTCACTGTGTACTGATTGGAATGATGAAATAGTGTTTGATTGTTAACCTAAAATAATGTTGTAGGTTCAGCATTGCGTCAACTAATATTGATATTTTAGCGTGGGTTTGGGTTTAGGGATTTGAGTTACTTGACACTTTTCACAGCTGCATTTCTTAAGCACCTTCATTTTGCTCATTGTTTATACTCATATTCTGTACTTTTCAGTTATTCAAACTCTTGCGTATGTTGGTTATATACACATTTATGGCTGGAAAATTAGAATTTAGGGAGAGGAGGATAAATTTTAGATCATTGGGGTTTGTATCAAGAACTACTTTAGATGAATAGTTACCGGTATTGGTTATGAGCGCTGGTTCAGTTCTTTTGTTATCATGCGTGCAATTTGTTTTATGTGATCTTTCTGACTTTGCTTTTAGTGATTTTTCCATTTGTTTGTTTCTTATGCTTGTGTTTTGTTAGTCCTTTAAGGTTGTGCTTTCATTGTCCAGGCTGTAAATAAGCACGTAGCTGAGAAGAAAGAAGGTAGATAAGCAATTACAGACCATATACATATATCTTCTGGTGTCCTAGTTTTTGCTAATAATGATGAGGCATTGGGATGACGAATGTGAGGATGCCATATCATCTGTCACAAAGTACTATTTGGTTGATGACGACGAGAAACCAGTATGTTATTCGGTACTGCCTATTCAATGGCGTGAGGATCAAAAGCCTGTCCATCTGGATAGGGAAATAATCTTACACGGTTACACTTCTAGTGGATCTCAGATGGTATACAAGCAGGTAATAGCATGGAAATTTGACCTTGTATCATTCGATCAAGTTAAGGTGGAACTGCTCTCCAAAGAGAATAAGTGGATAGTTCTGGATAAACCTCAAAAAAGTTATGAAGAAACCATTAGGACAATGTGGTTAACTTTATGCTGCCTGCACTACTTAAAACGTAATCCTAATGCCCCAGGAAGTTCCTTGCTATCAAACATTTTCCCCAGGTTCGCCCTTTGATCTTGTTCTGTTTCCACCAGTTCGTTTTATTTTTCTTATAATTGTAGTGTAGGCTCGCAAATAAATATATAATTTGCATGCACATCCTAAAGCTGGTTGTTGTTTCTGCAGTTTCAACAGGGGCGCTCAATTTCTTGAGAATGATTTAATGGGTCATCGGGACGTCATTAAATCTGCAGTTGAACATGATGGGACTCTAGCAAGTTCTAAGGTCTGTGTTTTTGTACTTCTTAGTGTTAGTTCGATAATAGTTGAATGAAAATTGTGATTGTGTAATTGCATACTATGAGGGCTATTAATAACTACATTATTTATTTATTTTTTGGTTGAAAAAGCAGTTTCTACTTGCATTTCTTTGGAAAGCATTTACCGAGGTCAGTGCTTCACTTATACTGTTACTTAAATTTGCTCTTTCCTTATCTATTTTCAGTCGAGACACTTTTTCTTTTGATAGTCATCCCATCTCTTAAAAAGGTTATGTTTACAGGATATGGATGCTGGTTCAGTTAAGAAAAAATCTAAACACAATGTTATCGATGATTGGGAAGAGTCAGTTGAAGAGGAGACAAATACAGAAGTAGATGATTCTGTTTGTGCCATTTGTGATAATGGTGGTCATGTTTTATGGTATACTTTTATGCTTACACGGGATTTCACTGCTGCCTTTTTTGTTGTTGTTTCGTCATTCGTTTTTAGTTTCATGGCTAAGCAAATAAGTATGTAATGTGATTTTTTTTTATGCACTTCTGAGGATAGTAAGCTGTTGTATGTTACGTGTAATCTATTTTATGCACTCCTGAGTTTATTTGCATTTTTCTTTTTCTCTAAGCTGAGTTGGAATGAGACAGATTGACCCACTGATACACATAGTCGTGTCTTAGCATTTCTGTTGTTGAAGGCAACATTACTCCTATGTCTCATTTATTTTCCCGTGTTGACAGTTGTGATGGGGAGTGCAGAAGATGCTTTCACGCAACTGTAGCAGATGCTGGGGTTGATGCAAAATGTGAATCTCTGGGCCTTTCTAAGGCTGAAATTGCTGTATGCCCCCTTATTGTATCTTTCTTTCATATTGCTCATTCTGTTATGAATGTTTTGTGGTTTCAGCTTTAAAGTTTTACTTCGGTCTTGTGCAGGCACCGAAATTTGTTTGCCTGAACTGTCGATATAAGCAGCACCAATGTTTTGCGTGCGGAAAGTTGGGTTCCTCTGATTGTTCTTCTGCTCAGGAGGTATTTAGATTAACAGTGTTTGTTTAAATACTCAACAGTAACGGAATTAGCTAATGCTGGTAGAATGAATAAAAGCCTTGTATATTTTAATCATCTGATTACATTCTGTATTATGGTCATAACTTGAAAAGTAGTTTGGAACTTACTTTTGAGAAGTACTGCATACTTCTTCACACGGTGTTTTTTGCAACGAACATCTACTACACCCAATAAATAGTCTATCAGTTAAGTTAAATTTAAGTTGTATAAAATGCTGCTGGTTGTGTTACTACAGTTAGTTTGTTAGTCTCTGACTCTCCGTGCATCAGTAGGTATCTTTTCTCTTATTCTAAGGATATCTTGTGAACTGTTAAGTATTCGAAAAGAAAAAGGAAAAGAAACAAAGAGAAACCAACATTTGGTTGTTGTAGGTTTAAAACCGGACTCAAACGTAGTAAATCTCTTAAAGGGTGACCTGAATCACGTTTCACTTTGTTCATTATTCAGTGAGATTATTTCAGAGTGTCACCATTTGTTCGTATATTTCACTCACCCGTTTAGGGTTACCAACTACTACAATTTTTTTCTTCATCAATGATGCATGTTATTTGTACTTCCACAAGCCTAATGTAACTGGTAAACAGAGGAATCCTTTACCTGGTTTTCTCCCACCATGTCCTTTTCTTTTCCTTCTGTTGCCTATCATCTTGACTGGTTTACACACGACGTTATTGTAGGCCATACCTATTTTGTCACGATGTTGTCAATTCATATTTTAATACTTGCATTACGTATTCCTGTCACTCTAACTCCCTAGTTTTGCTACACACCTAGTTGTAACCAACTTGATTGGGACCTCATATTGCTTTACAGGTGTTCCACTGCTCTTCTTGTAGTTGTGGCCATTTTTATCATGCTGAATGTGTTGCGGAGCTGCTTTATCCGGTGAATGAAATTGAAAGTGAAAAACTTCAAAAGATTATTGCTGCAGGGGGGTCATTTACCTGTCCTGCGCATAAATGCTTCAAATGTAAGCAAGAAGAAGATAGTTTAGTATATGATCTGCAGTTTGCAGTATGCAGACGATGCCCTAAGGCATATCACCGTAAATGCTTACCGAGGTAGTCTCTTATATTGGATTAAATTTATTGAAGTTCCACAGTTCCGCTGCTAATGCATTATGTTACTTTTTTCAGGGAGATTGCTTTTGGTTACGCAGAGAAACTAGGACTCATTCAGAGGGCTTGGGATAATCTATTGCCAAGAAACCGTATTCTAGTATATTGCCTGTAAGTAATTCTTCTACATTCCTTCTGAATCTTCTCTTAATTTTGAAAATGAATGAATTATAAAACTGCTTCTGTAGAAAAATTTACGTTAGTTGTTGGTGGGAATCAGATGTAGACTGTAGAAGGGTTGATTGTTGTTGTAGATGGTCTCCTTGCTATGTAGTTCGTCTTTACCATAAAGCCCTCCATCCTAATTTCCTATCCCCACTAAGAGTTGATTAAAATTGATGGTAATAAAGTGATCCATTTTGTACAGAGCAACATGGAGACACTTCAAGTCCTATTTGTGCCTATACCTTTAAGTTTTAAACCCCGAAAGGTTGTGTGGGTAATTTCATGCTCGGTGAAACAATATGATCTTTTTGGAGGTTGGTCTTATTGAGTGAAGGGAATATCATCCTTGCTAATCATCCTTTGGATCGTTTCTATTTGCAACTAGAGAGCTAAAATCGTCTTCTTTTTTCGGAACATTTGTGATTATTTCTAATTTTGTTGATAGGAAGCACGACATTGGAAAGAATCAAACGACACCAATAAGAAACCACATTGTATTTCCTAATGTTGCAGTAAAGGCCAATGTGCAGTCTCAGTCAAGCCAACAAAAAGTTCTGAAGAGGAAGAGAATGATTCCTGAAGAGTTCCAAAAGAGTATCTCTGTGAAGCGAAGAAAACCAGATCAAATGATGGCCAAAAGATTTTCTGCCCAACGACTTGATTCTTCAAAAAGGTTGAGCAGCGGTAGTGCCTCCCAAATGATACGGAAGGATAATACTAAGTCTATGATAGGTCATTCATACAAGCAGCAAAAAGTACCTTCGAGCTCAATCAGTTCAGAACCTCCAGTTGACACTGGAATAGAAAAGAGGTAAACAATATTTTTATGTATTTTAACCATTACCATAGTGCCGTTAGAGGACGTTCAGTCTGTTGTTGGCTTACTCTCTTTTATGGAAGTCTTAACTGTGTTCTGGTTGTGCTTCCTGCATATATTCTGAACGAAAATGTGCAGAATGAAGCAGTTAATAGAAGAAACAGCACGGTCAATATCCTCGAGTGACATTAAAAAGGATTACAAATTTCGAGCTAAACAGGCACTGTCTAAAGTTGTAAACACGGCCAGTTCACTGGAAAAGGCTGAGGGATCTGATAGGGTATGGCTTGCTTATATTAGTTGAAAAAACTGTTGCTGAAAGTGTGTTTAGCTTGTTGTTTACGAACTTGTTCTCTGATTATATCTTTGCAGGCTGTACGAAAGTTAGAAGAAGGTCCTAGTTTTGAGTATTCAAAAGATGTTATTGAACCGAAGATTCTCAACCAGATAACTCGGTGGAAGGTAATCCATCTCTTATAACATTTTAACTCTGAAGTTGAATTTATTGTGTTTAACCTTGACTGCTACTGGAGTGTGCTCATTTAAGCCACTATGTAACATATACCGTTCTTGTTTCATGCTAACGGTTGTCCCTATCATTGCAGTGCATGACGTATCTTTGTATAGTTTTGTGTTCTTTACTTACCTCTTATTGGCTGCTTAAAATATGTGAATGCTGGTGTATTAGAAATTTGGTTTGAAAAATATGGGTTCATGAAGCTGATGGTTTGATATAAGATCAGCATGAGAAGATGCTTAATTGGTAATATGCAGGATTCTAAATTAGTTAGTTCCCTTGTCACAAAAAAAAAACTTAGTTTCAAGTGGACTTGATCCGGTCAGAGTTGCATGTCCTTTACTTAGTCACCAACAGTTGCTTGTTTTTCTGTTTGTCAATTTAAGTGGAAAAGTGTCTTTGTTCCTTTATGCACTGTCTTTGAGGTTGGCATAATCCTTTGGCATCGAGAGGTGCATAATATTGTGGACAGCAATCTGTGAGTGTGAAGTATGGAACTTCTAAAAAAGTACCTTCTTGTGATTCCCTACATCATGATATCACCTAGGAGGACTTTTTGATATTAATCACCAACTAGCTTATCTAGTTGTCAAGTCTTCATAAATAACTTCCAGGGGGTAACGACATTTATAAACAGTTTATATTGACATAAAAAGCAGATGACAGAGGTCGATAGAGTTAATCAAGTGGGTATTAGTTAGAATTGGAGACCTAGGTTGGTATATTAGCTCAAGTGTGGACCTTTATCATCAACTAACTAGCTTATGATATAATGGGACAAAAACTGAAGGATGTGAAGCTTGGCTTGTGCTATTCTCCCAGATGCATATTTATGTTAATTTTAGTCATTGTTATGGGAGATGCGCACTTTAATGAGTTACAGTTCTCCTCTGGTCTGTCCGTCTATTCCTGTACATTTTTTTTGTTTTGTTTTAACTTTGGTGTTTTTGTACATTTGTTTCTACCCATAATCGTCGAATCTATCTGTGACTTCTACCAACCTTGAGGAACTTATGCCCGGGAGACCTAATGTGCAGGTTATTGATAAGCTCCGCTCATATGTACTCGAAGGCAACATGGTAAGGGCTGTCACAACCTCTTCTCCTTTATTAGTTTTAAGTGATATGTCCTTTGCCCTGTATCTATCAATCTTATTGATTTATGTAACTGAATAAGATATCAACATAGTTAGAACTGAAGGACTTAAGGTTTTCATTTCAATCAACTACGTCATTCTATGTCCTGGTGAGATTAGGTCTAGTATACAGGTTGAATAGGAGGCTTATATAAATTTCCCTTAGTTTAGCTACGTGGAAAGTTCTCCAAGAATTCGCCAGAATTCTATGCTGATATACTGAGTTAATATCACCCCTCGGACGTCCTTTCTAAAAGTATAGAACCATTGATTATGGAATTGGTGAAGTTCGAGTCTAAGAAAATGAACTTCCTTGCTGTAACCATTTAGGCCTTTCATCTGCGTAGCTCTTATTGTAATCCAATTTTGGCATTGAGATAAAAGTGCAGAGAGCAGGATATGAAGTAGATGCACGTATGTTAACATTGTATGAAGGTATTATCATGTTCACATATTGTTGACCTAAATTATCCGCGAGAATAGTAAACCTCCAAAAACTGAGCATTTTCCTCAAAGAATTCATATATGATGTATTGTTAGTTTTTATTTCCTCGAAGCCCAATTTAGATCCTGTGGTTTATGCTGTTTTTCAGTTCTTATGGATCAAATGAGAAGACACACTTGAATGTCCTTGCTAACTAATTAAATAGACTCCTGATGTTCGAAAGCAGAATTGTGTAGTCCTCCAGCTTCCGTTGAAAGCTTAATTTTCGACAGTGTATGCAATACCTTAGGCGTATATGGAGTGACAGGGTTGCACCTGTATTTTTATACCATTACAGGTTGTAGGTAGACCAAGTCATGCAGCTTCAGCCATAACTTTATAGGGGATTCTAATACAGTTTGATAATGTGCCAGTTGAAGTGTGTTAGATTGACTGAGTTATGTGTCTGAGCATTTATATTGTGACATAGACTGTATACGTACGTAATTGGTAGTGGTTTATGCACTGCACCTTCATGGTTACTCTCATATAGCCTCAATGAATGAAACCTGTATACTAGCTGATCAGAATTTCATCGAAGGAATTGCTAAGAAATTTTCTAATCAAGGCTGTATCATTTTGTTATACTCATCTTTAAGTACTCTTTTGTTGATCTCGTGTGCACTGTTTTTTCCCTTCGGTAGATTGTCAATGCTTCGTACACTGCCAATGACTTCACTTGCTTAATGAAGCAAAGGCTTGAAGAAGCCGGGATCAATTGCTCATATGAAGACTATGGTGTGTGTCAATCCAAGGTACGTTATTCATTTATCCATGTCAGTCATTATTTTGTCGTTAGATAATAAAGGGCATATTACCTTGTGGATCATCAACACGCACCTGAACTCTTCCCGGTATTGCAAATAAAGATATATTTGTATCCGGGTCTTGAGGTTATTGGGTAACCAGGGTTTTGTACTCACTACTCAGTTTGGCAAGTTTAGTATCTCAGATCTTCAACAAATACAAAACGGTAGTATTTCAGATTGTCTTCTCCTCTTGCTTCTCTTGTTTCGTTATGTTTGTACATGTGATTTAAATACTCTACTTGGCAATGTTTCCTATGAAATATTTGCAGTTATTTTTGCTTGTGATTTTGAGGTGGTGGATGATGAAAATGGTACCTTGGTTATGCTATTCAGTGATAACTATTTTGTTACATGGACCTAACTCTTGGTGGACACTGGTGATTTAAATACTCTACTTGGCAATGTTTCCTATGAAATATTTGCAGTTATTTTTGCTTGTGATTTTGAGGTGGTGGATGATGAAAATGGTACCTTGGTTATGCTATTCAGTGATAACTATTTTGTTACATGGACCTAACTCTTGGTGGACACTGGTTGTCAAGGAAAGGGTTGTCTAAGCTCATTCACTGCATATGTCAAGATTTCTGAGGTGATACCGACCAATTCAAACCGTCCATACCAGGAAGAAGTGACTCCGCACCCTCATCTTCCCATGTTAATAGGGCCGAACACATATTCATTTTACTAGTCACTGGAAAATGAAAAACCTTCTCTGAAAGCATGTATAAGCCCGTGTAGTTGACTCTCATTGATAAATGGCTTTTGAGACAAGGGTTGATACATGATGCACAAATCCAGAAACCCAAATGACGTGGAACTATTCACAACTCCTTAAATGTTTGAGCAATTGCTTGTTTGGTGCTCTGGATTTGTTCTCGGTTCTAAGACAAACTTTTTACCTCCAAGCCAGTTTTTTCAAGAAAAGTCAGGTCTGTGGGATTTTACATGGTATCAGAGAAGCATTAACAGTTGCAGTTGGGTTTTTTTAGCTTGGGTTGGGGGACTTCTTTGTTTGTATTGCTCGAAACAGGATTGTTTTTTTTGTCTTAAGCTATTTCTTGCGGTGAGGGAGAGTGCTGAGTGGGTTTCAATTGGCGCTGGAGAAAGTCTTTATGGCAGCTACTGAAGTGGATATGTAACTTTTCGTCGTCTTGTCCTCTTTTGTTCAGTGTATGGACGTCCCTTTCCTGGCAAGCTGGTTTCCATGGAGAATTAGATCTATGAGCTTTTACAAAAGAAAAAGTGGAATGAACGTGTCTAATAGTTGTTGTTTAGCCTTGGACTTTCTTGCTAGTAGTATTTTGTTTGCTTATCTATACTTGTCTGCAGATTGGCCCAACTGCTGAGAAGTGTGATTGGTTGAGCGTACATCAATTGCCTACACCGACCAAATTGGTATGGTTACGAGATTTTCTAACTTTCCACTAATATCTTGAGCTAACTTGTGTTTGAGGTGGTGAAGTGCTGGGTATTGGAAGTCTTTGGAGTTCTGCTAATTTTCTTCATTTTGTTTCCCTGTTATTTCTTCTGTTTTTCTGTATCAGATCATTGTCCTTAATATTCCTTTTGGGATTAATTCCGCCCTTGCTGACAAATGCATTGATAAGGCTCTTGGTTTCAGACCAAAGCTCCTCGTATTGTTTGTGCCAGAGGACATAAAAAGGTACTTTACACTTTCTTTCACCACCCACATCCGCCGAAGGCTCAATGAGAAAACAGCACCATACTTAATTATATCTCTTTGTTTTGTTTGCCAGATTGGAGAAACCTGAATATAAACTGGTTTGGGAAGACACCGAGAGACTGTCAAGTAAGGTATGACCCCAAGACTTGAATGTTAAATCTTAAGATTTTATTCCGTGACACTTTTTATTGGCTGCCAACATCTGCAGTGTTCTCTTTCAGTCATTACATTCATCTGTTGGCATAAGTGACGATGAAATGAAGATATGGAACTCAAAATCACCGCTTCTTCAGTTTTGGAGTCGCTCTGATTGGTTTGCTAAGCACAAGAAGATAGTTGAGCGCATGCCTATGAATCACAATGATTCAAACGTAGAATCAGAAGAAGAAGAAGAAAATCAAGAGCAAGAACATCATAACGAGGAAGTCATTATTAGTGATCCAGCAAATGAAGATCATGATGACTCCCCTAATAAGCTGTCTTCGATGCTTCCTTCCATTCATGCAGCTACTGATAACCAATCAAAAATTGGTAATGAAAATGTTAGATCTAGCAAATCAAGAATGCCAAATACTGGGTTCTTACATTTTGCACCTGGTCCGTATATCCCTTACTCTCATGACAAGCATTCATGTTGCGGTTGGATAGATGATGATGATGAGTGATTTAGGCAGACAAGTAGATATTAGTATGTTGTTCCACGGTACACATGTAAATAACTTGATGAAAAAGTTGTGAAGATCTTATCAGAACTTGTAAATAGTTTTTGTCACATCGAACAGGTGATGTGAAATAGCTATCACTGATTTAAGTGGACGAAATAGTTATAACTGTATTTTGGTCACATCTACTGCATGTGATATGGAGGAACCGGCCGGTGGTGCTGCTTTTTGAAGCAATCTTTAATTTTTTGAATCTTCTAATATTCCTCTTTTTTTTCTTTGGATCTTGTTTTGGTGGTGTTTTTTCTTCTTTTGAAACATAGCTTCAGTGTTTTTTTTTTTTTTGTTTTTTTTGTCGCCGTTCTTTCGTTGGTGAACGTATGTTTCCTTACGCCCGTACTTTTGACACGCGTCGTTGATTGTATCCTTCCATTTAAAGCAGCAGAATCGTTCTCCTTCATTGTCTTTCTTCCTCTCTTCTCTCCCAACTGAGATCTAAATTTAAAGACTACAATCCAACGAAAAAAACAGAAAGAAAGAGTGAATTGAAATGAAGAGGTGAGGGAAAGCGAACCCTAAATCCCCGATTTTTACTTACCAAGACAAGATGAACATTCAAAATTAATAACTGAACTAAGACATGATGATGATGCTGCACTCTCACACTTTCTTGCTTCTCTTATGAATTACACCCCTACTGTAAGTGTAATCCTTTCTTTTGGTGTTCTGTAATTTCTCCTCGTAATATCTTTCGCTGTCAATTCTTATATTTTTAACTAGGGTTTTATTTCCTTCAATTTTATATTTTGATAATATGAGGAATTTCAATTACAAGCTGAATCGGAACTAAATTGGTGTCACAAATATCAAATTTTAGTTTTCTAGCGTTATATAAATTTACTTCAAAAATTTGGGTTGTGTGCGACTGTTGTATGCATAGATGCCATGGGACTGTTTGACGAAATGTCTATTTTTTAATCAATACATATAGTGAAAATGCACAAGTTGAATCATTTCGAAACAAGTTTTAAATTCTTTGTTTGAAAATACTTCGCTTAAGTGTTTAAATTCTAAACAGAACAGGCCGGAGAAGCGTAGAAAAAGCAAGTTAAAAACAAAGCATTACAACTTAGTGTGTAGAATTTGAAGTGGGTTCTTGTTAATATTATGTTGTTTTTAACCTTAGTTCTTACTTCTTAGGCTTACATAAGGCTGAGTCTAGTGGAGTAGGTAAGGGGATACTTGTAGGGGTAAGATCTTGTTATATTATGTTCTTTTTAACCTTGTACACTCCCGCCACGTCATGTAGGGATACGGTCTTAGTCTGGTGGTGAGGGAGGGAATTAGGATATGGGCGAGGAAGCAATCGGCGCCTAAGAGTGTTTTATTTATACAAAACACTAACGGTGGGTCCAAAATCTGATATTGATATATTTTATTAGTTTTTTATTATAATAAAAGAGTAAGCGAGGATTGGATCATCGTTTTTTTCTTTTTTCTGGCGAGGATTATTTTGAAATCCCTTCCCACCTTACCTACTTTCGAGCAGAGAGAAAGGGGATTATAAACTTTCGAGGCTTTAGCCATTGTTTTATGTCATCATCATTACCTCAAATCTCTCCACTACACTCAGCCTAAGGCCGAGTCTAGTGGATCAATTGTGTACAATGATAATGACCAAAAACCGTGTTCTAAAACCTAAAAAGTTTAGATCCCCATTCTCTCTGTTTGAAAGTAGGTAAGGTGGGAAAGGATCTACAAATAGGCGAGGAAACAATCCTCACAAGAAAAATGGAAAAAACGAGGAAACGATCGTCGCTTTTAGGAATAAAGCGAGGTCACAATCCTAGCGGAGGAGGTAAGATATGACATGTACAATGCCGTCATGTCACGTAGGAGGGGGTCTTAGTCTAGTGGTGAGGGAGGTAATTAGGACATGGGCGAGGAAGCAATCATCGCCTGTCAGAAAACTCAAAAGCGAGGAAGACATCCTCGCTTGACTGGTCAATGACCGTTGAAGCGAGGTGACAATCCTCGCCCATAAACCCAACTTCGGTTTCTCCTCCTCGATTCTATTGTCTCTCTTTTTTTCATCTTTTGTTCTTCTTTCTATCGGAAACCGATTAGCCCTAGAACAAGGAGGTGATTCAATGAGAGCTAATTAAGTTGATGGATTCGATAAAGGGGTTTTGGGTGGATGCAATACTGCGAAAGTTGTAGCTTATTGATTTAGATTTTGAATACAAACTAAAAGAGGTATGTTTTGGAATCAAAAACCTTGTAGTAATTGTTTTAATTGATTATTGGTTGGTTTTTGCTTACAATTACGTGATGAAGGTTGATTGACATATGTTGTGGTAGTATTTTGTGTTGTTAGAGTTGATTGATGATTAATTTGATTTGATTTGGTATTATTGTTATGGTTCAATGGGGAAACATATAGAATTGAGTTTTTTTTTTTTTTTTTCAATTTAGATTTAGATGAAACTTGATGACTCCCTGTGCATATAAATTGTTACTGTTTTTTATATTTTTTGGTATTAGTTTCATGTTTAAGTTTACAAATTATATTTAAGGTTTCATTGATGAAACATAGATAGTTTGGGTAACTTTTAAAATTTTCAATATAATCATAAAGGAGTATGAGAGTAATATATCTTGTGCTTGTTTTCATTGTAGTTTATGAGATTTTTGTCTAGGAACGTGATGTAGATCATAAAAGTAAAGACAATTTAGGACTTGATAGAAAGTTGCAATTTAAAACAAGTTGGGTTCAAGTGAAGAAATATTACGTCATAGTGGTGAAAAATAATCCAAGCCTTTGATGTGTTACAAAACGGTGGTTTTTCTTTGGTGTTTGAAAACTAAGACATTTCATTTCCCGGAGTTCGAGTTAGGAATAACACCTTTAGATTTTGTAAGGCTAACGGGTATTCCAATAGGTGGTGGTCATGCGATACCAAAGATACCCGCTGGTTTGAAGAAGAGAGATTACTTAGGATATGATAACACGTATCTTTCTGGTGTGAAGGAAAACCGGGATGCAAGAGCAGTCGCTGCAGAGCAAGCGGCTCTAAAAGGTCGTCCACATGAGAAAGTGGGTCTATGGGAATCGAAGGCATGCTCAAACAAGTATATTTATATAAAGCGAGGATAGGTTATTCGCTTTCAGTTCCTAGTTAGGATCAGGACCTCGCTCTATTCCTAAAAGCAAGGATTGTTTCCTCGTTTTTTCCTTTTTTTCTGGCGAGGATTGTTTCCTCGGCTATTTGTACCTTACCTGCTTTCAAGCAGAAAAAATGGGGATTTAAACTTTTTGGGTTTTAGACCACGGTTTTTGGTCATTGTCATTGTACACAGTTGATCCACTAGACTCATCCTAACGTTTCTATCTATGTGTTGTGGGTTTTTGCTGTTCACGCTGGGATTAACTGGGTGCTACCGTTTACTGAAGAAGTTATTCAGAATATTTACCATATTTGTTCTCCGATTTTAGAACTTTTTCATTGATAAACTCATGAACAACAGGGAAACCAACAGTTGAACAAGTGTGAAACTTCCTCAAGTATATGTTTTTAGCCATGAGATCAGCGACATGTAAGAATGTTCACCAACCTGTTTTGGTTGATTGGAAAAACCTTAATTTTGAATCTTGTAAGTTGTTTGGTTTCACTTAGCTCCATCATTGTTAGGCTTTCTTTTCATAACAACGGCATTTGGATTTGGTTTTGTGCTCCGTTTACATTTCTATTTGCTAAATCTCTTGAGAAGTAGAAAGAACTCATTATCTTGAGGGATGAAACAATGTAAGTAGAGCAATACGAAGAGTTCAAACTGGAATTGTATAAGAGTTGGGCAATGTACTTAAAAATAATGAATGCTTCATGGTAAAGATTGCAAGTGTCTGGGTTGAAGGGTTTTGATGGGCTCGGATTTGATAACAGGGATAATTGATTTTTCTTAGACATTGGTTAGTATGAAAATCTATTCACATGTTAGAATTTTATTAGCACGAGGATCAAATAAATTTCGTTATACATCTGTTGATCATATGAAGATGATAGTTTTTAGTGGATGCAGGTACCACTCGATTAGTTGTTTGCCGGTCTGCAACGCACGTGCTCCCTACTTGTTAAGGTAAAGCTTAAAAAAAGTGAAGAATTTGAAATTCTACAGGAATCTATGGAGGATATTTCAGAAACCCAAAATTCTACTGAGCATTTACCAAAGAGCGATGGCGAATTTGATCCAAAAACTATGCGGAAAACTAAACCAGGTATCAAGCGTTTGATTATGATCCTAACAGTTCTTTCTTCATTCATCCTAGGATTTCCATTTCTACTCAAAACAATCGAGATTTATCGTTCTCCATTACCATTTCATGACATCGATTCATTATCAAGCACTCTGCAATCAAATCCATTACACATTCCATGTAGATTTCAAGTTATTTATTTAGGTTTCGATGCGGAAAAAAATTTAGATGCACACAAATTAGGGTTTATGATTAGTGAACAAATGGCGAAACTTACTGGGGGCGATCCAGTTTGTGGTGGTTGTGGGAAAGACTATACTGTTTCAGTTACAGTCGATTCGGGTAATGTGTGTAATCAGAATTTGAATGGTGGGGATTCATGTTTCTGGCGTTGTGGAATGATAGATTTGTCAGTTAATTTAAATGTTAATGATGAGGGAGTTGATGAAATGTTTCATTCAATATTGAGTACAAATAAGAATTGTGAGAGTTCTGGTGGAAAGGTTTATAGTGTTGTGGTAGTGAACAAGGCAGATGATGATGTTGATGGGGCCAGAGTCGTGGTTGGGAAATATCGACATGCTTGGTTGGTTGGGAAAGTTGAAGAAATGGGTGCAGTTTCTAATATTGCCAATGTTTTTGTGAAGTTTTTTATGAATGGTGGGAAGGAAGAGGGGATCTTGAAAAATGAGTTTATGCCTGTGGGTGCTGATGGAAGGGTTGTTCTATCATTTAGTCTTTTGAATGCTAATCCACAAGATTGGATTTATGACTGGTATGAAATAAGAAAGTATGGGTTCATTGTAACGGTCTAATGAGATGTGTTATTTTCCCTTAATTACTTAAACTTTTTATGTAGGGATTTTCGAAAAATAGATGAGGATCTGTTGGCCCCTGTGGTGGAGGCTTTGGCACCTATTGCAAACGTAACTGTAGAAAGTCAGGTAAAAAGTTTCGTTCCCATTTAACTTCTAGCTTCATTGTATTTTACATGTGGGCTGGAAGCTAATGTTACGTTTTCCATTTCTCATTATTAATGGTCAGGTTCTATACCACACGCCAAAGTCATCATTTTCTTATTGGGACGCAAAGTTGTCCAGCTATGTCTTTAGAACTAAAGACCTTCCTTTCTTTGTATGTTCCTCAACCTACTCTTATAATTTTGTTAAGTACGGCATTAAGTGAGATTAGGAGTGTAGAACTTGGTGACCACATCTAGACTTTATTCCTGGAGACCCCAGGGTGCAGTGAGCCAGTGACTGATTTGGGGGTGGCTGCCACCTCCAAAATTCTAAAAACATACCCATTGACCTTTTCTTTTCAAGGACATTTTGTGGAATTTTCTTTTTAAAGCCCCTCTAGAAGTTTAATATGTATCCCATCCTACTCTTTTGGCCCTCCTTAACTTCCAATGCTACTTCAGTTGCTGCAAGGGAAGGTTTTGTTTCCCTCAAAATGGTGAATTCTCATCCAGCACAACAGTATTGAACTAAATTATGTATACGCATATACGTAACAGTTTCAACTAGTGAGATTACCAACCCGGAGCTTCATGAACTCGATAGTATATAATTACAACTAGAAGGCGAAAGTTGATATAGTTGACCTAAATCTCGTGTTTAAACATTTCTGATCAGTAAAAGTATTAAAAGATAATGCTGTATTACCTGCTTTTGTTTATCATTTTTGAATCTTCAAGTTGCAAAATATGCTTATATGAAAAGTTCGGTCATTTTCCTAATTTAGTGTTGTTATTATTTTTGTACTGAAGTATTAAAACTTTCGCCTGTACTATATGGGGTGAACTTAACAGGTTAATTCAAATGAATGGCACCTAGATACTTCTATTGCGGCTGGTGGACGGTCAAAAGTTTTGCAATTTGTGGTGTATATCTTTTCACTCATTGCCTGGCACTCTTTCACTCATTTTGTTCTCTCATTTAATCTTCACAGTTTCGTTTTATCCTGTCAATTTTTTGGTACAGTAACAGTTATTAGTTGTCATGTTTTTGATTGTACCTTCAAATTTGTTACCAATGAATATCCAGTAGAAAAAAACTCAGCAAAATTTATTTTATTGTTATTTTACCAGATATGTACCATCTGCTGAAGAATGTCCACTCCAGTTACAACTTCCATCAGGCAAAATTTCCACGACAAATGGATTTATATCCCCTGTGAGTTGTTGTGATCTCAGCTTCTTTTTACCTGGTCCTCCCAAGTTCTCAGCATGTTGCATCTGTGAATCTGTTTTTTGAATTCTTTATGGCTTTTTTTGCAGATGTGGGGTGGTGTTATTGTTTGGAATCCCCCAAGATGCTTCAGGAGCTCCAAAAGTATGCAGCCTCAGAAGCATATGTTGACCTCTGAGGTTAGATCTCCCTATGGTGTTAAGTCATTTCAGTACCTATTTTCAGATCGTTTATGAAATTAAAAGCTATTCATATAGGTGATGTCATATTAGTCGCAGTTGGGCTTGATGTTTTTAAAAGTACGGCCCTTTGGGCTCACTTATGCATTTTCTGAAACAGGATCTCGAGGAACTCCTCGAGGTGTCCTTGGGGCAGCTTCGGCAGCTTTTTGGTCTGAAATCCAACAATCTTTATGTTGGTGAATCAGGCATGTCAAGTGTTTTATCTAGTGAAAGAGGCTTTACGGAATGGTAAGAGATGTGTCAGGAGACCTTCCAAATGAAATTGTAATTCGTTGAGGCATGTTGATTTCTTTGGGAAAGGGCTGAGGGGATTATTTCTATTTTGTAGGGAGTTGGATGCATTATCTAGGCAGCATACTTGTTTTAATCTTCATTCTTGTGCCGCTACTCTTGCATCTCTTTCCAGATTGGTATTTCTCAATACTTTAAAATTCATAACTAGCCCAAAGTCTCTATGGGTTTTATCAAATATCTCGGTCTAATTCTCTATCATGGCATCACTCAACATGCAGGTTCAGTCACTTCCAAGGATGATAATTAAGGATGAAATAGGGAAACAGGTTACCCTTCTTAGATTTTAGAGTTGAATACAGAATTTTATAGTGGATAGAGTGATAAATACCTACTCATCTTATCAGCTCCTAAGTTGGTTCTATTTATCTGATTTGGCAGGTTAAGTTTTCACTTGAAGCTGCAAATCTGGCTCAGACAAATGCCTCTTATGGTATATATGAAGCTTCAGCGGGTATTTTCTCTTTCTAACTCATTTATCTGCTAGGTTAGCAACTTTATCCCCTGCGGTGGGATTGGCATCAATAAGTATCTAAGAATATGATTTTCTTTACTTTTTAGTCTCTTCAAGACAAGCAAGGGCTTTGGCAGAGGATGCATTCTTTCATCCATCGATCATGTCAATCAGTTACTACTCGTTTGAGCATTGCTTTGCTGTTTACACGGTTAGTAAAACTGTATTAGCCTCAACTGTAGTTAATCTTTACGTAAAGTCTTGATTGCAAAATTTATCACTTGATTTGGGGTGAACATCAGTCTATTTATTTATTTTTGATGTGACATCATTGTGTGGGCGTTGTCGGTAACGAAGACTCTCAAATTCTCCATTACATGAGTCCATTATTTGAAGTGGTAGTCTGAAACAAAGTCTAGTAACTTTTGGTAAATGGCAATTGCATTCTTCTTACCGCCATCGAAGTTACCAGTCGTCTTTATTCGTTTTTACTTGATTGTTCTGGCAGTAATTTTAAATGGTCTCACATGCATTTCTTTCTTTGACAGCCTTTCTTTCTACCTGTTTCCTTACACGTTCTCCTTGCATCGGCTAAAGAATGGAGACGGTATAAACAAGAGCGCACGAAGTATTTCACGTGGATCTCCAAGACAAAAGCAGAATAAATGCGTATTTGATGATTTCGCGTGTTCTGAGGAAAGAGAAACAAAAAACACTGCAAATTGATAAGATATCCACACGACCATCTGTATTGTTCTTGAAAACATTCACGTGATCAGCCTGGGCCGTGCAGGTTTAGAAGCCGGCATTGTTTTGGTTCTATAATCGAGGTTCATGTTCCGCAGTTAAAGCCGTATCTATTGATTTAAAGTGTTTCTCTGAAACAGTTTCTTTTTTATCTCAGTGTAATCTAGTTTTCTGGGTAAGATCATATATAGGAAGTCTGTGAATTATTGGAAAACACTGAGAACACAATTTCTGATGCTTCTAATGTAAATGGATTGCTCAATTTTTACTTGTACCAAAAGTGCTTCCTGCGGCTCTTCCTTGCGGGGCTGATCATTCTCTAGCTTATGTCATCAGGTATGGTTGGACGGACTAATTTTTGACTAAATGTCCTGGTTTGAGAAGTTTATATATGTGGTTCTGCATTTATGTCCTTATTTTGTGCCATCTAGTTGAATCAAATATGCTATATTCATTCATGGACTCTGATGTCTATTGGTTAGATGGATGCTCACTGAGTCAGACGAATTTTGGAAGGAATTTTGCACCTCTTTCTGTATCTTTGAATGCTTCACAAACAGAACCTTCAAGCCCACCATAGATATAATTAAAATAAAAGAATTTAGTACTACTGCAGAAGAAAATAACATAAAGGGCAGTCAAACTGCTGCCAACTCTCTTAATGTATGTCATACAATGATACAAACTATGTTACCCAAACAGAATTCAAAATGCACAAACTCAAAAAGTTCCACAAAGTACTATTTCAAATTTTTCACTAAGCAAAAACAAAAATCCTGATTTTTCCAATCAACGCAGATTTCTTGGTTTTCTATTTAAAACAGACTTCTTGTTGTTCTAAGCAGCAACAGCATCCAAGAAAGCTTGACCGGGCTGACGTCTAGCCAAACGTCCATGACATCCAAGTAACTGCACATTTGACAAAACATGTCCCTCATAAGTTTCAAGTATCAATTCATAGTTAATTATAAACACAGAAGTACAGTGAGACAATGCAATGGGCTTATCTCGTGTCGGGGATGCCATAAAAGTTGAGGCGCGCAAGGCACTAAATCATTCTATTAAGTTCAGAAAACACAATTGAAGGATGTAGGGCACTAAATACTCATAATAGAGCTTGAAGGACTAGGGCACTACATCATTCTATTGAGAAAGCATGCTAAAACTGGATACTCAGCTCAGAATACAAAATTGACAGGATATGATAAAACAAACCTTAGCATTGACACCATCTGGAACAATTCTGTTCTCTGACTTCCATTTGACGTAGTCGGTACGGCTGAACTTTGTGAATCCCCTAAAGATGGATACAAAAACATGGGTTAGCGAATGAGACCTTCAATTCATAACCGACCAAGCCCTCTGACAAATTGAGAGAGCACCACTACTAGGTATCACATATACACCAGTGTATTTAAGTCAGATGATATCTCAAATACAGTAAACTAAGAAGACACAAACTAGTCCAAGCACAAAGATATAGATAGAATAATATAAATAACAGAGTTAAAGACTTGGAAGTGCTTTTGCCTGTGCAAATTAATTGAAAAGAAGATGTCTTATTAATAGGAAAACATACCACTTCCTGCTGACAATGATCTTTTGACGTCCAGGGAACTTGAACTTGGCACGACGAAGGGCTTCCTGAGCGTTGTTGCCGTTGGTATCCTTGCAACGAACTGACAAGAGTACCTGACCAATGCTAACTCTGGCACAAGTACCTAGGGGCTTACCGAATGCTCCTCTCATACCAGTCTGGAGTCTATCAGCTCCAGCACATGAAAGCATCTTGTTGATACGCAAGACATGGAAAGGATGTACCCTGACTCTCAAATGGAAGGCATCCTTCCCAGCAAACTTGGTCATGTACTTGTTGCAGGCAATACGAGCAGCTTCCAAAGCCTCACTTGAGACATTTTCCTTCTCCCAACTCACCAAGTGGACGCAGAAGGGGAATTCATCAACTCCTTTCCTTTTCATCCCAACATCATAAATTCTAATCTTTGGGTCAGGAACACCACGACAGTACCTTGACTTTGGGTAAGGTTTGTTCTTAATCTGCCTGTAACACCTTGCAGGTCCTACAATATTAAAAATCAACCAATACAATAAGTAAAATGCATACACGTCCTGGGAAGTTGAAACCAACTAAAAATCGAAAATGGTAACTACATGACCTAAAATTAGAAGTCATAAAATCACTACCAAAAATGTAAAACAGAATCTGCACCAGCATAAAACACAACAACCACACAACTACTAAATCTAGTAACAACCTTAAAAGGACAAAAAAATTATGATTTCTTATTCCAACAATAAGCATGGCAACCCTCTACCAAGAACCAGGTATCACAAGAGACTTATTCAAGTACTGTATTCCAAACAATAACAAAAACTCTTCATATGCATCAATTTATTCCCATATAAAGTAGTCGTAGATCCTTTTCAATATCATTTGCAATCAAATACATGTTTTCACTGTGAGTATTTTCTTTGAGCTGTTATAAATTTCTTTATCATACAAATTACTCAGCCAAGAAACTAAATCAGATAATCATTTAACATATACCCATTTCTTGAACTAAGGGGTAAATCTGACTTTCAGAATATTATAAGTTACCATAGTTCTGAATAAGCCATAAAACAGTCAAAACTAAACCCTATGATGCACTAGCAGATTAATGACAATTAAATGAAGGATTTGCAGAGACTTACTTCTCCCCATGGCTTCCCGGCTGGTAAAGGATTTCCAAAGAAGATTGAAATTATAAAACCCTAGAAAATGAATTGTAGGTAATTTTCTATTTATATAGGTTTGAAAACTATGGAAATGACATTTGCAACCCTAACAAGTTAACGAGTAATTTTGACTCGGGAAAAATATTGTGCGGTGGACCGTGTGAGTGTGAATGCTAAAACGCGTTTGTTTCAACGTATGCCCTCACGTCATCCTACCTACAAAATCCAGCACCACAGATAAGGGCCACCCATTTTAACTTCTGCAAAATGTGTACCATGTGTAGAAGAAATTTGGAATCTGAATTGCATCCTAATAACGCGTTTGGATACCAAAAGCGGAAATACTTCTACACATAAACAAAGATATTTTGCAAGCCAAATCAAACATTTTGTTTTACTTCTTTTCGCCAGAGATGTTGACAGGGTAGGTAACAAATTCTCGAGTCAAATCAAAAGAAAAATAACAAAGCCATTTGCCTAGTTTAATTGGGGGCCATGAATATTAATTGGGGCCTGGACGTTTTATTTGCACCCCAAATTTTGCAGGGGCGTATGAATCTGAAAATTGAAAATACTATTTTACCCTTAGGTAAACCTAAAAATTAAAAATCATTTAATCACTAATTAACCCTCCTAATTAGGCCCCCAATTTATACCCTAAAACCCAAACCAAAATCAGTATCACTTTCACTCTCTTCATCTTCCTCTCCTCCCTTTCTCCTCTTCCCCACCACCATTAACGACCTTCTTCGATTTTTATTTTTTTTCCGCCCGATTCATCGCGTAATCGTCGATGATAAAACTTTAATCGACGATTAAATTCTTCTACAAAAATGGCATGCACAAAGCAAACCGCTCGCAAAGAACGTCCAATCGTTAATATCGTTGATACCGTGAAAAACAAGGTCGTTGAGTCGGGCACCTCAAAACCGCAAAAATCAAAACCCAAGGAAAAATGGCTCCAATTAGAAGGTATGTGAACTTAAACCCACCTTGTATTCGAATTTTTGTTGTGTTTTGATTGCCAAAATCAGGTTGGTAACTGAATAGTTGTCGTTACATATTAAGGGTCGGTATTCTGTAATATGATAACCCTAACGACTTTTGATATGCATGTAAATTCTTGGAAAAATCTTTAGGGTAATAGGTTGAAGATGACGACCCTATTGTAGGTTCTTCAGAAAATTTTGACCTAGATTAGAGTCGTTAGTTTTAAATGTTGAATATGACGACCATTTTAGGACGACCCTTAGAGTTGGTTAACGACCCTGTTAGGGGAAAAACACCCCCTCTGTTCAAATTTTTGTAAGGGTCGTTAGTGTCGTAAGTAAGAGTCGTCAACTAAAAATTAAGGGTCGTTTGTGTTTTAGATAATCAAAATGACGACCATGTATCTTTCTTTTTTTGTGTGTTTGGATATAGCACCAAGAAGACCAAAGACACGGTTCAAATGATGATGACTCCTCCTTCCAAACCTCCCCGCCACGGTAAATACTTAGTTGTCGGTCAATTACGCGGAAGAAAGCCGAGCGAGGTTTCGTTTTCTATCACCCAACCAGGAGACAAATGTGTTGAGTTGTCGGATTCGTCGCAATCATCCTCTCCTATTATTTCCGCTGATGGTAGCGATGATGATGAAGAAGAAGAGATACAAGAAGATCCTCCCATACGAGATGAACAAGAAGAGGAAGAGGAACAAGAGAGTGATAATGATGATGAAGATAATGGTAGTGGTGATGAGGAGGAGGAAGAGGATGAAGGTAATAATGGTGGTGATGATGAGGAGGAAGAGGATGAAGGTAATAATGGTGGTGATGAGGAGGAGGAAGAGGATGAAGGTAAAAATGATGCAGAACATGAGGAGGAGGAAGAGGATGAAGGTAAAAATGATGTAGAACCTGAGGAGGAGAGTGCAAAGCCAAAGCCGGTAAAGAGGGTTAAGAAGGATGAAACAGATATTGCACCCAGCGCGAGACACGTTCCTGATGGTCATTTGAGGTTGTCTCCTCTTCGAAGTGGTAAACCAAGAGGACAACCTAGAGATGGCGGCAAAGTTCTTTTTGGATATCCTGGATCATGGGCTCATACCATCCATGAGACAATCGTAAAAATCCCAACTTTATCTCCTATTTCATTAGTTGATGTTAATTTTCTAATTTTTTATTTTTTATTTACTTATTTTTGTTTTGTAGGATCATAAGAATGCCGCCCGTCTTTTCAGGCACCAATCTTCTTTTAAGAAAATGGAGTTGTGGCCGCTAGAAGGTGAATGTGCAAGAGTTAGAGACTTGGTTGAAAACTCCGGTTTGTACAATGCCATTGTGAACTCTGTGATTGCGTATGACAAAGTCGCAGTATCTAGTTTCTGTGAAAGGTATTACGCAGAAGTCGACACATTCCAACTTCCTTTTGGAGAGATGGCATTGACTCCTAATGATGCAGAACATCTATTAGGGCTGCAGGTCGAAGGTAAATCAACCGGTGAGAAGTTCAAGAGAAGACCTAGTTGGGATGAAATATATACATGGACGAAGAACTTGTTTGGGTGGGATAAAGAGAGGACTTATGGGCTATTCGTGCCGGGAACTATTACCCGAAGAAAGAGTTCAAACTCGTGGAGATTAGGAAGATGTTTGCTGGTACAGAAGAGAAGGAAAAAAAGTACGGTCTCTCTGATATGGAATGTCGTTATGCGGCTGCTGGGTATTTGTTGTACGTCTTGCCTCGGTTGTAATTCCCGACAGCAAAGGTTATAGGGTTAGCGCCAACCTTCTACAACTTTTGGATCCATTGTAAGATGTGAACAAGTACTCTTGGGGGACTGCCATAGTGTCACATTTGAATGGTCAGCTTTCCCAGGCGTCTCGCGAAAGGACTTCTTAAATTAATGGGAATTTGGCTCTAATCCGGGTATTTGGATAGATGACCGTTGTCTTTTTTTTGGACGTTTTTTTCCTTAAACTTTTTTTGTTATTTTGATAGTTTTAAAATTTCTACTTTGGTTGTTATAGGTGTGGATTTATGATCATTTGCCGTCACTATTCAAAGATAATGTCGATGTGAAACTTAACCCACATTGGAGCCAAGGTAGTGCAATAGGAACGCGTCGGTTGTTCATTGGTTCTCAGGATAAGGAACAAACTGATGTGTTGATAGCGATGCGCCAAAAACTTGACAACATCACGGCGGAAGAGGTAATCTTCAATCCGTACAAGGATATCAGACTTGGAGCAATGGAAGATGTTGTGTATTACCATGGCCCTTTGTTTCACCCTAACGGTTTTTCAATGTACAATCCGATGAGAATCATGCGTCAACTTGGGTTTATTCAAGATTGCCCCGATGATGACTATGTACCTCCATTCAAGCACAAGTTGGACAAATGCCTGGCTGACAATTCAGACATAAATGTGGTTTACGAACCTGTACCTGATGTCAAGAATTGGAATGCTAGACACTCTAGGCTAGTAGACATTGGGAGCATGCGAATGAAGGTCACGAGTCAACAACAGATTACTCTTAATGGTACGAAGGATTCTCCCATGGTAGGGTGATACGGATTGATCAGGCTACGGTAAGAGGACCAACAGAGCATCCACCTCTACTTCTCAAGATGACAATAGAGATGATAGTACCATCCTTAAACTAGTGGTGGGAATTTTATTTTGTGATTGTGTTATTCATATACGTACATTCTCAAACTAATGTGAATTGGTATTTGGATGTTTATATAGGGAACGAGTGAAGCTTTTTGTCAAGTCATTTTGTTGCTCTGCCGACAAAGGGGAAGCGTTTGAGCCTGCAAATATATGTCGGTACGCTGATTACATGACGCACGTTGAAAATCCCAATGCAAAGAAGATGTTTGCTGAGGTGTGTAAGGAAGGTAAGAGGTCCAGGAAATCACGTAGCCAGATAGCACAAGAACTTGCTGAAGAGGGGCAAAGTATCCAACCTAATGATGAGCAAGGAGCTGCATGAGATGGTGGTTCCCCAAGGGGCAGTGGAAATCAGGGTCCTCCAAAGAGAAGCTGGAAAGTTTCTCGATCAGGGAGGTAAAGAGGATGTCGAGGTGGAGATTATGTGTTTGTTTAAACAACTCCAGTGTTTAGTAGAACTACTGTTGACTTGACATTATGTGTTTGTTTAAACAACTCCAGTGTTTTAGTAGAACTACTTGTGTGTTTGGTTTGGTTTGGTTTGTTGAATCTACTTTGTTTTTAAAACATGTTAGAAAGATGTTTACTAGTATGTTTGTTTGTTTGAAAATTTTTGGACCCTGAAGCAGAGAAGATTAACTGTGTGACAGTTAAAGTCATTAGCTTATATGCTAGCAGAATAATGACTCTTAAGGAGTCGTTAATAATTGATAATTGCAGAATAACGACTCTTGTAGAATTTTAAACAGAGGCTACATATTTATTTCTCAACAGAGTCGCCAAGTTATAAAAGGAAACCAATGACGATCCAATTGTAAATATACTTCCAGTAGATGAACTAAAATTCGATGTAAAGGGTCGTTAGGTTAATTGTATACAAAAATGACGACCCTAGAGAAGCAATAACATCCATTTAAAAGTCGTTATGTTGTATATTTAAAGGTTGACGACTCTCATCTAAAATTTCATTTAAATACTAACATTACATCAAGTGATCACAACGTATAAGAGAGTTAATATGGGTAATCTAGAATTTGACACATCAAATGTTCGTCGATGAACCTCCTAGCACGTCGGTACAACATGGTATATTCTTTGTGGTGAATGAACTTCGTTTCCACGTTACGAATTCTCCATAGGCGTCTGAAACGTTGCAGCTGAATTTCAATGAATTGTTAATCTTTAGTAAGATGTTTGTTGAAACTATTGAATGAAACGATGCGAACTTGTAACGATGAATATTATAGTATTACTTAATTTTTCCCTAAGAGGATCTTGGGGATGATGTTCGTACACCATATTCCTAACCTTAACATACTCTCTCATTGAACTTTTCATGTAGTTGAATCGAAAATCCAAGTCTCTCCACTTGCGGTTATTGGGATTCCCGGTGCGGCCATAAAAGAACTCTTTCACTCTCTTCCAAAACATGGAATGGATTTCATTCGGACGTTCACGAAACGTATTAGCAAACAGTTTAACAAGACACAAATCTTCAAATGCTGCCCATTCCGCCATTAGCAATATAAATTTTTGGATTTTGGTAGAAAATGAAATGTTTTGGTTGTTTTAATGAAGAGGAAGGGGTTTTATTTTATAGAAGGAAACCCGAACGGTCGGATTTTTTGAAAACCACAAAAAGGGTCGTTATCAAATTAACAAACCTATTGACGAATATAGAGTCGTCAATTTATTAGTGGTACATGGTTAACGACCCTTACTCCGAAATAAGAGAAACTACAAAACTCTATTGAGTTGATTCTCAGTACATCAAGTCTAAGATATATCGTACTCAACAAATTACATGTTACTTCTCGTAGCAGACGATTTAACCACCATTGCGACTTCGATGTGATAAAACCGTTCTCCCCTCCATTTGGTATATGCATCCTGAGCCGCCGGCCTATCCCATTTGTGTCTTACGAGAAACTCATTATACTGGTTGCACAATCTTATAACGTGTATCGTCCTATCACGAATGTTGGATGGTGGGTAATCATAGCGTAGTTTGGTGTTGGAATTAACGAAAGGACCCAAACCAACGTGAATCCAAAATATACTTTCATGTTGTTGTTCTTCGTGAAGATCTTTGACGATGTTATAATTTTTAACCAATTTTGTATCTTCCTCAACTTGCTTGAATACTTCCCGGAGATGCTCTTGTTCTTTGCCTCGTTTTTCGGCCTCTCGCTTCTCTTCTTCTTCCTTCGTAAGATATGGCGTGTAAGTGTTTGGTTTTTTGGTAGGTCGCACAGTTGTTTTGCGTATCTCTTCTTCCATTGCCAATATTGATTTGGTTAGTCGCTTGCATCTTCTAAGTATGTTTTCAATTTAATTGGTTGAAGATGTGGGAGTAGCCATTGAATAAAATTTTGGTGAGGTTGTTTTCCATTGAATTAGCTCCTGGATGTGTCCCTCTTTATATATAACAAATCGTCAACGGCTTTTTTTGGGGAATAAGTGCTCACAAAAAGAGTCGTTGGATATTTTTGTAATGAGGGTCGTCTATGTATAAAGTCTGAAACTGACGACTCCTAGAGAATTTTTTTTTACCCAAACAGTCGTTATGGTATACGTATGTATGGCCAACGACACTTGTTTGCAAAAGCATCCAGGAGAGGACCTGTTTTTGTAGTACTAGAGTCATTCCTTTTTATTTTTATATAGATGACGACCCTTAGTTTAAAAAACTTCCAAGAAACCTCCAGGATTTGCAACATCACATAAACAAATGAAAACCGTTGTTTCCGCAAGATAAAACACATTGTATTCATTAAACATTCTTCAAAATACAAATATCCAAGTTCAAGATAAAATCGTCGTGAATAAAGTATGCCTAAAAATGCAATACGAAGTTCAAAATAAACATCTTCTCTTAGGATTCATCGCCCATGTCCATGTAAATGGGAGTTGGGTCCATAGCATTCCAAATGTTCATTCCGTACTCATACGGGTTTGTCCACTCCTTGGTGTTCTCTCCCCAATCACCATAGACTCGTGGTAGAGGACATTCATCGGAAATCTTCAAGCCTATGTAATGGTTATTGTTGACATGCGCCATAACAATTCTTCTCTTCTTTATCGCCGCCTCGCACCTATTTTTTGAGGGTACGTACATACAAGAAGATCCCGGGAAGCCTTTGTTGAATACAATTACAACACAAGTGAATGTGTCTGCTAATAGTTGACCACCAAAAGACATTTGCATCCAAAACTTATAACCGGCCTTCTTCGACCCCTTCCTCCATTTCACATTGGAAACCAACTCCCTAAACTTCAATTTCATCTCTTTTATATCTCCTTCCAAAAGCCGTGTCAAATATAGTTGCTTGTCCTCAACGAGCTTTTCTGCCATTTTTTCCTTGCATATTGGATTTGGGTTAGCTCTAGTTCGTCGGCCTCGTGAAAATGCCCTAATTGTTCCGTTGCAACATGGTAACCACAATTCCCATCGCCGTCAACGTCTTCGGTGGATATGAGGTGATCCAAGATGACATGAGAAAGTTGATCGGTGTACTCTTTATACAAAGTGTGAGCAACATTATGTGGTCTTCCTTTGGAATCTCTAGGGGTGCGGGGATTACCCTTTATTCCTCTTATCATCACCAGTCCGGACGTTTGGCTTTGCTGGGTACCGACCACATGCTCTACATCCATGTCTTCCTTGTCTTTCAATTGCATTTCACTTTTAGTTAAATCTTGATTTATTGGTCGACCCGTTGTCTTGGGGAGGAAAGAGTTCTCATACTCTGTATATTCTGCCTGGACATAGTCATGACGTGATGGGTCACTTGTAGTGCTCTTGTCCGCATTCACAGTTTCTCTAAACGACTTTTTATTTGTTGGTCTACCCGGTGGTTTTTGTTTTATTGGTGCTTCTTCAACTCCCAAGCTCTTACGTGCAGCCGGCCACAAATTAGAAACCAATATTTGTCTTGATGCACAATTTCCTTTTTCATATTTCGCAGTGATGTACTTGGAAATCTCCAAGTCTCCAAATTGGTCATCGGCTGATCTTGTGGGATTGGGTGTGAATGAAAGTTGTTTCCAAAATGGATCGATATCTTCAATAGGAATGATCACCTTGTAACCACGTAGCTTATGTTTACATGGGAGTCCAAGCCATATCTCGGTTGTACAATTACATTTGGTGACTTTTCCAGTGGAAGCTTTCGCTCTAAATTTTTTAAGTTCAGTCATCATATGCTTTATTTCCCACCACGATACTAGGTGTGCAACACCTCGTAACAGTTCTTTGTCTTCTATGTATGGCATCATAAAACGGTCTTTACTATACTCCATCTGAGTCACTATATTGCTTAGATCATTCTCGGCGTGCTCGTGAATAGCTTCTTGTACCGTAACTACACCTCCAGTGTTTAGTTCAAGAATTTTTTTCAAACGACCGTGGGACTACTCCGCAATACTAGTGGACTCATTTTGGAAGTGCTTGTACTTATTGGTCCATGCATAAACAAACTTATCCTTCCATGGATTCAACCATGTATCAAGGTAATAGTCGACCACCTTCTTATGATCCGTACTCCACTCATCAATAAACCTCTGCAAATTAGCATAGAACTTTACTTCGGTCTTGGAATGAGCCAAATGGTCCCAATCTTTGCATAAATACCTCCACAGATCCCCCTCTTCTTCATATTTTTCCTTTTCTTTGCTTTTCTCTTCCACTCTCTCTTTTTTTGAAAGTTGATATAGACACTCATCTTCCTCCTTGGAACGTTGATTACCTTGGGCAGGTTTGATCTTTTGGATTTTGTTCTTGCAATTAGAAAAAAGATTCATTTGGATGTGCCACGTGCATAGAAAATCTTGAGCATGTGGAAAAACTTGTCGTACGGCACTCATGCAAAATCCCTATCCGTAAATATAACCTGCGGTGTGTCTTCGCCACGGTAAATCAACCTCACTTGTTCCAACGCCCAAACATAGTCCTCTATTTCTTCTTTCTCCATAAAGCACCATGCAACGGTGAATGATTGTTTATCCGAAGTATGACTAACAACGTTCAACAAGGGCATGTTATACCTGTTAGTCTTATAGGTGCAATCAATGAACAAGACTTGATAAAAACACTGAGCCAAATCTACCATCCTAGGATGGGCAAGAAAAATATGAGTTACTTTGTCGCCCGGACCCACCCTTGTTTGCATTGCATAGTTAAGTTTATCTGCCAACCACTCTGATTGTTGCATAATTAACCTACCATCCCATTCGGTTCTCTTGATCGTTGTTTTGGCAGCGTAGATGGTGGAAATAATAGACAAGTTTGTATTATCTTCAGCCTTAATTGCATTTAAGATCTTTAGGGGCCTACATCCTTTCATCTGGCGGACCTTTTGCATTTGATGTGGTTTCAATCGGGCATATGCTGGGTGTCCTAAAAGAGTTTTAGGTGGAGGATGGGTGTGACGACCCTCCGGTATACTATACAAACTCCATAAACCCCATTCGGGATGCCTTTTGAAAACAATCCTGAACGGGCATCCAATCTTCTTCGATGAAGTTTTGTACACCCTAGTCGTCTTCTTCTCATACTTGTAGTTCTTCCCTTTGTGGCTTTCTTCCTTGTCCCCCGCTCTCTCGCATACCATCTCCATTTGCTTACAATCAACGTGTTTGCTTTGAACAACTACGCACATCTTCTCTTTTTCCTTGGAAATAATCCATTCCTTGACCTCATCCTTAGTTTTCCACGTCTACATTGAACAAATAACACGTTAATGAGAACACTAATTCAACAATTGGCAAAATGATATATAATGATTCAAACATTAAATACATACCAAATCGCTCATATAGTGGTCGGAGGTATCCGGACCCATAGTGGAGACGGGTTCAGGTTGAGAGCTCGTCTGTACAACCAACTACATAGAAAGTAAAAAAATATCATTATATAATCCACGGTTTATAACAAGCTCACTTAACGACCCAAGTTATTAAACAAGGGTCGTCATTTTTTCATTAGCAGAATAACGACCTTTAGAGTCGTCAACTAATGTTACAGGTTAACGACTTTTTCCGCCTGAAACTATGATACAGAGTCGTCAAGATGTTTTTTACCAGTACAACGACCCTAATTCATAAAGTGATGGCTAAAAAAAAACGCTGAAGATTCCGTAGTGCCAAATATAGACCATTATGTTCGGTTTTAAGAAAGATTCGTTAACTTATATATATATATATTTATTTATCCTAATGACTTAAAACAAATTAATAGCGGATTTGCTTAACCAACGGCAAATTTGACTAAGACCAGCAGTTAATGAGGCAGTGGAAATAATGTAACCGTTTCTTTTAAAAAAAAATTAGCCGTTGGGCTTTTTTTTCTTATAAAAGGAGATTTATCCCTATCAAACTTATTCACCCATCATTTTCAATCTTCCCAAATCAGTCACCCATCACTTTTAAAAACTAAAAATGGCTTCAACTCCCTTCAATAAAAAAAGAAGATGTTGCTATTGTCAGAGCACACACCACTCTCACAAAGCACTGCATTGAGGAAGCACAATGGGTGACCAGTAACGAAGACCCAAGCAGAGGGCCTTACCTTGGGCATGATCAAAACACCAATGCTTGGTGGAAACGTGTATTTAAGGTTTTTAAGGCACTAGACGAAAATCGTAATAGAAGGACAGTCGCATAGATAATGGAAAGGTACGATTTAATATACAATGAATGTGTATTGCTAAAAGACGAATTGAAAGCTCGGAAAGAAGCTCTTCCCAACGAACCTCGAATGGATAGAGTAAGTTTGTGAATCAATATTCCGATATTCCCTAAAATAATTTCTTTCGTTATGTTTATTTAAGAACGCTAACTTATTAAAAATATATTTTCTGCAGTACTCTTTGGGTCTTAGCCAATACGAAATAAAGTACGGCAATGAGTTTTTGCACGAGGAATGCTATGCTCTCTTGGAGGAAACCGAATGGGAATTCGCCTTCTATAATTAAACTCGTTTAGGTTTTCGATGCCAATGTATTGAACTATTTTATGTCTTTTCATTCTATTCTATTTAATTTCATAGTACGTGTGTGTTTTATTTCGATTCAATACAATAACTTCAAGTATTAGGTAAGTAAATTTATACCACAAGCGTCGTTAGGTTTTATATACACAAGACAGACAACTCTAGAGTTTATTAAAAGAAATTTTAGAGTCGTCAGACTTTATAGACTAATTATTAACGACCCTATATGTCCTTTTAACACAGACTCTTTCATAGTAGAGTCGTCACTTTGTTAATTTCCTAACTAACGGTTAATGTGGATTTTGAATTCACCAAATGCCGTTGAGTTGGGCAACGGTTAAAATTCAAAAAAATGAATGTTGGGTTTTGGGTTTCAATAAATAGAGACCCATATCTCACATCTTCCCAACCCAAACCATAATTCTCAACCTTCTCTTACCATTCTCATATATAGGATATTTATCATCCAAGAGGAAAAACAAGAGAAAACACCATGGATACTCCCTACACTTCCGAAGAGAATTGCGCCATTGTGAGAGCTTGGTTGACAGTGACAAACCATTTTGAAAGTCTTGACAAAGACATTGATGAAACATCGGATGGTTGGTGGAACCGCGTATTCATTGTTTTTGTGGCGTTGGACGGAAATCGCAACTCAAGGTCTTTGAAACAAGTCAAGGAACGGTTCCAGGAGATAAAATTAGAATGTGATGCTTTCAAAAGAGAAATTAATTCCGCAAGCGAAGCCATGCCCAATATGTTGGGTGCTATAAGAGTAAGTGTTTAAACAAGAGGTAAAACTTATCGAAAGCTTTGAACAATACTAACTAAGTTTTTTGTCTTGTGTTTTCAGTTGGGGAAGGCGTATAAGCGATACGAGGTGCTTCATGGGAACAAGTTTGAGTTCGACGATGCTTACCTCATCTTGCACGGCACTTCCTATAATTACAACATCTATGGTTGAGTGTTTAAGTGCACCGTTATTATCTATTGTATTTCATTTCCTTCAATGCAACGATATGCAAGATGTTTTCCTTTTACGATTCAATGAAATGATTCTATGAAATCAAACATCTTAAAAATTTCCAACAAGGGTCATTAATGTTAATAAATATAGAAAATGACGACTCTATGGAAACTTATTAATGGTTGGTTAGGGTCGTCAGTGTTTCGGACTACACATATAACAACTCACCTTGTTTTTTTAACAGAGAGTTTGGTATCCGCAGTCGTTTGGGTATTAAAAGAACAAACTAACGACTCTGGATGAACAACTCAAAAGAGTCGTCGTTGTTTAGGACACCATGTTAACGATTTTTCATAACCTGTAAAAGTTGCAGGTTAGAGTCGTCATTGTGGGTGTCAACAGTCTACCGACTTTAAAGGGTCGTTAGTGAATCCAAACCCCGACAATAACGACCCTCACACTAAGTAGTTCCATAATGACCATCAATCGACCACTTGGAGCACCATTCAGACAATTTCAAGAGTATATGAGGTTTACCTGATTGTTTTGAGGTGTGGGTTCTTCATTTTGAGTGTTGGTTCCTTCATTTTGAGCAGTATGATCTTCATTTCCACCATTATTCATGGCTTCCTCCATTAACATCATGTCTTCATCAAACATCCAATCCATTGGATTAGTTGATACAATCTTACCATCAACACAATCATGGTTGTTGTTTGAACCTTCACCAACCTCATTCCCTCCACTTGAATCACTCATTACTAAAAACCCTAGTTTTTACTCTCAAAACTCCACTTCTTCTTCTCAAAACATAAAAACCTAAAAACAAAATTTCCCCAAATTTTTATCCCCAAAACTGATTTTTATCTAAACTAAATTAACACACTAATCAAATTCATTAACTCTTAATACTAATCACTCAGGGCTATTTTAGGTATTTATAAAGTTTTTTTATAAGGGGTGACCCAAATTGCTATTGGGAAACCTATTTTGTCTTCTAGTGTCAGGCCCCAATTAATATTCATGGCCCCCAATTAAACTAGTAAACTTGGAGTGCAAACAATAATCTCTTTTATGTTATCTTTTGCCATGAACATTCAAAACCTGGAAAAAGAACGTGAAACAAACCGACTTCACCTTCATGATGTTTGACCATTAAGAAATTAAAAGCATAATTACAGGACTCAGCTTTCTTTCAAGGATTCTGAAGAGGCAGACTTGTTGCTGGTTGTACTAGAGATTAGAGAAAGATACCACTGACACACCAGTTTTATTTTACACCATATTTTACAGTCCATCATTTACATTTTACTCAGTTTCCAGAGGAAAAGGAACCCAGAGAGACGTCTAAAATGTTGCATCAGCGGGGTTTTATTACGGGCTCCATGTCACTGAGAAGTTCACTTGCAGATACATCAGTTGATGCGTTTGGGTGCCGTATAGTGGAGATTGACGATGATGATGTCATTACTTCACCAGAGAACAAATTTTCAATAGACCGTGGTGGTGGCATCATATCCAGCACTTCGTCAGATTCGATGTCAGTCAAGTCCAATGGTAAAGATTCCAACTCCAACATCAACTGCCATATATGTTCTAGCTCCCTGACCACCTCCAACATTGCAGGTCTTGAATCTGTTTCGTCTTGGCAACATCTAAAAGCCAATTTCATGAACTTCTCGACGCATTGAGGGTGATAACAACCCATACGGTTGTCTATGACTGCGAAGTATATACCAGATTGATATGCTGCATGTACCTGTACAGAAATTGAAATGAGAATACAAACAGTTCAGCACCAGCAAACAATCTCCCAGGCTGGGATTTAATCAGTGTTTTTATAATAAGCGATCCATCATGATCCACCTAGTGCACCATGCCCTGAAGGGGTAACAGAGTAACAGACCATTTAACCTCTTCGTAACTGGTAGCATTGTTTCAACCACCACCACCCACCCCCAACCCCATCGATTTAACGTCTATTTTCCACCCAAAATTTGATCATTTCAGGTTATCCGACTTGAGAAGCAGTAGGTCTAACTGACCACCTTAGATTTCTCCTTTTAAGGTTATAAGATGAAACCAATAACAGTGACGGCATTTTGAGTTTTGAAAGAAGTAGCTAAACATGGAATTTAATACTAATTTTTCTAGCATTATAGGGAGTATTTGAATACCTCACGAATGATGTTCTTCCCATGTTGGATCGGATGCATCCCTGTTAAAAGCTCGAGAAATACTACCCCGAGGCTGTAAACATCGCTCTTGTCTGTTAATTTGCGCGTCAAGAAGTATTCTGGGTCAAGGTAACCCTGCATGGAAAATAACAAGTTTAGCTACCTTTGTATATTTACTTCTGAATTTAACGATTGAAGTGATAAGCTGAACTTACTGGTGTTCCTTTCACAATGGTGGATACATGACCAGGCACGACTCCATCACAATCTGGAACTGGTGCAAGCCGAGAGAGTCCAAAGTCTGCAACCTTGGAATTATATTTTGAGTCTAACAATATGTTGCTAGCTTTGACATCTCGGTGGAATATGGGTGGGTCTGCTTCTGTATGGAGGTAGAGAATGCCTTTGGCTGAACCTAATGCAATACGCAACCTCATAGCAAAACTGAGAGGCTCTTTTGCTTGGGCTATCAGATCACAAAGACAATTACACAATAACAATAAATCAACATTCTATACAAGAAACTGTAGCCACTTTAGGGAATAAATAAAAAAAGTAGAGAGAGAATCAACTGGTAGAATATGATAAGAATTACCGGAAAGACAATCTCGAAGAGTGCCGTTAGGCATAAACTCATAGATTAACATCTGCAGGCATGTCAGAGAAAAAATTATGAATGTCATTTCCCTTGATCAAATGGAGTGCATGTAGTGAGAATATGTAGCTGATAATGACAATAACCAAGCAAGGAGAAGTTCTTTATCCTTCTGGCATGAACATAGTTCATAAAAATACAAGTACAAGAGAACATACTTGCTCCCCATCTTCATGACAATAACCAAGCAAGGAGACTAGGTTCCGATGATGTAGCCGTGATAGCAGTTCTATCTCCGTGAAGAACTCTTTTTGACCCTGTAAGGAGTCTTCTTGCGCACGCTTTATAGCCACGACGGTTTTGTCAGCTAGGATACCTTTATAGACTCTTCCATAGCCTCCTCGGCCAATTTGAGTGGAGTCGCTGAAATTGCTAGTTGCCAGTGCCATTTCATTAAAGCTGAAGCTTTTGAGGCCAGTGATATGGATTGGCATGCTCAATTCTACGGAGGAATATAAAGAACAAAATGAGATGTCACCAGTACCATATTAAATGCCTCCTCTGTTGGTGAAGCCAATTGTTATAGATAATTAAAAACAGATGTCATGAGTACCCTTCAATACCGACAAATTTAAGAGAACTCGATATATGATATATGGAAATAAAATAAACGATAAAGAAGGCTAAAAGGACTTGCCTTGATTCTTTTTTGCTGGTCTGCGGTACCTGGCTTGTCTTTTTGTAATAAGAATTGCAACGACTAGAGAAATTATAAGCGCACAAGCAGCAGCCCCTAACACAATGCCAACTAAGCCACCTTTGCTGATGCTTGGCTTGGAGGAATCAAGAGCAACTGCAACAACAGAAACAAACTATAAGAAACTTCACCCATTCCAGTTTCCCTTCAGCACAATCTAGTACACCTTATTCTAGATTTCTGGTTGGAGGATAGAAAAACAACACGAAAGAAAATATGCACCTTCAATTAATAGCTAGTACAGGTCCAAGATAATGTAGTCATCTAGCAATAAAGAAAACACAACTATAACTATAAAAGCTACAATCAAGAAAACATACCATTTGAATAAGGTCCCAGGAGAGTGAAGTTGAGTAGTTCATACGGTCCAAAAAGATTGCTTCTTGCTAATGTCCACATTGTTAATATGCCTCTAATTCGTTGAATCTCACTTGAGTTGAATATACTAGAATGATTGTTAAACTTAGGATATAGCTTCAGGTACATCCTTAGCCTTGGACCTTCTTCCCACATAAATGAATCAATGTTTAGCTGATAAAGATCCAAGTTGAGAGCAGTGGTCACATAAACCTCAAATAAGTCACGATATGGAGGGAAATCTGAAATACTGGGACTTTTCAACCTGTAGCCAACTCTAAGAGGTGAAGCACAAAAGCATGGGATGGGAGATTCTGGAACATATTCGAAGAAATCCTCAGCAGGGCATGATTGCATAGAACAAACAGCTGTAGAGTTGTCTGAGAAGCCAGGTGACTCGTTATTTTTTCTTTCAGTTCCACAGAACTGGACAATTTTGAGCTTGTTTTTATTGCCGCAAACAGGATTCCCTTGGAGCCTGAATATTCAAGGAGTAGTTATATATTCAAGACAGTCAGTTAAACTATCTGTTAGAAGACAATCTGTTGACATAGAGAAAACAAACACACGTATTAAATGCAGAAGTTTGCCCTATGGAAATAAAATAAATTAATATCATGCTACACCTTAAGATAAACTGTTTAACAAAAATGCTCGTAATAGACTCTATACGAAGCGAAAATACAATGTGGATCGATCAAACATCACAAAGACATAACCTAAGGATAATGAAAGCCCTCAATTTCAAGGTTAAGGTGGGTAGATTATTAGGCAGCAATTATGAAACAATATTTCAAAGTTTTAGGCCAGTATCACCCTCCATATATAAATTAGTTCTTCAAGCTACAAATTAATGTATTTGAATATTTATAGACTTCTCAAACGATCCTAAATCGACCTTCAGACCTCGATATAGCCAGATCAGAAGATGACCACCTTGCATACATCTCTCCATCAACCACAGGAATATCAGGTCATTTTCAGGCTATCCTCGAAGTTTTAATCTTAACAATAGAAAAGCCATTAGGCTCACCAATTTAGGATAAATAAATGCATTATGCATACATGTGAAGATAGACAGTTACTAGCTAGTATAGTGATGTAGGGATATACCTTAAAGTCACGTTATTTGGAGGATTAAGAGCACCTGAAATGCTTGAAAGTAAATTGTTCCGGAAATCACTGCACACACAGAATTCATAAAGTCAAATTCACAAACTGGTAATATTCCAGATTCATGAGCCAAGAAGGATCTACTTTGAAATACAGTTTACTGGATGGTTTATAAGAACAATAAATAAGTGTACACCTCAAAAAGTATCATTCACGAATTCTTACATGTAAAGTCTTGCAGATGGGCTGAAAGGCACGCTCTGCCAGATGTTGGATGGAACATAGTTGGTTAACACATTATTCTCGAGTGACCTGTAAGAGGAAGTCTGTTACATGATCCTTGCAAACAATGTTCATGCATGAACTTCCAGGTGAATTACTTTATATATTATGAGTGGTCAAAAATCTCTAAGGTAAATAGTACAGGAACCAGGTATGTACCATCACAGCACCAGACCTGTTCCCAAAAATCATCTAAATATTTCTATAAACATGCTGATAACAGAATGGCAAGACCAAATAGAGAGGTTTACTCACAGTCTCTGGAGACGAGGAAGACCCGAGAAATTTGAGGGTATTGACCCGTTGAGATGGTTGTCTGAAAGAATACTGCAGACAGCATAGATTACAATCTGTAAGTTTGAGACAGATTTCCAAATGCATAAAATAGCTTATTCCAAGCTCGGTAGAGAGTAAAATAGATTGGTAGTTGCACACATAGAAGTGGATGAAGAGCATTAAAAAGCTTGCAAATCTCTCTTACATAGTAGTTATATTAGCAGACAACTTGTTTGAGGGTATAGGTCCCGTTAGCTTATTGAAGCTAAGATCTCTGCAGCATTTACACGAGTTAAAAGGTTAGACTGTATGATTATTGACCAAAACCAACAAATTCACCAATATATTTCTAGGCACTAGCAATACTCAGAAAGTGAAGAAACCTTCTCTTAAATTGCAGATATTGTTTTTCACAACAGTTCTTCAAAGCCCAGAAAATATATAAACAAAATACAACTAACATACCTGTATAATAAATTACTTCCTTAAATAGTTCAAGGTACTTACATATAGTGGAGATCAGGAATTGTGCTTAAATCGGGAACAGGTCCTTCCAAGCTACAATTCCGAAGACTCCTGTAAAGTCAACTGAACAGAATGACAACTGTGCTTTATCAAAAACCTGAGAACTGCAACATCCATATGATCACTATAATGATTCCTTAAAAGTTTACACATACAAGCAAGAAGGTGAAACTACCATATCTCGACAATAAGATGAACAGTAGTTGGGAAGGGCATCTCTACATGTACATTCCCTTCTTTCCGGGTGTTATCCTAACTTCTAAGGTAAATAACGTCAAAGACTCGACTCTTACATTTTCACCAGTTTCGGTAAGTTCCCATAAGTAGCTGGAATTCGACTTCCCTTAAATTGGTTGTTATCAAGTTGGCTGCAAAAAGAGGGAAGAACTTAGAGAACAAATATGCTTTCTAAAATTTCACATCTTCGAAACGAGAAGTATGTAACAAAGTAAAATGGAAAAATAGACAGTGAGAAACAGTAGATGCAGAGAACCATCAATTTGCAAATGTTCATTTTTTGTAGTTTCAAGGTGGATCGAGTATAATTCAGAAATATGATCCCGAACCTTACACCAAATACCCAAGTGTTAGGTCTAGTATGCTGAATGAAATATGGGATGCAATTCTGCCCTTGAATTTTTTGCTAAGCTGTAATCATAGTGATGAAGTTAACCTATTATAGACATATTTTGAAGACTTGAAGTATTAAAAAACCATACCGATAGCAGATTCATGGAAGAAACTAAATCCAAGGAAGAGAACGTACAGTATAAGCAGAGTTGGAATGTTTGAAAACTCTGGCGGAAGATACCCTGACAGGTTGTTATTATCGAAAAGACTGAAACACCACGACAGCATAAGCAAAGAATAGTGAAAAACAATAAAAAATTCACCAGGTTATATTTGTGAAACAAGAAAAGAACTTACAAATGAGCGACATTTGGTAATCTGGAAAGCTCTGGAGGGATTTGCCCACTAAATGAATTATTGTTCATGTGGCTGTAGAAGATAACATTTGCGGACAATAAGCTAGCTATAGTACTTGAGCAGATAAGCTAAATTTTCTCAAAAAAAAAAAACACCTACAAATGCTTAGTTTTGTTCAAATTTGACCATGATACTGGTATTGGTCCTGATAAGTTGTTTTGATCGAGTTGGATTCTATCCAGATTGGGAAGGTAACCAAGTTCAGCTGGTAATGAACCTGATAGCTTATTCCCACTCAAAAGCCTGTATATAGAAATTGAAAAACAAGTTCAATGTTAGATTATGTTGGAAAATGAGTGATACAAGAAAAAGGGGAAAAAAATGAAGAAAGTACGTTTAAGCAAAGACGAGTTCAAAGAACTAAGGATTGTCATTAATATGATGCCATTCTTAAATCTGAAGCTGAAGGTCAAGTAACCCTATGAGGCTATGACCTTGAAAGCAACAACAAATTTTATCACTTGGGATGTTGATCAATGCAAGGGTTGTTTCAGGCAATAGGGTTGAATAGACCATGGCTATATACACATTAATGGACAGGGTCTCATGTCCCAAAAGGAAGATCACCATTATGTCAACTGAGGTTAGAATATATGTTTCCTACTGTAGGTAAACGTTAAGGGATATTGATATTGGGCCTTACATACTAATCACCTTTACACAAATAACTTGTTCGTGGAATAACTTCAAACATTGCTCACAATTCAAAAAATCTCAGTATCAATCGATCTGTATTGTTTTTGTCAGTCACTATGACCTTCATACGGCATTAACCTTTCCTATAAGCATTGACATTTTACCACTAGTATATAAACATATAGAATCCTGCACTACATAAATTGTTCCTTGTCATGGATTTTTCAGAATGGAACTCAATTTATAAATTACAAAATGAAAATATATCATTCACTAGCATTCAGTAGATGTTTGGCACAACTCTACTGACCCAAACATCACTGCTCAAGCTTCCACATTCAAGATAGATCAATGGTTAGGCAATGTACTTTTCACAACATTACACATGTGATGTGTAACTATATTTCAGCAGAACATCACAGAACTTCAGAATTCAGCATAATATATGTACTTACAACAGTTCCAGGGATTTAATATATCCTATCTCCTTTGGTATACCACCAGTTATGTTGTTCCACAAGAAGTCTCTGTGAGTGAAGAAAAAAATCACAACAATTAATATCACAGTAGTAAGGTAATATGTGATCCTTCGTCAATAAAAAGGAATTACTAAAATTTTCATCCAAAGTAGCTGTTTCATTCGCTTGAAATTTTGAAAAAACTTCAAGACTCACATGATTTTTATCTGCAACAGCTCGCCAAGCTCGGGCGCCAAAGTTCCAGAAAGATTCATATTTAGCAGTTGCCTGCACAATAAGAATGCCAATGAGTGTTATCAGCTCTATCTCAGTTTTCATCTTGTTATGAAATGAGTATACAAGGAAATCCAACAATTCTTACAGTTCTTGAACATGAAGGTACCCATCAGTTCCTGGTGTATTAAAACACAAAATCCCTGTCCAATTCGAATTACATGGGTCCCCTTTGTTCCAACTTTTGAGATGGTTCAAAGGATCAATTAGACGATTCTTGATAGCTTGTAATGCATTCACTACACACATAAGGTAATCCATCATTTAGAATCCTTTCGAAAAACCAAAAAATTCACAATACTGTAGCAATTGAATCACACATAAATAAGTAAAAAGGGTAAAAATGTTCAGTAAATTCACCTTCGGATGGATCGGTAAGTTGAGCGAAGGAAAGTAGAGAAAAGCAGCATAAGTAGACAACCAAAACACTTGCTGATAAACAAAATTTCACTCTCGGCATAATGAAACCCTAGAAAACAACAGAACAGTAGTAGAATGAAAATGAAGGTGAGAAGTTTGTGAGTGTTGATGAAGATTGGAAAATTTGTTGATAATGATGATGAGGAGGTTAAATTTTGAGTTGTTGTTAGATTTAGGTTGAAAATTTAATGGAGGTTTCGTCGTCATGGTGAATAGTCGCAGATTTCGGACTGAAAATACAAAATGCAGTTGTTAAGTGCGGACAGAGTTTTGTACGTCACTCTAATTTAAATCAAACTGTCGATTTCTGGCGCCAGACATGTTAGTACTGCTAATTTGCGCTTGCAGTCAACTGCATAGTGTAGCCTTTTAACTTGTCGATCGCTCTCAGCTTATCTTGTTCGGAATTTCTTATGCACCTCGTAGGTATGCTGTTGCTTTTTTTTTTTTTTTTATACGAAAGGCGGTGTTTTATTAGGATTTTTGTTAAAGGGAGAGCAAAATATGATCCGAGGAGAGCGTAAATCGTAGTTAACTCATTAACTAGGGTCAACTCAATATAATTCTGTAACTCGGTCAAAAATATCCTAACTAACCACACGGATTCGTCACACACGTTCAAATGAAAATTTCCTTTTCTTCTTTATCGTCTTCTCTTTCGTGTAAACGTATCATGAACAGATAAACCCTAACATAATAATTTTTTAATCTTTTGAAACGACTAATGATAATACTTATGAAATTAATCATTTATATCTCATCATTGGCAATCATGAATATAGGGTTGGAAAGGGTTTTTTTACTATGCAACAATGTTTCCAACCGAATAGATCAATTTAACATCACGAGACTCGAGTCTTCTAACTCAAAAATATCCATGAACAAATTATTTGAAGTGATACTAATGAGTAGTGCATGTTGACGAAATATTTGGCCACACGACCTTACGCTAAGAATGGAGGAAGATACAAGTGTTTAATAGAGCCTCAACATGTAGCCCATCTAAATAAGCAACTGTACTTCATACGTTTAATGTAAAACATACATTCTGAGAGGTTTATAGGAATGGAAGAATTTTTCTTTTTTAATAACTTCAACGTGAATTTTTTAGGGTTCATAGATGTTCGTATGGACAAAGAAGACAATAGAAAAGATTTTGGACGTGTGATGAATTTGTGTGGTAAGTAAGGGTATTTTAGACCGAGTTAGGAAAATAAATCATAATAATCCTAATTAACGAGTCGACTGCGATTTTTGCTCTCCTCGGATCACATTTTGCTCTCCCTTTAACAAAAATCTTTTATTAGATAGTAGTAGCACTTACATCAATTGAATCCTCCAAGACTTTTTCGACTAAAAATTCAGGAGGATTAATAGACCAAGTATCAGACACACCAAATTTTCTATCATGCTTAGCCAGTTCATCTGCTGGACCATTGCATTCCCTAATGGTATGCTTACATACCCAACTTTCAAAATTCTCTAAATAAAACAAAATGTCTTTGATAATAATATAGTTTTGCCAGTAGAGGCAAGAGTTATTCCCATTCACCGCACTAGCAACATTACTGGAATCCACTTCTATAAAGAGATGCTTTACGTCGTTTTCCAAAGCCCATTGAACTCCATCCAACACTGCAAAACACTACCCCTCCTCAGCACTTAGAACTTGTTGCCTGGCGATGCACCTTGAGCTTGCATAGTCACCTGCAAAATTCCTTAGAATTAGACCAATACCACAATGTATAAAATCTGATTTAAAGGAAGCATCACAGTTTAGTTTCATGAAAGGATAATGAGGTCTAGTCCATCTTTGAGATCTATTTACAGTAGCCCTGTCTAGATGCACTATATTACGGTCAGCCTGTGAGATGGAGGACCGAAGGTTTTGTATTCTTCTGATAATATTCACTGGGATAGCTTTGTGATGTTCAAAGACACAGCTACATCTCTCTTTCCATATTTCCCATATTGCACAAGCCATATGAGTGATCCATTATTCATCATGTGCTCCATTGTTAGTCTGAGAAGCAAACCAACCTCTTACCCAGTCTATGATATTATTAGAGTTTTGAAGAGATCTACGAACTCCAGGAACTGAGGTGTAAACATCTCTTGTGAAATTGCAGTGCATAAGGACATGTTCAATCGTTTCCTGATTGTGATCACACATAGAGCAATTTGATGGGATACCTCCAATATGTCTCATAATTCTTCCACTAGAAGGTACTGAATCATTCATGCACTTCCAAAAGAATAATTTTATCTTTTTAGGTGGCTTTAGATTCCAAAGTGACCTCCATAACCTTACTTCATCAGGACTAGTGTGTTGAATTTCATTCTTCAGTTCCATTTTCTTCTTATATGCTGACTTAACTGAGAACAAACCATTGTGTGTCAGATTCCAAACCAGATTGTCTTGTGCTGACTTTGGTATTCTGGTGTTTAAAATCCTAGTAGCATAATCAAGTGCAAAGAGAGTATTCACAAAATCAGAATTCCAGCACTTTGCATCTTGGTTAATGAGTTCAGAGACATACATATTTTCAGAGTAGCCATCAACATTTGTGTCAAGTGGTGTATGGGGACCCTGAAGCCCTAAAATCCAATTATCTTTCCAGACCTGAATACTTCTCCCATCTCCTATCTGCCAGAAACTGAAAGTTTTAATGAAATCAATTTCCTTGTATAAGCTTTGCCAAGCCCATGAAGCATTCTTCTTGATTGGAGTATGAAGAAGTGAGGAAGTAGGGAAGTATCTAGCTTTGAGGGCATCTGCCATTAATTGTGAAGAAACTGTACATAGTCTCCATGCCTGTTTGGCAAGAAGTGCATCATTAAAAACACTCAAATCTCTGAAACCAAGACCACCATCAGCTTTGTCCTTGCAAATATCCATCCAAGAACTTGGGTAAACCCCTCTACTATCTTCTTCTTTTCCCCACCAGTATTATATTTGAATTTTCTCTATCTCCTTGATGTTCTTATCTGGAATCTTGAAGGTACACATTTGATGTAGTGTCATAGTATTGAGAACATTCTTGACCATTACAAATCTTCCAGCTTGATTAATAAATTTACCTTTCCATATGGGAAGTTTATATCTCATGCTTTTCACAATTCTTGGAAAAGAAGAAGTCTTTTTTATATTCAGAAAGAGGGGAATACCTAAATACCTTTCATCCATATTCATATTCTGAACTTTCATTCTTCTTGAGAGCATTATGCAGTGCCTGTCATGGAGATTGCTGGAAAAATGTACTGAGGATTTCTGAAAATTTATTTGTTGACCTGAAGTATTGCTAAATTCCCATATAACATCTAGCAGGTTATTGACATTATGCATAATGGCCTTGGTGAAAATTAGGTAGTCATCTGCAAACAGTAAGTGGGATACTGGTGGAGCTCTTCTAGCAATACATATGCCTTTAATCTTCCTGCCTGCTTCAGCTTTGGGAAGAGATATTGAGAAAACCTCCATAGTGAGAAGAAATATATAAGGTGAAAGGGATCACCCTGTTTAAGGCCCCTGGTAAGTTTAAAAGAAGCAAATGAAGAACCATTTAGTTGTATACTAATTTCATAAGTATTCATGCATTTATGAACTAGGGCACACCAACTTTCATTAAACCCCAATTGAGTCATGATTGCCTGTAAGAAGCCCCATTCAACCCTGTCAAAAGCTTTGGACATGTCCAATTTCAGAGCCATGTACCCATTCTTACCCTTCTTCCTTTTCATACAATGAATGATTTCTTAAGCTAAGGTTATATTATCTGAAATCTGTCTTCCAGAGACATAAGCTGATTGCATGGGAGATATGATTTTGTTGATGTAGATCTCCATCCTTGTACCTAGGATTTTTGTAATGAGTTTATATGTAGTGTTACACAATGCAATGGGTCTGAAATCACTAGGAGTTTGAGGGATCTTCACTTTAGGAACAAAAGTAAAGTTGGTTTTATTCATACTCTTGAGAAATTTCTTGGTAGTAAAGAACCCTTGAACCATGTTAATCACATCAACACCTACAATGTCCCATTGTGTCTGAAAAAAACCTGGAGGAAATCCATCAGGACCTGGGGCTTTCCAAGGCTTCATAGACTTGAGAGTATTATAGATTTCATCAGCTTCTGGAATTCTTGTGAGAAAAAGATTGTCCTCATCTGTTATACACTTGGGAAGAAGACTTAAACAATTTATATTGACTTGAGGATTTACTATTGTGCTGATATTTATGAAATGATCATTAAGAAGTTTTTCTAAATCATCCTTTCCACTACACCAATTACCACTTTCATCTTTGAGAGCTTCAATTATATTTTTGCTTCTTCTCATGTTTGCATGTATATGAAAGTGCTTTGTATTGCTATCGGCTGCTAACAAATGAGAATCTCTAGATTTTTGTTTCCAAAATTGGGTTTCTCTCTGCTACCATTCCTCAATTTGTAATTCAATAACCTGAACTACAGAAGTATTGTCACCATTAACACTAGTAGATTGGAGCTGCTGCATATCTTTATGAAGTTGCTTGATGTTCTGTTGTATATTTCCAAAAGAAGCATAATTCCATCTTGATATGTTGTATCTTGTATTCTTCAGTTTACTTTCAAGTCTGTATTGAGCAGAACCATTCACCATATTGTTCCAAGCATTTGCAATATGCTCTCTACATGTAGAATCCCTTAAGTAACATTCAAAGAATTTCCAGGACTTCTTTCCAGTTGAAGTTGAAGAAGTAAGACTAAGTAGAGTAGGACAGTAATCGGAACCCTTCTGTGGAAGATGAAGTAAATGTGAATCTGGAAATTGAGCAAGCCATTGTGCACTAACCAAAGCTCTATCTAATCTTGACTTAATCCTACCAGTACCATGTTTGTTGCTTGTCCAAGTAAAGGAATTCCCATGAAACCCCAGATCACTTAAACCTGCATCATCAATCATTTGCATAATACTAGAAGAATAAGAGGAGCTAGCATTAGTAGAATTTCTATCCTCAAGACTCATAGTAATATTTAAGTCACCTAGTACAACCCAAGGAAGATTAGGATTATCATAACCTAAATCTCAAATATAGCTCCACTGTGCATGTCTTAAAGGGGCATAGGTTGTACCATACATACAGGTGAGCAACCATTCAGGTTTTGATGGGTCACTAATCACCAAACATCGAATTGAGCTTTATTTTTTTATCTTTTTCCTCTCATTTTTTACTGTTCTTCTTCTTGTCTCTCTGTCCACCTCTATTCAACGGAATCGAGCTTGATTTGGTGTGATTAATCTTTAGGAAGTTTAGTAGCTTGATAAATCGAGAGATGGTGATGGTGCTGAAGTCGATTGAGCTCTCAATTCCCCACCAGATTTCTCCGATCTGTCTCTCTCTTTTATCACAATTCCCCACCAGACTCCGATCTGTCTCTCTCTTTTATTACCAAAGGGCTTACAATATTTTTAGACACTCGATGAGACTCTCCCTCCTCTAGCTAATGAACAACAAAAATGGATAATCCACCGCCGGATGAATTAACCGAGAAGAAGAAGAAGAAAAGTTCAGATCCAAAATTTATAAGTTGTTTGCTTCAGCCTCCAACTGCTGGTTCAGATCCTACTTACATTGGGACTCGTCGTATACTTCTTTACATGAAACCAAACTCTAGTATTGATCGTCGTAAGGTAAATTATAACTTTCATCTCTCTTTTTTAGTTTTTTTTTTTTTTTGGTTTCATTTCTGGATTGATTTTAATTAGAAATCATTTTAGCATTTTGGTATTTGATTAAAGAGTTAAGAAGTCAGTTTTGTTACACATTTCCTTGGAGATAGTACCCGTAGATTTTGATTAAACAACTTAGTTATTTCAAGAATGTTCATATTTACCTGTACATTGGAGTAGTTTCGATGTGAATTGCGGCTTGGATTTGATGACTTCTAGTATATTGGAGTAGTTTCGATGTAATTGCGGCTTGATTTGATTACTTTTAGTATATCATGTGTAGTTTGTTGCTTACTGAATTTGTTTTGTGGTGAAGGATTGAGCTCTGGAAGGCTATGGTGGTGTTGGAATTGGTCAAGAAGATACAAAAGAATATAACATAGAAATGGATGCATAACCTGTTATGCATCTACAAAAGTTGTTGCATAACTTGTTATGCAGTCCAGAAAACGGTTGCATAATACGTTATGTAGCAACTTTTTTGTTACTATTGAAACCAACAAAAACAAAACTACATAACTTGTTATGCACCTAAAATTATATCTGCATAACATGTTATGCATCGTGAAAATGGATGCATAAAGCATTATGCAACCATTTTGTTGTAAGGATTGAAATAAAAAAAATTGATGCATAACTTGATATGCATCCAAAAATATGTCTACATAAAGCATTATGCATCAATTTTTTTTTGTAAGCACTGAAATTAATCAAAACAATGGATGCATAAATTGTTATGTAGTTGAGAAAATTATTGCATAATTCGTTATGCGTCTTTTGTTTTTTGTGATGTTTTTTGTTAGGTGTATATTGTTATAGGGCCTATGTCCCATGGATGTGCGGTCCATCTAGTTACCTAGAGTTTACCTTTACATATATATAAAGGATATTGTATCTATGTAACCCTATTATCCTGATCAATAGAAACCTCTCTTTGTCTCTTTACTTTCTCCATATTTTCCACTGCAACACGTTATCAGCACGACTCTACCAACTGGTGCAATTTTTTTTTCTTCGTTCAAGATTGGTTATGGATTATTACTTGAAGATTAGCGTGGTTCTGATCTATTTGTTTATCATCATGGATGCGTTACCAGGTATTTCTTTTGAACAAAGAAATTTCGTTTTCGTAGTATATATTAGGGTTCCACAAACGTATGATTATAAAACCTAGAGATTTCACCGTTAGATTTTCATGAAATTTTAATATGTTTAACCCGATTAGTCATTACTATGTTTGTTAAAATATCAATCAAATCGGAATAAGATGCAATCTCCAAAACTGGATTTTAATGAATCTGTGTACGTTCAGGAAAACCCTAATTTATAACAGCGTATAAAAACGGATTTTTTAGGAATTACAACCGTTAGATTATTCTGTATTTTTGTTATGTGTTACATATGGTTCTCCTTAAATCACTGTTAAAATTTCTTAAAGATCCAACTATGGAAAGTAATCCAAAGTACGTGATATTTTCTGCTGTGTCCATAGAAACGTGAATCAGAATAGTCATACGGCGTCATAAATATATTTTTATCGAGCCGTTGGATGTCTTTTAAATTTTAATATGTTTTTCGAAACATTGTGATACATCTAGTGTTAAAAATATATCATGATCGGACGATGATGCAATTGTCTGTCGATCAGAATAGTTGAAAGAAGAATTTTGTCAACTTTTAGGGTTAACGATATGTTTTGGGCTCATATACTAATAGTTTCAAACTTATTATCAATGGGCCTGAATATTTCATATATAATGAACCATATATGTTTATATTCATTAGCCATGACCTTGTCAACCTGATGGACCGGGTCTTGACCAAATAGTTGACCAGGCTTTGACTAAATGAATTTGGCTCTAATTTGACCTTTTGAACTCAAAAGTACTTGAGCACCATTAAAGAGTCTATGATGTGGAAGTATGTGTGCACAAGTACAATACTTTCATCATAAAAATCTTCAACTTGTAAAGATACACCTTTCAAAGAGGAAGTCATTCCTTCAACATTTCTAAGGCGACATATTAACTTCATACGATGTAATGCTTTGAAGGAAGTTTGTCGAAACATTCATTTTCCCCCAAACTTGAATGTTTAGTGGGATGTAATCCACTTGTTAGACTATAATGAGTCAATAAATTCGACAATGATATGTTGTAATTAAAAGCAAACCTCACTTTTTGTGAAAAGAAACTCACATAAGTTTTCATGAATCAGAGATGTAATTCTGGATCCAGTAATAATGATACAAAGTAAATGTATCTACCTATTATGGGACAGAGATGTAATTCTGACTCATATGAATGAGAGTTGAAAATATTGGTATAAGCATTTTACTGAGAATGGTACAAGTGTTGTAATGCAAGTATCATATATTAGTAGTCAACTATAAGAGTTATAGGGAGTTTAAAGGAAAACGAACTCACTGTATTCTTGGAGAAGGTCATATCATAGTTAGACGTCAACACTAAAGGCAACAAAAACTTTGCCAATTTTTCTTATTGTTTATCTTTATTCAATCGAATTCGTATGGTTAGATTCTATATTTTGCATGATTTGATCCTAAATTATTGTCTACATGATAGTTTGACCGATATTATATTAGCTAAAATAAAGAATATTTTTTTTGTGAATAATTATATCCATTGTATGCTCTAACGGAATGAATAGTATATCATTTCCATGAGACTGAAATTCCCTAAAGCACTTGAGATATACTCAAAAGTACTTGAGTTAAAAGGATCATTCGTACATTATGATGAAAAGTATATCATCTTCATGAACTGTAACACTCTAAAGTAAATGAGATAATTTTTCTTTTGTTACATAATAAGGCCACACCACTTATTACACGAAGCCCTTAAGGAAATATATTAAACTGCTTGTTGAATTGTTTCCTTATATAATCACATGTGATGATTGGATCATTACATGTAATAGCCGAGCGAAGGAATGCTCAATCTTTATTGCCTAATTGGTATAACGATTAAAAGTTACATAAGCTCTATAAGAACTAAGAGATAATCACACCTTGTTAAATTCCACAGAAACCCATGCAAGTGGATATCATGTGGTAACTCGCAGTGATGAGAATGTAATTTGATTGCATCTTTTTAGTCTCTAATATATTTGGAAGGACATTAGAGAAACTAATGAGTCAATCTAGTGAAGTGTAAATCACTATAGTATTTGGATTATTGAATCCATATTGACACCGACGATGAAATGTTGGGAATTGACTCATAAAGGCTTTGACATAACCATAAAACCACTTTGGTTGTGACATGATGATTGTTTTGAAAGGACTCATACGAACATCAATTTATTTGAGTGAACAAAAACGGAAGAAAGATTGACAGAATGCGAAGTCACTGCATATCTCTCAATAAGTGTTTTCTAAAGTACCAGATGTACAACCTCCTTCTCCCTCCCATTATGCTTTTAAGTAAGAGAGCATATCACTTATTTTACAAAGTCTTCAGTAAAAAAGGATCGAGACCATCCTAAGATGCAAACGGTAAACAATCCATATTACAAAGATAACAAGGTGAAATTTAGAAAAATATTCATGCAGAATGCGGACCATTGATGTGATTGATGGATCTGGTGAATGTTTTGACATTTTGGACTAATTATAGATCCAAAGAAATTTGCGTTTGGAAAACTACTAGCACATATTTTACATGTAAGGACTCACCACCCCTTGTAAATGATAGCGAGTGTACATCAAAAGGACTTGATGGTTATTGCATGTTTAATAGGATCAAATGCAGAGTATCCTATACCCCAAGGTCTCGCAAAGGCTATCATTAAAGGTTACAGATGGTGCCTAAGGCATGGTTATGCGTACAAACCTACCTTTAACTGCTTGGGAAATATGCAATATTGATGCATCTTTACTTAATTTGTTTTAGAACCCAATATTAGTCAACCTTTTATGCGTACCAGTTGGTAACTGGATTTAAGCCTGACATTCGTGTTCTTACGCATTTTTGGTTGCACTATATATGCGCAATTACGACTCCACATCGTACTATGATGGGTCTTCAAAACTGTTAAGTAGTTATGTTGGAAATGAGTTCCCAACAATTATCCGCATTTTAAAACCTTTGGCAGGCGATTTCTTACCGCTAGATTTGCGGGTTGTCATTTTAATGAGACAGTCTTCCCGTCGTTAGGGTAAGATAAGAAAAATTATTTTCTAAGGAAATGACATGAATTGTCGTGGTATGTTCCAACTATGTCTCATATTGATTCTTGTACTCCACAAATGAATGTGAAGTGACAAAGAATAATCAATTTTCAGAATGTACACTGATGTCACTAAAGTGACAAGATCACACATACCAGCTGCAAATATTCCTGCAAAGTTATAAATCCTCAGTATGGGGTACACCATAGACTAAGGTGTTCCAATTACACTTGGTGGAAGTGTAGTTGAGGTCGTGGATCCATAAAGGAAGATGGAGAAACCACCAGGTTCGATCAATGCTCACCTAGAAAGGAAGTAGTTGAGTAAGGCACAACCTAGTTTGTATCATTAATGAAATCATCTCATTTGATTGTCTCTGACTATGTCCATGAATCAATACTGGAGGACGCTCCGAAGTTTTAAATAATTCTAGAGAACAATGAAATCCTGACGGATTATGAGAATGCACATGAGTCAATGGAAGGATCATGCGTGCACAGTGATGATATAATCTATAAATAATTTCTCCAGAAGTAGAGCACAATGAGATTGAACCATGCTTTATTTTGATTAATTTCAAATAAACAACATATTTGGCCTACACAATCTAGGTATAACTTAGTTCTTTGGCAAATATATGGGTATTTGGTGTGGTAGTGCTAACCAACCAAGTGTAAAGCCTATTGGACATACATAATTAATTTGTCATAAAGCATAATGAGAAGAAAGTAGTCTTAAAGTACAATGAATCGCCTTGTGGCGCGAGGTTTCTCACAAAGCCCTGGAAATGTTCTCTTGTAATGAACGTTATAGAGTTCCGCTACTTAGTTAGATTGGTAATTTCAAAAGGACTTGAAATGCAACATATGTATGTGGTTGTTACGTATCTCTGAAAGAATCAAGAGATAGAAGGTATTTACAAAAGTAATTGATAGACTTTTGTTTCCCAAATAAAATGACTCTAAACCACAGAGTGCGTTTACAGTTAGATAAAACGCTCACTTATAGATTCAAGCAATCAGGCGAATGTGGTATACCCGTCTAAGTGACTATTTGATTTGGAGGGGATAGACAAGTAAGTTATTTATCCTTGCGTACTCACAAGAAAGTTCCTGATTTGGTATCATAGCTATCTATGTCATTGGTACAGACATGATGGGTACTCTTGATATAATAAGAGATCTTAAAAGCTATTTGAAATCCGAATTTGAGATGAAAAATTTGGGGAAAGCTCGACCGAATACTGAGCTTGTGGTATATTATCCCACCAGTTTGCATTTGTATAAAGTTGTCAGGCAATTTAACAAAGACATGCATCCTGATAGCACTCCCATGATTAGTCGAGGTTCAAATGTAAGTAAGTGACTATTTAGTCTAAAGGAAGATGACGAAGATGTGTTGGGAGATGAAATTCCCATATCTAAGTACAATAGACGCATTGTTGTACTTAGTCTAATAATGTACTCGATAAAATTTTGCATCCTCAAGGAACTTGTTAGCTAGATATAGCTCAGCGCCAACGCAAGGTCATTGGAATGGTATAGTGAATGTAATCATGTACCTAAAAGTAACCATTGACATAAATTTGTTCTATCCCTACAAAGACATTAAAAGGAATGCTAATGAAAGTGAAATCCAAAAGTTGTTGATTAAGAAGGAACAATAATCTCTTCTCCAACGAAAGTAATCAGAGGGAGATATGATAGATTATTTTCTAAGTCATTACCAATATTCAGTTTCGAAAAATACATGACTAAAGGAACAGTCTGGAACAACTCTGAAAGTAATAAAAGGGAGATGCCGACATCAGGTGGAGGATCCAAGGATATGATGTCGACATATTTTACTTTGAAATCGAAGCTGTGTTGTACTCTTTTTCCCTTCGATCGAGAATAGTTTTTCCCAAAGGGTTTTGTTACTCGACGAGGTTTTTAGCGAGACAACACTAAAAACATCAAGTATGTTGAACGTTGAAGACATAAAGATCGTGTTTACATTACTGAAAGTATCTGAATCAAAGAAATGAAATACGATAGTCCATTAAGAAACGTAACTTCTAGAATCAACAATAGGGTGGTTTTATAAACGTTCAAGTCACCAAAGTAAAGTGTGATAAACTCCTTTTGACTGCATTAGACTAATGAAAATTGTCTAATATCAGGGGGAGCATCTAATGGTGTGTTGAACTATTTTCCTTCACTGAAGTTGCTTTTTCCCACAGGGTTTTGTTACTCGGCAAGGTTTTTAATGAGACAACAACAAACACCGGGAATGTAATTTCCTAGCTAAGGCTATTGTCTTTCCCACGAGGATTTTCAGCCTTAAGAGTTGTAAGCAACCAATAAACTTCAACGGGGCAAAGTGATCATCTGCAACAGATCACTTTTACTTGCATCTGTCATGTTGTACTCTTTTCCCTTCGTCAAGGTTTTATCCCACTGGGTTTTCCTTGTCAAGGTTTTAATGAGGCAACCTATTTGAGTCCATATATGTTCTAAGTTTTCTTGATATTGTACTCCTTTTCTTTAGTTCAGGTTTTGTCCCTATGGGTTTTTCCGGACAAAGTTTTTACGAGGCAATTAACTTAGACTCGTCGATCTTTTAAGATCGTATTGCATGTGACGAACTACATGTAAAGTACGAGACAACATGTGAAGTAATACATGTGAAGAGTTATACCAAGGGTTTATCCCACTGGATTTTTTCCATATCAAAGTTTTAATGAGGTAATTGATTTCGGCACAAGTCATCAAGGAGGGAACGACATTTGAAGAACAACATTCAAAGAACTATATGTGAAGCACTATGTATAAAGTTTTGTTATTGAACCGCACAAGGGGGAGTGTTATAGGGCCTATGGCCCATGGATGTGCGGTCCATCTAGTTACCTAGAGTTTACCTTTACATATATATAAAGGATATTGTATACATGTAACCCTATTATCCTGATCAATAGAAACCTCTCTTTGTCTCTGTACTTTCTCCATATTTTCCACTGCAACATATATATCATTTTAGTGGTTGCATAACCAAATTAGTAAATGCATGAACCAAAATATGGTAGCATAACGTTTTATGCATCTTTTGTTGTGTTTGCATAATGTGTTATGCATCGTTTTTAGTGGCTGCATAATGGTTACGTACCAAATTTTTGAAAATTTTGCTTAAAAGAACAATCGCCTCTGATTTTTTCGCAAACTACTTAAATTTGATATTCTTGTTTGTACTCGTTGCGTAGCTCTCTTAAAAAGATTTCGAACGATATAAAATTTGTAAAATTCCAAGGCGCGGATTTTTATATATGTTATATCCAAATTGTGTTGCCAATTATATCCCTGATGCATAACCCGTCATGCGGATGCATAATCCGTCATGCAAACATTTTTAATAATTCTATATAATTATGGGTGTCATGGTACCTAAAATTAAATGTGGGCCTAACAATGAGAATATTTTTTTTTTGTCCTGCGCCTAATTTTAATTTTCCCCATGACTAATGATTTGGGCCTCCGGCTTGGGTTTCCGGCCTACCCAGGTGGCCAAAATTTGATCAGCTGCAGTCGATCCAATCAACCATTTTAAACCAGGGCCAGCCAGCCCTTGACCAAAGTATGACCAATATGCTGCATATTTTTTTCATTAAGATACAGTACAATTTATTTTTCAACACCTTTGAAAACATCCTATTTGTTTTAGCACAACTTTACCATCTACCTGTTTAAATGTTAAGCATTGGTCGCCAACCGTTGAATTTCAAAATGACTGTACTTGTTAAAAGTTTGTTACAAAGTTTTTTGGTGAAAAAAATGCAGTTCCAACCGGCGCTTAAGGGTGGCAAGGCAGTAAAACGACGAACATTGCACCCATAACGTTGATTTTATAATATATACAAAACAATCTTCTAATATACAATGTACAAGCCAAATACGAAGCATCAAACAGACGCAACTCATGGCATCTGGTTTTGTCCATCCACTGGCGTTGGGCCAAAATCACAAAAAGTGATTACTGCGGATTTACGGTCTATTCCCCTCCATCGTATTATCAGTCCTCAGCCACCATTTATAAGGCTCACTAACTTATGAGCAATGTCTTTAAGAACACATTACCTTGGTGTGATGTTAGGGATTACGCCACTGACAAGATCGCTTCCATAAATATCAGAAGATGACAAGTTCTGACTCCTTGGTTCACATATTGTTGATGATGACGACCGAGGCAATATAGATCTGTCAGAAAAATCAGATTCCAACTCGGAAATAGTGTTGCTAGATTCCTGGACCATAGAAAGCATTTTTTCTAGATCTCGAACAACTTCTGACATCGAAGGTCTTGCTTCTGGCCTATCTTCGCAACACCTTAAGGCCAATGTGATGAACTCTGCCAAAACTTCAGATGGATAAGATCCCATCCTTGCATCTACGATTGAGAAAATATTACCTGCTTTGTGTGCCACATTTACCTGAAATCGCAAAATAAAGATGATGTGAAATTAACATCTTATTTCTTGACACCGGCTTAGACCAAATTAGCAACACTATATGAGTGTTTCATGGTTATGAAAACATTTTTATCTCAACCTTCAATCCACAAAAATAATAATTACCATGACAAACAAGAAATTACCTCGCGGACGATGTTTTTACCACCCGAGATAGGTCGCATCCCTGTCAAAAGCTCCAGAAATACAACTCCAAGGCTATAAACATCGCTCTTATCTGTTAACTTATGAGTCAAAAAATACTCTGGGTCAAGGTATCCCTGCATACAGTACAAGGCAGTAGTGAGTTTCTCAGCCACAAGTATAAAGATGCACTCACGAGCGAGGAATAATGTTTTATATACCAACGAAAGAGAAGATTCTAATCAATTTATTGCAAAACCATCAGAAGAAAGGTTGCACCCGTCTTCTGACAGTGATCACTAGAATTGAACAGAACTCTATAGGCAAGTCCGATTTACCGGTGTGCCCCTCACAACAGTGGATATATGACCAGGTAAGTCCCCTTCATCATCTGCAACTGGAGCAAGCCTTGAGAGTCCAAAATCAGCAACTTTAGCAGTAAGCCTGGAGTCTAGAAGTATGTTGCTAGCTTTGATATCACGGTGGAATATAGGAGGATTTGCTTCGGTGTGGAGATAAAGAATGCCCTTGGCTGCACCAAGTGAAATACGCAACCTCATGGGAAAGCTCAGAGTCCCCTTTGATGCAACTGCCAACACCACAATCATCATCTTCAGTTTAAAATTCAGTAAAGTAATGTACAGCATAATTATAAGTGGGTCAGGTTATATCTTCCGTAGGCCTAAAAAAGGCTGTTTTGCTGCATGAATATTGCAATTCTGAAGAAAATCCTCCTTTTGAAAATGAAATACAGAACCAGAAAGAGGACATAACATAACAGAGGTGAATTTTTGGGACAAACATACATGGTATAATAGGATTACCACAAAGCCAATCCCGCAGACTGCCATTAGCCATGAACTCATAAACCAGGATCTGGAAACAATTAAAAACAGTGCGATATGTTTAATTTCTCTGTTGATATTCAAAGAAAAGATAGTTTATTGAACAGCTTGAGTTACAGTTTTAAAAACTCAAAAAAAAAAAAAAACTTATATACATATATAGAGAGAGATCTAGAGATGTCGAAGTCTTATTGAGCTGAATAACCGTTTTTGCTTTTATGTGGGAGGATATTTATATGACCAGGTAGGAACTATATAACTGACTGGACCATATAATATACTATATATATGAAAGATATTAAGAGTTAAAAAAGAGCAAGACAAGGCACCTGCTCTCCTTCTTCGTCACAGTATCCAAGCAAACCAACTAGATTACGGTGATGTAACCTTGACAAAAACTCTATCTCTGTCAAAAATTCCTTTTCACCCTGTAAAGACCCAACTTGTGCACGTTTTACGGCCACAATTGTCTGGTCAGTTAGAATGCCTCTATAGACCTTTCCATATCCGCCTTCGCCAATTACCAGGCTGTTGAAATTTTCTGTTGCTTGCACCAGTTCTTTCAAAGTAAAGCCTTTCAGGCCATCAACTTTGATAGAGATTCTCGCAGCTGAAAATATAGTTCAACGATGAATTAAGGAATCAGTGCAGCTTCCTTTGTTATTTGTTGGGTCCATTGGGATATTAAATACTTGGGCAGTGCCAATTTCAATTTTAGAGGAACTTACATAGATGTTTTCTTGCTCTGAAATCGAAAGAATTATAGCGTTTTCTTACTATAAAAATTGCGATGATTGCCGTCGCTAGGATCGATATGGCAATGGTCCCTAATATAGTGCCAGCTAAGGCACCTTTACTTAGCCACACCTTGGAAGAATCTGCAACAATATATATGATGACCCAAAACTTTAAATAAGAAAATAGCCCAAAGTCCTCAGATCAATATAAAATCGAAATACATACCACGGAAATGTCTATCAGGATAATCGAGCAGATCATATGGTCCAAAAGTGTCGCTCTGAGGAAATGACCATGTTGTGAATTTGCCTTTAATCCGTCTAACCTCAGTTTTATTTAATTTTATCGAGTTATTATCGTATAGAAGAAAAAGAGTTAAGTTCATCCATAACCTGGGACCTTCATCCCAGCCATACGAATATACAGAGATCTGAGAGGTTTCCAATTTGAGACTTTCAGCCATGTACTCGAGGAATGAGCTTTCGTAAGGAGCAAAATATGAGAAGCTAGGACTTTTCAACCGGTATGCAATGCTGAAAGGAGCTGCACAAAAGCATTGTCCAGGAGAACTTGGAGGAGCATATACAAAATAGTAATCTGTGGGACATTTTCGGATAGCACAGTTAGGTGACGAGATGCTCAAGTTTCTACGCATATCATCATCATCATCAGCTATAGATCCGCAAAATCTAACTAAGTTTGTGTTGGCGTTATTGCAGAGCGGATTTTCTCGAAGCCTGAACAATGAAGGTACTCAAAGTCATCATACCAGTGAAACAAGCAGTGGTGATACACGGATTCGAAATAAAAGAATGTAGAATAAAGAGATTAAGAATGAAGCAAAAGAAGAAGGGACAATTATGTATCAATTTCAAATTAATAAGAGATTTTTAGGTGGATTAATAAAGCATACCTCAAAGTGACATTTTTTGGTGGATTAATATCACCGGATGTATTTGAGAATAAATTGTTCTGCAAATCCCTGAATATTAATAGAAAATACATAATCAAAAAGCGATCAGCAAATACTTGCAATAAATCACACACAAACATGCCTGTCTACTGCTAAGCAGACACATGTTACTTCATCTTCGAAAATGACTCAGACCTAAGACTTAAGAAATAACTAATTATGTTATCTAGATCTTACAGCGTACGTTCTGCAACAGATCTGAAGTTTATATTCCGCCAAAGTGTAGAAGGCACCGAACCACTCAAAGAATTATTCCAAAGGGACCTGTGACAAAAAGAAAATCATTATCTGCATAGAGGGCTGGCATTTTAAAAATATTATTTAAGCCTTTGTAATATATACAGTATATGCTACAACAAGTATTCATATATGTATAAAATACAAAAAGCACCTTATAATGTGTTGTTCGTCGGTAATCAAACTATTTTCCCTTTACAACGAAAACAAAAAGGGTGCTAAGTTCGCATGCATTTAGGAGTTCGGTCTCATATACGTTGACGCATCCATTAAAGTGAAAGAAGATAGAATCTTACAGTCTCTGAAGGTTAGGGAGGTCTGAGAAACTTGCAGGGATAGATCCATTGAGATTATTGTTCGACAGATCACTGCATCGATGTTTCACGAGAAAAATAGGTTATTGGTCATAAAAAAATAGAGTACTGATCAGAAATTAAGTTACATCAAATCTTCCTTATCAGTCACAATCCAAGGTATTTTATTATCTACTTGAAGAAAATAAGCACTATATATATACATAAGGACATATTCCTGAAAGTTGAATTTTTTCTCACATAGTTGTCATGTTTCCAGAAAGCTTGCTTGACGGTAAGGATCCAGTAAGTTGATTCCAGCTAAGATCTCTGTAGCATAAATTCAAGTAAGCTATTAAGCAGTGTACTGGTCGACAGCAAATCAGATAAGCAATATCTGAAAACTGCACATAATAGCTTTTATTATACACAAACTTACACAACATAAAGGTCTGGACTCCCACTTAAATCAGGAATAATTCCCCTTAAGCTGCAGTTTCTCAGGCTCCTGTCAAGAAAGATAAAATGATATACTACATACAGTTTCTCAAAGTAGCATATCTCTCAAGTATCAGTCTCCCTCATATAACAAGCATTTATCAGTTCTTCTCTCTTCCCTTAAGCCTCGCCCTTTACTAACCCACCTTATTCAGTAACACAACAGAAACTCCACACTTTTTGCCAATATTTATTTTTCATTCAAGCTAACAGAGGAGTAAGATTTCCCTTCTCTCAATTAAAAGCCGGCAAACAACGTCATCAGAAATTCAAAAGGTACAACAATTTTTACCAGGGATGCTAGTTAGAGCCAATCTGTTTATAACTAATAAAACCCAACTTATCTCTCATCGAAGACGGAGCTGATGACCCAACCTCAAAAGTACACTTGGGGACCAGGTTCTAACTAAAATTAAACAAATCCTTCGCCTAATTAACAACATATTCTGATTTTTACTGATGTTGCCTCTACTATTCTAGAAGTCCCGGAACACGCAAGACAAGGCATATAGTTCAAAGAATTGCACGTACAGTTTCAGCAGGTTCGTACTGCCATAAGAAGCAGGAATTTCACCATCATCAAAGCGGTTGTTATCCAGTTGACTGCGAATCACAAGAAATATTTAAGATATCAACCACAAATATGCATGCATCATGTAACTGCCCAAACATAAAACGTGTAACAAAAGAAAAGGTAGTAGTAAAATAAGTAAATATAAATGAAGTAAAGCTGGATCGAGTCTATTTAATGATAGAACACAGGATCAGTCCAAGGAAAACAATTTTTGTGATTAAAAGTGCACGATATTTTAAATGCCGCCACTACTCCTAGCTCTAGGCCCAAAGTTGAATGACAAGTTGTAACTCAGAAATGCAGGCCAGCGGACCTACAGGGACAAACACATTACATGTCTATAACTCAGTGTTAGGTAATTTCAACAACAAAAAATGTAAGTAGGTAGATGGTTTAAACCCTTCACTGTCTTGACAAGTTCCATTGCAGACTACTTACAATGAGACTGAGAGATTTCCATGATTAGATACTAAAATGTCTCATCTGGGACATATTGATTTTCCAACTAATTAAAGATTTAAAATAAAAAAACTGAGAACAGCTAGCCATAATAACAAAGAAAGGAGAAACCTACAGTATCCGCAAGCTCGCAGTTTTAGAGAACTCTGGTGGAAGATACCCAGATAAGTTGTTATTATCCACCAGCCTGTTAACAGTAAGAACAAAAATAATGAGTCGAGCTGAACACCATGACGGCTATTAAAATCCTATCACGTATATCAACTAAGACAAGTATCTATCAACATATGGCAAAGAACCAAATATTAACTTACAAGTGAAGTATTTTGGGTAATCTGGAAAGTTCAGGCGGAATTTGTCCACTGAGCGAGTTATTGTTCAAGTGACTGCAGATTTTTATATACAATTACATAATATAGCCAAGAGGGTCAGGAAATTAGAAGCACCAACTTAGAGCAAAATTTAGCTTGAGAAACTCACAGATGTCTGAGTGCTGTTAAGTTTGCAAATGATTTTGGTATTTCTCCTGATAGTTGGTTCTCGTCTAATTGGAGCCTTACTAAATTAGCGAGAAGACCAATCTCATCTGGTAATGAGCCTGAGAATTGGTTCCCATTCAAGAGCCTACGTAGAGAACACAAAAAGGGGTTAATCAACATTCGGAAAGCCTATGAAATAAGTTCAAAAAATAATCTCCACGAACTTGCTGGGAAATCATACACTTTAAAAGCATACTCAGACTCGAGTACAAAGTACTTTAAAATATGTGTACTCAAGGATTCATTGAGCTGATGAAACCTATTAGTACACTGTTACACTTCGCCTGGTGGTTAACTATTAAGATTTTCTTCTACCGAGAGCACCTGATCCTTCCGGTTTATCTTTTACAGCAGTTAGCGGACGATCATAATATAATTTCCCAGGCGACAATCATGAGGACTCGTTTATTGTCATTTTTAGGTGCTTTAACACTAAATATGAATATCAAATAGTTTTGGAGGCGTTGAAAAATATGAAATGTATCAAGAATCAGTTGCTGACGGGAATAGCAACAGTACCAGTGTAGGATGGGATTTCTTCGTACCGTTGCCCAAAACAATCAATCATTCCTATGTGAAGCTTTTTTATCTGTATAAGGGTTGTGTATGTACTTACTTGTCGCCCGGACCTGTTGAACCTGTTCATTTTGAGTGTTTATATATCTGGATATAAGAGAAAGATTGATGTTGCTAGGACCTTCTTTTAAGTATTTGCTAGGGATAGAAGTAAGAACCCTATATAGCGTAACACAATAGATTCGTTGCAGCATCAATAGTCTTATTCAGGTTACAGATGTATCTCAAATCCACATAACAGAATATAATCAGCTCCAAAAGAAAACGTAGTAGAAAAGTAATAAAAAATATGATCAGTAACGACTCCTCAAAATAGTAATTTTACGACGATGGCTCAGAAGCCAGAACATGACTGAATAATAAAACACACCGCAGTGACGGATATATCTGTGCACAATTGCGTTGAAATCTTTTAGCATCAAACAGAATGATTATTTATAGCACGGGATCGGGGAATTATGCGAACAATTTTCGAAGTTTAGTAAAATATAAGTTCAAGAATACAACTCACAGAAGTTTCAGAGGTTTAATATATCCAATCTCCTTCGGTATACTGCCACTTATGTTGTTCCACATTAAATCTCTACCAGAAGTAGATACATGCACAGGAAACGGAATAGCATAAGCATAATATAAAAATCCAAATCAACGTCTATGCTAATTCTTATAAGAAAAGGACAAACAGGGCTCTGTCACATTGTAAGGATGTAAGGATATTAATTTGCTAGATACTCACATTACCAACAGCTGAGATAGACGGCCAACCTCGGGTGATAAACTTTCAGTAAGATTCAAATTTAACATCTGCCTACACCCAAAATGAGGGAGATTATGATCAAGATAAATTTTTAGGTGCAACAACGACCAGCAAAATGCACACCCTACATCATGGAAATACTAATAAGTAAGCATCAAAATATGACTTAGATACTTATGTAAAGCAAGTATGTCACGATAACATTGCATTGCTGCAAACACAGCCTTGCTTTTGCTTGGCAAGAAGTTAGAGGGAAAATTAACAGCATCAGAACAATGAAAAATGAACAAAGGCGTAGAGAACCTATTTAGTGATACGAAGTACTTGTAACAATAACCACAGTTTTGTAGAGGCAAAGATGCATTTTACCGTGTCAAACATTAGTAATACGAAGCACTGGTAACAATAAACACAGTTTTGTAGAGGCAAAGGTGCATTTTAGCGTGTCAAACACTGGGGAGGTGTAGGTATGTAACAATATCCTGAAATGTCATACCGCTGCTTCCCTGCATTAACATATTTAGAATAACACATTTTTCTTCTATAACATCTCCTCCAGTGACTCTTCCCATTCTTTTCATATACCACAAAACATAACTTACTTGTCCACACAACTATGAGTCAATGACACATTTCTGAACTTGAATACTTCTTAAAAGATTATGATAATGTATTGTGCCTAGTTTGAAATTTCTACAGTTACTTTGTTCCATCTTAGAGTCAGAGTTTTCATAAGAGGAGAGAGCTCACATAACTTCTGAGTAGTTAACATGCTAAGTTTGTGATTGTTTCTTCAGAATAACAATTGGTTGAGTACTACATACACATCCCATTCGACAATATAATGCACGCTAAAGCTAAAACCAGCGTATATTTCTTCTTTAAGTACTATTATAAGCGGAACTAGACATTTAGTCTAGCCCTGGCTTGAGCATTTTATTAGCCCTGGCTTAAGCCAGAATTCTACACACACTTTACTGCCCAACATAAAATAGGCTTAGGAAATATGAACTTGGGCTTTCTTGGGGGTGGCTTCAGCCAGGAGAAGCCTGGCTGTAGTTCCGCCCCTGCTATTATTATTATTCAGCTCTAGTATCTTTCTTCATGGTCAAAATCTGCTGAAACTACATATAGTACTCATTTTCTCAGCGCTACCAAAGTGGACTACTTTCTTACCATAGTCACACTGTAAACAAGAATTAATAAGATCAAATTGAATAGTATAAGGTAACATACAATTGCTGTACATGCACATATCCATCAGACCCTATTCTGTCAAAGCACCACACTCCTAGCCAATTCGATGAGCATGGATCCCCCTTGTCCCAGCTCTGAAGGTGTTTCATGGGATCTTTAAAAGCTCCTTTGATAGCTCGCAATGCTTTTACTGCAACAAAAATAATGAATAACCACTATAATTAAGTAGGGTAGCAAAAACGATTCAGTTTCATTAAAACCTCCTCGTAAGCGTTAACTGGGGTACAAGGTATGGCCAAAATTCATTTCCAACTATATCCATTAACAAATTGCAATAAATTCAAGTATGCTTACCTTCTATAGGATCGGTAACTGGTCCTGCTGCTGCTGCATAAATAAATGAAACTGCCAAAAGGTATCCGAAAATGCAGACTTTGAATCCCAACATCTCCATACCCTTAAAAGAATCAGTTACCATTAATTTACAGGTTACAACTCAAGAACTTCAATTTTTCAAACAATGACAATTATAAATAATAAATGTCAATTTTTCTCATCTTTCTTTTCCTAAACCAAATTTATCTAATTGTCAATTAGCAGTCTTAACTCTGGAACAACTAATAAGACCATGATGGACTAATTGCTATTTCAAAAAGATAACACCGAAGAAAGAAAACATGGGCTATAAACCCTAGAAATGAACCAAAATTCCTCCTCAACAGTAAAATCCAACTAAGAAAACACAACGAATATTCTGAACAGAAAACTTAATAATTTCTTACTTACTTGATTGATACAACGGTAAAACCCTAGAATTTCAGCACGTCTTCAATAATTCAAAATTAAATTTCCCAAAATAAGAAATTAGTGAATCCTTTGATGAAGCTTGCTATAAACAAAACCAACACCAATAATCTCTGAGAATAATGGTATTAGGTAGAAGAACATGATAAATTAATATTGTCTTCTTCTTCAGCATATATGAATTTACAGACAGCGATGTCGTCATGGTTGGCTTTGTCTTTATTAACTAATGAAAATGAAAATCAGTAGACCGCTACACAGTTTTTTTCCTTTTTTACAAAGCAAAGAGATTAAAAAAACGCGGCAATCTAAAAAGCTCTATAGTGGAACTAACGTTGTCATATTTCCACACAAAATAAACGTTGACATTTATGGTCGAGTAGAGTAGGTAGGTAATTTGGCTGCAAATACTTGACGCGTGTGCACCTTCGTTTAGTGTGGGTTCACCAGTTGTGACTTTGTTTAGAGGTCAATCTGGACGGCTCTTTTGACCGAATTACGATAGTGTAGGTCCATCCAGACACTACCATCATCGTGTGATTATTACCTACTACTACTTGTGTAAGTGGGTGTACTTTACTTTCTAGCCGACTAGAATATTACCAGCGCCCGTAATTATTGGATGTGTGATTAACCAGTGCCGTAGTCTGGATTCAAAGTTAAGGGGACAAAAATAAAATTTAAATTCCGGGGCCGGTAAGAAACAGTGGTATCCATTTTCCCTCGTAAATATGCATCTGGAATTAACATTCCCATTTTTAAAAACCAAAAATGCCACAAAAAAATTAGTTTGGGTGCAAAATTTCATTTCTTGTAGTGAAAAAGTTAATTTTTGATGGAATTTCTGACTTCTATTTGATTCTTGTATCCAAACACGCATAATATATCGGTGAAAAAATCAACATGCACCTACTTGCTATTCCATAGCTTTTTTGTTGCACATATTACAGGGAGCTATAGAGATGGATAAAATTAAGGACAAGTCAAAGAAGTGTCTAATAATTTTGGGGTCAGTCACTCTCTTTTAGTTCTTTTCAAAATAAATATAAATTGAAACGTGTGTTTTTGGAATTATGAAAATCTTAAAAATGAAATTTGCCTCCTTGGAATTCAAATCTGAACCAAAAGATGCTGTTTTTGTAACCAACCAGACGAAACCTCGACCTCTTAATTGCACTAATGAAGATTCCTTACGGAACCAAAAGATGTTCTTTTAGGAAATCAAGCAGGCAAAAACAATGATCCATTGCAGTAATCGACTCTAGAATAGTGACCTATTTGCTACATATGCATATTGTCATCAACAATCTCAATCATTAGTAAAAATACTAATAACACAATATAACCACTACAAGAAATCAAAACAGACCAAAAAAACCGTGAAAAAAAAAATCAAACAAAATAGGACCCCGCGGGGCCTATCAAAACCAACTTAAAAAAATTATGAGAGCTTTTTAAAATGCGGTTTTTACGTAATTTATCCACACGGTCTGTTTAGAACCGGTGTAATCACTAATAAGACCATTTATCTAATCTCACGTGTCAATTCTTGGGGATCTACTTGGAAGAAATTTAGTATAAGTTATCTCCTAGACAAGGACAAAGGGTGAGATAAGGTAAGACTTATAGGCAGTTTCATTTCACATTGACTAGGAATAATTGCGTGAAGCAATCATTTTAATATTGTACTCAGATTTTAACTCATTCTTGAAAAGAAATAAATAAAATACATACATCACAGCGATGTTAACATTACATTTTTCATTAACAAGAGAGAGTTGAATGTTGATTTCTCAGTGGTAAGACGTCAAAACTTTGTTAGGTGGTGGTGAGATGTCCTAGTAGTTGCACATATTCCATTCATCGACAGATGGACTCTCCGAAGATTTGCCAAATACATATTCGGTTCATCGACTCTTGGCGCCATTTAAAAGTTTTTTTGGATAATGGTAAATCCGTAAAATAAAATGAAATGAGATATGTTGCTTAACAAGATTTTTCCAAGTGATGATGATAAACTCATAATTATCTAACTAATCAAGGCTTTTCTTTCAAAAGTGGCATCATTTGACTGTTTATTTGTCCTGATTAGTATTAAAAAACAAATTAATCCGTGAGCTTTTTATTAAGAAAGTTTCATGACTCATGCTCATGGGTTGTTGAAAACTTCTTGTTTTAGTAGTGCTCTTCATGATGTGGAAACTAAATTAAACTTTTAGTTAATTAGTCCAACTTATGGTATTTTAATATTCGATCACTTTCTCCCTGTGTCCATGTTAATCACGATTCATCTGCATAGTGGATAAAAATTAATCAAAACTCATTTTGGTTAACCTACTCTTCCACTACATTCCGAACAGAATTTCCGGTCTTTGGGAATTCTTACAAATGAGGTTTTTAAGTAACCTTTTGGAATTTTCGGGCATCCTGTTTGGATGTAGAATTAGAAGTCATAAGTACTTCTCCAGAAGCAGAAGTCAGAAGTCCAGATTTTTTGCTTCACAAAAAGTCAACTTTTCTGCTTCTTGAAGTCATTCTAAAATTCTACACCCAAACTGACTTCTTGCTTTTTGACTTACTTCTGGATGTGTATCCAAACGCGCCTGGCCACCAGTGGAGATCAATTTCAAGATAGTTCAAATAACTTAAAAATCCAGCTACCTAGACATTTAACTGCTTCCAGTCATAAATTTGTTTGACACGAAAGTTAAAAGGGTAAAAAAAAAAGGTTAAGGTTAGGGAAATGCTAGTTGGCTCCCTATTCTTCACCTCCCTATTTACCTCCCTATAATCTAAGCCACACATTCATATTGAGATCCTCATTCAGGTTCAAATGGGGTTCACCATTCCCCTAATATGGGGTTTAGATGGTAGGGAGAAGAATATGGAGGTGGAGATTAGGGAGCCAAATAGCATTGCCCTTAAGGTTAAGATATTTCATAAAAAAAAAATTTAAAAGGTTAAAATTCATCGCAACAGAAAAGAAGAATGAAAGTTCCGAACTTTATGTTACTTTCTGATGGAGGAAATTCTCGAAAATCAAGATCCCACTAATGTCTAGCTTTTCTGTCAAACGAATTTGGTTTCCTATATTAAATCTACCTTAAATCTATTCGATTAATACATATGTGAACCAAAAATTTAAAGAAAATAAAAAAGTAGAGTAGGTTCATTATTGTACCGGGAAAAAGAATAATAAATAAATAAACTCCATTTTGATCATCAGAACTTCGTTCCCTTAGACTAGATTTACAAATCTCGACTAATTTGGTTATGAGAAAGCATATGGATTGTCAAAGATGGCAAAAAATAATAATTCATCGTCAAAAGATGATTAAGACGGTATATGATAGGAAGAACAACATAAACTTAACAATAATCCATAATGAAAACACGGAAAAAATAGTGAGATTTACGCATATTAAGCTCGAGAAATTTTCTCTACGACGAAAATTTTCACAAGAGGAGAAAAAAACAGGAAAGAAAGATATAAGGATAAAAAGAAATCACTATACATGGGCGAAAAAGAATGAAGGAATTGAAAATCGCATAGGGTAAGTTGTCGACTTCTTTTCCACAGTAAGTTGACTGAAAACCAATTCCACCCTAAAAAATCTAGTCAAACATGGGTCATATGAACTATCCCCCAGCTCCACTCCGTCCGCACCAAACGCAATTTGAATCAACTATTTAATCACCAGTGGAGTTTGTGGCGTGGAGACAGGTACACGTGCAATTAGATACTCGTACGGGAACTAGGGTTTTAATCAATGGTCGATACTCAAAAAACACTTTATATAGTTCTACTGATACCTGCGGAATGCTAGGACCAGTCACATAGTTCTAGTGATATATAAGGTATGCCAGGACCAGTCCGTGTTTTGGGGCATATCCGGAAACCTTTGAGTTATACTGAATAGGACAAAAAAAAAGTCATAAAATAGTAATACTGCATATTGCTTATCCACCAATTATTACTCCCTCTGTCCCTAGTTTATAGGCGGAGTTTTGAAAATTTTTTGTCTCATTATATAGGCGGAAATCTAATTTCAAGAAGGTTTTTCCACTTATACCCTTAAATAAATAACATGAGTATTATCACAATCAAGTCTATGTCTCTAGCATTGGAAATTGGACAAAGGGTAAAACTAGAAAGTGAATGAATATTTATAAAATCAAGAAGTTTTCTTATTCTAAGAGAAATGCAATTCTCCGCCTATATATAGGGGACGGAGGGAGTATTTTTTTAATATTAATGATTAGTGATTAATTCTAGTGATTAGGTGTTAATGATTAGTGATTAATTCTAGTGATTACATGTTAATGATTAGAGTTAGTAATATTGTTATATTTTAAAGAGTACCTTTTTTTTTAGGGAGAGATAGAAGAAAAAGAAGAAGATGAGAAAAAAAGAAAAGAATTTTTTATTTTATTTTCATTTTAGATTATTGTGATTCGAGTTACAAATGTGAGGAAGGCGAATCTTCAACTCATAATGGATCTCATAGTGAAGGTTTAGTGTGAGATGAATTCGTAAAAAAAAATATATAAAAAAAATGAATTTTTACAATCTAGATTGACTGAGAAGATGAAAAGTTCGGCTAATCAAAAGAGATCCGAACCAAGATTTTTTGAAAAATACCTAGTTCGGATGATAACTTGTCATCTAAACTTATATTTTTAGGAAAAAAAAAACCTACGTTCGGTTAACAAGTTATAACCTGAACTTGCCTTTCTTCTCCATTGCCAGGAACAGTATCAGGTTCGACTTATTCGAGAAAAAGTCAAGACAACTGAACTTAGTATCGCTCTTCATAAAATGAAGTTCGAATATAATTTTGGGTTTAATTATCAGTCGAGCTGGACTCTGCAACTACAAATTGAAAAACAATGCTAGGTTCGCTTAGGATTTGGGGTATATCTATCAGCCAAATTTGACCATATAACTACAAAAAGAATAGTTTTTATCGATTCAAACCTAATTTATCAATGTAATACAAGTAAAAAAAGAATTGAGTTATGGAATTTTCGTAAAAGGAGATGGATTTGTGAGCAATCAAGATTTGGCAATCAATTCGTAAAAGGAGATGGCTCTGTTCTTCAATTTCTTATTCTCTAGAAGAACTTAGGTTTATGTTTTCAATTTAGTAGATGGAGTATTTTTATAAATTTAATTATTCACCGGTAATCAGTAACCTACTTTTCTCTAAGAGCAACCACAGTCGACGACCAAAACCAAATATTTGGTCCGGAATACAGCCGCTATCGAACGGAGTAAAGACCAAAAACTAGACTAAAACCAAAAAACAAACCATATTTGGTCTTTAGTTTGGTTTTGGTCGAGCGTAATTTAAAACTACGCCCACCGTGAGATGCAAATATTACTTGCGTTTGGAGTGGGGCGGAGTTATTATTTTCATTTGGGAGTGAGGCGCAAATACAAGTTGTGCCTATGTGAAGCGTAATTTTAAAGTACGCATGACTGGACGTAATTTTAATTTGCGTCTGTCACTAGACGAACATTTAAGTTGCGCCTCATCCAGGCGCAATTTATAGTCCCGTCTCATCGGGCGGAATTTAAAGATTGTTCCATCAACATGCGCAATTGAAAATTACGCCACTTACTTCAGGGGCAAATTTAAACTACGCCCCATGCTTCACCATATGTTTCTAAAAATTTCAAAGTTTTGGACTCCATTATGTGAGCCACCGAGTACTCCATTCCTTGTGACTTGGGAGAAATGACACTGAGTACTCCATTCCTTGTGACTTGGCAGAAATGACAACGAGTCCTTCCAAAGTTCCGCCGCCCGTCTATGACCGAGTATTACGATGCGGGTGACTAGGCAATATAAAGGGGCTGTTTGGTAAACATTATTTTAATGGATTATCATCCCATAATCCATTATGCAGATTATAATGGATTCTATATGCGTTTGACAATCATTATAATAATTGATTATTTTAATCATAATTGAAAAAATCCATTATTTTCATAAACAAGAAAAAGTTGTTTTGAAAATTTATTATAATCAATTATTTTTTCTAAGAAACTCAAATTGAATTTTTTTCTTCTTATTTTCTCTAAACTATCAAGAGAGAGACATCAAAACAACATAGGACTAAAAAAACATCGTAGATCATTATTTTCTCTTCTCCTTTTTGAGATCATCGTTCTATGATAATCAATTATTTGAAAAAAGTGTTTGGAAAAATTTATTTTAAAAATGATTATATCAAAATCATTTATCAATTTATGATTATCTATAATCATAAATTTTACCAAACAAGGCCAAAGACAAAGGAACGTCCAAGTCTTTCTCTTTTGTCTATTTAAATTTTTGTCTTTTTTGGTTATTTATTTTTTCTAAATTAAATTTCCTCGAAGAGATAATGAGAAATGTGTCCAATTTAAGCTCGAGTAATTTGGTTTAATCTTCTAGTGTCAGGAATTTCTATACTATAGATTGTAGGCGTAATTTCACATTGCGCCCCATCGGGCGTAATTTCTGATTCCGTCTGTCGATCAGGTGGTTGTATATATTACGCTTTATACCAAACGCAAATTTAAACTACGCCCGACATCAGGTGTTAATTAAACTTACGTCCATTCCGAACGCATTTTATACCTACGCCCCATGTGAGACGAACCTTTATACTTCCGCCCCACCAAATTTACTCCTCCACCGTAACGTCGCACTAGGGATTAAACCCATTTCTTTTAGTTTTTAGTTTTTTTTGTTTTTACTCTTTAGTTATAGTCGCACCACTGACGTTGCTCTAAGACACCCCTTATAATCATTCATAGGATAGGGTGAAAATGTGCGGGTATATTCCACTAACTTTTTTGTTTGATAGGAGAATAAACCAGTATAGTACTTTTAACAACCAAAAGAACTAATTTTACTTCGGAAAACTAAAAAGCACACAAACAAGAATTTTGTTAATGAGAAAAACTATAATGGCAGAAAACCCCGGGGAATTAGTCCAGTTTGAACACCGTATTCTATTAAATTGCGGACTGGATTGTAATTAACCCTCCAAGCAATTCAGCTTCAATCGTGCTCTTGTACGTCTCTGAATCTAAAGTGGTTTTACGTACTTAATTCCCTTAGCTGACTTCCTTTACAACCTAAGAGTTGTTTCATCCTCAATGAAGGCTTTTGATGCTTAATTATATGCCTTTAAAAGACAAGCCTATCGATTTCTCTCTAGATAAATTTCTATCAAGGTTTGAAAATATGTTTGCAGTAGACACTTCTATCAAACCTCATGGATTCGGGACACTCACACTCTTATCAAAGAGAATCCTAGATCACTACCACCTTACAAGAACAATCAAAATAAATTAAAGAAGAGTTTTTTTAGAGCATTGCTCGGTTGAACCCACAAGTTTTGCTATCTCAAGCTTGTTGTCAATGTTACGTAAACAAAACTATATCTTTATTTCTAGTATACAAGTCAAGTCTCAGACTAGGTATTGAAGTTAGTAGTTGAGTATCATACATCACCCTCGAAGACTGAAGATCGATGAAGACATTCAGAGAACTTCATCAACAAGGTATGTGAAGACTGAACCATTCTATTTACTCACAAGTTTTGCCATTCTATCCATTTATGACTATGTCGTATGACTTCTAATAATTTTATTGCAAACAAGAAATTTTGAGTCAAGCTTATCTTGTTAAACATCTCAAAATATGATTCAAGCATTTGATGTTCATAGGTACTTAACGATATTAGTTCGAAATAATTTATTGTTCAAATAATTAATTTTGTGGATCGCTTGAAAATTTCCCAAGCAATGATTTTATCATTTAGGAAGGTTTCAAACATAAAAGAGAGAAATTCAGAACTTCTATAATTTTGGATCAGGGTAGGTTGGTGATCCATCTAGCAAACCCTAGATATATGTGTTTCTAGAATACGGGAAGGTTGGAAAACCATTTCACGAACCTTAAAGTTCAGTAGGGGAATTTCACCAACCCGGTTCACGAACTGTGATGATCTGATTTTGGTTACAGTCTAACGATTAGTGAATCTAATTCCCAAACTGTTGTCATCTAAGTGATTGGATTTCGGGAAACCCTATATATAATAAACCGCAATCGCACGGCGTCTAACTAGTAGACATAGGCAAGTACGAGTCGAACCCACAGGGAGCGGTGGAAATACCAATAATCAATATTCTCAATCAATTAATCAGCGATAATGTTTTTGGATTTTTGAAAGAATAATAACAAAAAAATAAACTAAAGTAACAAAACGAATCAAATGGGAAAGTTGGTAACCAGGGTTTAATGTATCCACCACTATTTCTATTCAAATACTGAAATGAAACATAAATCATGAATTATTTATTGTCCGTTCTATTGACATCACCTATTATATGTATTAGAGTCACAAATATCACTGGGACACCCTAAGCATGACACATCAAAAGACTAAACCAAAGCATGCACCATCGAATTGCATTAGCGAGAAAGTTATACGAAATTAAATATAGTTCACAAATTTTATTTGGCTTTTCTAAGCATAACCCATCAAAGAAATTAACCAAGCATGGATCATCAAATAATAAGACAAACATATTTGCAAAACTAATTCACTAAGCACATATGTTTTTAAAACCGGTGAAGCAACAACTAATTTTTAATAAATCAATAAGAAAAATTCAAGAATTAATTTATTCAAATCATTATGGTCATTGCTCAATCAATCAATTCAAATAGCCTAATACCCCAAAGTAAAATTGGTGAATATATTCGTGATATAGAAGTCTTCTAACTGTACTATACACATTTTTCCTAAGGCCCATCCATTACTCCACCCAACTCCAAATCTAACTTCTTTCCACAATCGCCCAGTTTCGGTCTTCTCAGCTTCTAGCCATTTAAGAACTGGACACAACTCAACTACGACAACAAATCTTGCTTCTTGTCTTCCTCTCGCACACACACAACACCTGTACATATACGACCAACAATTCCCTTTCTGGTCTTCTAACTTTCGTCACCTGCGATTGCATAACATTTATAGGGCGTTTGGATACATATCCAGAGGTAACTTTTTGACTTATAGAAATCAAAAAGCAAGAAGTCAGTTTGGGTGTAGAATTTCAGAATGACTTTTAAAAACAGAAAAATCGACTTTTTGTGAAGCAAAATATCTGGACTTCTGACTTCTACTTCTGGAGAATCAGAAGTCAGAAGCAAAACTGTATTTAAACGCGCTATTAAACTCCATAAACGTCAACCATCATTCAGCACCAATTATTTTTTGTTTCCTGCCCATTATTTCGAGAACCAAGAGCTCACAATATGAACCAGCCAATTCGAATCCATCTCCAATCTCCATTTCTCCCAAAACTTCTCATCTCGGCGCAGAGACTCGACCAAACCACTGTCGAACTCGGCCATTCTTCACTGCCTGACTAACAAGTCTAGACCCATTGGTAATTACCACTTAGTATATTTTATGTCCGTCCAAATCTGACTACGTTGAACTATCTCAGTCTCGGTCACTTCTTCCTCTGTCCACAACTCCGATCGACCTGAACCTCTAAGAATCTCCCCCAGTTACATTCCAATCCATACCCGCAACTCAATAACTTTACATTATGTTCTTTCATGCACCAGTAGCACAGTTCAATATACGATCTAACTCCAACAACAGAACTCTAACTTGGTTGCTGCCAATCATCTCCCAATCGACTACCGAGAGCTCATTGCAGCATACACCACTCATGAACCAGAATCCAGCCATCATCATTAACTCTCCTTCGAACTGATCACCGGCCAACAGCTGCACTTCTTTACTTAACTGACCCCACAGATACTTTCGTTGTTTCTATCACGAAATCGAGAGATTCACCAAACCTGAATTCGAGCCAACCAGCAATGGACCCATTTCAGTTCGAGTCCATTATTGGTGTAGAGACTTAGAACGACCACCCATGACCTGTTGTTTCCATCAACTTCTAACATTCATCTACCTGTGTCTCTCCATGAAGAAATGTAAATTTCTTTTGGTTTGATATAATTGGGATGTACTGCTGGAGATTCTTCTTTTTAGATGAAAACAAAGAATATAAAAATGTGGTACAGAGAAGGCCACATCATCTCCTTTAGTGGAATCCAGGTGCTTGCCAATGTTGCTTGCCATCATATCAGAAAACCAGTTTCTTTTCTTTGTAGTTGGACCTTGAGAAGAAGTGGTGTGGCACAATATGTTGTTGACTTGGAAACTCACACCAGCTTATCAATTGAGTGTCGTCTCCTTTGGTGCATTGAGTAGCATTGGTCATTGAACGCCAATAAAGGTGCAACCTAGACGTTTATTATCTGGATGATCTAATTCACTTGTACTTTCTACAAAAGCACTAAAATAATGTTATTAGCCAAAATATCGAGTCGTAGCTAATATAAATATGGGTGTAAAATGTAGCTCTTACGTGCTTATCACTGAGTTCAAGAGCCGTAGAACAGTTGGCGAACTCGGTTCACAAACTGTAGCGTTTGGGATTCATGAACGGCTTAACAGTTCACGAACCGTTTCATCAACAGTCTCTGTGAATGTTTAGCGTTGCTATGACCCTCATAAACACCTTCGAGACATCATTGATCACTAAAACAGCTTGTGTATGTAGATCATGATTAAATTTTTTAGTGTTTAAATGAACATCATATTGCTCAATAGTTCATAAGGCATATTTGCCAAAGAACGGTCATTATACACGGATGCGTAATCGGACTGATGTGTATGCTCTTCTATGTGATTTCAAGATGAACTTCTAACATGCTTAATTAACATCCTAATAAGAGTTTCATCTAAACAGAGAAAATGTTTGCTTGATCTCAAGTTATCTTACCTTAAATTATAATCAACCCTCAGTATTGAACATTTATAAACAAAGATGCTCTTTCAACTGGGAAAATCAATCTCTGACACTTAATGTCCTAGTTGATTGATAGAGTCGTCCTCTATTGACCTAGGTTTCCTCTGAGAAACATAATTAGGTATACAACTTAAAGACTTCAGTTGAGGATTCGTGAAGCCATGTCCAACTATAGTTCGTGTATCCGATCTTGCTTTTCTGTTATCGAGGTTCTCATAATCTTTTTCAGGCAAGATAGATATAAATCCCAAAGTTCTCTTATCTCAGATTTTGTGACTCCTCAAGATAGATATCTGAAAACTATTCTTAATTTATTAGTTCAAGATTGTTATTGAGAGGTGGTTAAGAATCCATACTTCTCAGCAAACCGAGTGGAAGTGTTCAGGATTTGTGAGGTTTGCTGGCTTTGTCTATTGCAAACAGATTTCCAAGCATTGATCTTTGATCTAAAGGAAAATCAAATAGGTTTATTTGTTGGAGGCATATTGGTATCGAAAGTCTTCACTTAGGTTGAAGCAACTCGTACGATGTAAAGGATGTCATCTAAGGGAATCAATTGCGTAGAGCCTTGTGAGGTTCAAGAGACGTAAGGGGCACGACTTCAACTAAACCGCTTGGAGGGTAGATTCAATCTCAACTACATTCCGTTCCGAAGTCTGATAGTAGGCTAGTATATGTAGTGGCTTAATACAGTTTGGTGTTCAAATATGGACGAGGTCCCGGGTTTTTTATGCTTTTGCGGTTTCCTCGTTAACAAAACTTCTCGTGTCTTGTGTTTTTCCTTTTCCGCATTATATTTTTTTATCTTTATAGGATTTAAATAAGTAGTACGTAATCAATACTTGTAAATACGTATGTTAGAGCACTGCTCGGTCAAACTCGCAAGCGTTGCTATCTCAAGCTTGTTTGTCAAGTTTAGTTGATCAAAACTATAGTCTTGATTTCTAATCTACTTATAGCTATGTCTCGGATTAGGATAAAATGTGTAGTTGAGCTTTAGACTTCACGGCGTTCATCGATTGAAGACGAAGATCTACTAAGGAGAGCTTAGAGGAACTTCATCAACAAAAAGTATGTGGAGACTAAATTTTATCTATCACTCAGAAGTCTATTCTACTTTATCTTCTAATGAGACTAGGTCGTATAGCTATATAGACTTTTATATATACACATTTGATATTTTGAGCCGAGTTTATCTCGCTTATCTATTTCTCGAAATATGTGCTAGAACATGTTTGCTTTAACTATGTACATCATTTTTCTTGACGAGTTTAGTTGGAAACAATTTATTTGTTGGAAACTAAATATTACGTCAAAAGATGATCATGTGAAAATTACCTTGAAACATCTTACATGACTTGTGTGATAACATCATTTGATGTCGACTTGGAAAGTTTCGTATTGATCATTCGATCACTTAAAAATTACTTGAGGTTAATAGTTTGTGAGAGACATCTATTGTCGTCTTCTAAGGATGTTTCAATGATTGAAATGGGAGTTTAGAACAATTAACCATGTATGGATACAACACATTATGCATACATAGTTTGCGAACTATATTGTTATGATTTAGGTCCGGGAACCATGTTTGCATACCCAATATACGAACGATATTAATTGTTAAGGTCCGGGAACCTTATTTGCGTACCTAGTATGCGAAAGGTTCTACCTGAGTTAGGCCCTGGACTGCTGGTCGCGTACCTATTATGTGAACGTCTAGACAAGGCTATGGTCCGAAGCTGTTGTTTTCGTACCTGGTTTTTGAACACAGTGGTTAAGTTCTAAAATCAGTTAAGTATGATTCTCATACTCATGAACTAAAACATTTATGAATTAAGGAATGCAATCTTTGTAAACTGTGACTTAATGTTTATGAGTTGATTCTTGTATAAGTACTTTGTACGATTTTTCCAAAACCATATTAGGTTAACGACTTGAAGACTTCATTTAGGATTCGTGAAGCCAGATCCAACTATTTTCTCTGTAGTTGCGTATTTTGATCTTACTTGTTCTATCATATTGAGTATTGTCTTCTCTAAGATTTGCTCGAGATTTATCTCCGATAGGTAAGATATAAAAAGTAATCACAAAGTTCTTCATCTCAGACTTTGTGGTTCCGCAATAACTTCTTCTACTACCATATAGTTAAGTTATTATGAGGTGATTGATATTTATAGGCTACTCTTCGGGAGTATAAGACCGGATTTTCAAATGGTTCTTGTTCACCTTGATTTATCTAAAAATAGAATAAAACTTCATAGGTACTTTTGTGGGAGACAGATTTATCTATCATAATAGTCTTATCTATGTTAGACATATTTGTTTATAAGTCTCCGACTTTGGGTCGTAGCAACTCTTAGTTGTGGGTGAGATCAACTAAGGGAATCATGTGCGCAGAATTCGGCGTGGTTCTAGAGGCGTAAGGAACACGATTGTACCTTAATCGGTGTGAGACTTTGTTAGGGCTCAACTACATTCCAGTCCAAAGTTAACTTGTAGTAGGCTAGTGTTTGTAGCGGCTTAATACAGTGTGGTGTTCAAATCTGGACTAGGTTTCGGGGTTTTTCTACATTTGAGGATTCCACGTTAACAAAATTTCTGGTATTTGTGTTATTTCTTTTCCGCATTATATTTGTTTATATATTTGAAATATCACAAGTTGTGCGTAGTTCAATCAGTTGATAAATCGACCTTGTTTGTTGGATATAACTTGATTGACACTTAGGCATTGGTCTTTAGTACTGTCCAAGTTGTTTCTCATATCAATCAGGCTCATGGATTTCTATTTGTTCGGTTTGATGATTGCATTAATAAATCGAGATAAAGCTCTTTGATATATCTCTTGATTGAGCTCGCTTTTAAGTTGGTTCTCTCGGAATTATATTGGAGTTTAGTCCATACATATTGCCGAACAAATTGGGTGTAATTTTTATACCCTCATTTTTTCAACGTCTACATAGTTAAGATCGATAACGAGACTCGCTTCATGTAGAATTTATATCTTCAAAGATAGATAATCAGTTTCGTATTTGGTAGAATTCGGATCTGAATATTTGGATACGACTAAATTGATTTTCGATATTGATTTTTGGGATCGTTCAAGTACTCTTCTTAACAACCGGGTTCACGGTCTCCATTGTCTAGATTTTTTTATTAAAAATAGATAGGGATATAAACTATCTAGGGTTATTTGGTTTTTGGTACTCATGTTTTGGCCAAAACTTGGGGTTGGTCTAACAATTTTCCAGCCTTTTCGTTTGGTCTAAATACCAACGTTGACTCAGTTAAATGTTGACTGCTGTTTATTTAATTAAAACAAAAAATATATCTACTTAACATCGTCAACACCATCAGCAACATCTTCCTTGCTACTACCACCCGTTCTTCGTATGCTTTTCCATCTAACTTTGATTCCAGTCCATCCTGCTTGTAACTCCATTCAATCCCATATCAATTTCATCACCAAAAACCTATTAATTCCATTTATAGCATCATCAGTTCTCGAATTCAGTAATATCTTACACAAATCAAACCCTAATCAACCGCATCAATCTTTCCTTCCTCAATATCAACACCACTGCCAATTTTTAAATTAAATCAAACCCAACTCGAATTTGTTTCATATCTATCGTATTCTTTCTTGTTCTTATCTACTTCATCTCTATTATTTTACAGAAATGACAAACCCTACCTGCTTCTCGATCTGCAATTCATGGCAACATCAATCATCAATTTTTTCTCCTAGTTTCTTATCGAATTGAATCATCTTTATCATCTTGATCTCCTATATCAACAGTAGCACCGGATCCTTTTTAATATTGATCTGATTTATCTTCAGTCACAGCTTTTATCTCTTGATTTTAATAGGAAACATGGAAGTGAGAAAAAGGATAGAGAGTTAGGCTGGTTGGAAATTTAAAGCGTGTAAAGAATATGTACGGTTAGTTAACAAAATATTGTACACGTCATAGTTTAAGGTGGTCAATGAGTGTCAACGTTGGTCTTTAGATTAGACGCAAAGGATGGACAAATGTTAGACCAAACCCAGGTATTGGTCAAAAACTAAGTACCAAAAACCAAATAACCCGACTATATATACATATTTTCAAGGATCATTAAGTCGGTCTACTTTTAGTTGTATTAAGTTTTGTCCATATACAGGTTGTCGAACGAAAAAGTTGGTGGTGTACTTGGTACCTTCTCCTTTTCAAGTTTAGATATCCATATTGTGATTTATGAAACGAGAAGAACTTTGTGATTTTATCTATCTTGTTCTTGGTCTAAAGTTCGTGAACTTCAATAACTAGTGGAACAAGTTCCGGATACAAGAATTATTAAGTAAAAATATAGTGTGACCGGGATTCACGAATCCATAAATGAAGTCTTTCAAGTCGTAACTTAATATAGTTCCATAAAGAAACCTAGGTTATAGACGATGACTCTAGCTTTGCAACTATGACACACAAGTGCCACAGATTGAGAAATTCAGCTGCAAGAGTCTCTTATTTATAGATTTTCAAGACTACAAGTAGCTTTAAATTCAAGAAAATATCGCTTATAGTCCATGCAAACACTTACCCAGTTTAGATGAAATTCCGGGTTAGGAACTCATGTAAGCATGTGAAAAGATTTCCTTCAAATTACACAGAAGAATATGCACTATGGTCTGGACAGTAATGGAACCGTGCATAATGATAGTTCAAAGGACTAAGCATGTACGTGAACGTTCAAGCAATGGTGGGTTCGTGAACACTCAAGATTAAACAATAATTCACAATCTCAATAAGAAATACACCAAAAATGTAAGGATGCCTTAATAATTAGTGTATAAAAGTACAAAGTCTCCTTAGAAAACGGTATTCTTTTTTTATTTCTTAAAAAATATCCAGAGACATATCAAAAGTGATATGGTATGTATACCGGATTTACATACCCTTGGATAGTTCGTACATATTTTTATTTTGTTAAACACAATGTATACATACCTTTTAGGCAGTTCGTGAACTTTTGCCTTTAATAAAAAAGACAACAACATGGTACATATACCCGGTATAAATACCCTTGGTTCGTGTTTTTTGCCTATAAAGTCTCGGGGCTTCAAAATTATATCTAAAACGACATGGTATATTTACTAGGTATACATACCCCAAGCAGTTTGTGTACTTATGCTCTCATATTCAAATTCAGAAATATTCTACTAGTGTTTTGTATACCTACTAGGTATATATACTCACTAGTCATATGTATACATACTAGGCATATATATACTCAAAACAATTTGTGTGTTGTTCAAAAATAGTTCGTGAATTATTCGCTTTGGAAATTTTCCAAAGATCAATTTAGACAAAAATAGTTTGGGAACGATAAATTGTTCTAGACTAATATTGTTAAAGATCAGTGAACTTCCGTTGCTCGAATCATATTTCGGAAGTTCATACAAGAAAAGCTTGAACTCAAAATTTCTTATTTGCAATATTAAATCTACTAAAATCATACAACATAGTCTCATATGTCTCATAGATGGAACGATAAATGCAATGAGTAAATATGATAAGTTAGTCTTCACATACCTCTTTGTTTATGAAGTTCTCGCAAATGTATTCATTTTTTCTTCAATCTTCAATCTTGAATATTCGAGGGTGCTATCTAATATTCAACTACCAAGCTCTAATCCTAGTTCAGGACTTGACTGTGGTAGACTAGAAATCAAGATATAGCTCTGTACATCTAACATTGACAAAAATATTGAGATAGAAAAACTTGTGAATTCCGGGCAAGGCTCTAACATAGGGATATTAATATCTAAAACACAAAATCTTTGGGTATGCCGCAAAACACGGTTTGTACATAAAGGGAACTTTCTCTGGGGAAGAGTTTTTCTTTTTGACGCGAAAATAATGCAATTTTATTAAAGGAAAAAAAAGTAGAGAAAATACAAGAACAAACCAAGTCAAAACTAAATATTGCAACTTAATCACAATTAATGTCTAATTAATGTCAAAAATATTCTATCCCTTATTTGTCTTCAAATCTTCTTAGATCTTCAATAAACACCTGCACACAACTACTCGAATCTCTTGTGATCAATCACACACAGAACGAAGTCTGTTAACAATGGATTATCACAAGATCGTCTTTAGATCTAACAACAGTCTAAAGATCCCTGTCGAAACCTTGAACTAGTTTGAGTGAATCTTATATCAGAAGAGAAGGTTCTCAAGCATAAACAAACTAGGTGCAATCAAAGTTCAACCACCGTTAGTCAACCAAATCAATACGAAAACTAAATATAAACCGCAATATCTAGTTTCCCACCAACGGTTCGCGCTAGAGCTTCTCAATCCCAAAGAAGACTTTAAATTGAGCGGCCGTAAGAGATTTCACCTAATTAGATTACTCTCCTCTCTGATAGGCGGCTTCACTAGTAACAAAGACAAAAGAGGAAGTCTATTGTTACGAAGGATTAGTTTGCTAGAAATACAAAATCAGAGTATTTATAGACAACGAAGTTTGGACACCAAGGGATTTCCAAAACCGAAAATATTCTCAAGATATTTTTCATTACTACATCAAATTCGGTTTCCATAATTCCTGTGAATGCACTGTCCAAAAATATGATCGCAATCTCCTTGGAATTTTTTTAATTATCAAATGCACATTACTAATTCTTATTTTCCATATATAATTAAAAACCCTTAATTAAAAAGATTCTTAACTTATTTAAATTCGATCTTGGGATTTACTTCCTTCTTAGCCTTTAAGGAATATCTTTGAATAAAAAGAATAAGCATTAATGCACCGTGTTCAAAGTGTGTCGACATCTTACTCTTGCAAGTCCTTTTTCATACTTACTTACTTGAAACCGATTTACCACACTTCCAAACAAGTTTAGAATTGGTTCATATGACTTTCAAGAACTATGTGATTGATCAAGTAACACTCAATCACAAACCATGGGTTTAACGGTTCTACCAAAACAAGTTTCGGTTCTACCTCCATGTGAGTACTGTGCATAGTTACACTAGCTTACCGAAATTCGGCTGACTAGGTACTTGGATCGGTTCCACACATATATTTGGTATCTAACTTTTATGCACTGCACATGTCCATAGGATCGGTTCCCCTTGCCCAAAAATATGTTGCACCTGTTCATAGGATCGGTGCTCGCTGTCGTATGCGTCAAAAATAATTTACACTTTCTTACTACTCAAAATATAAATATAGCAAGGGAAAGAAAGGATCGATCCCACATAGAGGTCTAGGTTGTCAATATATTTTCGGTTCCTTATATAAAACACCGGGTATTTTTCTGATTTTTGTAAAGTAAAAGTAAAATAAAAGCAAATAAGAAAATAAGCAAACAAATCAAATATAAGAGATATTGGTTAAGGATTCATCTTCATTCACTAACATGCTTTCAAAAAAATAATTAGAATTGATATTTAATCTCTAGTTTTATCAAAAGCCCTAGGATACCTTGATCGCAAGAATATCCCGCTAATCTCCTTTTGTCATCAACAAACACATTAAAAGATGCGAGTATGAGTTCTATCTAAGAGAACAACCTAACGTGTAAAAGTACTAATCAAGTTTAATTCCCTAGATGCATTAAGTTCTATGAAATCAGGCCAATCAAAGCAATCGAACGTGGAAAGCGCACTAATTCAATTTAATAAAGGTCATGATTCACATATGATCATAAGAATATATCACTACAAACTATAATCATATTTATGCTACTTGTATTCAAGGATTGTCACTTTTACGTATAATAAACCCTAAACTAGCAATAGATGTGATTAGAAATTCTACCAATTTGCAACTTGACAAAACAATCAATCAAATCATGTTATAATACGTCAATCATACAACTATATTTTCAGAGAATTGTGAACGATAAATATGAGACAAAACTAATATATTGAATCAAACAATCATGCTTTGTGAAATCCAACTATTCCATAACCAATAATAAAATTAAGTACGCATGTTAATGGAGTTCATAACAAGAAGAAAGAGAAACCCTATCATGTTGTAAACCCTAGAAACAAAAGTAGAAGATATGATATGAGATATAAGATTTTTAGAAAAGACTTCTCTTTTATAGCTCTTCTTGTTCCAAAATTAGGTCTAGACTTCAAAATCTTCAAGTCCACGTCCATCTACTAGTCCATCAAGCCCATGTGTGAGAAATATGTCTCTGGAATTTTGGGTCCAAAACTGGTCGCCGGATTTGATGACGTCATCGCCGGAATCCGGTCGCCGGAAAATTGTCTCTGGCCGCCTTTGTCATCATAAACTGTCACCAGCAAGTATGTACTTCCAGCAACTCATCTTTCCTTTTCTGCATTTCAGACATTCACAAAAATCATCCAAACCAATCCTTTATCTCTTGCGAAAACGCACCCAAAAGCGTGACTCGTAGCTCATATGTGCCGCGGCCAACTCTTGGGTCCGAATCATACCCCCTTCATGATTCAGTGAAAAATTATGATCCCCACTTACTGTTCCAAAATCCGGCAACCGGAACTATGCTCACTGGCTCGCCATTTCCGCCTACTTTTCGTGCAATTTCTGCAGATTTGGTTGCACTGTTTCCATTTCACAGCTCAGGTCACTAAGTCTCATTCATTCCACTTCCCTTGAATATAGCCAGTGAAATACATGCCTACAACTACAAACCTTGCTTAGCCAACCATCTCAACATATTCTCAGTACCGCGAATGCTGCAGCTGCAAATACACATTTAACTTCATTATCTTCCCAAATCCACCAGCCACTGCCACCAACAAATCCAAGGCAATTACAGCTCCACAACCAACAAACCCTATTCATTCTTCCTTGTAAGCGTCATCTCCTCTGCCACACAGCATCACTGTCACAAATCATGGCTAGATAACCACAACTGCACCTTCAACTCCAATTCATACATCTTTAACTACAAGCAACTTCATGAACTCCCCTTGTTCTTCGACCCTGAACTTGACCTTAATCGAACCTTGGCCAGTGACGGCAACAGAAACCCCATCTACTCCACATTGCAGCAACGCCAACTCAGTCAGCTGCAGATCATAACCACCACCAGCTTCTCATTTCAATCTAATCCTGTCCAGTTCAATAGCTGCAGCTGCCAGTACCCAGCTACCAACCATCTCAGGCAGCCACCATCTTCACTTCTTCATAAAATTAAATATCAGTCACCACAGACCCATTTTACCTGCAGCTGCAACATACCAGCATCATAACCACCTAGTCCATCTTCTGCCCATGCCCATTTCCTGCGGCATAAACTCCAGTGATATCTTCAGTAGCTAACCATCACCACGATACAGCCTCAGTTCCGTGTCTCCCATTTGCTAGCAGAAGCAACACAAATTCCACCACCTACAATCTGCTTTACTCACTGCATATTATCTCCATCTAGGTCACCCACTGGCACTCATCAACTCCACCTACAATTCACAACCAATGCCTCAGTTCATTTGCAGGTGGAAGCTTAACCTCCAGAACTTGTTCAGCTGAAACATCACATGAGCTTCACTATCAATTCCACCTTCCCATACCAGCTTACACCTGCGCCTGCAATTCTGTTATTTAACACAACAACAACTCCAACTTCAGAATGGAATCACCACCAGTGCCCCATAAGAACTCAACCCATCTCCCTGACTTCTTAAATCCATGAAGTTGAATTGATCAGTCAGGTCTTTTCACAAACACCATGTGTGCCAGATACTGATAACTCCATTTTAAACTTGCTGGGTGATTCCTAATATCATTGCTCCTTCCTTGCAACATACACACAAAAACCATTCATAAATCATTCACAAAAATTCATTAATCTCATCGATTCATTAACAACAGCAAGTTCATCCTCATGGAAGAGTTCTATGAGACATTCTTCACCCTAAATAGCAAGTCAATCTCAAATTAGTGACCAACCCATTTCTGGCAGTAACCAGCTCGTCATCTCTTCATCTCTAAGGTCTCAATCTCTCAATTTCACTAGCTGCTATGCAGCTTTTCTTCTTTCCTCTCATTCAGTTGTGTGATGAAGGAATTAAACGAGATGTAGGGTTGGGTATAGTGAGGGGGTGCTTTAGGATTCGGACACCCCTTAGTTTAGGACAATAACCCCAGATTGAGTGCCTATAATAAATGGTCAATTATGATAAGGGCTAGCCAGCTAGAAGCCCCTTAACCTCATCTAGTCTGTATTTAGTACTCCTCCAAATTTAATTGTCCCTTAACCTTGGCTGGGCTCCAAATAGTGTTTGCCTGTGAAATAACCTTTTTGCCCTTTTGGCTCAAATTGAACGATTTCTTGTTCTTTTCTTCCTCGTGACTCCAAAGTACCTAATAAACTCAAACTCACACATAAGATACATAATTTACATGAAAACTCGCAAAGAAAGCATAAATACTATATATAAAATTAGGTGTTTTAAACACCTATCAATCGGTTCCCCTTTCTTCTACAAACCTTATTGCACGTCATACAAGGATCGGTTCCCCTTGTGATGTACTTCACCTCTTACTAGGATCGGTTACCCTTTCCTAATATTTGTCAGACACTCATGTAGGACCAGAATATCGCTACAATACTTCTTTGCGAGATTAACAACACTTCCCAACGAGTATCACCGCAAGATCTTCAACTACACTTTGCGAGTGTCACAAAGGCAGTCAAAAGAGCGACGTAATAAATGACGATTTAAGAAAACTTAAGAAAAGCATGTTTGTTCTGCGATGGTTATAAAGCTTACGAGATTTAACATTGTAACTATTGCGGTACAATCGCAGAATCAACCCGAAATAAGAGGAAAACTTAGCTGTCATCCACTATGTAACTACCCTATAAATATAGACTAAATCTTTTCAGAAAATGATAATGTATTTTTGAGAGTTAAGAAAGTCTTGAAGAGAGAGAAACTTCAAGAGAATAGTTGTAATCTTGAATTCTTCCATTTTTGTAAACATTTCTGAGAACAAAATAATAAAGTGTCGTTTTTCATCTTCAATTGTGAGTTGATTATAGCAAGATCTTAACAAGGGTGTAGTGTGGGAAATCTTGCAACTACATTTTGGCGCCCGAAACAGGGATTGAATTAGAAAAATCATAGAAAAAGGTGAAGAAGAAGATAAGAATTGTTCAAGAATAAGAAAATCATAAAACAAATCAGTGAGATATTTAAAGGAAGGATGATTAGAATCAAAAAGGATTGTAGAAAATTGGAGTGTGGTATGGTAACGAGAACAATGATTGATAGATTTCATGAAAATATTAAGGGGAAGATACACAAACGGGATTTTGAAGGAAGGAAAATTATGATGGTGGAAAAAATATCACCATTGAAAGATTGGGAAAAGCAGGAAATCACATTTACAGCAGCAGAAATACCAGAAGAAAATCTAAGTCATACATCTCCATTGGTAGTCACAGTATCCACTATACCAATGAGAAAGGAGGAATCAATAAAATCTGTAGAAGAATGGGCTATGAATAGAACTTTGGTGGATGCAGGAAGTTCTGTAGACATGATATTTTATCATACTTTTAAGAAAATGGGATATAAGGATGAAGAAATGTCTTATTCAACATATCATGTTCATGGCTTTGGAAAGTCTTTAACAAAACCTAAAGTCGAGATAGTGGTACGAATTCCACTAGGGGAGATTGAAACACAAGTAACGTTATGTGCGGTAGACGTGGAATCACTGTATAACATGATATTAGGAAGACCATGGATACACGCAATCAAGGATGTAGCATCAACGTTGCATCAATGAATCAAATTTCCTACACCCAGTGGAATTGGAGAAATTAGAGGAGACACAGATTTTGCGAAATTGTGTTGCCAAATTGAAGTAAGAAATTGTGAAGAGCGTCCAAAGTTGCGAAAGGCTCGCAGAAAATTGGCGAGAGAAACAAAAAAGGAGGAAGAATTTAAAGTTTACATGATAAGAGCAAAAGAAGGAAAAGGAATACCCAGTGAAATCTCGCGAGAAGGAGATGAACTCGCGAGAATTATGAATACACCGACACCAATGGGAGAACCTGAAGCCAGTTATATTGTAGCAGAACCAACCAAGGAAGTAAATATTGAGAGTAAAGAAGAGCCTAAAATGCTGAAAATTGGGACTAGAATAGAGGCAGATGAGGAAGAAATAACTATAAATCTCTTGCGAGAGTATACAGATATCTTCGCGTGGAGCATGGATGAGATTACAGGGATAGATCCGTCAATAGCATGTCATAAATTAGGAATCAACAAAAACATAAGACCATTTAAGCAAAGAATAAGGAAAATCGCAACAACATATCATTCTAAAATAGAAGAAGAATTACAGAAGATGCTCGACGCAGGAATCATAAGGCAAGCAAAATATCCAGAGTGGATTGCAAATATGGTAGTGGTCCCAAAGAAGAACAAGGGGATAAGAATTTGTATAGATTTCATAGATTTAAACAAGGCTTGTCCTAAAGATAGTTTTCCATTACCAGATATCCCACAGATGGTTGAATCAGCAGCAGGAAATGCTAGAATATCATCGTTGGATAAATATAAAGGATATAATCAAATCCCTCTCGCTGAAGAAGATCAAGAACATACCGCATTTTTTTCTCCAAGAGGATTATATTATTATACAAAGATGCCATTTGGCTTACGAAATGCTGGTGCAACGTATCAAATAATGGTGGAGAAGGTGTTTGCAAAGTGGATCCACAAAACATTAGAAGTGTATGTAGATGATATGCTGATCTAAAGAAAAGAAGCTGAGAATCATGTACAAGATCTGAAAGAGATTTTCGATCAAATGCGGCAATTTAATGTTAAAGTGAATCCCGATAAGTGTACTTTTGTAGTAACTTCAGGGAATTTTTTGGGGTATATTGTATCAAAAGAAGGAATACAAGTTGATCCGGAAAAAGTACAAACGATTCGCGATATGCCAACATCTGTGACGGTAAAAGATGTGCAAAAATTAAATGGACTCTTAGCCTCGCTAGGAAGATTCATTTCGCGATCTTCAGACAAGTGCAAACATTTTTTTCGATATACTCAAGAAGGGAACAAAATTCAAGTGGACAGATGAATGTGAAAAAGCTTTTCAAGGAATAAAAGAACATTTGATGAACATAACTATCTTACAAAAAGCTGAACCGGGAGAAGAACTATTGATTTATCTCGCAACAACCACATATGCGCTAAGTGTTGTGTTGCTGCGAGTAGATGCTGGGGTAGAAAAACCAATTTATTACATCAGCAAAACGTTCAATTCTGCAGAGTAAAATTATTCAAAGATTGAGAAACTAATTTTAGCATTGGTACATGCAACTTTTAAACTTCGCATCTACTTTCAAGCACATAAGGTCAAAGTGTTAACAAAAGTGCCAATTGAGTCAGTAATGAAAAATTCAAAGAGATCAGGCAGAGTTGAGAGATGGAATGCACAAGTAGGACACTTTGATATTCAATATGAAGTTTTATCCTCGCCAAAATCACAAGTTATCGCAGATTTCTTAGCTGAATTTCCCTTAGAAGATGATGAAATTGTAGAAGAAATGATGGATGTAGAAGAGGAACATGGAGATCCAAAAGAGTTATTAACAGAACCCGAAAGATGAGAGATACTGGTGGATGGATCATCAAATGGGGAAGGAAATGGGATTGGAGTTGTTTTTATTTCACCAGAAGGAGAAAAAACAGCTTTTTCATTTAGATTGGAGTTTGCATCCACTAATAATGAAACAGAATATGAGGCCGTGATTCATGCTTTAAAATTTGCGATAGAAATGAAGTTGGAAAATGCTAGAATTACCAGCGATTCACAATTGGTTATTCGCCAAATAAAAGGAGAATACACAACAAATGAACCATCTTTAAGAAAGTATAAAAGGTTAGTCGAAGAATTATCTGCGAGAATTCCAAAAATAAAATGGAGACACATATTAAGGAAAGATAATAGGCTCGCAGATGCTTTTGCTTTCATATCCAGTATGATGACCAATCCAGCTGCGAGGTGCATAAAAATTCAAACACTTTTATTACCAGCGATAAACAAGGAAAAAGAAGAGGAAGATGTGATGATGGTAGAAATTGGCGAAGAAGAATTAAAGAACAACATTACAGATTGGCGAGCAGATCTTCATGCATACTTGGCAAAAGGAGAAATCCCAAGAAATTGACTGGAGGCACATAAATTGAAAAGTAGGGCAACCAATTATGAATTAAGATATGGAGTATTATATCGCAGATCTTTTAGTGGTAAATCGCTAAGATGTTTGACGAGGGAAGAAAGACAAAAAATATTGAAGATGTTACATAGTGGTGATGCTGGTAATCATAGTGGAGGAAGATCTTTGACATATAGAACAAAAATTCAAGGTTATTACTGGCCATATATGCATGAAGATGCAAAACAACTCTCAAGGCGTTGCGAAGATTGCCAGCGATATGGAAAGAAGATACATGCACCAGGAGCACCATTATTATCTTCAACAAGTGTATGGATTTTTGGGAAATGGGGGTTAGATATTGTGGGACCATTTGTACCTGGTTCTGGACAAAGAAGATATTTGATTGTCGCAACAGATTATTTCACAAAATGGGGAGAAGTAAAGGCAGTACAACATATTCGCGATAAAGATATTTTTACATTCATATTTGAGAATATAATTTTCAGATTTGAGATTCCAGCACAGTTGGTATCTGATAATGGAAAGCAATTTGAAGGGCAGAATATATAATTGCTACTCAATGCATTTAAGATAAAGTGTGGAAAATATACTCCTCTATATCCACAAGCAAATGGTCAAGCTTAAGCAACTAATAAGACAATCGCAGATATCTTAAAAAAGAAACTAGAGGGATACCACAGAGCATGGTGTGAACAGGTGCATAATGCAATATGGGCCTACAATACAACTAGACGAGAAACTACTGGAATGTCAGCTTTTTGTTTGACATATGGAGTTGAAGCTGTGTTACCAACATAAGTAGCTATTCCTACAACAAAAAGGGAGGCTTGGGAAAGAAATTTAAGTGCTGGAATGATTTTAAATAAATTGGATGAATTAGAAGAAAAAAGAGAAAAAACTTTGCAACATATGGAAAATTACCAGTGAAGATTAGATCGTGAGTACAACAAACGTGTTAAGAAACGTGAATTTCAACCTGGCGATTTAGTGCTGCGAGAAACACCAAGTTATCAGCGAGAGAATGGTGGAAAGTTGGCGAAAAAATGGGATGGACCATACATCATTAAAGAGATAGTTGGAGCCGGGGCATACAAACTAATGGACCCTGAAGGGAGAGATGTTGGTCAAAGACTTGACAGACCATGGAATAGACTATATCTGAAAAATTATTATCAATGACAACTTCTGCAAGGTAAGAGATACAAGTACGTTGTAAAAAAAAAAATTACGATTGCGAGGTTCTCCTAATAATAAAGCAAAGCAAGAACTGGGAGCATAATCGCAAGAATGGAGGATAAAATTTCGCAGAGATTAATAGAATGGGACGAACCTATATGGCGTGCACCCTATTTCGCGAATAAAATTTCGCAAGAGGCAAATGTAAAACCTAATAGTGCGTCATATAAGGGGGTATCTCTTGACATGACTCAATGATAAGGTTATACCGCTGCTGGAACCTGAGTTATGCAGATGTTTGGGTTAAAGAAAACCTATCCAGGAGAGGGATCTTGGATTTCCAATTATATAAGGTTATACCCTGATTGGACGACTAAGGACCTCTTCTAAGGAGTGCAGAGTATGACCAAGGCGCCGAGGTACACGGTTGAGTCAAGGGTGCCCGGGGCGTACGAAACTACCCTGGCCATCCTTGGCAAGTCTTGGATACAATGCACTCTGCCCGAAGAAAACCCCACTTAGGGTGCAGTCTTGTAACTATAAGCCATATAGGCATAAAGGACAAGAGGTTGCGAAAAACAACTGGTTATTGGCAAATATGGATGGGAGGAGCTAGTCTTGTATGTCCGATGTGCCCTCCTTGAACGGTCAACCAGGGGGAAGATAAGGGCGGCACCCTCCATTAGGGAGTGATAAGTGTCTAAAGACGGCAATGTCATGGGGCTTTATGATCGCAAGAACATTTAGGCCTGTCATATTGTCGCGTGACGAAAGTTATACAAAGGCAACAAGCCAAAAGAGAAAATTTAAGATGAGATCAATGGGTTTTTACATGAAAGTGTAAATACGTCCTGCGATTTCATCGCAAGACGGCAATGTCATAAGGTTTAATTCTTGCAAGAGAGTTTACACTTATCATATTGTCGTAGAGATGTTGAAAAAATATTGATAAGACAAGATCAATGGGTCAATACATGCAAATGTAAAGACGTCCTGCGATTTTGTCGCAGAAATAAAAACTTTTTTTTTGGAAAAATAATACCTTTAACTAGGAAGGCAAAATAAGACCAACAGAATAATCTTAAACAATTAACTATTATATTTTAAGATGCAGGAAAGATTTGTTCATCGCAGGAGAATATATAAGAAGGCAGATTCGTAACATCGTAAACTCTTTCAGAATTTTTCAGAATATCGCAATTGTACTCATTACATCGCAGAAATATTCATATTTTCACAGTTCACAGAAAGGAGACACAAGAAATAATTCACCATTTCAAGAAAGATAATGAAGGGCAAGTAGGGGAGTGGAGAAATAAGATTTCATTATCTTCCTTGAGGATATTCAAAGTAAACAAAATCAAAAGTTGAATTCTCAAAATTTCAAAAGTTACATTATTCGCAAGAAAGAAGAAGAAAAAGAAAGCAAAAATGAAACTCAAGTTTTGACGATTGTCTCGCCAGATTCACTGTTCTTGCTCACCAGATTCATTATTTTTTCCATAATTATCATCTTCATCAGTATTCTTCTCACCGCTTGCAGTTACTTCTTTAGGAGGACTTCTTTCTTCTTCATCATCTTCTTGAGTGGTATTCTCTTCATCATTACTAAATTCTAATTCTTTATCCATGGGAAGAGGAGTTTCATCATCATCAACTTTTAAAGGAGGAACAGATACAGGAGGGAGAGAATGGGAGAGCAGAATATCGTTCACAAGAACTTCAACACTGAGGTGGACCTTGCGAAGGAAACCTCTATCACGATTCCTAATCTCTATATTTTTGAAGTACTCGAGATAATCAAGTCTTCTTTCTGCTTTGTCGCGGGCTTCAAGATAATTGGAAAGAAGAGTCTTGTTCTCTTTGCGAACTTTATCCAATTTGTTGGTAAGATCAGCGATGGTAGAATGAAGACTTCTTTTAGATTCTGCGAGTGACAAAAGTGATAAAAGATCATTCAGTCAAAGATTTTGCAAGAAATATAACACAAAATTTAACAGAAAGGTCAACAAGAGAGGCAGTCAATTGACTACCTTCTTTCTGCAAGGTTAAGTTTTGAATTAATGTAAAGAAATAGTTTTCCCATTGATTCATAGCGTCATCGAATTTATCGCCAACCACACCCTTCAGACGAGATTTCATGTTTTCTTCTCTGGTACGTAGATACGAGTTTTCCTTTGCTAATAAAGAATGAGATTTCTTCAATTGAGAATATTGGTCTTGAAGCTCGCTGGACTTCAAACTAAGAGTTAACCTACCCTTGATAAGTTTATCCTTCTCAGCAATAGATGATTCAGTTACCTCCTTGAGTTCATCTTTAAGGGAACGAAGATATTTCTCTTGATTATCGCATATTCTTTGTAGATTACTCAATTGATGCGAAGAAATTTCCATAAAGCTTGAAAATCTATGTTTCTCTTGGGATAAAGTTTTATTCTCATCTGATAAAGATTCTACCGCCAAATTAGACTTGGTTAACAAATATGAGAGACGAGAAATCTCATTACTTAATAAATTTTGACTTTGCGATAGTTGGTTATTCTCATTAGTAAGGTTATCTATTTGATCAATCGAATATGTGTAGATATTATCTAATCTATTATACTGGTCCATCCAAGAATCTCTTTCAACACGAGCTTCATCAGCAATAGATTCAAATTTAAGTCTCTCCATGAAAAAAGTTTTGAAACTAATACATGAATCAAGAATTTAAGAAGGAAACTTGAGTGCAGAGGATATAAAAGCAAAACAGAAAAAAAAAAAAAAAAAAAAAAAGGTAGTAGAGGCAGGAAAATTGTACCTTTCAGCTCGTCATTCTTTCTGCGAAGGTTCTCGCAATTAAGAGAAGAGTTGCGAAGCATATGGTTTAGAGTATCACATTCAGAGGTTTTGACTTCAAGGCTTTTTCTCAGAGTTTAAACCTCATTCTCTAAAGATGCTCGTGAAGCAGTGTTATCAGAGCCAAAATATTTAAGTAAGGTCTCGTAAGCTTCATATTGGAGAGAGTTAGTGGAAGATTTTCTAGCATCGTCTAAAATATTAGATAAAATTTCAAAAGCAATATAAACTCCAGCTAAGATTCCATTCGATGGAGGAAGAGATGAAGAGGGTGAAGTGGTAACAAGAGCAAGTTGACGATTGGAGTCATTTGCGATGGTTGTATTATCAGAAGGAGGAGTATTGGGAAAAATAACAGTTGAAGGCAGTAAAGGGCTAGAAGGAACTTCAGTCACATCAATTTCAGGAGCTTGATTTGTCAATGAATCAAAAGAAGTAGAGGTGTTGGCAGCGATGTTCTCGCAGGCAAAAGGAAGAGGACCCAGTTGCGAGGGTATGGGAGTAACTCTTGCAGATGCTAATGTGGGGATGGAGAAATCAGCCTCAAGAGCTTTGAAATGACGAGATCTTTTGGGAGGATTAGCGATGTTCTCAACATTCTGCGAATAATAACTTAGATAAGAAACAGAGGCAACAATATTGTTATTAAGAAATAGGATGTGTTTCTTACCACCTTATCATTCGCAGAATTTCTCTTCTTATTCTTAGTCGGTCTTTTGCGAGCATTAGGGTTTTGACCTGAGGATTGGGTGTTAGGGATAGTTCCACTGAAGAGAAGACATAATACGGGAGTTATGAAAGATCAAATAGAGAAGATTGAATAATATGAGTAAAAATTGAATCAAATAAAAATTATAATAAAAAAACATACCTTGATGATTCCATTAGAACATTAGCAGGAGAATATGAAGAAGAAGAAAAGTTGCAGACGGAAGATAAAATAAACAGATGAAGAAGATAGAGAAGCAGAAGAAGAAAATTAGTTTTGAAGTTTAACTCTACCTTTTATAGGCAAAAGGGAATAACCTGTTGAGTAAAGACGTGTCAGTAAAAATATGAATTTACAACACGTGTAGGCGGTTAAGGCTAAATTAACGGAGCAATGTCGAGAAGAAAATATGGAAAGAAGAGAGGCTGCGAGCACTTTGAAGAATTGAAGATTCTCATATCCTCTTCACTTCGCGAAGAAGACATGAGAAGAGGCAAGATGTAGGACCAGAATATCGCTACAATACTTCTTTGCGAGATTAACAACACTTCCCAGCGAGTATCACCGCAAGATCTTCAACTACACTTTGCGAGTGTCACAAAGGCAGTCAAAAGAGCGACGTAATAAATGACGATTGAAGAAAACTTAAGAAAATCATGTTTGTTCTGCGATGGTTATAAAGCTTACGAGATTTAACATTGTAACTATCGCGGTACAATCGCAGAATCAACCCGAAATAAGAGGAAAACTTAGCTGTCATCCACTATGTAACTACCCTATAAATATAGACTCAATCTTTTCAGAAAATGATGATGTATTTTTGAGAGTTAAGAAAGTATTGAAGAGAGAGAAACCTCAAGAGAATAGTTGTAATCTTGAATTCTTCCATTTCTGTAAACATTTCTGAGAAGAAAATAATAAAGTGTCGTTTTTCATCTTCAATTGTGAGTTGATTATAGCAAGATCTTAACAAGGGTGTAGTGTGGGAAATCCTGCAACTACAACTCACAAGCCCGATCATACCCCATGTGATTACTTAAGATCGGTTTCACTAATAAAATTCATACCAATACATAAGTCAGGCCTCATGTGAATAGTTTTACCAAGAACACAAACAAGTCATGAGTGGTTATACTAATCACACATATTGGTCGTTCATAAGATTTACAATGAAGAACAGCCCCAATAATGCCTGGAGATTTCCTTTTCGGTTCACAACACATATCATGAACTTACTTCCTTAGAACACATGTAAACATTGTTCCCTAGGATGAAATCCTCACCTCATACCCATACATAATCACAATAGCATTCATACGATTATGACGATGTCTTATATACAAAGTTTAATGGTTAAACAAGAAACTTCATATTGTATTCTTTAATACTATGTCTATCTAGAGTGTTCATGATTCGCAGTTTTATGTTTTCAATATGCACGACTTGAAAGATACGTTAGGGAATGAAACAGTTTAAGTCAAATATCACTAACCTCAAGTGGAAGGATGATGTTGTGGTTGTAACTCCGTACTTCTTCACTTTTTCAAGTCTTCGCAATACCTGTAATGTCTCACCCTAATACTTTCAAGCTAACCTATACGAATTTGACTCTAGTATATTTAAATCAAGCGATTAAATGAGTTTTGGTTCACTAAAATATGACAACCAAACTTGACATACCAACGCTTGGTGGGTTCAACCGAGCAATGCTCTAATAATCTCCCCCTTTGTCAATTTTAGTGACAAAACTCTTACAATCATATGGATAAACAAATTACAAGAATTCATTACACATACGCTTGATTCCCGAATTCCACAGCACATAACCTGCATACATTCAATCCTCAAAAATGCAGTAGCTGCACTATAATAACAAAGCTTATACTCCCCCTAAAGGTGAGATATGTAGATTTTCAATCCTCACGTCTTTGTTATCCCAATCATATGATATGTTACCCCCCCTTAGTCTGTGCTTTTCCTCATTCGTTAGATAAACGTTTCAAGCACCATTGTCCTCTTCCCTAGTGACACCAATCAACATAAAATTGATACCAGCATCACATGTTTACCCCATATATTTCCCCCCCTTTTTGTCACAAAAACGACAAAGAAAAAAAAAAGACAACACGAAAAGGATCTTACAAATCTCAAAATAGACTTGCAACCTGTTGAGTCAAGCACGAGGGTTCCACATACCATTTTTGATAACCAATATCAAAATCGAAACTACAAGTAATTATGTTTTGATATGTTATCATGAAAATAATTGCCCGAAGCAATTTTTCCAACTAGTTTGGCAAACCAAAAATCAACTAAGCAACTTAGTTCCTTTGCTAAACCGATTGTATAAATACAACCGCTTCATTCGATAAGACCAAAACAAAGATAAACTCCATTTTTCTCATCAGGTTCTAATTATCCATATAACTTAGACCTTTAGATTTTAAACAAGCCAAATATTAGGTTAGTTAGCTAGCATTTTCTTGTTTAGGCTTTCGGATAGACTTGAATAACCGAAACCTCCTCTTTGATAAGTCTAACTAAGATCAGAATTAACTTAGTTTATCTTATCCGGAATCGAATTGGACTAAATAACTCATCCCGTCAACATATTCATTCGTTAAGCCATAAATAATTCATACAAACCAATAAATCAACTTGCATAATTATTCACCTCAACTGGAAGCAATTGAAACAAAAAATATATCAAAGTTTCACTATTGCACAGAAATTTTGTAAGCCTAAACAATTGATACCATACAATAAAGCAAAATAACAATTGTCTTACTTAACTGGAAGCAATTGAATTAACATAAACATTAAAGCACCGCAATTGCACCAAACTTTCATAAGCCTAAACGATTGATATCACACAACAAAGCAAGATAACAATAGTTTTACTTAACTGGAACCAATTGAATCACAAATACATATTGGAATAACCACATCAATTGTACCAACAATTTCGTTTAAGCAAAAGCAATATATATATCAACTAAAAATAATTTTTTCTTAAAATAGGAAAACAATTAACTAACAAGATTGTTACCTCAATTTCGCATCCAACTTCTCCAAATATGATTGAATTGTTTTCTTCTTCCGGGATAATTGATATCGAAATACCACTATGTTGTCATTCTCATGCCAAAAACAAAAAAATAACAACAACTAACCTTTACCAGAGAAAGGTTGAAAATCGGTTTTAACAATTGCAAGCAAGAGTTGAAAACCGTCGAAACACGTATGCTTTTATGCTAAACCAAAACCGATTCAACATATTGTGACTTTTTCACATATTATTTCTACAAGAACCCCTCATGATCCTTTGATAAAGCCTACCAACATGGGCTAGTGAAAAATCGGGGGTCTAACAACCACACCCAATATTTCGATTAGAAATATGTATGGACAACTCAGAGTTGTTTTCAAGAGAATCAACTAGACTCAATCAATAAAAAAATACTCAAGGAGTTATTATCTCAATATCTCAATTTGATTTACTCAAGCAAATATGATTCGCGAGTCTAATCAAAGAGAGATAACTTGGATGGTACCAAAGACCAATATCCAAGTGTCAATCAATTTAAATCAACAACTAATAGGTGTATAATACACCGTATTTATTATCTATGGTTTATGCTTTCTTTGGTAGTTTTTCTTGTAAATTATGTATTTTACGTGTGTTTTTGAGTTATTAGGTACTCTGGAGTCGTAAGGATGAAAAGAAGAAGAAAATCACCCAATTTGAACAAAAAAGGGCAATATTGTCATTTCATGGGAGAATACTATCTGGAGCCTAGTCAAGGTTAAGGGGCAACTCTATTTGGAGGAGTACTAAATACAGTCAAGCTAAGGTTAAGGGGTTGCCATATTGAGTGGCCCTTATCAGAAGTGACCAAGTACCAATAACCATCCCCAAGTTATAACCCTAACTTAAATTCTTCTCAATCATTTGCACCTGAAAGAGAGATTGAGAGAAACAAAAACAGCGCAGCCGATGATATTGAAATCAAGAAATTGAAACCAAGAACAGACATGGAAGATTGAGATGAATCTATGGTGTCCGAAGAAATGAAGTCTGGGTTCGCAATGTTGATTTTCAAGGGTTCGGTGGAATTTGAATTGAGATAAGAAGAAACTGGATCTGTTGGATTTGAGGACAAGATTAAGAAATTATTGAAACCGAAAGAAGAAATCAAATTCAAGCTAGGGTTCGATTAGATGAAGAGTTTCTTATATGAAATTGGGAGAAGAAGAAGTCATAGAAGATGGGTTTGAATCTATAATGAAATGGGTTGTGTTGGTGGTTGTTTGTTGTGAAATTGATAGGAGGTTTAGAAGGGTTTGATTATTCTGGTGATAGAAGATGATGGTATATGCTATGAAGATTTTAGGGTTCGTTGTAATTCAAATTGAGAAAAGGGGATCTGGTAGACGAGTTAATGGGTTTCGATGGATTTTGAAAAGATGAAACTGTGAGGCTGATTGCATCTCATGGAGGATATGGGGGTTGGGTTCACTGGATGTAAATCAAAAAGGTCTCAAATGAAGAATAAAGTAAGAAATGATGATTCTGGTACTGTTGGTATGAGCTAGAATGATGGGTGTTGTTGGAGGTTCTGCAGTGATCAATGGAAGTTGTTGCTTTTGATGGCGAGAAGAATTGATGGGTATGACTCACTTGAAGTCATGAACAGATGCATGAGAAGTTGTTGGTGGCTGCGGTTGGAGCTGGTGATGATTTGAAGCTCTGTTGTTGAATGAATGTGTGCTTGAATGGAATTAGATGAATGTTAGGATTATGCAGGAAAGAACGGTCTGAAATTAGCCTGGAGATGTCGGAGAAACAAACGGAACTCTGTCGGATTTTCATACCGATGAGTTAACTCAGGGAGCATTATATCCGGATTCCGGTGAACTAAGTTTTGTTCCAGCGACCCCAAATAACATACTTTTGTGTGAACTCTTTAGCATGAGTAGCTAATTTTCTTATTGATTGGGGATGAATTCCTAGTTCTTAACATGTTTTGAGTTTTGTTTTAAATCTACTTTGAAGTTTTCACATAATTATCGTTTTTTTTACTAATATGAGTGTTTATGATTGATTGATAGGTTGTTTAGAGTGCACGCTAAATTGATTTGTTAACTCAATCTAAAGCTAGTGATAGTTAGGGGATAAGTAATCGTCTCTTGACTCTTTACACAAGTAAAAAACACGAGACCTTGCAGAGGGATTCCGTGGAGCAATTGTGTGTGAAAACAAAGTTAGCAAGTGGACCTTGATCTAAGAGTCTAACTACTAATATCAACCTAATAAATTCATGAATCTTAATGCATTTAACTAAATTACATCTTGAGTGATCTACTACTAGGTGGTTTGGTAAATAGAATCCGGTAGGCGAGAACTTCTGTATCCGGTGACACAAGGGATTTAGGGGTTAGCACTGATCTAGCTGCTATATCTACGGTTGGTGATAATTTGTGACTAATAAAAAGTGGAAAAGAACATAACTTGAATCATTGTTTTGCAACGAAGAAGGATTCCTTGATCTAATCTCTCTTATTGATTTCAACTTTATCTTTTTAGTTGCTTTGTTTACTTTCTTTTTCTTTTAAAATATAAGACAAAACCCCCCTTTTTATGACATTATAAGACAACTAAAACCTCTTGCTCCTCGTGGGAACGAACTTGACTACACTATATCACTTGTTAATTAGGTAGTAAAATATTAATTAATTTGTTGTGGTTACGACACGCATCAACAACCAATAAGGTCGGATATTCTAATTGATTGAACAACGCACAACCTGTATTATTTCAATTATATAACAAAATATAATGCCGAAAATAATAACACAGACACCAAAATTTTGTTAACGAGGAAACCGCAAAAGCAAAAAAATCCCGGGACCTAGTCCAGATTAAACATACACTGTATTAAGCCGCTACAGACACTAGCCTACTCCAAATTAACTTCGGTTTGGACTGTAGTTGAACCCCAATCAATCTCACACTGATCCAAGGTACAATTATGATCCTATGCCTCTAATTCCAGCAGGATACTGCGCACTTGATTCCCTTAGATGATCTCACCCACAACCAAGAGTTGCTACGACCCAAAGTCGAAGACTTTAATAAACAAATCAGTCTCACACGGAAAATTCTACAAGATAGATAAATTTGTCTCCCACGAATGAACCTATGAGTTTTGTTCCGTATTTTGATAAATCAAGGTGAACATGAACTAATCAATAAAACCAGACTTATATTTCCTAAGAACAACTTAGTTTTATCAATCACCTCACAATAGTCTTGATCGACGCAGCGAAAAAAGATATTGTAAAATCACAAACGATGAGACGAAGATGTTTGTGATTACTTTTATATCTTGCCTATCGGAGATATAAATCTCAAGCCAATTATTACAATTGTACTCGTATGATAGAAACAACAAGATCAGATCACACAACTACAAGAAAAGTAGTATCGGTCTGGCTTCACAATCCCAATGAAGTCTTTAAGTCGTTAACCTGGTTTTAGAAGAAGAAAATCAAAGGTTAAAGGAGAATCGACTCTAGCTTAGGAAACTAGTATCACACAGAATGTGTGGGGATTAGGTTTCCCACTTGCTAGAGTTCTCCCTTATATAGTCTTTCAAATCATGGTTTGCAATCAATGATAGCTTAGTAACAAAGTATTCAATATTCACTGTTAGATGAAAACCTGATTAGATACAAGCTAATATATCTCAACCATTAGATCAAAAACTTAGCTTGCCATACACACATGTACTTGACGATTTGGGTTTGTGTAACCGTACCCAAACATGTATAATAGTTGGTTCAATATTAGTCAACCAAATGGTTAGCCAAATGATAAATTTCATATCAACCATATTATTCTTCACCATAACTAGTCCAAATGACTCAAATGAACTAGTTAGAGAGTTGTTCAATTGCTATGAGATCTCATGTACTACACAAGACACAATTGAAGCAAAAACGATGTGATTTGCTCGAATCGATTCATGAACTATAAAGCCACGGTTTGCAATAGCATTCCTTAGATAATTTAGATAAGTTCACGAAAATCGTTTTTAGACATAACCACTCAAGTTCGTGGACTGGGTTCGTGGACTCAAGTTAACCGGTTGGAGTTCACAAACTCCAGCACAAATTCTCGGGTTCGAGAACTTCCGTCAGTTCACGGACCGAGTTCGCGGACTGAAACCGAGCTACAACTCCAGCATAAATTCTCGAGTTCGAGAACTACGCACGTTCGCGGACTGGGTTGCCTGCTCAAGTTCCGGTTTCACTTGATCAACAAAGTTCGCAAACTTCGGTTCAAGTGCTAAGGACTTATACATATATGCGTTACCACAACAATGTTTATATCCCCCAGTGGTTATATTATCCAAACTCTCACTTCAACCATTGAAATATTGTCAGAGGACGTCATATAGTTGTTATTCACAAACTAGTTTTCGTCAGAGCGATTTCCAAAGTGATTGAAACATAACATGACTTTCGTCACTAGGTACAGATGAACTTGGCTAAAGCAAAAGCTTTGCCAACACATATTTCGAGAAATTGATAAACGAGATATACTCAGCTCGAAATATCACATGTGTATATTCTTAGTCTATATAGTAAAATGACTTTTGTCTCAAGATAGGAGATAGAGTAAATAGACTTTTGAGTGATAGATAAGTTCAAGTATCCACATACCTTTTAGTCGATGAAGATCCACTGGTTCCTTGAGTAGTCCTTCGTCTTATATGATGATCGCCATGAAGTTCTTAAGCTCAACTACACTTTCTATCCTAGTCCGAGACCTTAGCTATAGTAGACTAGAAATCAAGACTTTATAGTTTTGATCACTAACATTGACAAACATGCTTGAGATAGCAACGCATGCGAGTTCGACCGAGCAATGCTCTAACAATCTCCCCCTTTGTCAATTTTAGTGGCAAAACTATTAATACACATGGAATGCAAAAAATATATAAATAAACTTTGTAGCTCCTATTCCACATGTCTAATCTTCAACAATACTCGAAATCTTCGTCACTTCCAAGTAGTCCAATGATCCCAAAGGTTGTAAGTTTAGCATCATCGTTGTTGAAAATTCGTAGCTATAACAATGAGAAAAGCATTGGTTCTCAATCATTGTTATACAGTGTCATAGTCCAATTACATCACAACTTCAACAACAATACTATGGTGATACTTCACTCCCCCTTAGTCAATACTCCATCTCACATGGAAACCACTCCCCCTTACATAATGATCCGAAAACCGTATGTATTTGTAGTGTGAACTACATATTAATTCTCCCCCTTTTTGTCAATAAAATTGGCAAAGGTACAAGAATGGGATCCTAATGAAATTTCCGTAAGAGACATTTCATGAACAAAGGTAAATGTATATCATCTTATTTAACGGCAATCATAAAGCCGAAGCTAAATGCATTCATCAAGGAGTTTATAAAGACGCAAGATAACCCCTCCAAAATTCCATAGCCGCACTCCCCACAAAGATTTGGCAATTAAGCACAAGTTCAAAAGAACTCTCCCCCATAATATGTCATTCCCTAAGGAACAACAAGAGCGACCTTAATTTCAAAAGAAAAGAAGGATTTCTTTAGACTCAACAAATTACATACAAGTATGAATTTGGAATCCAACAAGAAATATTCAATCACATTACCCCAAGTGAACCAAGGTTAATTTGATTAAATATGCTCAACACAAGTAAACTTATGGAGACTTAATAAATCAATTATATTAATCACAAGAAAACTCGCAAATAATCTCATTGCCATACTCAACCAAACTGATTACAAGAGTAATCAATTTAATTGGCCACACTCGTCATAAGAACATTCTATGGAGCAATGACTAAGTTAATCATAAATAACCAACCCAGTCAAAGAAGTGCTCAGACATAAGAAAACTTATGGAGTGATAACTAAATAACCACACAAGATGATTAATTTAGTTCAACATGTTCAACATAAAGTACCTTACAGAACAACAACTAAGTGAATCACAAAATCAATCAACTTTTGTTGTTTTAGTGCTCAACATAAGACACTTCATGGAACAACACAATATTTTCACAAAAAATTGTGGATCGGAGATTCTACCTATACCGTGGAAATCCTTTAGCAAAAACACCATGGAGAGATGAAGGAAAGGACATTCTTGATAACCCAGATAATGACCTAGAGTATGCGTTCGTGAACTTATATAACTAAATAGGTCGGCTATTTAAAGGTTTCTTTTAGAGGAAGGGTTTTTAGGGTTTCCAAGATGTAAACTCGAAATGGTAATCTGTGTACACATTCGAACACAGTGTACCCCAAGACAATTAACAAAGAAAAAACAAAAGACATTGCAAAAACTTCTTAGGCAATATTGTCTGCAGCTACTAGTTTAGCTATAAACGATAAGAGGAGAGCTCAACTAGACAAAATGCAAATTGCCAAAGTAAACCTGACTTTTACATATCTTGCTCAGCAGGATTTTTATGAGCAAGTTCCTAAACTTGTGATTAATTAGCACAACTATGAGCTTTGAGCCCATCTAAGGAACTGTGTCCATGATCAAGTCTCTTTTTCCTTCTGAATTTTGAGAGAGACTCCTTTTGATTTGAGAAATCATCATAAAATTCACTGTCATCAAAATATGAGACATAGTTTAAGTTCTTACCAGGAGAGTCTTGACTTGAGGAGGATGACAACCTATCGATAATTTCTTTGTAACCTTGAATCATATTTATCAAGTTATTCCTTATATCATCAACTTTTCTTCCTTCTCCTGGGATTTTCTTCAAATCAAGGGAAGCAAATTTTTTTTGAAACAACAACTTGGTCTTTCCTTAGACGATTCTTATCAAGACTTTTGTTCTGCTTCCTAGTATTTGAGGAACTCATTAACCTGACCTTCCTGGTAACATACACAGGATTCATGTAAAAACCAATGGGTTTCGATATACGAATGTCAGTTACACCTTTGAGGATTAAGTCTAAGGTGCGTTGAAGCTGAACAAGATTTTTATTCAACTTAGAGTTTCCCTTCCGTTTGGAAGAACCGTTTGCTTCGCAAAAGTAACATACCTTATGATCACACGAGTGACTAGGCATTTTAGTCTTGACATTCTCGTCAGGAGATTTCTTCCTTCCATGTGATGTTGACTTTCCTTGATCAGAGGAAGCTAACATAACCTTTTTAATTGGAAGGGACTCCGTTTCTGCTTATGGAGCATCTTCTATTGTAGAAGGAGTATTTGGTGTATTAGACTGCTTACGACATCCATGAATAAAAAGTTTATTCAAGCGATGTTCTATTTCAAAAGCATCCTTTATGAGGCTTGCTTCAAGAGTCATACGTGAAGAATGGTCTTCAGTATTTTTGATTTGAAGTCTCTAATTACACCAAGAAGCATTTTGACATGTTCCTTCAACCGATTAAATTTATCAGCTTGAATTCTAATAAGATTTAGAATCAACTTACTCTCTTCAGTTGTTTCACATTCACTTAGAGAGATAAACTCTTTTGAAGGGCAATCAGAATGATACATGTCAATATTTGTCTGTCTGATTTAAACACAAGGTTCTTCTATACTTGATATTGTAGCATCTTTCTCTTTAATAGACTTTGACAAGACATATTCTTTATTTCTGTTGATGTGTTTATCAAAGATACTACTCTTTTCCATAGATTCAGATCGCTACAAACACAGACTTATAAGGTCTTGAACGTGTTTGCCTGCTCTGATACCAATAGAAAAAGCGGGGGTTTAACAACCACACCTAATATTTCGATTAACAATATGTATGGACAACTCCGAGTTGTTTTCTAGAGAATCAACTAGACTCAATCAATAGAAAATACTCAAGGAGTTATTATCTCAATCTCTCAATTTGATTTACCCAAGAAAATATGATTCGTGAGTCTAATCAAAGAGAGGTAACTTGGATGGTACCAAAGACCAATATCCAAGTGTCAATCAATTTAAATCAACAACCAATAAGGTCGGATATTCTAATTGATTGAACAACGCACAACCTGTATTATTTCAATTTTATAAAAATATAATGCGGAAAAGAAATAACACAGACACCAGAATTTTTTTAACGAGGAAACCGCAAATGCAGGAAAAACCCCGGGGCCTAGTCCAGATTAAACATACAATGTATTAAGCCGCTACAGACACTAGCCTACTCCAAATTAACTTCGGTCTGGACTGTAGTTGAACCCCAATCAATCTCACGCTGATCCAAGGTATAGTTATGCTCCTACGCCTCTGATCCCAGCCGGATACTGCGCACTTGGTTCCCTTAGATGATCTCACCCACAACCAAGAGTTGATACGACCCAAAGTCGAATACTTTAATAAATAAATCTGTTTCACACAGAAAAGTCTACAAGATAGATAAATTCGTCTCCCACGAATAAACCTATGAGTTTTGTTCCGTATTTTGACAAATCAAGGTGAACAGGAACCAATCAATAAAACCAGACTTATATTCTCGAAGAACAGTTCAGTTTTATCAATCACCTCACAATAGTCTTAATCGACGCAGGGAAAAAAGATATTGTGGAATCACAAACGATGAGACGAAGATGTTTGTTATTACTTTTATATCTTGCCTATCGGAGATAGAAATCTCAAGCCAATTATTACAATTGTACTCGTACGATAGAAACAGCAAAATAAGATCACACAACTTCAAGAAAAGTAGTATCGGTCTGGCTTCACAATCCCAATGAAGTTTTTAAGTCGTTAACCTGGTTTTAGAAGAAGAAAACCAAAGGTTAAAAGAGAATCGACTCTAGCTTAGCAAACTAGTATCACACAGAATGTGTGGGGATTAGGTTTCCCAGTTGCTAGAGTTCTCCCTTATATAGTCTTTCAAATCAGGGTTTGCAATCAATGTTAGCTTAGTAACAAAGTATTCAATATTCACCGTTAGATGAAAACCTGATTAGATACAATCTAATAGCTCTCAACCGTTATATCGAAAACTTAGCTTGCCATACACACATGTATTTGACGATTTGGGTTTGTGTAACCGTACCCAAATGTGTACAATAGTTGGTTCAATATTAGTCAACCAAATGGTTATCCAAATGATAAATTTCATATCAACCATAATATTCTTCACCATAACTAGTCCAAATGAACTAGTTAGAGAGTTTTTCAATTTCTATGAGATCTCATGTACTACACAAGACACAATTGAAGCAAAAACGATGTGATTCACTCGAATCGATTCATGAACTATAAAGCCATGGTTTGCAATAGCAAACTTAAATAATTTAGATAAGTCCACGAACATCATTTTTAGACATAACCACTCAAGTTCGCGGACTCAAGTTAACCGGTTGGAGTTCACAAACTCCAGTAGAAATTCTCGAGTTCGAGAACTACGCATGTTCGCGGACTGTGTTCACGGACTGGGTTGACTGCTCAAGTTCCGGTTTCACTTGATCAACAAAGTTCGCAAACTTCGGTTCAAGTGCTAAGGACTTTTACATATATGTGTTATCACAACAATGTTTATATCACCCAGTGGTTATATTGTCTAAACTCTTATTTCAACCATTGAAATATTCTCAGAGGACGTCATATAGTTATTATTCACAAACTAGTTTTCGTCAGAGCGATTTCTAAAGTGATTGAAACATAACATGACTTTCGTCACTAGGTAAAGATGAACTTGGCTAAAGCGAAAGCTTTACCAACACATATTTAGATAAATAGATAAGCGAGATATACTCAGGTCGAAATATCACATGTGTATATTCTTAGTCTATATAGTAAAACGAATTTTGTCTCCAGATAGGAGATAGAGTAGATAGACTTTTGAGTGATAGATAAGTTCAAGTCTCCACATACCTTTTAGTCGATGAAGATCCACTGGTTCCTTGAGTAGTCCTTCGTCTTGTATGATGATTGCCATGGAGTTTTTGAGCTCAACTACACTTTCTATCCTAGTCCGAGACCTTAGCTATAGTAAATTAGTAATCAAGACTTTATAGTTTTGATCACTAACATTGACAAACATGCTTGAGATTGCAACGCATGCGATTTCGACCGAGCAATGCTCTAACAGCTCGAACTTAATCATGCTAAATCAAAAAGTCACCCAAACTATAAGGGTTCACAACATATTATGAGATCGAATATCAAGGTAATAAAACCGAAATTAAACATCCCATAAACATACATAGCAAATATATAAAGCAATAAAACACCGGCTATGTAAATCAAAAACTATCATAAGAAAAATTATAAATCAAATAATTTTATTCATAATAGTTTTTATTCAATAGACTTATACAATCAATGAAAGAAATAAAAAATTGATGTCTATTTTTCTATATTCAAGTCTCTTCACAAGCTTGAGATCTCTTTCGCTTAATAGGAATAATTCTCCTAATTCCTTAAAGCGATACTTGATTAAAGAGTAGTTCCTCAACCTTGTGGAAGTTAGGTTCCTCCTTGTTTACTCTTCTAGAGAGTAAATCTAGTTGTTTGAGAATCTGAGCTTGAACCAATCGAGATTTTTCAAGACTACGTTTCAATATCAAAACTTCCAACTTAGTTTCAGCACATGTTCGAGCCATATTATGAAACTCCTTTTCATAATCAATCATACATGATGAATATTTTATACTCATATAAGAATCAGTTTCGGTTTCATTGAAATTTAGAGACCCGAAGGAATTATAAACCATCTTCTAAGCATACCGTTCTGAGACTTTTGAAGAAAACTTTGCATAGTAATCAGAATTGTCCATGACCCCCCGATTTCATGAAAAATTGAAATTCCATCAGTACCGAAAACTTATATACCAATAGTTACTAAAAACTTGTTCATTGATTAAGGAAATCAAATATTCTCTCTTAATAGAAAAACCGAATTTTTTTGCTATTAAGAATTTTAGGAAAGTGCGTTCCTGTGAACATCTTCATAACTCTATACAAGTTTTTTGAACTATTTCACAATATACACTGAACTCATCAAACTAAGTTTGAGCACTTCATGAGTCAGTGTATTTTTCCCAGATATTAAGTATTTGAATGAGTCAGATCAAGTTTTCCATGTTTACCAAGGAACTTCTTCTTAACTGATTTACTAAGGATTCCATCCCTTTTTGTCAATAAACCAAATTTATCATAGAAATTACTATCATCAAGATATTTAGGGAATACCTAACGCGTAGGCGCTCTGGAGTCATTGTCAGCTTCCTTGATCTTCTTCGGTATCCACTTCTTAGTCTCCTGGTCCTTCTTTCGTATGTGATGATCATCATAAGATGAGTTCACCCTAAAATCCTTTGATTTAGACGAATCAGGTTTACATATGCTTCTTTAAAAATATGATCTCATGTTATACTTTAAATCTGAGAACACCTTTTTTGGGTTCGAATAGGAAAGTTGTTCACAATTCTTGACAACATGACCCTTGTCCCCACAACAAAACATCGTTTTTGATGATCTAGATGATATGAAGAACTCTGATGTGAGTGATGCTTTTTGTGATCTTTTACATATTTCCTTTTATAGGCTGAAGCACTCTTTTTTAGTGTTCTCGTGGACAACAATATCCTTTCTTTTCAAAGAACAATTTGATCCAGAAATTTTGCACCTTCTTGGAGAGGGTGTCCAACAGGTGTTTGGACATTAAAGAACACTTATCATTCTTCAACCATTTGACATGTTCTAGAACCGTCTTTATCTCATACTCACATGATATTTTTAAGGCATTGTAGTCAGCAGTGGCAATTTTCCTTAACTGCTCTGTTTTCTTTTCTCGATCAACGCTTTCCTTAGTTTTCCTTCTAAGGATTGGATCTTCGATGAAAAAGAGTCTAGATCAGTTTTACATAATGAGAGTTCTCATTTGAGTTGATCATTTTCAGCTTTCATATGACATAATTCTTTGAGGAGTTTTCCTTCTCTTTTTAGTGCAAGTGTAAGCTTTGTTGCACATGAAAGAAACTCCTTGATTAGTTCATAAAGTTGAGAAGATATATAATCAACATCCTCTTTATCATCAAGTGATTCAGAATCACTGTCATTAATTGTAAGCACGTGGCTTAACTTAACCTCTTCTTGAGAATACTGGGACATATTTTCAGAAGAGTATATAGAGTTCTTAGAAGACATTCCTTCTAAGCATTTTTTAAAGTCAAACCCATAACGAGTCTTACTCAAAACTTGTGAAACATTAATTGAATCATTCATGGATTCATTATCTTATAGGATGGATTGCACCAAATACAGATTGTTAGATATTTTTCATGTTTTCCTGATCTAATACCAATTGAAAAGGCGAGGGTACCCAAATATACCTCAAGTTATTACTTTTCCTTCCTATAAGTCCTTTCTCCGAAAGTGATTGTCTATGGACTGAGTTGAGACAATACAACTAATCGGTTCACACTTCATGTGATCATCTATGGATACGAGATCGAGACAATACAACAACGAAGTATGTTTACTTGATACATAGGTTCGGACTTGACCAAACTCAATAGGATTAACGTATCAAGTAAATATGAATTAACGTTTGTGCAATTTACTTTAATTATAATAAAACAATTATAATGCGGAAATATAAAGTAAATGACACAACAATATTTTGTTAACGAAGAAACCGCAAATGCAAAAAAACCCCGGGACCTAGTCCAGAATTGAATACTCTCAGGATTAAGCCGCTATACAAAATAATACCAACTTCGTATAGTTGAGACCAAGCAACTAAACCTATAGTTCACCTAGTTCCGTCTGTATTCCCACACCTCCAACCTGTAAACAAGTCACATACTTGGACCAATTCCTTTGGTTCATATTCCAAACAGTAAAGGAACAACAAATCTGTTTGGTATCAACTCTCTTCAACCAAGTGATATGATTTGCGCAAAGGTTCCCTTGTTTATCTTAACATAAACTCCTTTGCCAGGTTCCAAGATCTATCTTATGTTTAATCACCCAAAGGGCAATCGGTAATAGCCAACAACACTCTTAATCCAAAGAATTGTGTTGATGCCGATCTTCTCAACTATTCTATCAAAATACCCAAAGGATAAATCAATTATAGTTGGATCCTATTTTACCAAAACAAGTATTGTGCACACCAAAGATTATAAAACCAAGTCAAAAATATTATATCCCTTATTTGTCTTCAAATCTTCTTAGATCTTCAATAAACACCTGCACACAACTACTCGAATCTCTTGTGATCAATCATACACAGAACGGAGTCTGTTAACAATGGATTATCACAAGATCGTATTTAGATCTAACAACAGTCTAAAGATCCTTGTCGAAACCTTGAACTAGTTTGAGTGAATCTTATATCAGAAGAGAAGGTTCTCAAGCATAAACAAACTAGGTGCAATCAAAGTTCAACCACCGTTAGTCAATCAAATCAATACGAAAACTAAATATAAACCGCAATATCTAGTTTCCCACCAACTATTCGTGCTAGAGCTTCTCAATCCCAAAGAAGACTTTAAATTGAGTGGCCGTAAGAGATTTCACCTAATTAGATTACTCTCCTCTCTGATAGGCGGCTTCACGAGTAACAAAGACAAAAGAGGAAGTCTATTGTTACGAAGGATTAGTTTGCTAGAAATACAAACTGAGAGTATTTATAGACAACGAAGTTTGGACACCAAGGAATTTCCAAAACCGAAAATATTCTCAAGATATTTTTCATTACTACACCAAATTCGGTTTCCATAATTCCCGTGAATGCACTGTCCAAAAATATGATCGCAATCTCCTTGGAATTTTTTTAATTATCAAATGCACATTACTAATTCTTATTTTCCATATATAATTAAAAACCTATAATTAAAAAGATTCTTAACTTATTTAAATTCGATCTTGGGATTTACTTCCTTCTTAGCCTTTAAGGAATATCTTTGATCAAAAAGAATAAGCATTAATGCACCGTGTTCAAAGTGTGTCGACATCTTACTCTTACAAGTCCTTTTTCATACTTACTTACTTGAAACCGATTTACCACACTTCCAAACAAGTTTAGAATTTGTTCATATGACTTTCAAGAACTATGTGATTGATCAAGTAACACTCAATCACAAACCATGGGTTTAACGGTTCTACCAAAACAAGTTTCGGTTCTACCTCCATGTGAGTATTGTCCATAGTTACACTAGCTTACCTAAATTCGGCTGACTAGGTACTAGGATCGGTTCCCCACATATATTTGGTATCTAACTTTATGCACTGCACATGTCCATAGGATCGGGTCCCCTTGCCCAAAAACGTGTTGCACATGTTCATAGGATCGGTTTCCCTTTCTTCTATAAACCTTGCTGCACCTCATACAAAGATCGGTTCCTCTTGTGATGTACTGCACCTCTTACTAGGATCGGTTCCCCTTTCCCAATATTTGTCAGACACTCACAAACCCAATCATACCCCAGGTGATTACTTAAGATCGGTTTCACTAATAAAAGTCATACCAATACATAAGTCAGACCTCATGTGAATAGTTTTACCAAGAACACAAACAAGTCATGAGCATGTTATATTAATCACACATATTGGTCGTTCATAAGATTTGCAATGAAGAACAGCCCCAATAACACCTGGCGATTTCCTTTTCGGTTCACAACACATATCATGAACTTACTTCCTTAGAACACATGTAAACATTGTTCCCTAGGATGAAATCCTCACCTCATACCCATACATAATCACAATAGCATTCATACGATTATGTCGATGTCTTATATACAAAGTTTAATGGTTAAGCAAGAAACTTCATATTGTATTCCTTGATACTATGTGTATCTAGAGTGTTCACGCTTCGCAGTTTTATGTTTTCAATATGCACGACTTGAAAGATACGTTATGGAATGAAACAGTTCAAGTCAAATATCACTAACCTCAAGTGGAAGGATGATGTTGTGGTTGTAGATCCGTAATTTTTCACTTCTTCAAGTCTTCGTAATACTTGTAATGTCTTACCCTAATACTTTCAAGCTAACCTATACGAAGTTGACTCTAGTACATTTAAATCAAGCGACTCTTAAATGAGTTTTGGTTCACTAAAATATGACAACCAAACTTGACATACCAACGCTTGGTAGGTTCAACCGAGCAATGCTCTAACAGATCTAATTTATCATTTTAGGATATGTCATTCCTAATCTCAACCCAAATGACCCTATTTTGCAGAATTTGGAACTATTTCTTTTTTTAGGAATTGGTTATGTCCGTTTAATTTTATTAACACATATTTTTAAGTTAACAAAAATTATGATATAACTATTGATTATATTAAAAGTCAACAGATTGTATAATTGGCCGACCTTAAGGGAGGCCTTCTATGTGATGATAAATCTGTAATTTTTCAGTCACAAAGAATGTCCCAAACTTTTAAAATTGAAATTTCCAGTTCAAAATTCAGGTTAAATATAAGGAATCAAACGAATTGAACACAATTTTTTGTCACATTCAATCAAACAAGCGAACTAACAGTTCAAATATTATCAAAATAAACATCCAATCGATCGAAATCGATCAATTTCAGTTTCGTTTTCGTTAAAAAAAATTAATTCTCATTTTCTGAACTAATCTGAAAGAATTACTAAACCAATAAAAAGATAAAATCTAAATAAAAATGCAACACAACAGTACGCATTCAAGTGATTGATCTTTTAAGTTTTAGTTTCAGCAAACTTGACACTTTGGAAATCGATTTTTTCTGAAGAAACATAGTATATATTGAACTGTCCCGTCTGTGAAGAAGACGACGGTTTATGGGTGCGGTATGTAACCTAGATGTGGATACTCGACCCATCCCAACTGAATTTTAATAAAAAAAAACAAATAGAACCTCTCGAAATATGTTGTTACATGATTATACATCGAATTGCTAGCATCATTTTGACAGATTACAACGATTATCCACGCAATTCTAAGAAAAAAACAACAACCTAACAACTATAGAGAGAGAGAGAGACAGATGTAGATTGAAGTCTGCAGATAGTAAAACTCAACATAAAAGTCTACAAAGAGTAAAAAAAGTGAACTTACACGACTGAGCGTATGAGTGAAAGAGGAATGTAAAAGGACTAAAATATTTAAAATCCAAAATTTAAGGTTCTTGATACATTTCCAACTGATTTAAGGCCCATAATTGTTTGTTCCTTTGGATGTATGCAACGTTCTTCGTTACCTGTTTCATACTCACTTTGATTTTGCAAGAATAAAATTTGAATTTGAAAGAGTACAAACGATGAAGACTTTAGTTAAAAATAAAATAAAAAATATGTGCATTTGTTCGGTTGTAGACACATGGTAGCAAGGTGTTAGCGAGCTATAGTGCTTCGATAGTAGGTATTCTACTGCACCCACGTGGAACATAATTAGCTGATTGGCAGTAGGTAATTCTTATTTTAGCCACATGGCAAATATACGAGTGTTTTAAGTATAAAAATCCATAAATATAGTGCACCATAAGGTATTTTTCATTTTTAGAAAAATACTACTGCATATCTTTAACCGTTATTTTTTTTCTTCAAAAATGTACAAATAAATCAAGTTCCTTTTATAAACTCTTCTGATTAACTCTCAAATATTATGCACATTTGTAAATACCAATTTGTCATCAATTACTTAAAAAAAAAAAACTTGAAAAAACCTTAGTGTACTCAAGTTTTTAGAATTCCATTCCAAAAAGATTTCAATCAGAGAAAGTTTTTGGTCGGCCTCCCCACTGTGCGAGGTCATCTAGTTTAACTTGTTAAAAAATGTTTCTGGAACTATAAAGATTGATTGTATATTTTTAAGAATCAGAGATAAACCACTAATTAGGTCAGACAATTGATTATTTTTTTTTAACAATCCATGCATGTGAAATACAAGGATTAATAAAACCCTAAGTTTTTAAGGAGGAAGAAGTTTTATTACCCACATAAACTGGAATTATAAATATTTAAACTTTTAATTTTGGATTACACGTAAGTATGGATTGCATTTAGTCACTTCCATTCGTATATATAAAGTTTGGGAAGTGTTTTTACAACTCATAGACGCGTAAATAAAAGGATGGGAACAAATCCCGAGGGACTATCGCTATGAAAAGAAGAATAAATAAATATCTAAAAAGATACTCGATTTTGGAGTGATTTTTGGAACTTGTGGTGTACATAAAGGTTGAGTGGGAGTCATAGAAGGGCGTCAAAGGATTGGGGAAGGTTTCTAAGTGAAAAAAAAAGTTGTAGAGAAGAAGAAGAAGAACATTAAACTGTTGAAGAAAGTCGCAAAAACCATGGTCTTTTCTACATTAGAAGAAGACCGTTATTTCTGCTCTGTTTCTTTTTCTCTGTAATGGTTGAACTGCAATGTTTATAAGCGTTGCAGTTTCGTTGTTTTATTATTTTTGTTTCTTTTGTTGTGGTAAACCACTTTTGAGCCATGTATCAAACCTTTGAAAGTGTTTTCAACATGAGGAGCTAAACCCCACTGCTAAGGTGACGGAGGAATCCAGTTATTACAATTGTATAATTAACAGACGGTTATACTCCGTTTTGTTATATATCATAGTCGGCTGTACATGATGTCACCTATAATGATTCTCACATGCTTATAAAGGCATGTACTGTTCGGTTTCTTATTAATAAATATTCCTATAACCATCTCTATCATTTCTCAATGGTATCCGAGACAATCTGGGCCTGATAACCGTTTCTTTCTTCCTCCGTTAAACCCGCAACTTTTCTTGATTTTATTTTCAATGATTCGATATGAAATCAAACATTACCAAGTGTTCAGGTATACCTTTAGATAGTATTGCTAATATCATTCATTCGAAACTTCAAGATCACAATTTTATCGCATGGAGAGCTCTTTTACTTCCATTATTCAAGTGTTATAATGTTCTTGGTTACACATATGGATCTAAGCCATGTCAAAAAAAAATTGTCTATGCTACAAGAACCGTTAGTCCTTATGATACTATTAATCCTTAGTGGATATGGTGGAATGATGAAGACCAAACTCTCATCCTGTGGATTCAATCATCAATCTCTGAAAATGTGATTTCATATATTGTTGGTCCAAAACTTCCTTGATCTGTGGAGAGCAATTGAAGAAAGAATCGATGATGCATTTGCTATTCACATAATATAATTGCACACTGAACTTTCTTCCATCAAGTAAGGTAATTCATCTGCTCTTTCATTTCTTAATGAAATCAAAAAGATATCAGATTTACTCTATGCTGCTGGATCTCCAATTAATTAAAGTGAAATGCTTGTTTGTGTTCTTAATGGTCTGAACTCAAGTTTTGACTCATTTTTTACTATAATTCGACTTCGCAATCCACTAGTCACTTTAGGTAAATTACATAGTCTTTTACTTAGTGAGGAAATTGTCTTGACTGAAAGGTCTAAATATGTTATTGACTCTGATGAATCTAAAGCTTTTGATGCCTTTAGATCTTAACATAGACCTTTATTAATCCATCTGCAAGACCTAATTCTTTCAACTTATCTTTTAGATCTCGACCTTCCTCATCTTACTCGTACATACCATCCTATCAGCAACATAGTTCATTTCTCATACTACATCCGCTTCTTCATTTCCTATAATAATTGTTGCTACAAATCCTTTTGTTGGATCATCAAATACTACTTCAACATCTCAAGCAACTGGATATACTTCTGTTGGTGCACCTAGTTATGGAACTAATAGGCCAACTTGTAAGATTATGTTTCGAATTTTCTAATTCTTCCATTAAGTGTAATCATATCATGAATTTGTCTTACCAAGGAAGGCTAATTCATGTGATGCTCGCAACTGCTGATATTCTTAGTGAGAATCCATAGTATATAGATTTTGGTGCCATAAATCACATAACGACTAGTGCTTCAGATTTTTTTTTGTATCAATCGTATAATGTTAATGAACAGATTCAAACTTCTAATGGATAAGATATGAAAATATCTGATATTGGAAATTATACTAGGTACTTGCTACACAATCAAGTTAGTTGAAAAGACGAGGGTACAAAATACACCACAATATTTTTGTTTCAACCTATAAGTCCTCTTACCAAGTGTGATCGTCTATGGAAAAAGTCGAGACAATACAACAACTTCGGTATTCACACTTTGTGTGATTGTCTATGGATACGATATCGAGACAATACAACTACCAAAGTGTGATACTTGATAATAGGTTCGGACTTAACCAAACTATATAGGATTACTATCAAGTATATCATAGTTAACGTAAAGTACAATTTACTTTAAATTATATAAACAAATATAATTTCGGAAAACAAAAGTAAATCACACATCAAGATTTTGTTAACGAGGAAAACTGCAAATGAAAAAAAAATGGGACCTAGTCCAGAATTAAGCTGCTATACAAAATCTACACCAACTTCGTATAGATGAGACCAAGCAACTAACCCTAGTTTACTTAGTTTCCTCAGTATCCCTGCACTTCCGACTTCGAAGAGTCACACACTGGTACAATTTATTTGGATCGTATTCCAAATAGCAAAGGAATAAAAAATCTGTTTGGTAACAACTCTGTTGATTCATTTCAAGATAAAGATATCTCAAGTCATACGCAAAGGCTCTTCCGTTTAATCTAATAAACTCCTTTGTCTGGTTAGATCAATCTATCCAATAACTACCAAAGTAGTTAAGTTTAGATTTACAATCAATTAGTATAGATCTCATTGAGAAACTATAAAGCGATGCCGGTCTCATGAAACTAATCGATCGAATAAATCCGATTCTAGTTGGATCCCAGCCGATCAAGGTTTGTGCACACACAAAGATACGAAAACCAACAACAAATCTTATTTGTCTTCAAATCTTCTTCAATATTCAATAATAACCTGCACAACACCACTTGAATATTTTGTGATCAATCACATACAGAACGGAGTCTGTAAACAATGGATTATCACAAGATGTCTTTAGATCTAACAACAATTCTAAATATCCCGTCGATACTTCGATCTTGTTTGAGTAAATCTTATATCAGAAGAGAAGATTCTCAAGAATAAACAAACTAGGTGCAATCAATGTTTCAACAACCATTAGCCAATCAGATCAATCGGAAACTAATAACATTGTAATTATCTAGTTTCCCACCAATGGTACTCGTATAACTTCTTGATCCCACAGAAGTCTTTAAACGAGAGGTCGTAAGAGATTTTACCTAATTAGGATACTTTCCTCTCCGATTAGATGGCTCCATCAGAAACAACAAGAAATGAAGTTTGCATGTCTCTTAGGATAGTCATCTAGAAATGAAAACTTAGGTATTTATAGACCAAGGATGTTTGGACATCAAGGAATTTATAAAACAGAAAATATTCTCAAGATATGCAATGAATGACAAAATTCGATTTTCCTAAATCCAATATAAATGCTTGTCCAATATTTCCGAAATCTCTCAATAAAAATCTCCAATTAGTTAATGCACATTACTACTTTTGCATATTAGATGTTGAACCGGTTTTAACTAATGCGTGCCAGTAGCAAAAGTTGAAAACCCGAAACACATATGTTATGCTAAACACAACTCATGTAAACATAAATTGATTCAACATATTGTGACTTTTCACATATGAGTTTCAATCGGAACACTTTATGATCATTTGATAAAGTCTACCAACATGGAATAGAACTTAATCCCGCTAAATCAAAAATCCACACAAACCATAAAGGTCACATCATATGAGATCGAATATTAAGGTTGATGAAAACCAAAATCAAACATCGCATAAACCGAATACACATAGCAAAAATATAAACATTCATTCACAGGCTATGTAATCGGTAACTATCACAAGAAAAATTATAAAATAATAATTTTATTCATAAATAATGATAGTTTTATTCAAAATAGACCTTATACAATAATTGAATTAAATCAAAACATTGATGTCTATTTTCTCTAAATAAGAATCCAATCTTATTTTTATTCCATGAGCAACTTAATCCTTTATATCAGTACTAGAGGAAGGCAGGTTATTACTTTCAGTCTTGAGCTTGTGAATTTCTTTAAGAAGATAACCTTGTTGCTTGACCAGAATTTCTTGCAGTTGATATGTTTTCTTGAAGGACTCTGCAAGAACATGTAATTATGTCTTTGAGTGAACACAAAATTGTGTCAATATCTCAATACATTGATCTTTCTTCAGTATATTTTCTCTTTCCTTCTTGTTAAGCCAATCTCTCTTTTTGATATTTTTCTTAGGTTTCTTAGCATCAAGAGATAGTGCAGACTTATTCTTAAAGAGATCTTTCAGATCAAGCACCTTTGCAAGAGAAGATATCAGATCCTGACTCATAGTTTGGACAAGGAATGACCAGAGAATGAGAGAGATATTTTTATATTTTTCATACTTCCGAAAATATAATATTCCTATACATACGAATATCTTAAAATATCTTTTCAATTACTAGATTTTATTCTCATAATCTATACATAAGTGCCTTGATTTTTTGCTTCCTCACACACATAATGGGCACACAAGGTAAGGATGCAATCTAATACTGATTATGTGGTATTAGTATGAGATTTTCTTTCATCATGGGATTTAGAACAAACAGGGTATTCTTGATCTAGTAAAGTATGATTCAAATATCTTCTCTTGTTACCTCGAATTAACGAAGTTTCGTAAGATTGATTGGAATTTCATATGCACTTCTTACCAGTTCTTGTTTTTAGGATAGTTTTACACTTTGTATTATTTTTCCCTTCGCCATTAGATGATTTTTAAGCATCAGAAGACATGCCCATTTTCAAAATGGTTAAATCGCTAAAGGAACTTAGGGAATCAAATTAACAACTAGTGCAATATTAGATATTTCCTCTTCTTCATAATTATATGAATCAGAGGTATCATCTAGAGTTACAACTAATGCCTTGCTTCAAGTGTATTTCCTAAGATTAGGACAGTATTTAGCCATATGACCAAAACCTTTACACTTAAAGCACTATGGATGATATTCATCATCTTTTTGTTCTTGATTGGAACTCGATCATGGGGCCGAGAAGATCGATGAACATCTTTTCCAAATCTATTTTTTATTTTCTTTAAGAGATCTCGAAACTTCCTTGTAATTAGTGATAATGTTTGTTCTACATCATCATCAGAATCTTCTGCAATCAATTCGTCATAATCATCTAACAATCTATTTTTCTCTACATGAGCTTTTGGAAGTTTTTCAGCTTTGGGAGAGATTCCTTTAGATTGAATAGATTGTGATTCATGATCGAAGATATTTAACTTCCCAACAAGTGTGCTTCGTGAGAGAGTTGAAAGATCATTTGCCTCTGTGATTTCATGCTTCTTAGATTCATATCTAGGTGGCAATAACCTGATAATTTTGCACACTATATCCTTTTCATAAATAGTCTTTCCAAGAGAGAAAGAAGAATTTACTATCTCAGAGAGTTTAATATTAAACTCTTCAAAAGTATCATTGTCATCCATTCGAAGGTTTTCCCAATCAGATGTGAGAGTTTTAAGTCTAGCTTCCTTTTCTGATGTGTTTCCTTCAAATACGATCTGAAGATTATTCCAATCTTCTTGTGAAGTTTAGCATGTGGATACATGATGTTGTGGGTCACGTCTTACAAAATGTATAATATCATTCAAACCATGTGAATTCTGCTTTGCAAAAGCCTTTTCTTCGCATGTATAATCCACTGAGCGTTTAAAATCAGTTTCCGAACTTTCCATTTTCCGGCGATTATAACCATCGACGACTAATAGCCAAGTATTAAGGTCGCGTGATTGAAGAAAATATCTCACAGCATATTTCCACCATAGATAGTTTGTTAGAGCATTGCTCGGTCGAACTCGCATGCGTGGCTATCTCAAGCATGTTTATCAATGTTAGCGATCAAAATTATAAGTCTTGATTTATAGTCTACTATAGCTAAGGTCTCGGACTATGATAAAAAGTGTAGTTGATCTCAAGAACTCGATGGCAATTATCATACAAGACGAAGGTTTACTCAAGGAACTGGTGGATGTTCATCGACTAAAAGGTATGTGGAGACTTGAACTTATCTATCACTCAAAAGTATATTCATCTCCTATCATGAAACAAAAGTCTTTTTGCTACATAGACTAAGATTACACACATTTAGTATTTCGAGCCGAGTATACCTCGCCTATCTATTTCTCGAAATATATGTTGGTAAAGCTTTTGCTTTAGTCAAGTTCATCTTTACCTAGTGACGAAAGTCATGTTAAGTTTCAATCACTTTGAAAATTGCTCTGACGAAAAATGGTTTGTGAATAACAACTATATAACGTCCTCTGACTCAATGATTAAAATGAGAGTTTAGACTATATAACCAATGGAGGATATAAGCATTGTTATGGAAACACATATATGTATAAGTCCTTATTCCTTGAACCAAAGTTTGCGAACTTTATTGATCAATAGAACCGTAGAAGTGCGTGAGCTAAGTACGCGAACTGGCGGAAGTTCTCGAACCGAGAATTTCTGCTGAAGTTTGTGAACTCCATCTGGGAGCTTAAGTTTGCGGATAATAGGTTATGTCTAAAAACGATGCTTGTGAACATATCTTTATAAACTAAGGAATGCAATTGCAAACTGTGGCTATATAGTTCATGAACTGATTCGAGTGAATCAAATCGTTTTTGCTTCAATTGTGTCTTATGTAGTACATGAGATTTCCTTGTAATTGGAAAACTCTCTAACTAGTTCATTTGAGTCATTTGAACTAGTTATGGTGAAGAAGAATATCGTTGATATGAAAGTTATCATATGGCTAACCATTTGGTTAACTATTGTTGAACCAACTAATGTACAAGTTTGGGTATAGTTATACAAGCCTACAAACGTGCATTTCATGTGTGCATAACAAGATATGTTTTCGATCTAAAGGTTGATAACTATTATCTTGAATCTAATTAGGTTTTCATCTAACGGTGAATATTGAATGCTTTGTTACTAAGCTAACATTGATTGCAAGCCCTAATTTGAAAGACTATATAAGGGAGAACTCTAGCAACTGGGAAACCTAATCCTCACACATTCTGCATGATACTAGTTGTGCTAAGCTAGAGTCGTTTCTCCTTTAACCTTTGGTTTCTTCTTCTAAACTAGGTTAACGACTTAAAGACTTCATTGGTATTGTGGAGCCAGACCGATACTACTTTTCTTGTAGTTGTGTGATCTAATCTTGCTGTTTCTATCGTATGAGTACAATTGTAATAATTAGCTTGAGATTTCTATCTCCGATAGGCAAGATAAAAATTAGTCACAAACATCTTCGTCTCATCGTTTGTGATTCCACAATAACTTTTTTCGCTGCGTCGATTAAGACTATTGTGAGGTGATTGATAAAACCGAGCTGTTCTTTGGGAATATAAGTCTGGTTTTATTCATTGGTTCCTGTTCACCTTGATTTATCAAAAGACGGAACAAAACTCATAGGTTTATTCGTGGGAGACAGATTTATCTATCTTGTAGACTTTTCTGTGTGGGACATATTTGTTTGCTAAAGTCTTCGACTTTGGGTCGTAACAACTCTTGGTTATGGGTGAGATCAACTAATGGAATGAAGTGCGCAGTATCCTGCTGGGATCAGAGGCGTAGGAGCATAACTGTACCTTGGATCAGTGTGAGATTGATTGGGGTTCAACTACAGTCCATACTGAAGTTAGTTTGGAGTAGGCTAGTGTCTGTAGCGGCTTAATACATTGTATGTTTAATCTGGACTAGGTCCCGAGGTTTTTCTACATTTGCGGTTTCCTCGTTAACAAAATTATGGTGTCTGTGTTATTTCTTTTCCGCATTATATTTATTATATAATTGAAATAATACAGGTTGTGCGTTGTTCAATCAATTAGAATATCCGACCTTTTAGTTGTTGATTTAAATTGATTGACACTTGGATATTGGTCTTTGGTACTATCCAAGTTTATCACTCTTGTATTTAAATTGAGACTCGCAGTTTGCTTGAGTAAGATTTTAATCGAGAGATAGAGATATAAACTCTTTGATATATTTTTCTATTGATTGAGTCTAACTATCTAGTTGATTCTCTATAAAGTATATTAGAGTTAGTCCATATAGATTACTAATTTTAAATATTAGGTGTGGTTGTTAGACCCCCGCTTTTTCAATTGGTATGAGAGCATGCAAACACGTTTAAAAACCTTATCAGACTGTGTTTGTAGTGCTCTGACTCTATGGACAGAGGTGCTATCTCTATTAACGTACCACTACTCTTCGATGGCTCTAATTACTTGTGGTGGAAAATTTATATGCGATCTTTTCTTCAAGCGCGTGATTTTCAATCATGAGTATATGTTGTTAATGGCTATGATCCTTCTGTTGTGGAAGTTAAAGATGTAAATGTTCCCAAGAATATTGGTGAATATAGCCCTGCCGAGATACTTGCTGCAAAGCAATATTTCGACGGTTTGAATGCTATCATACATGCCATTACCCCAAGTCTTCAGCACCATGTGTCAAATTTCACTAAGTCTAAAGAAGTTTGGGATATCTTAGAAAACGTATTCGAAGGTAATACCAGTGAGAAGGAAGCTAGGCTTCAAAACCTTAATTCCGATTGAGAAAACCTTCGTATGGCAGATGAAGAAACATTTGATGAGTTTAATCACAAAGTGTCTGAAATTGTTAATGCATCTTTTGCATTGGGTAAGACTATTCCTAAAAAGGACATTGTGATAAAAATTCTCAAATCACTGCCATCTAGATACGATTATAATAAGCATGCCATCGTCGAAGGAAATAACCTTGACACACTTTCCAGAAATTCTCTAGCCGGAAAGTTCTTGAACTTGAACAAAGAGAGAAACGTCATCTTTCTTGCAACCATGTTGCTACATCTGATCGTAATCCACGAAGTCCTAAATTGATTGACAAAAGGGATGGGAATTGCTTTAATTCGACTATGTCACTGTTGATACAACATCTTAAGAAATCTCTTAGACAGAGTAAAAGAAAGTCTCAAAGGAAAAGGAAGTCAATCAAGAAAAAGGTTTAGAAAAACTATGTTAATAATTCTTGTTTCAAGTGCTATAGAAGTGTTCATGATACTTCTAAATATCCCGATACAGATATGAGTGACATAACTAAAGCATGGATGGATACTCTTTACTACTGTCCTGAGGATGATATCTGTGATGATTCACTCAATATGTTTGCTGATAATCATGTCTGTCCTCCTAATAGTCCTAATTATTCCATGATAAACAATCTTACTTCCTCAGAAGTTCTTCAACTATAAAAGGAAGGTTTAATTAAAAAGATTGAAAATCTGGAATGTCAACTGTCTAAATTAAAATTGGAGATGATCAGTAATAATCATGATTCTTATCAAAACTTTTCGATTATTTCGTTAAAAAGTTGTCGGCAAAATCCTCCTGATTCTATACCATTCTTAAGTCACCTTGGCAATAAGGATAATATAGAAAATCACGAGAACGTATCTAATCTTGTGGATTCCTCTTGTGATTATCAGGATCATAAAAATTGTAGCACTAAGAGACATAATAAACTCTCTTCTATAAGAAGTTGTTTAGAGAAGAAGAAAAATAAATATCATACAAAACCCACAGCCTTTGTAAAAGAGATTTCAAAAGGATGCATTGTTTACGAAAATCAACAATCAAGATGTTCAAATCTATGCTAAAGGAAAGAAAGGATGATGTTCATAACTCTTCCTTCTTAAAAACAAGACAGAAACAAAGTATAAATACTTCATCTCCTCAAAGGAAGTTACCCAGTCCTGGAAAGGATTGCAACATTTACAGTTTGTAATACTGTATTAAAGATTTTTGTCTATCCCTCTTAGACAAAAAATCATAATCTTCAAGAGGGTTGTGATGAGATATTTCTGTTTTTAAGTTGTTTTTTTTAGGATAATCAACATTCTGTTAGGGTTTTGGTCAAAGGTTATTTTGGAAATCTCCTTTCCTCAGTTTCCTTTAAAGTAAAGATTTCTATCCTTAGCATTTCATCTATCTCTTCTATCATGTCCTCTTCAAGTCTTTCAAGCAAAGAAAGTGATGTTTGGACTTTTCTGAGTTATAGACATGGCATAAAACATCGCGAGTCGCGTGCTTTACGTGCCGTGCTATGCCAACGATTTAAACTTGTTGTGTCGTGCTTTACTAGTCAAAAGCAAGGCATAACACAACCCACGGGCACAACACACGAATAAATGTGATGTGTCGTGCTGTGCCGTGCTGGCACACGTGCTATAAACAATTTGAAATCACTTAATGGTATAATTAAGTCGGACATTATCACGAGAATCTAAATAGACAACATATCATTTGAAATTATTTCAAGTAAAATTATCAAGTTTATTCAATAAAAAGAAATAACCCATCAAATATAAAATTGGATCGTTGTCATGTGTTCTAGTCAAATATAGGTAACGAGATTTTAACAACGGTATTGAAATATATTTTTCAAATATTTAGGTATTATATGTGTTGTTATAAAAAAAAGCCAGCATAACAATGATAAAATCTCAAAAACTAGTTAGAATAATGACATTTTTTGTGAAATATATACAAAATGTGATGTATTGTGCCTTGTTAGATGGGTTATGCTCGTGCAGGCACAACTCAATTTACACCTCTATCCACAACCTAGTTAGCAATTAGTGGTACGTGATACATACGAGTATTATACGGATTCGTAAAAGTTAAATCCGGTCAACTATTCGTGATTCAGCAGTAATATGGAACGACATACGTATGTGTATAATTCTTTTTAGAGATATGCATTCGGCGTACGAAATTCGGCATATATTAACCTGTTAAAAAATCATTTTTAATATAATCTCTTATAAAATACTATAGTTTAATACTTGACATGAACTATACATATGATATGTGCATTACAATCAGCAAATAACATGAACGTTGATGGTATTGGAATCAGATTAGTGTATGTAAAATTTTAAAAGTCAAAAATATAATAAATAATGATTATTTAGTGATGATGTGACAAAGTATTATACGGGACGTATAATTCGGTAATTCGTAAATACACGTATAATTCGTTTTTAGCTGGAAATTCGTGAATCTAAGTCGAAATTCCAGTTATACGGTCGATACGGACGGATTCGCGAATTATACCAATATTATTCGCGAACTTACTGACTAGGATCCACAATCCACACTCACGTACACATAAAAATGGCCTCCGTGTTTCTAAGAGGGTGGGGAGTGGGGACACTGGTAGAGTATGTGGTCCAGGTAAAAGCCACCTATCGGGGGAGGAAGGTGGGGATGAATTATGGGAGTGTCAAGTAAAGTCGATAATAACTTATAAGCGCCCGCCAACAGTAATTGACGAGTGACGGATGCGGCTGTACTGGTGAACTTTGTGAACCTCTATAGTGTAAGTGGGCTTCTTCAACAGTGGCGAAGGTCAGTCAGTCAGTACTCAGCCAAAACCCAAAATAAGAACCATCTTTTAGGGACTAACCAAAAAAAGTGGGGGACTACCCAGTGATACAAATATCCACCCTATAATAATAAGGGGTGTCCTAAAATGTGGAAATGACTAACCTACCCTTAACCTATATATATTATCACCTCCTCTCATCACCACCACATATATATATATATATAACTACCTCCTCCCATCACCCCCGCCGTTCACCACCACCGACCACCTTGAACCACCACCACCGACCACAATATATAACTTAATTTAAATCATTAACAAAACAAAATCAAAATCAAAATTATAACAAACCCATTACTTGTCATTCGTTTTTGGTTGCAAAAATGAGAAGTAATCATTAAAATGAGTTGAAAATGTAAGTTGCAGAGAGAAGTTCGGTTAGGAATTATGTGAAAAACTTTGTTGAACTAGCCGAACTCAACTTTTAATGGAGGTTTTTCTTTCTGAAAAAAGTTCGGTTACATCGCAATTTTTTTTTCCTAACCGAACTCTATTCCGGTTACGTCGCAAATTTTTTTTCCTAATACGTCGCAACTTTTTTCATATTTTTTTCCCAGCTGAACTTTTAGTTCGGTTACGTCGTAAAAAAATTTTCCTAACCGAACTTTTCTCTGAAACAAAAAACTCCATTAAATCTGAGTTCGGCTACCTGTGTTTTTAGAAACATTAACCGAACTACACTTGCGAGATGAGTTCGGTAACCTGTTCTTCAAATGTTGTAGCCGAACTTTGTAAACCAAACAGAAATCAATTTGTAAATTGTTCATTTTTAGGAATGTTTTGGCCAATTCAAGCACCATTAACTAAATTTGAAGTATCCATGAGTACCCAAAACATCATACTCTTGTTCTTCCTATTTCCTTCTTCTTCTTGTCTCTTAAAAAAAATGTTAAAAACAAAACAATCCAACTTATAAAACACTAATCACTAATCACTAATCAGTTTTTAACTAATCACTAATCACTAATCACTAACTAAGTTTATCATCAAGAGTAAAGTGGGTATTAGAAGAAAAAAATTATAAGGAGTGACCAAATATTACTTCTAATATCCTCTACAAAAACTGATGGGTAGTCCCAAAATATCGTTCCAAAATAAAGACCGGAAACAGAACTTTGAAAAAAAGTGCTGATTTGATTTTTGCTTGTCCAACTGGTCACGAATTTTAATACGATGAATGATTAGTTATCTCTCGAGGCACGTGATCTAAGCTCTGTCTGTCGTTTCAGATCACGTCATCTGACCAGGAAAACCGAGTCCTCCTTGTTTGGGTTCTTCAAGACAAAAAGCATAAGCTTGATTTTTTTTTGTCACTCCCCCGAACTCCAAGGATGTTCTTATAATAGAAAACACTATAGGCTCGTCACATGTACATCTACTTCCGTGCTGATAAGGTCTGTATTGGCTATTAAAGGAATCAGTATGACTAGGGGCGGAGGCAATGCAGTGCAAGGGTGTGCAATTGAACACCCTTAAATTTTAAATACCAATACTAAGTGTTAGTTTTGCAAGACTAAATCAAGGACTAATTGCTTTTTGCACCCCCTAAAATCCAAAGAGTCCAACTCTTCAAGACTCAATCACACCTAAAATCCTTCGTGAGTGTAATTAGCTCCTGCCCCTTTCTTTTCAAATTCATTTATTTGACCAAAATGAAGCATACGTCACCATCCAAGACCTCTTCTTGCTGGTTAAAGTTGATGTGCAACGAATTTTTGATGCACAACAGAATTTTTGATATGCAATGGAGTTTTCATTTTGTTAATCTTACTATTTTGTCGCGGAATTATTTTTCTTGCACCCCTCCTTTGAAATTCTAGCTTCGCCCCTGAGTATGACCAATGTGCCTCTCCTAATCATGTTGTAGTAGAACTGCTTTTTGATGGATCAACACATACTGTCTTCCTGCAGTTGCTTAAACATCAACTTGGAGGATCATACCAGACTTGACAAATACCAAACTACCTAATATCTTTAGATAGCATAATGGTTGCTATCTACCAAAAAAAAAAAAAAAAAAAAAAAAAGGTATTCAAAATTGGTCTTTGCTTGATACCACCATGAAATCTTATTTGCCCTTTGCATCGTTGAGTTTTTTTTGGCACTTCATCACATGGAAACTAAGGGTCCAGTGTCTTTACAATAAAATGAGCAAGTTGGGATGGTCTAGGAATCTCATACATTTTCAAAATCATGATACAAAAAAAAGAAAGTTGAACTGTTCAAGAGATGTTTCTTCTTGTGTCAGATATTCCAAACCCTAAATCATAATCTTCTTTTTGCTTTCAAATTCTTCTTTTGTTATAATCTAAAATACAACACGACAAGAAAAGCTAAAAGAGGGAAGGCCTATAACTCGAAAAACGTTAACAAAGACCCAACTTTGAAAAGCAAAAAGAAATTACAAGGGTAATTTTGTAACTCCAAGTAGCTCTATATTCCCTCCCTCTTTTCTTTTCTTTCTTCCTCATACAGAAACAGTACCACTGTAGTAGTTAGTAGAGTACACTCTGTAGTAAGTGAAGATGTTTTGAGTTCCAGAGAGAGAGTTTTGGGAAAGAGAGAGTGTGGGTTTCATCAACGAGAGATAATGGTGTCTGAAAACCCCTTTTCTTCTTTCAATCGACCTAGTACAACTCCTAAATTCTGCAATACGTTTAATAACAGGTGATTACATTTTTAAATTCCAGTTCAAGTATGAAATTTGTTTTAGCTATATGATTTTTTCAGTTCAAAATTGAATTTTGTTGATTTCACTCTGTTAATGTAATTAGTTAGTTTGTTTCTACTTGTGGAATGTTTAGATTAAAGCAGTATTAGCAGGTTTATGAAGTTTTTAAAGGTTAATTCATAGTAAACTGAGAAAAATCAGTGAGTTTTTTTTTGGTTATCATCAAAGTAGAGTGATGAGAGTTTGAAATGTTTTTGACTGAAACTCAGAAACTTTTGTTCTGTTCTTTTGAACCCAAGTCCTAACAACTTCTGACTTTTTGGGTTGGTACTGACGTTTGAATTTGTTATTGAATTTATTTCATTAAACAATCTTGATTCAATTTCTGTTTTCACAATTAATTTATTTGTCTGTGTCATTATTAATATTATTATTATTTTGGAATTTTCTGTAAACCCTGTGAAGTTGTGATTCATGGAAGCAATCAAGCAAACCCATTTCTCCTTCTTTGTTCCATGTGCATTCTTAAAATTCTAAGCCAACAATGGTTTTTCCTAAAGAGAACAATTTCTAATTAGTACTTAATTCAGTTTCAGTCTATTAGGTTTCAATTTGACTCAGCAAATGTAATTGATGAAACCGTTGTGCAGGATATTCTCGGATGTTGCTGGCGACATTACGATCGTTGTTGATGGAGAGTCTTTTTTACTGCACAAAGTAAGGACTGATTTCTTATATCCTAAACATTTGTAACCGTCTAATGCATATGGAATGTGTGTGTGCTGTTGTGTATTGGGTTGTTTTCTCCTTTTCTGTGCAGTCTTGTTTTGGTTCCCTTGCACAAATTAGTAATTTGGTATAGATATGTATGATTGTTTCTTTCTGCTTACGAGTTTTCACTACACATGATCCAATTGAGAATTGAGGTCCCATCCTTCGATTCCATTTCCTAGTAGCATGGCCTAAATGAACTCCTGCTTCCATCATTTTTCCTCTGTTTAGTGTGCTGGGGTAATCACTATATGTTTGAGTTAGTATGGTGGAAAATCGGTTGTGCCCTATTGAATTTCTTTTGCTTAAGTATTTCCTGTATTAGCTTCTGAATTGTGTGCACTTAGAACATTTTTTTTTAATTGTCACATGCTTGGTTCCTAGCAAAAACTATTAAGCTCTGACTATTGGTGTTCACTATATTGAAGTTCCCGCTAGTCTCTCGAAGTGGGAAGATCCGAAAAAAGGTTGCAGACTCAAGAGACTCAAACCTCAGCAAGTTGGAGCTCCCGAACTTACCAGGTGGACCCCAGACATTCGAACTCGCAGCAAAGTTTTGTTATGGGACAAACTTTGAGATCACTCCAGAAAATGTTGCCAACCTTAGATGCGCTGCAGAATACCTGGAAATGTCTGACGATTACTGGGAAGAAAACCTCATTAGCCGAGCAGAGATATATCTTAAGGATATCGTGGTTCAAAGTCTTGAAAAATCTGTGGAGGTTTTATCCACATGTGAGGCTCTACTGCCTACAGCCGAGGAGGTAGGAATCGTGACCAAATGTGTAGATGCAATTGCCATAAATGCTAGTAAGGAGCAGCTAGTTTCAGGTTTGTCTCACTTAAATTCTGACGATTCTGGGAAACTGAATATGGGTTGCACCGAGTGGTGGGTTGAGGACCTCTCAGTTTTAAGGATCGATTTCTATCAGAGAGTAATTGCTGCCATGAGAAGAACAGGTGTTCGAGCAGATAGCATTACTGCATGCTTGATGCACTATGCCCAAACATCTCAAGTGGGTATTGGAAAACGCGAGATTTGGGATCCTTCACGGATGAAACTTGATTCCACTATGGCAGAGGATGAACAGAGGGTTATAGTGGAGACCCTTGTAAGTCTTCTGCCAACAGATAAAAGTACATCTATTCCAACGAGTTTTCTGTTTGGGATGCTCAGATTGGCTAACCTAGTGGGTGTAAATAGTGCCTGTAGACTTGAGCTTGAGAGGAGGATTGCTTATTTGTTAGAGATGGTTTCCCTTGATGATCTGCTTATCCCCTCAACGCAGACTGGTGAATGCATCTTTGATGTTGATACTGTTCATCGATTACTAGTGAACTTCCTGCAGCGCATTGAAGAGGAAGAACCTGAAGACTCGTTACAGTATGGTTATGAGTCCGAGGGTCTAGGATCTACTAGCCATGCTTCAGTGTTGAAAGTTGGACGGCTAATTGAAGCTTATCTAGCTGAAATTGCACCGGACCCATGTCTGAATCTGAAGAAATTCACCAATATCATTGAGATCTTGCCTGACTATGCCCGTGTTATCGATGATGGACTTTACAGAGCTATTGACATATATTTAAAGGTACTTCTCTAAGCCTCTGCATTGCTTACGAACTTGATTCTGTGAATACAATCAATCTCTTAGCCAGATGCCCTAGTTTTATACTGAGACTCAAAAGACAAATGTACATCTATGAACTGACACAGCATTAGTTTGCTAATGCTTTGGTCTTTTCTCTTCATTTGCTTACTCCAGCTTAGCCATTTGTGTCTCTTACCTATGAAAATAAAGACTTATAAATGTTGGTTTATGATTTTGTAAATTGCTATCTCAGGCACATCCGGCGCTAACTGAAAATGAATCTAAGAAACTGTGCAAGTACATAGACTGCCAAAAGCTCTCTCAAGAAGCCAGCAACCATGTGGCACAGAATGATCGTCTACCAGTTCAAATGGCAGTACGGGTTCTCTACTTTGAGCAGCTCCGCTTAAAAAATGCCTTCTCCGGGAGCTCTGGAGATGGGTTCCTATCACAGAGAATCAGCAGCGGAGTTCCAAGTGCTGCCATGTCTCCAAGGGATAATTACGCTTCTTTGAGGAGGGAAAACAGAGAACTAAAGCTCGAAGTATCAAGAATGCGGGTAAGGTTAAGTGAGCTGGAGAAGGAACAAGGTTTCATGAAGCAAGGAATGATGGAGAAACCAGGACATGGGAACACATTCTTAACGTCAATTTCAAAAGGAATTGGACGAATTGGTATATTTGGTGGTCCAGCTGGAGGGAAACGGCAAAAAGCAGGTAGGAAATCTCAGGGATCAGAAGTTAAGAAAGGAAGAAGAAGAAGGCACTCACTTTCATAGAAACATTTCTGTTGCATTGCAGGAAGCGAGATTCTTGTAGCTGAAAATGCTTAGTGACTAGTGGAGAAGAATCAGACTTGGGACAATCTATAGGTGTTTGATTATGTTAGTACATGTTTAACACGGGAGATCATAACCCAACAACCTGTTGTTGGACTACACTTGCTAAGGGATTCTATGGATGGGGGACGTCTAAGTGGGAAAATGAAGATAATTTTGTTCCTGGGTGAATGATAGTCGCGAAAATCAGACATGTTCTGTACAGTCCAAGTATATAATGGCAAGTATAAGCTCGTAGGAAACCTGAATCCAGATGTGAATCCGTCCCAGAATTTCTAAGACAAGGTCAGTATAAATCCAAAATTCAAAAGTGATTGAAATTCGTTGTGTCAATTTACTTATGTCATATGTTACTCAGATACTGATCGTTTATAACATGTAGTATTTATATATGTATTGCCTGAAATACTAGATTTAATATTATAAGTTTCTGGCGACCTTTTCTTTTACGGTAATTGCTTCCAGTTCTATAAACAAAACTAGCGAAACACACTTGGAACCAGGATTCAGGGGTTGGAATCCCTTATTGATAAGCAAAAACTTAAAGCTGTCAAGTATCTTACTGAAGCATTTATTGGTTCAGGTATCTAAGCAAGAACAATTTTGAATGACAAAAACACAGAACAGATCACCTTACTTGAAAGAAACCAAACTAGTGAATGCAAAAGCTTCAAGATAGTAATAGGCATAACACCAGAACCAGCAAAACCATCAAAGATTCACTCGAGCATTTGAGACCAAAAATGCTATCCGTCATCTCAAAATATGGAAATGGATTGTTTGACACTTATGCACTAGCACTTGCAAAAAGATGCTTTCGGATCTGAAAAATGAGGTAAAGATGGGTTAACGGGTTGATCTACTATAAGTCAGTGTCGTCATAATCACACAAGAATCAAAATGATTGCTGTTTTGTACTCAGTTTGAAAAACAAAAGAGATATGGTGATATTAGTAGGATATTAATAGCCATATAAAGAATGAGTTGCACAAATACCTCCGGTAATTTCTTTCTGAAACAGACGTCCAATCTTGCGTCAAGTGTGTTCTCCATTACTATCTTCCCATCTTGTGAAGCTAATACCACTCCTCCAGAGCTGTATAAATCCATTAAAAGTAAATGGAAGGAATGCAATGGATAAATGCATGAGCCTTAAAAATGAGAAACTAATTAAGAGAAAATAAATACAGAACTTGCATAGAACGAATTGAAGAGCAGATAAGCAAAAATACGGCTTGTGCAAAATGTAAGGGAGACTTTAAGAAAAGAATCCCAATTTTGGTTTGGACTAGGAAACCAAAGACCCTCCGGTTGATGTTCCCGGAGGTGCTGAGATTGTTCTTCTTTTTAAAGAGAGTATATATCAATCTCAAAATTATAACCATTACGGCCATTTATGCTTAGACTATGAATTAACTTTCTTGCTAAAATTCTAAAGCATGATGGTGAAGGCAAAAAGTAAAAACATTACCAATAGGTACCATGAGAATCCTTTTTGGATGGTGGTGGTGGAAGATATACACCATCAATAGTAACCTTAGGGGCTTGAACTTTGGCTTTCTCTGCATACTCTTGTGTTGCTTTCTCCAAAATGGATTGTACGAGTGCACGGTCAACTTCTCTGCACCGAAGCAACACTGCTGCCTCTTTCAAACGAAGCAAGCTCTGGGAATTTAAAATGAAGTTTATGATAAAAGTCAGACGATGGTTAGTATAATAACGAGATGTTAGAGAACAAGAATTACTTGAACAATCAAGTCCTTGAGAAGCTTGGAGTATGCATTCTTGTTATCAGCGACACGTAAAAGATCTTTGCTAGCAGAATCCTTCATTTCATTCACCAAGTCATCTTGTGCTTGCAGAACCTTTATACGCGATGCATTCAGCTGCATGGAATACTCACTGTCCAAAATCCCATCATTAACAACACTGGAGAAACACAAACGCTACAACAAGCGAAAAGATTCAGAGGGAAGGTAATGCACGTGAATATTTTATACAACTCACATTTTCTTACGGACTTCGACTTGCTTTGCCTTACGTTCATACTCTAGCCTAATCTTTTTCTTTTCAGCTTCAACTAGTTGGAGCTTTTCAATGTTGAATTCCTACCAAACAGAAAAAGGTATGCTTGATGTAAAGTGTCTATACAAATTTATCGAAACCTTATTTTTGATCTCTATGCACAAACATATCGGCTTAACCACTTTACAACTCTATTAAAATGAGGCATCTTCATCGGGAAATTTTTTCAAGAAATTAGCATAGGTGCAACGTGTAAATACAAGAAGTCAAAAAGCAAAATAATGTGTAGAATCTGCCCAGATTAATTCATTTTTTCAAGATTGATCAATCTAATTTTGATAGGTAAACTTTTTAATAATATTAACAATTTGGGTAAAATATTAATCATATTGGGTGAGGGTGAAACCTAAATGCCTCTAGATGAATTTCATCTGTAAAATAATCATAGAATACAAAATTGAAATATATTACTAATCAGTAAAAATGAGTTTTTTTTTAACTGTGTGAGAACCTCTTCAGCAGAAACAGAGATCTCATTTGCTTTCTCTTCAGCTTCTTGCCGAATAAATCTGACCATCTGCTGGATCTGTTTTGTAACATCTGCATCGTTCATGTTTTCTTCTCCGAAATGATTCCCTTTCTCTCTGATCCTTTGTCTTTTCACTTTTTTCTTGTTCGAATGAAATATAGCACAGTCTCCGATTTTTACTGCAACAACATTTAATGCTGGGCAAATGTGGAATTAGTCTTACTTCCACGCGTCAATAATTCCTTCGTCGTTAAGGCTTTCGCCGATTCACTGTCTAAAATGAAACGATTCGAGAGAAAAAATAATTCAAAAGCGTCACGTGGATGTTGTGTGACGACGGATTCATCCTTATATCATGATCCCATTCGTATGGTATCACCACCATCTAGTGAAGCCCCTTTTCAAATTCATTTCAGCCGGGGTTCAAACAGATTAGCTGTATCTCTGATTTTCCATCTCTTCAGCAGTTCAGTTTCTTCTTCGAATACATCCAACAATCTTTTGTTTCATCTTCTTTTGATCACTGAACAGTCTCTGATACTTACTGCACCAAAAATTAATGTTAAACTCTTAGGTATTTGGAAATCACATTATTTATTTACCAGAGGAGTAGAGAGAAAAACATAACCAAAGTTCAGAAGCAAAAAAAAAAAAAAAAAAATCCTCAAATCACTCTTAGGGTTTTCACTTTTTTCTAGGGTTTTTGTTGAAGAAGATTTTTCACTTCAGAAAAAGATCAAAATGGAGAAGAGAAATTCTAGGGCTTTTAGTAAAGAAGAGTATGAACATTGGTTAAAAAATAGGAAGCAGAAGAACAAAGATTTCTTGCCAACTTACGAAGCTGTACAAGCCCTTATTCAAGAAGAGAGTACAACCATTGATAACTTCAAGCAGATTCTCAATGAGGTTGAACGATTGCATGAGTTGGCTGGTACTCCAACAGAACAGGTACTCGACGCCAAAGCTCTTTCAGATTTTGTTAATAAACTTTTATTATCAATTAAATCTTCCGGGAATAAAGAAATTACTCCTGCTGCTTTTATCACTGGTTTGATTGCAAAGTATGGGGATAAAAATAGTTCAAAACCATTCAACTGGAGTGCTCTTGGGGAGAATGTAGTTGGTATTTGTAATAATGTCTCTAGATCTTGCTGCACTATGGTTGGACCTATGGATGTTGAGATGAAAACTAAGAAAGTGGTTTCAGCAAAACGTAAGAGATCTTTAGCTGATGTTGAGCATCCAGAAGAACTAAAATGTGCTGCAACAGAAGAGAACTCAGAGACTGACAAAAACGTTGCCACAATGTTTCAGATCATGAAGAGTAGGAAGAAACCTGAGAAGATTGCAAACCTTATTATGAATAAAAATTCTTTTGCCCAAACATCAGAAAATTTGTTTGCTCTTTCATTTCTGGTGAAAGATGGGAGAGCTCAGATGAAAATTGATAGTAATGGCCATCATGTGGTTTCGCTTAGAAATGCACCTTCATCTGATGTTGTTAAATCAGGGGAGCTTCAGTATAGTCATTTTGTTTTTAGATTTGACTTCAAGGATTGGGATATGGTGAGACATTTAGTTGATGCTGCAGATGAGGTTATGCCTCATCGGAACCCAGCTAACACTGAGAGTGCTCCTCCTTGCGAGTAACTGTAACTGTAACTGTGGGTGACTGAAAGAATTGCTTAAAGGGTCTTTTGATAGTGTTTTGCACAGCTAGTTTTAAAGGTAACAAACATAGATTTCAGGCTGTTATATGTATAAAGGTTTTTTAGATATGGCTTCTTTGAAATTGAGGTCTGATGGGATAGAAAGTATTTGGAAGGATGGGTCTACCATCCCTATGCTATGTAAAGTCACATTACAAATTTGATAATGAAACACTAATTATTAACTGCATTGTCTTTTCCCTTTTGTTAATTCTGCATCTATGCTTTCTGTTGTCTAAAACTATTAATCTTTTCATATTGCCATCTGCCTCTCTCATGTATTACGGAGATTTTCAAGCAGTGGGTAGTAAAATGTGGGGAGGGATCTTGTATAACAGAGTGTAGGGGGTAGTAAAATGTGGGGGATGGGTTTGAACATTTGGTGTTTGGCATATCAAATTGCATTTTAGACCATATTCAGGTATTTGAGCATTTGAGTTTTTTGATGCAAACTGCCCGATAAAATGTGGTTTGAACACTGTCTTGTTTGAAATTGCCGAACTCAACATCAATTTTCCCAGCTCTCCACAAACAGTTTGTTGGGAGCATACTGCCTGACTGAAGTAACAATTGCAGAACAGAACGGAGTCAGCATGCCATGATGATGCCGGCTCAGGGAGCTTGCAAACATATTATGTGAAAGTTTTGTTGGTCAGGTTTTCTAAGATGCAAACTTGGTATTGTGTAGCACTGGTGTTCCCCCAATTAGATGAGGAGTTTCCTTTTTAATGACGAACAGAGTGAGCCATGGTTGAGGGTATCCCGGCAATGGACCAGATAAAGTCAGATGACAGGAAAGAAAATACTAAGCATCAACAAACAACAACCTACAAGGTACTTCTATACAAAAGTGAAAAATGTATTCTAGATCTGCATATGATACAATAGCCTGTGTTTTATACTAACAGTGCCAGCCATGTATGCAGAATATGATTACAAGGACTGGAGCACGATGAAAGCTTTCATTGCTGTTGGGAATGAGGTTACGTCCACATCGGAACTCAGCTAAAACTGAAAGTGCTCCTCGTGGCGGGTAACTGTAAATGTGGGTAAGTGAAAGAATGGCTCAGTGACTGTGTTTTGCACAGCTAGTTTTAAAGTTAACATATGGATTCCAGGCTGTTATATGTTTGTAATTTGTAAAGGTTTAACAGGACATGTCGAGTGTAGAATTGAGGCTGTTTAATGAAAGAAAGTATTAGGAAGAATGGGTTTACCATCCCTAATCCCTATGCTACGTTAAGTCGGCTATACAGATTTGATAATGATAAACTTATTATTTGCTCTGCTGTTTATTTTTTCTTCTTTTGTTATTTATCTACGCCTTCAATTGTCTAAAACTATTAAACGATTTTATATTGCCATTTGCCTCGCATATATTATCATGGACATTGTCTAGCAGTGGGTAGTAAGATGTGGGAAAGAAATGATGTATAACAGAGTGTGGATAGGAAAAGGTGGGGAAAGGGTTTGAACATATGGTTGTTCGGTGTTTGCCATATCAAATTGCATGTTAAACCTTATTTAGGTATTCGATAAATATAATTTTGATGCAAACCACCCGATAAAATGTCTTGTTTGAAATTGCTTGACTGAAGTAACAATGGCAGAAAGGAGTCAGCATGCCAGATGATGCCCACTCAGGGAAATCTAGTAGTACCTCAGAGAACTTGCGAATCTATTATGTGAAAGTTAAGTTGGTCAGGGTTTCCGAGATGCAAACTTGGTATTGTGTGGCACTGGTGTTTCTTCAAATAGATGAGGAGTATCCTTTTTAGTGGCCAACAGAGTGAGCCATACTAGCGGGTAACCCAGCAGTGGACCAGATTAAGTCAGATGAAAGGAAAAGGAAAGATACTAAGTATCCACAAAAAACACACTATAAGGTACTTTTGGTAGTTTGTACAAAAATGAAAAATGTATATTAGATCTCTATATGATACAATTGCTTGTGTTATATATTAACAATGCCGGCCAATTATGGTGATCTTTTTACAGGTCACTTTGGAATAATTCTCTGAGCCGCTCCGTGCCTTCTATACTTTGGTGAAATATAAATTTCAGCTTTGGTGCAATATTTACACTGTAAGATCTGGAAAACATATTCATTTCTTCCCTCAGTCTTAGGTCTGTATCATCTTTTGAATTTGAAATAATGTCATGTTTCTGGATAGGCTGGCATGCTTTTTGTGTGATTTAATGTGAATGCTTGATGTTGCTTTTTGTTGGAATTAATTACAATAATCGAATGCAAATGGGAAATAATACTTAGATTACACTGATAGTAGTAACAAATAACTCAATAAACTTAGTAGAGGCACGTATTAGATACGCTGAGCTAAAGGTAATATTGCCTGCTACTCCTCTGAGATGCTATAGCAATTAACAAATTACCTCCAGGATACAACTACTGTTAGTTCTCCTCTATGTGTAGCATACACAGAGAGAACCCTTAGAACTTGGCAGCAAAAATAAAAACAAAAACACAAATTGAAAATACAAATTGTTTCTGAGTAATGTAAAAACAATTTTATGTTTCTGTAAACTATATTTCGTGAACTAAAATTCGTAATTCAAGAAGTAGTTATACAAAATTATGTTTCGTAAACTACAACTTGTTTGAAGAAAAGAACCGAACGTTTTCGAGTTTTAAGACAAATATGAATAAGAACTTAAGTTTCGAAAATAATTAGAGAAGAAGGAGAAATTCGGAAGATAAGAGTTCGAATGGTATGTCTTTAAACCGAAAGCCTTAACTCGTATTTATAGGTAAGAATTCGAACGTTTGAGACACAGATCCGTAAATCACGCGTTCAATTTGTCGGACGAGTAAAAGCAAAAAGCATCCGTTAAAATAACAGTAAAAAAACGCATCTGTCGGGCAAGATTCTTCTCGACGAGAAATCTCTGTGCACAGGTGTCCACACGCGTGAGATTAAAGATTCTTTACGATGAAAACAGTTAAGAGAATTCACACCGTGTGTGACTAAAGATGATTCTAGTGGCTGTTGGATATCCAAAACCGAGAAGGCATAGAATAAAATTCTTTACATGTGTGGGAGAAACGAGTGGAAATTTTCAGTAAAAAGAAAGGGTCGGATAAACCCACACCCACACCCACACCCACACCCACTCCCACTCCCACTCCCACGCCCACGCCCACGCCCGAGCCGAGCCGAGCCGAGCGAGCGTGCTTCTGTGCGAAGCACCGCGCGAACGGGAAAGGCAATAAGAAATGCAATAAGGTTTAGGCAACCTTGCCATAGTCTAGGGCTTTCCCCATACACAAAGGTCTAAAGACCCAAAGGGCCATGCCCTTAAGGCTAAACCAATGCTATTTAAGTCTAAAACTCTTAGTGTTTTAGTCTATATGGGACTAATGTTTTATTCATTCACATGAAAAAACATCTAGGGAGCAATAGGTCTTGGGATCAAAACATGGTCCATGCATTTTTTGATTAAAACAAAACATTTTTTTCTAACAATCCCCCACATGAATAATAAAACATGTCGATAAAACACGATAAAACATAAGGCAACAAAATAGGCTAAGGTGTCCCAAAGATTGAACCTTAACTTAGTGAGAGGTTACCTGAACTGCTTGTTGATACGGTGAACGCAATGTCTTGAACCGCCAACAAAGAATGCAATTCAGAAATAACAACCACACTTGATGCCTCAACCGAAGAAAACAGCTGCCAAGCTCTTGCGGTTGTGCCCATTTTGGCCGTGGGCTAAAATCCCGGACATAATGAATGTCTCTAGAGAATCAGCTCAAATTCTCATAGGAAGCGGCCACACTTCCAACATCCACAAAGGTGGGTCCATAAAGAGTGTCCTGCCACACCCCGCTTTAATCAAAGCCATGGTACCCATTAAGATCGCAAAATATCATCCTTAATTTCTGCAGGCAGCACTATCGCACGATTACACCATAGGGAGGGACAAAGATAGTGCTTTCTCAATATCACCATAAATTAGTTGTCTCATTGAACCTTGATCTTGGAAATCCAATCACAAGGTTGAGTATCCTTCATGGTGATTTATTCAATGATCTTAAGTCCCATCCCCTCGATGTAAATTTAACTTTCTCTCTGGTTAAGCCTTTTGTCAAAGGATCTGCAAGATTATCTTTGGATTTTACAAAGTCTATCGAGATAATACCAGTAGAGAGTAGTTGTTTCACCGTCTTATGTCTTCTTCGTATATGTATAGATTTCCGTTGTATACATTATTCTTTGCGCAACCAAGAGCGGCTTCACTGTCACAGTGGATGGCAATTGAAGACACAGGCTTGGGGCAGAGTGGATCTCCTCCCAGAAACATCGCATCCATTCGGCTTCCTCTCCAGCTTTTTCCAAGGCTATAAACTCAGACTCCATAGTGGATTTAGCTATACATGTCTGTTTGGTAGACTTCCAAGAGACAGACGCACCTCCAAGCAAGAAGATGTACCCACTAGTAGATTTGCACTCTTCTGAGTCTCGATATCCAGTTGGCATCACAATACCCTTCAAAGACAGCAGGATACTTCCCAAAACTTAAGCGGTAGTTTGAGGTCCCTCTCGGGTAACGTAAAACTCGAAGAGAGCATTCCAGTGATCCTGCACTGGGTTGCAAGTATACCTGCTTAATCTACTCACAGAGTAAGCAATATCAGGTCTTGTACAGTTCATAAGATACATAAGACTACCAATAATGCGAGAATACTCAAGTTGATCAATACCCTCACCCTTGTTCTTTTTCAATTTACAAGTGGGATCAAATGGAGTAGACGCAGTTTAGCATTTTCATAATTAAATCTCTTTAATACGGTTTCAGCATAATGAGATTGACTAAGACTATATCCATCAGACGTCTTTCGATTTTTATCCCTAAGATTACATCGTAGGGCCTAAGTCTTTCATGTCAAAATTATCTCTAAGCATGCTTTTAATGGTATTAATAATATCAAGGTTGCTGCCTAATATGAGCATATCATCAACATATAGGCAAACAATAACATGAGAATCATACACAGATTTAATGTAAACACATTTATCAGATTCATTAACCTTGAAACCATTAGTTATCATAACATGATCAAATTTTTCATGCCACTGTTTAGGTGCTTGTTTTAAACCGTAAAGAGATTTGTTTAACTTGCATACTTTGTTTTCATAACCTTTTACTATAAAGCCTTCAGGTTGATCCATATAAATTTCTTCATTCAATTCACCATATAGAAAAGCAGTTTTAACATCCATCTGATGTATATGCAAATCATAAATTGAAGCAATAGCAATCAACATTCTAATCGAGGTGATTCTAGAGAATGGTGAATAGGTATCAAAGAAATCTACTCCTTCATGTTGTCTATAGCCTTTAGCTACCAACCTAGCTTTATATTTATCTATAGTTCCATCTGTTCTAAGTTTCCTTTTGAACACCCATTTGCAACCTATGGATTTACTTCCAGGAGGCAAGTCTACAAGCTCCCAAGTTTCATTTTCTTTGAATGGACTCCCATTCATTTAATGAAGCTTCTTCCCCAAAGGAGGAGCTTCGGAGAAGTCATAGCTTCCTTATAGGTTTGGGGTTCAGACTCTACCGTAAGAGTCAAAAAATCAGGGCCAAAACTTGTTTCAGTTCTAACCCTCTTACTTCTTCTTGGTTCAGTCTCATACTCCAAAGTTGGAGTTTGACTAGTCGATGGAACATCCGGGAGATCATCATGGAACCTTTTACGAGGTCCAGACCTTAAAGGAAATATGTGTTCATAAAACACAACATCTCTTGATTCCATTATGGTGTTCAGACCAATGTTATTGTGGTCAAAACTGATGACCATAAACCTGTGAGCATTTGTATGCTCAGGATATCCTATGAAAACACAAGTCAATTGTTTTAGGACCTATTTTAGTTTTCTTGGGATGAGGAATGGCCACCTTGGCCAAACACCCCCACACTTTAAAGTATGCATAGGAAGGTTGTTTACCATTCCACAATTCGTAGGGAGTTTTATCTGATTTTTTAAATGGAACTCGGTTCAATATATAGCATGCCGAGAGGATAGCTTCCCCCACAAGTTCGAAGATAACCAATGAACTTGTTAACATAGCATTTACCATATCTATGAGTGTTCTATTTTTCTTTCGGCTACACCATTCGATTCAGGTGAATATGGTGCAGTGGTTTCATGAATGATTCCATTATTTTTACAAAACTCTCCTATGGGTATCACATACTCACCGCCACGGTCAGACCTAAGAGTTTTAATCTTAACTCCTTTTTGGTTTTCTACTTCAAGTTTATAAAACTTGAAAGCCTCTAAGGCCTCATCTTTACTTCTAAGAAGATGAACTGACGAGTATCGTGAGTAATCATCTATGAAAGTGATATACCATTTTCTACCACCTCTTGTTGGTGTTGATTTCAAGTCTCCTAAATCCGAGTGTATTAATTCCAAAGGAACTGTTCTACGTTCAACACTTTTATTAAATGGTTTTCTTGCATATTTAGATTCAACACAGATTTCACATCTTTGTTTTTTATCAAAGTTTATTTTTGGTATGCAACCTAAATTAGCAAGTCTTTCTAGCGATTTGAAATTAACATGCCCAAGTCTATCATGCCAAACATGTGAGGAGTCACAAACATAAACGAGAAGAAGATGCATTAACATTCAATTTCAAATCGAGATACACTAAGCTTAATCATGTTATCGATAACATAACCTTTTCCTACGAATTCACCATGCTTAGAAATCACAACATGGTATTGGACTCAAGCAACAATTTTAAAACCTTTTCCTAGCAGGATGGTTTCTGAGATGAGATTTTTGCATATGTCTGGGACGTAGAATACGTCATTCAATGCGAGAGTTTTTCCTGAAGTTAGCTTCAGTTCGACCTTTCCTTTCCCCACCACTTTCGCGGTGGAAGAATTTCCCATGAACAATTTTTCATCATCTCCTACTATGGCATAGGAGGAGAAAGCATTTCTGAATTTACAGACATGCTTGGTGGCTCCAGAATCAAGCCACCAGTCTCTCACATTAGTCATACTAGAGACAAGGTCGACTTCAGACACCATGCCAGTGAAATATCCAGAGTCCTCTACTATGTTTGCCTTATTTTTCTGTTTTGGATCATATTTGATCCTTTTAGGGGCCTTACAGTCTTTAGCCATATGTCCAGGTTTACCACAATTAAAACAGTCGCCTTTGATGGTGTGCTTAGTGACACCACCTCTAGGCTTAAAATTGTTACCTCTGGGTTTTCGACGTCTGTTACGTCTATTACCCATTTTGCTGGATTCTCCAGGAGTTTTCTTTGAAGCAGCTTTATCGTCCAAAACATGAGCTTTGTTGGACATGTTTTTGCTCATCATCATGCTCTTGTCCTTGCTGCACATAAGCTCCTCAACCTGGATCTTTTTGCCAAGCTCCACCATGGTGATTTCACGAGTCTTGTGTCGTATCCTCCTCTTGTATTCGCTCCATGAGGGTGGAAGCTTTTCAATCACAGCCGATACTTGTAGAGCTTCATCAAAAGTCATGCCTTCAGCAAGAATCTCGCTGATGAGGAGTTGAAGTTCGACGAACTGTTCTACCACATGCTTTTCGTCAGTCATGTTGTATTCTAAGAACTTAGCCATCAAGAACTTCTTACTTCCAGCACTTCAAAGATGATATTTTTCTTCTAGAGCTTCCCATAAATCAAAAGCATTAAAATCTTCTTTTGCATTATAGAAGTCATACAATGAGTCATCAAGACAGTTAAGAATATGATTCTTGCACAAATAATTCTTCCTATTCCACCTGTCCAATTTATCTTCATTACCACGACGATGAAGTTTTCTCGAGGGTTTTTCTAAAGCATATCCATCTAACCTTTGGTCGTTTAGGAAGAATAACATTTTAGACTGCCATCTCTTAAAGTCCTTACCACTGAACTTTGGTGGTTTTTCTACGGTATTTTTTCCCATGTTCTTACAGCAATTACAATATCACAAACTTACAATATTACAATAAGGCAAGTATTACCTTTAGATTGTTGGAATTAATTACAATAATCGAATGCAAATGGGAAATAATACTTAGATTACACTGATAGTAGTAACAAATAACTCAATAAACTTAGTAGAGGCACGTATTAGATACGCTGAGCTAAAGGTAATATTGCCTGCTACTCCTCTGAGATGCTATAGCAATTAACAAATTACCTCCAGGATACAACTACTGTTAGTTCTCCTCTATGTGTAGCATACACAGAGAGAACCCTTAGAACTTGGCAGCAAAAATAAAAACAAAAACACAAATTGAAAATACAAATTGTTTCTGAGTAATGTAAAAACAATTTTATGTTTCTGTAAACTATATTTCTGTGAACTAAAATTCTGTAATTCAAGAAGTAGTTATACAAAATTATGTTTCTGTAAACTACAACTTGTTTCAGAAAAGAACTGAACGTTTTCTGAGTTTTAAGACAAATATGAATAAGAACTTAAGTTTCTGAAAATAATTAGAGAAGAAGGAGAAATTCAGAAGATAAGAGTTCTGAATGGTATGTCTTTAAACTGAAAGCCTTAACTCGTATTTATAGGTAAGAATTCGAACGTTTGAGACACAGATCCGTAAATCACGCGTTCAATTTGTCGGACGAGTAAAAGCAAAAAGCATCCGTTAAAATAACAGTAAAAAACGCATCTGTCGGGCAAGATTCTTCTCGACGAGAAATCTCTGTGCACAGGTGTCCACACGCGTGAGATTAAAGATTCTTTACGATGAAAACAGTTAAGAGAATTCACACCGTGTGTGACTAAAGATGATTTTAGTGGCTGTCGGATATCCAAAACCGAGAAGGCATAGAATAAAATTCTTTACATGTGTGGGAGAAACGAGTGGAAATTTTCAGTAAAAAGAAAGGGTCGGATAAACCCACACCCACACCCACACCCACACCCACTCCCACTCCCACGCCCTCGCCCTCGCCCACGCCCACGCCGAGCCGAGCGAGCGAGCGTGCACCGTGCGAAGCACGCGCGAAAGGAAAGGCAATAAGAAATGCAATAAGGTTTAGGCAACCTTGCCATAGTCTAGGGCTTTCCCCATACACAAAGGTCTAAAGACCCAAAGGGCCATGCCCTTAAGGCTAAACCAATGCTATTTAAGTCTAAAACTCTTAGTGTTTTAGTCTATATGGGACTAATGTTTTATTCATTCACATGAAAAAACATCTAGGGAGCAATAGGTCTTGGGATCAAAACATGGTCCATGCATTTTTTGATTAAAACAAAACATTTTTTTCTAACAATCCCCCACATGAATAATAAAACATGTCGATAAAACACGATAAAACATAAGGCAACAAAATAGGCTAAGGTGTCCCAAAGATTGAACCTTAACTTAGTGAGAGGTTACCGAACGCTTGTTGATACGGTGAACGCAATGTCTTGAACCGCCAACAAAGAATGCAATTCAGAAATAACAGCCACACTTGATGCCTCAACCGAAGAAAACAGCTGCCAAGCTCTTGCGGTTGTGCCCATTTTGGCCGTGGGCTAAAATCCCGGACATAATGAATGTCTCTAGAGAATCAGCTCAAATTCTCATAGGAAGCGGCCACACTTCCAACATCCACAAAGGTGGGTCCATAAAGAGTGTCCTGCCACACCCCGCTTTAATCAAAGCCATGGTACCCATTAAGATCGCAAAATATCATCCTTAATTTCAGCAAAGCACTATCGCACGATTACACCATAGGGAGGGACAAAGATAGTGCTTTCTCAATATCACCATAAATTAGTTGTCTCATTGAACCTTGATCTTGGAAATCCAATCACAAGGTTGAGTATCCTTCATGGTGATTTATTCAATGATCTTAAGTCCCATCCCCCTCGATGTAAATTTAACTTTCTCTCTGGTTAAGCCTTTTGTCAAAGGATCTGCAAGATTATCTTTGGATTTTACAAAGTCTATCGAGATAATACCAGTAGAGAGTAGTTGTTTCACCGTCTTATGTCTTCTTCGTATATGTATAGATTTCCCGTTGTATACATTATTCTTTGCGCAACCAAGAGCAGCTTCACTGTCACAGTGGATGGCAATTGAAGACACAGGCTTGGGCCAGAGTGGATCTCCTCCCAGGAAACATCGCATCCATTCAGCTTCCTCTCCAGCTTTTTCCAAGGCTATAAACTCAGACTCCATAGTGGATTTAGCTATACATGTCTGTTTGGTAGACTTCCAAGAGACAGACGCACCTCCAAGCAAGAAGATGTACCCACTAGTAGATTTGCACTCTTCTGAGTCTGATATCCAGTTGGCATCACAATACCCTTCCAGTACAGCAGGATACTTCCCAAAACTTAAGCAGTAGTTTGAGGTCCCTCTCAGGTAACGTAAAACTCTGAAGAGAGCATTCCAGTGATCCTGCCCTGGGTTGCAAGTATACCTGCTTAATCTACTCACAGAGTAAGCAATATCAGGTCTTGTACAGTTCATAAGATACATAAGACTACCAATAATGCGAGAATACTCAAGTTGATCAATACCCTCACCCTTGTTCTTTTTCAATTTACAAGTGGGATCAAATGGAGTAGACGCAGGTTTAGCATTTTCATAATTAAATCTCTTTAATACGGTTTCAGCATAATGAGATTGACTAAGACTATATCCATCAGACGTCTTTCTGATTTTTATCCCTAAGATTACATCAGTAGGGCCTAAGTCTTTCATGTCAAAATTATCTCTAAGCATGCTTTTAATGGTATTAATAATATCAAGGTTGCTGCCTAATATGAGCATATCATCAACATATAGGCAAACAATAACATGAGAATCATACACAGATTTAATGTAAACACATTTATCAGATTCATTAACCTTGAAACCATTAGTTATCATAACATGATCAAATTTTTCATGCCACTGTTTAGGTGCTTGTTTTAAACCGTAAAGAGATTTGTTTAACTTGCATACTTTGTTTTCATAACCTTTTACTATAAAGCCTTGAATTGATCCATATAAATTTCTTCATTCAATTCACCATATAGAAAAGCAGTTTTAACATCCATCTGATGTATATGCAAATCATAAATTGAAGCAATAGCAATCAACATTCTAATCGAGGTGATTCTAGAGACTGGTGAATATGTATCAAAGAAATCTACTCCTTCATGTTGTCTATAGCCTTTAGCTACCAACCTAGCTTTATATTTATCTATAGTTCCATCTGTTCTAAGTTTCCTTTTGAACACCCATTTGCAACCTATGGATTTACTTCCAGGAGGCAAGTCTACAAGCTCCCAAGTTTCATTTTGTTGAATGGACTCCCATTCATTTAATGAAGCTTCTTCCCGTAAAGGAGCTTCTGGAGAAGTCATAGCTTCCTTATAGGTTTGGGGTTCAGACTTCTACCGTAAGAGTCAAAAAATCAGGGCCAAAACTTGTTTCAGTTCTAACCCTCTTACTTCTTCTTGGTTCAGTCTCATACTCCAAAGTTGGAGTTTGACTAGTCGATGGAACATCCGGGAGATCATCATGGAACCTTTTACGAGGTCCAGACCTTAAAGGAAATATGTGTTCATAAAACACAACATCTCTTGATTCCATTATGGTGTTCGGACCAATGTTATTGTGGTCGAACGATGACCATAAACCTGTGAGCATTTGTATGCTCGGGATATCCTATGAAAACACAAGTCAATTGTTTTAGGACCTATTTTAGTTTTCTTGGGATGAGGAATGGCCACCTTGGCCAAACACCCCCACACTTTAAAGTATGCATAGGAAGGTTGTTTACCATTCCACAATTCGTAGGGAGTTTTATCTTATTTTTTAAATGGAACTCGGTTCAATATATAGCATGCCGAGAGGATAACTTCCCCCCACAAGTTCGAAGATAACCCTGAACTTGTTAACATAGCATTTACCATATCTATGAGTGTTCTATTTTTTCTTTCGGCTACACCATTCGATTCAGGTGAATATGGTGCAGTGGTTTCATGAATGATTCCATTATTTTTACAAAACTCTCCTATGGGTATCACATACTCACCGCCACGGTCAGACCTAAGAGTTTTAATCTTAACTCCTTTTTGGTTTTCTACTTCAAGTTTATAAAACTTGAAAGCCTCTAAGGCCTCATCTTTACTTCTAAGAAGATGAACTTTGTGATATCGTGAGTAATCATCTATGAAAGTGATATACCATTTTCTACCACCTCTTGTTGGTGTTGATTTCAAGTCTCCTAAATCCGAGTGTATTAATTCCAAAGGAACTGTTCTACGTTCAACACTTTTATTAAATGGTTTTCTTGCATATTTAGATTCAACACAGATTTCACATCTTTGTTTTTTATCAAAGTTTATTTTTGGTATGCAACCTAAATTAGCAAGTCTTTCTAGCGATTTGAAATTAACATGCCCAAGTCTATCATGCCAAACATGTGAGGAGTCACAAACATAAACAGAAGAAGATGCATTAACATTCAATTTCAAATCAGATACACTAAGCTTAATCATGTTATCGATAACATAACCTTTTCCTACGAATTCACCATGCTTAGAAATCACAACAGTATTGGACTCAGCAACAATTTTAAAACCTTTTCCTAGAAGGATGGTTTCTGAGATGAGATTTTTGCATATGTCTGGGACGTAGAATACGTCATTCAATGCGAGAGTTTTTCCTGAAGTTAGCTTCAGTTCGACCTTTCCTTTCCCCACCACTTTCGCGGTGGAAGAATTTCCCATGAACAATTTTTCATCATCTCCTACTATGGCATAGGAGGAGAAAGCATTTCTGAATTTACAGACATGCTTGGTGGCTCCAGAATCAAGCCACCAGTCTCTCACATTAGTCATACTAGAGACAAGGTCGACTTCAGACACCATGCCGGTGAAATATCCGAGTCCTCTACTATGTTTGCCTTATTTTTCTGTTTTGGATCATATTTGATCCTTTTAGGGGCCTTACAGTCTTTAGCCATATGTCCAGGTTTACCACAATTAAAACAATCGCCTTTGATGGTGTGCTTAGTGACACCACCTCTAGGCTTAAAATTGTTACCTCTGGGTTTTCGACGTCTGTTACGTCTATTACCCATTTTTCTGGATTCTCCAGGAGTTTTCTTTGAAGCAGCTTTATCGTCCAAAACATGAGCTTTGTTGGACATGTTTTTGCTCATCATCATGCTCTTGTCCTTGCTGCACATAAGCTCCTCAACCTGGATCTTTTTGCCAAGCTCCACCATGGTGATTTCACGAGTCTTGTGTCGCAGCCTCCTCTTGTATTCGCTCCATGAGGGTGGAAGCTTTTCAATCACAGCCGATACTTGTAGAGCTTCATCAAAAGTCATGCCTTCAGCAAGAATCTCGCTGATGAGGAGTTGAAGTTCGACGAACTGTTCTACCACAGGCTTTTCGTCAGTCATGTTGTATTCTAAGAACTTAGCCATCAAGAACTTCTTACTTCCAGCAGCTTCAGCATGATATTTTTCTTCTAGAGCTTCCCATAAATCAAAAGCATTAAAATCTTCTTTTGCATTATAGAAGTCATACAATGAGTCATCAAGACAGTTAAGAATATGATTCTTGCACAAATAATTCTTCCTATTCCACCTGTCCAATTTATCTTCATTACCACGACGATGAAGTTTTCTCGAGGGTTTTTCTAAAGCATATCCATCTAACCTTTGGTCGTTTAGGAAGAATAGCATTTTAGACTGCCATCTCTTAAAGTCCTTACCACTGAACTTTGGTGGTTTTTCTACGGTATTTTTTCCCATGTTCTTACAAAGCAATTACAATATCACAAACTTACAATATTACAATAAGGCAAGTATTACCTTTAGATTGTTGGAATTAATTACAATAATCGAATGCAAATGGGAAATAATACTTAGATTACACTGATAGTAGTAACAAATAACTCAATAAACTTAGTAGAGGCACGTATTAGATACGTTGAGCTAAAGGTAATATTGCTGCTACTCCTCCGAGATGTTATAGCAATTAACAAATTACCTCCAGGATACAACTACTGTTAGTTCTCCTCTATGTGTAGCATACAGAGAGAACCCTTAGAACTTGGCTGAACAAAAATAAAAACAAAAACACAAATTGAAAATACAAATTGTTTTGAGTAATGTATAAACAATTTTATGTTTCGTAAACTATATTTCTGTGAACTAAAATTCTGTAATTCAAGAAGTAGTTATACAAAATTATGTTTCTGTAAACTACAACTTGTTTCAGAAAAGAACTGAACGTTTTCGAGTTTTAAGACAAATATGAATAAGAACTTAAGTTTTGAAAATAATTAGAAGAAGGAGAAATTCAGAAGATAAGAGTTCTGAATGGTATGTCTTTAAACCTGAAAGCCTTAACTCGTATTTATAGGTAAGAATTCGAACGTTTGAGACACAGATCCAGTAAATCACGCGTTCAATTTGTCGGACGAGTAAAAGCAAAAAGCATCCGTTAAAATAACAGTAAAAAACGCATCTGTCGGGCAAGATTCTTCTCGACGAGAAATCTCTGTGCACAGGTGTCCACACGCGTGAGATTAAAGATTCTTTACGATGAAAACAGTTAAGAGAATTCACACCGTGTGTGACTAAAGATGATTCTAGTGGCTGTCGGATATCCAAAACCGAGAAGGCATAGAATAAAATTCTTTACATGTGTGGGAGAAACGAGTGGAAATTTTCAGTAAAAAGAAAGGGTCGGATAAACCCACACCCACACCCACACCCACTCCCACTCCCACTCCCACTCCCTCGCCCACGCCCACGCCCACGCCCACGCCCACCCCCACGCCCACGCCCACGACCCGAGCCGAGCCGAGCTTGCGAGCGTGCTTTCGTGCGAAGCACGCGCGAACAGGAAAGGCAATAAGAAATGCAATAAGGTTTAGGCAACCTTGCCATAGTCTAGGGCTTTCCCCATACACAAAGGTCTAAAGACCCAAAGGGCCATGCCCTTAAGGCTAAACCAATGCTATTTAAGTCTAAAACTCTTAGTGTTTTAGTCTATATGGGACTAATGTTTTATTCATTCACATGAAAAAACATCTAGGGAGCAATAGGTCTTGGGATCAAAACATGGTCCATGCATTTTTTGATTAAAACAAAACATTTTTTTCTAACAATCCCCCACATGAATAATAAAACATGTCGATAAAACACGATAAAACATAAGGCAACAAAATAGGCTAAGGTGTCCCAAAGATTGAACCTTAACTTAGTGAGAGGTTACAGAACGCTTGTTGATACGGTGAACGCAATGTCTTGAACCGCCAACAAAGAATGCAATTCAGAAATAACAGCCACACTTGATGCCTCAACCGAAGAAAACAACTGCCAAGCTCTTGCGGTTGTGCCCATTTTGGCCGTGGGCTAAAATCCAGGACATAATGAATGTCTCTAGAGAATCAGCTCAAATTCTCATAGGAAGCGGCCACACTTCCAACATCCACAAAGGTGGGTCCATAAAGAGTGTCCTGCCACACCCCGCCTTAATCAAAGCCATGGTACCCATTAAGATCGCAAAATATCATCCTTAATTTCTGCAGGCAGCACTATCGCACGATTACACCATAGGGAGGGACAAAGATAGTGCTTTCTCAATATCACCATAAATTAGTTGTCTCATTGAACCTTGATCTTTGAAATCCAATCACAAGGTTGAGTATCCTTCATGGTGATTTATTCAATGATCTTAAGTCCCATCCCCCTCGATGTAAATTTAACTTTCTCTCTGGTTAAGCCTTTTGTCAAAGGATCTGCAAGATTATCTTTGGATTTTACAAAGTCTATCGAGATAATACCAGTAGAGAGTAGTTGTTTCACCGTCTTATGTCTTCTTCGTATATGTATAGATTTCCCGTTGTATACATTATTCTTTGCGAAACCAAGAGCAGCTTCACTGTCACAGTGGATGGCAATTGAAGACACAGGCTTGGGCCAGAGTGGAAATCCTCCCAGGAAACATCGCATCCATTCAGCTTCCTCTCCAGCTTTTTCCAAGGCTATAAACTCAGACTCCATAGTGGATTTAGCTATACATGTCTGTTTGGTAGACTTCCAAGAGACAGACGCACCTCCAAGCAAGAAGATGTACCCACTAGTAGATTTGCACTCTTCTCGAGTCGATATCCAGTTGGCATCACAATACCCTTCCAAAGATCAGCAGGATACTTCCCAAAACTTAAGCATGGTAGTTTGAGGTCCCTCTCGGGTAACGTAAAACTCTGAAGAGAGCATTCCAGTGATCCCGCCACTGGGTTGCAAGTATACCGCTTAATCTACTCACAGAGTAAGCAATATCAGGTCTTATACAGTTCATAAGATACATAAGACTACCAATAATGCGAGAATACTCAAGTTGATCAATACCCTCACCCTTGTTCTTTTTCAATTTACAAGTGGGATCAAATGGAGTAGACGCAGGTTTAGCATTTTCATAATTAAATCTCTTTAATACGGTTTCAAAGCATAATGAGATTGACTAAGACTATTTCCATCCAGACGTCTTTTTGATTTTTATCCCTAAGATTACATCAGTAGGGCCTAAGTCTTTCATGTCAAAATTATCTCTAAGCATGCTTTTAATGGTATTAATAATATCAAGGTTGCTGCCTAATATGAGCATATCATCAACATATAGGCAAACAATAACATGAGAATCATACAGATTTAATGTAAACACATTTATCGATTCATTAACCTTGAAACCATTAGTTATCATAACATGATCAAATTTTTCATGCCTTTGTTTAGGTGCTTGTTTTAAACCGTAAAGAGATTTGTTTAACTTGCATACTTTGTTTTCATAACCTTTTACTATAAAGCCTTCAAGGTTGATCCATATAAATTTCTTCATTCAATTCACCATATAGAAAAGCAGTTTTAACATCCATCTGATGTATATGCAAATCATAAATTGAAGCAATAGCAATCAACATTCTAATCGAGGTGATTCTAGAGACTGGTGAATAGGTATCAAAGAAATCTACTCCTTCATGTTGTCTATAGCCTTTAGCTACCAACCTAGCTTTATATTTATCTATAGTTCCATCTGTTCTAAGTTTCCTTTTGAACACCCATTTGCAACCTATGGATTTACTTCCAGGAGGCAAGTCTACAAGCTCCCAAGTTTCATTTTGCTGAATGGACTCCCATTCATTTAATGAAGCTTCTTCCCAGAAAGGAGCTTCTGGAGAAGTCATAGCTTCCTTATAGGTTTGGGGTTCAGACTCTACCGTAAGAGTCAAAAAATCAGGGCCAAAACTTGTTTCAGTTCTAACCCTCTTACTTCTTCTTGGTTCAGTCTCATACTCCAAAGTTGGAGTTTGACTAGTCGATGGAACATCCGGGAGATCATCATGGAACCTTTTACGAGGTCCAGACCTTAAAGGAAATATGTGTTCATAAAACACAACATCTCTTGATTCCATTATGGTGTTCAGACCAATGTTATTGTGGTCAGAACTGATGACCATAAACCTGTGAGCATTTGTATGCTCAGGATATCCTATGAAAACACAGTCAATTGTTTTAGGACCTATTTTAGTTTTCTTGGGATGAGGAATGGCCACCTTGGCCAAACACCCCCACACTTTAAAGTATGCATAGGAAGGTTGTTTACCATTCCACAATTCGTAGGGAGTTTTATCTGATTTTTTAAATGGAACTCGGTTCAATATATAGCATGCCGAGAGGATAGCTTCCCCCCACAAGTTCGAAGATAACCCTGAACTTGTTAACATAGCATTTACCATATCTATGAGTGTTCTATTTTTTCTTTCGGCTACACCATTTGATTCAGGTGAATATGGTGCAGTGGTTTAATGAATGATTCCATTATTTTTACAAAACTCTCCTATGGGTATCACATACTCACCGCCACGGTCAGACCTAAGAGTTTTAATCTTAACTCCTTTTTGGTTTTCTACTTCAAGTTTATAAAACTTGAAAGCCTCTAAGGCCTCATCTTTACTTCTAAGAAGATGAACCTGTGATATCGTGAGTAATCATCTATGAAAGTGATATACCATTTTCTACCACCTCTTGTTGGTGTTGATTTCAAGTCTCCTAAATCCGAGTGTATTAATTCCAAAGGAACTGTTCTACGTTCAACACTTTTATTAAATGGTTTTCTTGCATATTTAGATTCAACACAGATTTCACATCTTTGTTTTTTATCAAAGTTTATTTTTGGTATGCAACCTAAATTAGCAAGTCTTTCTAGCGATTTGAAATTAACATGCCCAAGTCTATCATGCCAAACATGTGAGGAGTCACAAACATAAACAGAAGAAGATGCATTAACATTCAATTTCAAATCAGATACACTAAGCTTAATCATGTTACCGATAACATAACCTTTTCCTACGAATTCACCATGCTTAGAAATCACAACAATATTGGACTCAAGCAACAATTTTAAAACCTTTTCCTAGAAGGATGGTTTCGAGATGAGATTTTTGCATATGTCTGGGACGTAGAATACGTCATTCAATGCGAGAGTTTTTCCTGAAGTTAGCTTCAGTTCGACCTTGCCTTTCCCCACCACTTTCGCGGTGGAAGAATTTCCCATGAACAATTTTTCATCATCTCCTACTATGGCATAGGAGGAGAAAGCATTTCTGAATTTACAGACATGCTTGGTGGCTCCAGAATCAAGCCACCAGTCTCTCACATTAGTCATACTAGAGACAAGGTCGACTTCAGACACCATGCCAGTGAAATATCCGAGTCCTCTACTATGTTTGCCTTATTTTTCTGTTTTGGATCATATTTGATCCTTTTAGGGGCCTTACAGTCTTTAGCCATATGTCCAGGTTTACCACAATTAAAACAGTCGCCTTTGATGGTGTGCTTAGTGACACCACCTCTAGGCTTAAAATTGTTACCTTCGGGTTTTCGACGCGTCATTACGTCTATTACCCATTTTTTGCTGGATTCTCCAGGAGTTTTCTTTGAAGCCTCTTTATCGTCCAAAACATGATCTTTGTTGGACATGTTTTTGCTCATCATCATGCTCTTGTCCTTGCTGCACATAAGCTCCTCAACCTGGATCTTTTTGCCAAGCTCCACCATGGTGATTTCACGAGTCTTGTGTCATGACCTCCTCTTGTATTCGCTCCATGAGGGTGGAAGCTTTTCAATCACAGCCCGATACTTGTAGAGCTTCATCAAAAGTCATGCCTTCAGCAAGAATCTCGCTGATGAGGAGTTGAAGTTCGACGAACTGTTCTACCACGAGCTTTTCGTCAGTCATGTTGTATTCTAAGAACTTAGCCATCAAGAACTTCTTACTTCAAAGCAGACTTGAAGATGATATTTTTCTTCTAGAGCTTCCCATAAATCAAAAGCATTAAAATCTTCTTTTGCATTATAGAAGTCATACAATGAGTCATCAAGACAGTTAAGAATATGATTCTTGCACAAATAATTCTTCCTATTCCACTGTCCAATTTATCTTCATTACCACGACGATGAAGTTTTCTCGAGGGTTTTTCTAAAGCATATCCATCTAACCTTTGGTCGTTTAGGAAGAATAGCATTTTAGACTGCCATCTCTTAAAGTCCTTACCACTGAACTTTGGTGGTTTTTCTACGGTATTATTTCCCATGTTCTTACAGCAATTACAATATCACAAACTTACAATATTACAATAAGGCAAGTATTACCTTTAGATTGTTGGAATTAATTACAATAATCGAATGCAAATGGGAAATAATACTTAGATTACACTGATAGTAGTAACAAATAACTCAATAAACTTAGTAGAGGCACGTATTAGACGCTGAGCTAAAGGTAATATTGCTGCTACTCCTCCGAGATGTTATAGCAATTAACAAATTACCTCCAGGATACAACTATTTGTTAGTTCTCCTCTATGTGTAGCATACACAGAGAGAGAACCCTTAGAACTTGGCAGCAAAAATAAAAACAAAAACACAAATTGAAAATACAAATTGTTTCGAGTAATGTAAAAACAATTTTATGTTTCGTAAACTATATTTCTGTGAACTAAAATTCGTAATTCAAGAAGTAGTTATACAAAATTATGTTTCGTAAACTACAACTTGTTTGAGAAAAGAACTGAACGTTTTTCGAGTTTTAAGACAAATATGAATAAGAACTTAAGTTTCTGAAAATAATTAGAGAAGAAGGAGAAATTATAGGTAAGAATTCGAAACTGAAAGCCTTAACTCGTATTTATAGGTAAGAATTCGAACGTTTGAGACACAAATCCAGTAAATCACGCGTTCAATTTGTCGGACGAGTAAAAGCAAAAAGCATCCGTTAAAATAATAAAAAACGCATCGTCGGGCAAGATTCTTCTCGAGAAATCTCTGTGCACAGTGTCCACACACGCGTGAGATTAAAGATTCTTTACGATGAAAACAGTTAAGAGAATTCACACCGTGTGTGACTAAAGATGATTCTAGTGGCTGTCGGATATCCAAAACCGAGAAGGCATTCTTTACATGTGTGGGAGAAACGAGTGGAAATTTTCAGTAAAAAGAAAGGGTCGGACACACCCACACCCGGAGCCGAAGCGTGTACGTCTTATGTGCAGCCGCACCGCGAACGGAAAGGCAATAAGAAATGCAATAAGGTTTAGGCAACCTTGCCATAGTCTAAGGCTTTCCCCATACACAAAGGTCTAAAGACCCAAAGGGCCATGCCCTTAAGGCTAAACCAATGCTATTTAAGTCTAAAACTCTTAGTGTTTTAGTCTATATGGGACTAATGTTTTATTCATTCACATGAAAAAACATCTAGGGAGCAATAGGTCTTGGGATCAAAACATGGTCCATGCATTTTTTGATTAAAACAAAACATTTTTTTCTAACACTTTTTAATCCTATATGTTCTATGAATATTAAGACATTCACCAAAAGTTAATTCTCGAACACTTCTGGTGATACCAGTCCACCTAAATATCCTACTTTGAGGTATGCTTCTGCGGCTCAATCTACCAAAATATGTCACTTTGGGGTATGCTTCTCTGCCGTTTGGAAGAGCATCCCCTTTCTTTATGGGTTTACTTTAAGTCGATGCTTGCTTTTTAGTCCAAGTGCTGGAAAATGGTGAGTGAATAAAGTTCTCTTGGATTATAAAATGGTGTGATAGGGTTCAGATAAGAAACTGAAATTTGGTTACTGTCAGTGCCCATGTATAACACCTACATCAAATGGTTCCTTTTATGCAATTGTAAGGTATCAAATATCACACCTCGAGCCGAAATATGAGTTGGGGAATATTCGACTCGGTTCATAATTATATAATGTTGTTTCTTAGTAGAGATCATGAACTGGCTTTCATACCCAATGATCTTTCTATTGTAGTCAGATAAGGATATTCTTGAAATGTGCCACTGATGAATACTTCTATGTAGCACCTAAGAGAATCTGCAAAAAATTTATGTGAAAGTTTAGTTCGTATTGTGTAGCACTGATGGTTCCTCAGTTACATGAGGAGTATCTTTCTCCCATAGTCTGCTCACTGAACAAATAGTTTGTTGGGTGCTACTGCCTTTTGAAGTAACGATGGCAGAAAGTAGGAATCAGCATGCCATCTCCATCGAAGAAAGGAAAAGCCGAACTAAACCCAACGTTTAGTATAAAGGCAGCAAGAGGCAGAGGGGGTAGGTGAGATTTTGCTTAATTTCCCCAGTCTCACTAAGCCTTTTGTCCGTGGCAATGATAGTAGTTTGTTGTCTTTGTCCTTCATACCGGTTTGTCTGGTGCAGTTATTAGTATGTGGCTGAAGGCGGGTTTTGCTCATTTTTAAAGAGTCAAATTTCTCCATCTCACACCAGTCATCTTATGGCGCTTATGTGTTATTCTTATCAGTATACTTTGTGATTCTCTCATCTGTAAACAAATTCTCTTAAAATGAAAAATACAAATATAGGAGAAGCCAAATAATTGTTTGATGCACAGCATATCAGGACCTGACCTGAACTGTAAATTTTAATGGTTACCTCGAGTCTTTGAACTGTGTTTTTGTAATTTCTGTCAGCTTTACCTGGTGCTGAGCTTACAAATGCTATGCTCTAGACAGGGCGGCCCCGAACAAATTGATGGGTGTGCTTAGAAACTCCCTATAGTTTATCATCAACTCGGTGTATTTTTAGATTGCGTGTGAGACCCACCTAATCTGATCCATTTCAAAGCCTAGTAAAACAAAGTGAGAATGTGACCAAGTAAGAAAAGACTCGAATTCCCTTCCTTAATTGTAAGTGACTTCAATAAAAAATAGAATGGAAGATTCACATGAATTGTTTTACAATGAACAGTGGGAAATGAGGTTGCAGGCCACCATGGACCAGATTTCATTTTCATCCTCCAATAAAACAAAACTATGTATGCATTGATATGTAGTAGTCCTAGCAATGAGCAATCACTATTGAACTAGTACCATCAAAATACGGACCACTTTATTTGGTTTGTGTGGAAATATGCTTGGTCAGTTGGTTGGTTGGTTGGGTTACTCCAAAGAACTCTATTATTATTGGTGGCCATTGGCAGTTCAAACTTGAAAGGTTGATTAATAAACTCAATTTCTAATTGCTGGATTCAACATGTTGTTTTTTCTTTTTTGGGTAATTAGTCGAGAACCGAAATTTGGAACATGGAGTTGGCTGGGAAGTTATGGTCACACAAAAATAAGACCGAAAAATATGCATTACTGTATTAGTCAAAAATAAGAATATGCATTATTGTACAAGGTACAATGACTATGGAATGTCTATGATTTTCTCTTTGGACAATGCAAGGGTATATTATTGAAAAGTTGGCCGCTCATTCGTTTTTGATAAATCGACAAGACTGATAATGCTTATGATTTTTTAATTCAGATCATGAGTATCAGCACCAAATGGCTTTACTAGTCTATCCGAGCGGAGATAAATAAAAAGTCTTTAACGGTAACTTTAGATTGAGACATAAGATAGAGAGAGAGCAAACTATGGTCAAAACATATCCTCTCAAGGTCCATATCCTAGCCGATTCTTGTAGATAATCTTTTCTCGTAATCTAAAAACTGAAATAACAGATGTAAATATGCGATTGCTTAGGATAGTATTAATTGCTAGGCCCAACTGGGTCTACCATGATGTTCATTTCCAAGTAAGGTCCTGAAACAGCTAATTCTTGTCTGGGATGAATTTTCTGACGTGGTTTTAAGAGATCCAGAATATTTTGGTGCACCGAATTAGTTTGACAAAGTCTGAACCACAAAAATATCGAGTGGCAGAGACATACTGCAGGGGTTGGCTGGGGTACAAAGTGCTTGGATCACGTCGCGTCCTATCTTTACAGTTGAAGCCAACAGAAAACGACATTCAAAAAAGGTGTTCCTGCGTTCCCTCAATTCTCTCTTTCTCTCTCTCACCCTTAATGTCAGTAAAGGAATGGTGAGCCAATGCACATCTTTGGAGCCGACTAGGATCGGTCGACTGCTTGGTTTCAGTCACATCCAAATCCTATCTAAATGTGCTTAATAGCTAAGTTCAGTGTTCCACTTGGTAGTGTATGAGTATGACTAGCATATGCCGTTATCTAAATGAGTTTAACATTGGAGATCATCTGGCCAAAATATGGCTCCAAGTTTTACTACTAGAATCACAAAGTGGTAACTCTTTTTACCAGCAAGTGGGAGGATAGCAAGTAGTACAATATTATCCTAAAAAGTTAGGGAGAGAATGTCACTAAAACAAAGAACAATTATAGTCTGATGCCTATATATATATACATATCTTGAGGGAGATATCTAAAACCGGATATCTAACACCAATATTCATTCAATTACCACCTCTCTCTTTCTCTCCGAGTCTCATATTCACAAACAAGTTTATATATGGCTTCTAATTTTGTCAAGAACAATAAAAATGCTGGTAGAATTTCAACAACAATGGAGAGAACTGGCCAATGGTAAGCAATTTGCTCATCATAAACAATACAATCATACAATTCTTAGTTTCTTTCGTTTCCATTTAACTGATGTTGTTCATTTGCAACTATCTTGCAGGGTTTTTTCTCAAGAAATCCCAACCGATATCATCGTCGAAGTCGGGGAAGCAAATTTTTCCCTCCATAAGGTATACTTGATATTGGCTTTGCTAGCTATAACTCATAGTACTTAGTTATATCACGCTTCTAGTACTTATTTTTTGTTTTTCACTTTGTAATTTCCAGTTTATGCTTGTTGAGAAAAGTGGATATATCCGAAGAATGATAATGGAAACCGACGAACCAGATTTAAGTAGAATCAATCTTTCAGATATACCAGGAGGTCCTGAAATATTTGAAAAGGCTGCAAGATTCTGTTACAGTGTCAATTTTGAGATTACGGTTCATAATGCTGCGGCACTTCGTTGTGCAGCTGAGTATCTTGAAATGTCTGAACAATATTATGAAGGTAATTTAATTGGGAGAACGGAGGATTTTCTATCTCACGTGGTATCTATGGGACTTCCAAGTGTTGTTGCAGTGTTGAAATCTTGTGAAAATCTTTTTCCCACGGCTGAACAACTACAAATCGTAAAAAGATGCGTCGATGTCACAGCTTCTAAGGTAATCTTGCGTGTTCCGTGTTCCGGTCGATCAACATACACTTCTATTAGTAGCGTTTTATTGTTTCAAAATAATTTGAGACTTGGGTTAACATGGCCTTGTGATTGCACTTGCAGGTGCACAACGAAGCAAACTTCCCCAGTCGTTCACCTGCAAATTGGTGGACTGAAGAACTTACGATTCTAGACATAAATTCATTTAAGAGAATCATTTGCTCCTTGAAAGCTCGTGGCACAAAAACTCATTTGATATCTAGCGCTTTGATAACGTATGCCGACAAAGCATTGAGAGATCTAGTTCGCGACCACTCTGGTACTGGAATAACCATGTTGTCAGATGCTAGTAACAGTGAAGTCAGAAACCAACAGAAGAATCTCTTGGAATCCATTACATCTCTTTTACCACCGGAGAAATCTGCACTTCCCGTCAATTTCCTATGTTGTCTTTTAAGGTCCGCGATTTATCTGAACGCGACGACAAGCTGCAAGAACGAACTGGAAAAGAGAATTTCTAACAACTTAGAAAATGCTACTGTGGATGATCTATTGATCTTATCATTTACTTATGACGGGGAGAAAATCTTTGATTTGGAAAGTGTAAGAAGGATAATTACAGGATTTGTTGAGATTGAGAAAAGTGTATCGGTTTTTAACGTTACTAACTTGGAGGAGACTTGTTCAGCAGCCATGGAAAGAGTTGCCAAGACGATTGACGCATTTCTTGGTGAGATTGGGATGTATGCGGAACTTAGTATTTCCAAGTTCAACGGGATTGCAAATTTGGTACCGAGGATTGCACGAAAGATCGACGATGATCTTTATCGCGCCGTTGATATTTACTTGAAGGTGAGCTTTTCTAGAATTTTTACTGCAGTAAAGATATAGTACACCAGTAAACCATTTATAGCTCTAATGCAAAGTATTATACACTAACATGGCGGTTTTACGTTTCAGGCTCACCCAAATTTAGATGAGATTGAAAGAGAAAAGGTCTGCAGTGTGATGGACCCGCTGAAGCTATCCCACAATGCCCGGCTCCACGCTTCGCAAAACAAACGATTGCCGGTTCAGATTGTGCTTCACGCATTATACTACGATCAACTCAAACTAAGGAGTGGTGCTGTTGAGGATAGGAGCATAAAGAATGACGCTGTATCAACTAGAATTCAGTTGGAAGCTGATGTATCCCTAATGAAAGAGAATGAAACTCTAAGATCGGAGCTTATGAAAATGAAGATGTACATTTCTGATATTCAAAAGGGTCCCGGGCCTTCTTCAACATCTAAGACTAGCCAAAAGAAACCCAAATTCTTCTCGTCCATGTCGAAAACTTTCGGAAAGTTGAATCCGTTCCGTCATGGATCAAAAGATACGTTGAATATTGATGATGGTTCCGACGAGGCACCCAAGCCTAGGAGAAGAAGGTTCTCGATTTCGTAAGCTCGATCAGAGGGATCGGCTGGAGTTTTATGTTACAGAATGTTTTGAAAAAAATAAAAAAAGACGGTTGAGATTAATTTGTCAAATTATGAAGTTATTACTAGAGTCATATTGTGTGGATTTGAGCGTGATTTTGTACAGTTTCTTGGATTTTTTTTTTTTTTTTGTAACACTTGTTGTTCTTGATTTGTGAAAAAAACATTGTTCTCACTGCCTTTTCTCTATGGTTTGGCCTGTATTCAAACAACCACGCCTATTACAACCACGCCTATTAGCGGATTGTCCAAGTGAATTTAAACTAGAATTACTGTGAGACATGGAAAGCAAAAATGAACAAGTGAATCGCTAAATATTGGCAAACAACTATTCAGTTCTTCCAAAAATTGAAAATCTCAGCCAAAACAAAAATTCCTCACCGATAATAATCATAATAAATATTTCTTTCTAGTCTTTTTCTTTTGTGTTTTAAAGAGTTCAAAATTTTAATATAAATAAGAAAAGGTGACAAGATGGCTCCTACGCAAAGAAAAGAAAAATAAAAATAAATAATAATTGCATGGTCACTCAATCATGTCACTTTGGAAAACTGTTGCAGCAGTAGACATTTTGTCGAGCGATGGTGTTTAAAGCGCCAGTGATAAAGATTCTATCGCTGGCGATTTTAATTATACCACTCGATGGAAAAGCTATCTTCAATGACTTTTTCTTTGTTGCCTATAGATAAGTGATTTTCAGCTTCATTTTTTATATCAGAATATTTACTCAAAATTTTTCTATACTTCCCTCTTTCACAATTTTTAAGACTATCTCAAAAAAATTCAATTGGCACAATTCCAAACCCAAATTGATTCCGCAATCCAGCTGGATTTTTTTGGAGTAGTACTTGAAGTTGTTGTTAACAAAATATGTCATAGTTATAAAGAAATAAGTAAAAAAATAAAGAAGTCTTCAAGTTTTGAATACTAACTCACTCAAAACTGCAGCTAGGGAGCTCAAGGCAAAACAAATTTGAAAGTTACTCAAAATACTAGTCACAAAAACAAAGGAAACTTTATTATGAGCGCATTGATTGGAAGTTATGTGAAACGAAAATGGAAAATAAGATGAAGAAGATTGTCCGAGAACATTACTATTGAAGTTTTATTTTTAATAATTATCGTCTAGTTTATATCTTGTAAAATGGCGCAGTATTATTAATTAATTTTAGGTTTATATCTTGTAAAAAACACACTTGTTAGGCCTATTATGCACGTGCTAGACACTATGATTTTTCACTTTTGCACCCACTATAGGTATGGGAAAATGGCAAACGTATGTGCCAAAGTGTCAAATATACCACTTAGGCACACACGATGGAGTTTCCAGCGAGCGATAGAGACTCCATCGCTCGAGGGTCAGACAGACGCCAGCGATAGTCTTTCCATCGCTCGCTTCTTAGAACACCTCTAAGTTATTTTTTATCCAACAATCAGGAATTCCCCCTCCTATAAAAACTCCACTTCAAATTCATTTCAACTCATGCCAGATATTCTAAATCTCTCTAGAATTTCTCAATCTCACACTTCTTCCATACTTTTCATCACTCTTCCAATTAGTTAAAAGAGCATGGATGAGTTCATAGAAAACCAACATGCTGCCAAAAATCAAACAGTTGCTAATTGAGCCAATGTGCAAAGTCGAATAAGTGGGTGATTACAAAAATTTACTACTGCGGAAGATGAATGTATTTGCAAAAATTATATGTTTTTTTTATTGAGACTCACTTCATTGCAGATGCATTCCAAACCCAAACATTTTTAGGAAAGGATATTTGGAAAATTTTAAGAACAAACAATGAACCTTAACAATCGTGATGTGCATGGGTTGTGTCATCGCTTCAATGTAATCTATAAGAAAATTATTAAGTATGTTGCTTTAGTATTGCAAACGGGTCAAAATATTGGGAATGGTGAAACCATGATGGACATTAAACAAAGGTGTCAATTGAAAAGTCTTTTAATATGGAATTTGTTTTGAGATTTTAAAAGTGTTGCCTAAATATAATCCAATATTTATGTTTTAGTTTCTTAATTGTCAATTTATGTGTAAGTATTAAGTCTTAATATTTGTCTTACTTTATTAGCTAAAATTAAAATGTAACTCTAGTTAAAATTAAAATGTAAGATTGAATTAAGAATATAATATAAGTTTGATTAGTTAAAATATGAGTCGAATTTTGAAAATCATTAAACTTCGAATAAATTATAAATAGTCATGTTACAAGACATAAAACTAGACAATAATAATTTAAAATATAAACTTTAAAAATAAAAATCAGGGGACAATGTTCATCATCTTGTTTATCTTCTTGATTTCACATAACTTTCAATCAATGTGCTCATGAACGAAGTTTCTTTTGTTTATCTTCTTCTCTGTCTTCAGATTTGTTTTGCCTTGAACTCTTCTTTTCCTTTTCTTAGCTGCAAGTTTCAGTTGGTTAATATCCAAATCTTGAAGACTTATTTGCTTTTTACCTATTTTTTGATAACTATCACATATCTTCTTAACAATACCTTCAAGCACTATTCCAGAAAAATCAAGTTGGGTTTGAAATTCTGCCATCTGAGAAATTTTGAAATAATTTAGATCGAGAGAAATGGAGAAAAATTTTGTGTAAAAATTTTGGTGTAGATTTTTAGTTTGAAAACTACCAATTCATAGGCGACAAGGAACTAGCCTTTGGCGCTAAACTTTGCATCGAGTGATATTCTGAAAAATCCCATAGATAAAGTTTCTATCGCTGACGATATTGTTAATATCGTTCACTAGAATAAATGTCGCTTAGATATTTTCCCATAGTGGCACAACTGTTTTCCATGCCACCTGGTATGGTAAACAAAATTATTTGACCTGGTGCATATAGGAATATGCCTTAATGAATTTGAAAATTTGTCTTATAAATAACTCGAGAAGTAAAAGTAAGTTTATATTCTTAATTCAGACTTACATTTAACTAATCAATTAAGAACGAAAAAATTACATAGAAATTAAAAAATATTCTTTAACAACAACTTAAGTTGACAATTAAGAAATTAAAACATAAAAACTGGATTATAGTTGGGCAACACTCTTAAGATCTCATAACAACTTCCATATTAGAAGTCTTTTACGTTGATGTGGAGCCACTCCGCCTGACACCTTTGTTCAAGGTCCATCATAGTAACATCATTCCTTATGTCTCGACCCGCTTGAATTACCAAAGCAACATACGAATTAACTTCCTTATTAAGTACATTGAAACAAGCATGTTGAATGTGGAGGTTCATCGTTTTTTCTTGAAATTTCAGACATATGTTTTCCCAAAATGGCAGGACTCGGAGTACACCAATGATAGTACGTTGATTAAAAAAACATAGAACCTACAAATGCATTCATCTTCGGAAAAAAGTAAACTTTGCACTCCTCTGATTTTGTACATTGGCTTGGTTAACGCTTCTTTGATTTTGGCAGCATTTTGGTTTTCTATGAACTCAACCATGTTCATATTTTGAAAAATTAGAAGAGTTTCTTAAATAAATAATTTTTTTTAGAAGAGATTGAGAAATTCTAGAGAGATTTAGAAATTCTGGTGTGAGTTGAAATGAATTGAAAGTTGGGTATTTATAAAGGGAGGATTTATGACAACGAGCGATATAAAGACTATCATTGCGTTGTACTGGCCTTCATGCCCTTCTTTGAAAATCAAGCGATGGGGACTTTATCGCTCGTTAGTCAGTCTATCACACCTATCTAATGGTATATTTAGAACTTAGGCAGTTATGTTTTCCATACCCGTAATGGGTGCAAAAATGGCACACTTGTTAAAATATGACATAGCTTATTTCACTTTAGCTAATAGCACCTTGAATACCACAAACTCAAACTTATACAAGAGTCATGTTCACAACATCCATGTCTTTGTACTTCCAAGTACTACTTCATATTGAGTTGAAGTCAATTTTATTCAACTTGACCTATTCGAATCATAATTTTTCCTCTCAAGGATGATGATTAGAGATGAGCGGCAGTCTCTATTCACTGAGAATCGAATGTGATCAGTCATAAGATCGACCCATATGGAAGTGACCTGCCAATCCTATAACAAAATCATCATAGGATGTGTGGTCTTCATCCAACTGTACTTTTTTTCTTATGTATTATGATGTTATCCTTCATACATTGGCTTTAGAAGGAGGAGACCGTGGATTAGTGAATTAAGGCACAATTAACTATATTTAAGTTCATGTAGACCTGCAACCGAGTGTTTGGTCCTTCCCACCCCAGCTTAACTTACTTCGAACTTAAGGAGGCTCCCTCCTATATGGAGCAAACAGTTCAATCAAATAAAAAAAAAAAAACTATGTGTTAGCAAACGGAAAGCCTCCACGACTGAATATTCGAAAACCTATAAACTTCCATAAGAAAAAGTGGGTTTAATTTATCTGAGAACTAATAAAGTACATTAGGATGTCTTCCGAAAAAATTCCGGAACAACAACAAAAAAAAAAAACAAATTTATTACATTTACTTGAAAATATTTAGATATAACAAAGTAATTCATGTAGCTCATGCAATCTCTATATGGATAGACCTTTCTTTAGTGTTAGATTTAGAAACATGCTTTAATTCATCATAAGAGCTACCGAATATACATATCATTACATGTATTTCATGATATCACATAGTATATATAATAATATATTGTTAACAAGTTCATGTTATACTCAAGATTGTATCATCCATAAATATGCATCTCAAACTTTAACCTCATCTTGTCTTAACACCTTTAGTTATCCCTGTTTTACTAGCAAGTTTAAGTTAAACTTCAAAAAGCTAATCAAAGTGCAGAATAATTACTAGATTACCTTTACTTTTATAATTAATTAAACAAGTTTCTTTCAACTCTCAAAATTGTAACCTTAGAGAATTTAACCAACAATATAAAAATCTAGATGGTTTAACCAACAATATAGAATCCTGGTAGAACCGATCTTTACCTATTACTGGGACACATGGTAGAACCGATCTTAATTATTATCAAGGAAGTTAATCCGATTTATATTTGTGATGATACATGGAATATTAGTTCTAAATTTCTAAAGAAATCCTAAATTTATTGTGAATGTAAATTCACGAAAAGAGAAATTAAACAAACCTGATATTTCCTCGGATTTTGAAGATCATACACACTATGATTTCTTACATAACTTAATAATAAAAAGGATGTTATTAGCTTCATTCTATGGAATATCATTCTGCAGGTATTTTGGTAAACCACTCCTCCAATCACTAATAATAATATTTGCCTTTAAATATTGATCTGCTGGATTTTGGATCGAGTGGCCTCGTAGGATTTCAATATACTTGAGACTTCATATATATAAGAAACCAAAAATCTTTGTAAGATCCTAAAAAATGGGATGTTTTAGAAAAATTTCGGGGTTATTTTGATAGTATGTATACGGTTGATCTTCAGATTTAGAAAAATGATCAATAAAATCCGTTGCTTCGGGACAATGGAATGGTTGGCCAAAAACATATTCCACAATTTTTCTCGTAGCAAAATAATTTGTAAAAATGGTAATGATTTAAATATTTAACTCTAGTATGCAACATATAAATGAATATACATGAAACCAAGAGAATTTTCTTACTAGTAAGGATGCTATTATATATGGTTTTCCCACCATTCCAGTTAATTTAACACAGTCAACTTTAAATTCGGATTGCAGAGACTTTAGAGAGTCTTTAAGTTGTTTTCCATATACTAGAGCAATATTTTCAGGGAGAAGACACCCATGGTACAAAAGTAAACTCCTCAACTTTGTTAGTAAAAAAAGTAATGCTACTTCCTCCTTTAGTAACATATCCCAGTTATTTTAGGAGATTCCGATGACAGTGTTGTTGATCTCTAAGTAGTTCTTCCATTGGATGATTAATTTTATCCCCCTTCTTCGGATCCCAAAACCTAATTGCCACATCAGGAAATGTACAAGTCGCTCGAAAGATTTTCCAATCACTCCCCCACCCCACGATGCTTTTACAAAAATCAATTTCTACATTTAGCAGCTCCATTTATGAGAATTGGGAGTGAAAACTCATCACCTCTATCTTTTGAATTTGGAATTTTCGATGTGTTTGCTTCTACTATTAGTTCCCATGTAGTTGAGATTTTGGTACTTTATGAAGTGGTTCACCATGATGCTTCAAGTTTTATATGTTTATGATTCGAACATTAAGTTACCCTTTGTATTTTTCGCAGTTAGATTCGATGTGTTTAAGGCGTGATCGATGTTTTATTTATTTTTATATAATTATTTACAAACGAATTCTATCTTTTTCAATATAAGTTTTCTTTAGTTTTATGGTATGAAGTTTCATTTTTCCGATGTAATCATGCAAAAATCTAAAACTGCATCTGTAATATCTTAATATAATTGTTTTGCTTGTTAATATTAAATTAATTATAAAACTATGTCTCATGTGTTTGAAAGAAAAAATAACTAAAACCTAAAAAACCAACTAATTTGAAGTAAAAATAATAATATTATTATTAATATGTGTTATAAACTTTTATTTATGTAAATAATATGTAGGGTAAATCTTGTTTATTACCGGGATGCCCTTGTGTCTAGCCTATATAAATAGAGGTTGTATTCTCCGTTTTTCGTTTCACACATTAATAAGAATTCTCTTCTCTCTCTATCTTTCTATTTTTCACACTAGGTAATCAGCAACGAAACTTTACTAGCTAATCGGTAATTTTTTTTAGAACCCTAGTTTTTTTCTTTTTTCTTTTTTAAAAAAAAAAAAAAAAAAGATCTTACGTTTATAGGTATTGATTGATCGGTAATCGTATAAAAAATAACATATGTTTATGCATATTGTCTACTCCAATAGATAATATTTGTATATCATCTTTTGTTTCTGTTTCTTTAAATTTATTTTCCACGGACACCATAAGAGAATATGGGTGACAGGAACGTGATCTTTTCTCACTGTTTGTCATGCGTTCTGAAATCTATTAGTTATATGTCTGTGTTGTCAACGTATAAAGTACAACAAGTTTTTATTATTTTATTTTAAATTAGTTTTCTTTTGTGTTCAGAATTCTATTGGGATTCGTGAAGATATATTACAAATCATGCAATTATATTTTTGAGCAAAGGGCATAGAAATTGCCCATTTCTTGGAAAGGTCCGGGCAGGGACAAAATTTCTAAAAAGGTTACAACAATATGCATTTCTAACTCGGTGTACCCGGTGAGTCAAGCAAGGCCGGTTTATTCCTAACCCACCCTTCCTAGTTGGGTTAGTTCATTAACCCAAGTTAGGTTAGGTTAGGTTATACGGGTGTGGTTAACATTTTGTGCAAACCCGGATTGAAACGGGTGTTTAGATGGGTTAGGTTAATTTATATATCCCCTCTCTTCTCCAACTTGCGACTTCATTTTATGTTTCACCATTTTCAATTCTGGTTCACCTTCTCCATATGCCAGTTTGTAGAGTCATTGACCGACGGGTATGAATTCATCAAATCCAGATGGTATTGGTATGTAGATCTATTGATTATTTCAATTACATCGGATAGAAAAGTGATTGCAATATTATTTTTAATCCCTTTTGAAACCCTATCCTGTCACTGTTTAATTCCCTAATCCCCTAGCTTCTTTCAGTTCATATCCTCATAATAGCAGAAGGTTAAGGAATTGAATGGAATCATATCGTATTTGTATTTAGTTGGTTATCTAATTGGGGTTGAAATAAATGGGTATTAACTTTGATTTAGAAGTGAGTCTTGATTTTAAGGATAACACATATAATATAACTTGGGTAGCCGGGTGGAAGAAATTAAAATTTAAGTAGTTACTACAAAGAGTGAACTAGAAATTCAAATAAAACTCGAATTTGGTCAGTTAAACTTTCAGTGAGTCTTGATACTTAGTAATCTGAAATAGCTAGTCATGGGGATAAGAACTTCCGGATTGATTTAGAGGCAATATTACAGCCACCTCTTTCTATATTTGTTTGTGGTGTCCCCTCTCTTTTGAGGCTTGTAATCAGTCTTGATACTTGGTTTGTACCATCTAACACAATTTCTCTATGTGGCGTAAGGTGTCTGTTTAAAGGTTTCTGGTTTTCTTCCCTGTGGTGTTTTCGTTTGTGGTTTTCCATTAAGTCCATGTTATTTCCTTTTAGTATGCAATAGAGATTTATTCGAATGTACCACAAAAATATGAATTACATTGCGTATGTTTGATTTGTTTGTATCAACGGTTAGGTGGTGACGACAATGATGTAGTTAATGTAATATTGTTGTCTGGTGGGAGAATAAGCGATCGGTCAGGCAATGAACCTAGGTACAACAGCGGTTTGAATATGTTTCAAAAGGTGTCAAAATCCATGTTTGTTGATGACTTTACCCAGAAGTTGTATCATTTGTTCCGGCTTAACCCTGCCAAGGCTTACAAAATCTACTCCAAGGTCTTCATAAGTGTAGGTGCTTTTTGTTTTGTTGACATTTAAAACTCCTCAACCGTCGCGGATCTTGTGAACAAAGAACTCCATGATCTTACCAGAAACTTTTCCTTCTTCACTGAAGAGGTAATTAGTGAAGACAATCTTAGTGCATCCGACTTCCATGCCGGGACAATTGTGAGCCGATATTATTTTAGGGGTTATAACACTCCCCTTCCCCCTGGTACCCGGTGCAATGTGGTCCCAGTAATTGCAGATCATTTCAACTGGTATATTTATAGATTTTGTTAGCCTTCTTTACCCCAGACCACCTGTGTTCCTTATGGTTACTGAACATATATAATTTGTTGCAGCAATGGAGGTGGCCCAAGTTCCGGTGGTGATGTATTAATGTCAAAAGGTGTTGGTGGGGGATTCTGTGATAAACAATCTCGGTATGTTTAGTTTAATCTGGCAACTGTAAGAAATGTGATGAAATTCAAACCAGTTTATAAATATTTAAAGTTGGCACCAATTGATTTTTGTAGATTTGCTTATTTGTTTTTTTCTTCTTATGTTTACAATATTTTCTTAAGGTTAGGGTCATTTTATACAGTGGGCATCTTAAATGGTTATGAAGGTTTATTTTTAATTGGGTACAAACAAGTCCTGAATAGAGGACTGACTGAATAAAAGTTGTAAATGAGATAATTCAAAATCTACAATGACAGTTGTACAGGGTGTGAGATACATATAGGTAATGTAAAATTGTTAAATAATAATGTAAAGGTCTCTGTTCTGTTGATGCCATCATGTCCTCGACCATTTTATATGTACAGAACCCTGTTAATAATAAAAATTTATATAAAGGTGTATGTTTTGTTTATTTGAAACGTTAACATTCTGATATTTTTTCCTATGACCATTTAAACCTTACGACTGTTAATCGTAGTGTATGAAAAGGTATTTTCATAGCTTGGAAATTTGTGTGTTAATCTGTCAACTCTCTGAAAATGGTATTTGTACATTTAATTTGTGTAATGGTTATAGTTTTGATCATTTGAGACTTTACTCGAACGCTATCTGAATAAATCATTCTGAGCGTTGATAAGATTTCCTTTATCAAGTTTATAACAAAAAAAAATCTATTAAACTAGAATATATATGGATTCACTTACCAAAGGTTGAATTCCATTAGATGAATATTTTTTTAAAACTAATATATTATGACTCATGTATTTCTCTGAAGAGTAGACGACCCTTCTTCAGCTAAATCTTTATTGTCCATAAAATGAGTAAACAATTCATATTCTCGTACCCACTTAATGTATACGACAGGCAACAATGAATTGTTTATAGAGTATTATGTGTTTCCTAGTACGTCCTCTTGCCGTCACCTGTTCTCTGTTGTGTTGTGAACATTGTGTGTATGGTCCTAACGCGTATGGTTTATTCAGGTTGTCCAATCCAGCCCCAGCAGAACCCAGACATGCTCCAGTTGTGTCGGCTGAAATACTCCAGGAAGGAAATGGTCCACTGCCTCCATGTGAACAGACTGACACCATGGTCCCACAAAGTGGGGGTTGCATTCAATCAACCGAGAAAACCGTCAGGTAACAACCCTTCTCCATATGTGGTTACTTTTTGTGAAAGGCAGTGTTGGGAGTACTGGTTAGTAATTCTTCAACAAAATTTTAGGTCGCTTACAACCCTTGTAAGTGAAGTGGCGAGCAGTGCATTGGATTTTGGATCAGTGGATGGTTTAGGATAACTTCCAGACTGGTGTAGGTAAACAAGCCATATTTAATAGTACCAGTGTAGATGATTCAGAATCCATGTTTTTTGTACGGTCATTATGAGGGTATCTGACTATTAGTACTGTCTTTAGGATTGCGGCAGACATTTTGATTCGGCCACTTGAAGATGTTCCCGATCATGGACACGAACATCATGTGGTTGGTGATATGTTTAGCAACGAAATCCTGGAGCCAACTGTTGATTGTGGTGTAGGTGCGAAAGATAGTAGGTCATTGGTTATGTCTTTCACTTCCTTTTGTTGTCCCTCTTTAGGGTCATACGTATAGAATGATATGACCTATTGATAATGTTTTGTTTGGGAAGTGAATCATAAACAGATGATGACGCTGGCGATCATCATTTGGATGATACTCACGCTTTAGCATCACATAACCATAGTGTCACAACCGTCAGGGATAAGGACGGTGTCATTTTTCGATCACAACTGTCTATCGGTCCTAGCACCATCACGAATGGTTGTTCCCATAAAGGGAAGCTTGGTGTTGTACGTGTTGGTAATCACCCAACGATTGATCAAAGTTCGGAGGCATATGATGAAGATTATTCTCACAGTCTAGATAGTTTAGAGAGCATGGATCCAGTTGGTTATGTTGAACATATGTTCACTGGTCTCCCCATAAGATTTAGTAACCTCAAATCGGGTATGATGTTTCCCAACAAGGATGTGCTCACTTATGCCATTCAAGAAATACACATTAGGTGTTTGAGGGAATACAAGGCATACACTTATAGGCCTGAAAGATTGCTATTGAAGTGCAAAAATGAGGAGATGGGTTGCCAATGGAAATTATATAAGGGAAGTCGATGTAGATCATTCATATGGGGTTCATCGATGGCACAACCGGAATGGTCACACAATGGCCACTGTACATTTGTTAGCCCTTCAACTTCGCTCATTTGTGTTGCAAAGAATCGAGTTATCAATTAATGGTGTGATTGAGATATTTCGGAAATTTTACGACATCACTATTTCAACTAGTAAGGCCAAGCGGGCCAAAAGAAAAGCAATAGAGTCTGTCTATGGATATCACACAGAATCTTTTAGTGTTTTACCCAAGTTGGCGGCCGAGATGGGAAGAGCTGGAGATGGCTGCCAAACCGACATTGTTGTACTCCCACCAAATAGAAAGTTTGCATCATTCTTCTGGGCATTTGGTCCTGCCGTAAAAGCTTTTAGGGATAATATTCGGCCGGTGATCATCATCGATGGTACTCACTTACGGGGTCCTTATAAGGGAACCTTTTTAGTTGCGTGCTCCCAGGATGGGGACAACGGTGTTGTCCAACTCACTTATGCGATTGTAAAAAATGAGAGTCATGGTAATTGATGTTATTTTCTTAATCAACTACAAAAGCATGTTCTATATGAGTATAAACGCCTACGGGAGTTGGTGGTAGTGACCGACAAGGGTACCGGTTTGGGTTTAGCCATGGGTGATGAAATGTCGACCGTCACCCATGTAATAGAGAACTTTTACATCAAGTTTAGAGATGATTCCGTTAGGGATTCCATATGGATTGCTGCCACCACTGCGCTTCAGACGACGTTTGACTACCACATGGTTCTGATAGCAGAAGCTGTTACCGGGGGTGCAAACTGGTTACGTGAAACCCCCACGGAAAAATGGACTCAAGTTGATTGTCCGGTGTCCAGGTGGGGTATATTCACTTCTAATCCTTGCGAGAGTACAAATTCTGCACTTAGGTTAGCCAGGAGTCTACCGGTTGCTGCACTTTTTCAGGAGTCACGTGAGATGGATGCTATTAAGCGTGCAAATAGAAACGAGATGAGCAAAACATGTAATAGATCTATAACTCGAGAACCCGGTAAGAAACTTGTAGAAATTGTTCACAAGTCTAGGGGGTGTATTCCTGTTGCGTATGGGAATAACAAGTTTGGGGTGAACCACCTTGGTGCGCTTTTCAGTGTTGATTTGAATACAAAATCATGCTCCTACAAGCAGTACTAAATGGCCGGTATACCATGTATTCATGCCACTTCAGCGATTACTATGAAGGGGATGGTCCTTGATGACTATGTTTACGAGTTTTATTCGATGGAAAACTACTGGCGTACTTACGCACAAACCTTTTCTCCCCTGAAAGGGCACCGCGAGTGGCCTGCTAACCCCACCTGTGAGTACTTGTTCCGCCCAATTGGAAGAATCCGGGTGGCATGCCTAAGAAAAATAGAAAAGAGTCGCAATCGGTACTTGTTAGACGTTTCGTACAGTGCAATAACTGCCGGTGTTATGGTCATAATAAGTCCGGATGAACTAATCCGCCATTCCCTCGGCCAATTCACAACTAGTCCGTCCGAAGTGGATACTGCGGTTCTGATCGATTTGTATGGTGCACATAACCAATTTTTTTTGGTAGTAAATGTTCAGTGGATTATGCTGTTATATCACTTTTTTTGGCCTGATATAGAAATTATAAAGAATGTTCCACTTATTTAAGTAGGCTAACCTGGAGGATTATGCAGTGTTATAACTTGTTTTTGATATTGTGTACTTCATGCAATGAACGATGCAGTTTTTTAATGCGTATGGTTTTACTGTATCCGTGTATGACTAATTCATATCGTATGTTTATGTATTTTTTTGTTGTTGAAGTTGTTGTGCAACATTTTGTTTTTGTGTATTTCTTGTAGAATGTTTCTCCAACGTTGTGGTTTGGACTCCTTATTTTTAATCATTATTGGTTATTTGTCAGTCCAGTGATGCCGCATCTCCCTAGGTGGTTGGGTCTAAGCGCAAGGGAAGATGGTATTCACCCTGTTGCTGCCGTTCAAGGGGTTATCATGCTATGCAGGAATGACTTCGTCCAGTATGTTAAAGATGGGCGGTGTAAGTGTTATTTAGGCTTACAATTGGTAACGCCTCACACTATGTTGCACGGGTGTAAGGATGGCCAATTCCATGAAACCATGGTCGAGTTGAGTGTACTATAATACGTTTCAATTGTTTGGGTGTACACCCTAATTTTTAATCTGTAATTCTACATTTGATTGGCATTATTCGGTTCTTCACTGGTACCTAGTGGAATCCAACTTTAATAACCAGAGATATGCAAATTGTGTTTGGCACCGTTGTATGAAATAAATCAATAACAGTGGTAATAGGATAGTTGTAACCTCCATTACCACATTAGACCCGCCGGTCCCAATATTTTAATCGGGTACGACAATTGCATATTCGTGTAATATAATTGGATACCTTAGAACTAATGTCTGGAAAAAAAAATTGGGTAACTCTGTATAGAGGTCGTATATATTTAATTGGGCACCTCTAAATTATGGGCCAACACTGTGCCATTTCTTTTATACGATACCGACCAATATATAGGTGTAGGGTCTAATAATTCTTAAAAACTTGCCGTCAATTTATAACATAAAGCAGTCCAAAAAAATTAAAAAAGGATTGTAAATTAGAGAGTTTATTGCAATTAAACCATTACGTGTCAAACCAAAAAGAAACGAGAACTTAGTCCTCTAAGAGCGTAAAAATCATTGTTACATCAATGCAAATAGTTAAAACAGATGTTCCGAATGCATATGCTCAGTATGCATATCTCCAGTAAGTTATCTATTTTTAGGAACCTTGACCGTGCACTTCTGGAATCAATGATGGGAACCCATATCCCGAGCATTTTTTGGCTATTGTATGAAAATATGAGGATCATCCCTGGCAAGTTTTTCCTTTTCCATGAATGAATGAGATCTGAAACCTCGCATCACTACTTCTTGATCCCAAAAGGGTGTTTCCACCACATACAACGTTGGTTACATGTCCCGGAGTCATACTTTTATGATCCTCCAAGCATATGTCCCATCCGTATGTATCTGAGATCTTAAGGTGCCTTGAATAATGGCCATACAATGCATCGGATTAGGATTTCATATGGCCATTCCAAGGTCTTTTAGGATTTCATGTAGCCATTCGAAGAACCTGTTTTTTTTAAAGGATAAACTCTGTTGTTAGACGATTAGAAATTTAGTATTATATTTGAACTTGGAATCAAGAAAAACAAAAATTTTGTACCTTAATACTTGGTCCTCTAGCGTAATTAATTATCGACCGCGAAAAATGGGAAACCCAACTTGCATCAGTGATTAATCGTCTATCCTTTTTGTGCCGTGATGACAACATTGTTCTTTGGATACTTACTCTATAATGATTTACTTGGTTCCTTCCTAATTGGTCCAACAGCTAGTAATGTCGTTGAAAAAATAAAGTTATGTACATCAAACTACTGGGTTTGGTACAACCTAAAATTAGCGATCCCTCTGTTTGAGTTGTGGGTTATCGTAACTAACTGGGATTTGTGGATTCTATAAAAGGAAGTGTTGGAACTATAGAAGACTTTGATATATAGAGTAGTGAAATATTGTATGTATAGAAGTGGAATTCTTGTATATAAATTTGACAGTTCTATATAGAAGTGAAATAAGGATATATATCTAAGTGAGGTATTGTGTTTTTGGTTCTATGAAAGTTAATAAGGAGGGAGTTAAGGAGTGAGAATTGTTCTGCGTATGGTAGTTCTTTTTATAGGGGAAAGAATAACCAAATGTTCTGTAGCAATAGATGACCATTAACAGTTGCCGAGTTGGCTGCGTTTTGAGTGTGTGAGGGGTTTGTAGGTTGGTATGCGGTGTCCCATTCCTTGATATGACTACCTAAGGGAAGTTAAAATTTGGCACATGGTTAGCCCTGCATGTGTACTTTAGTAGCTGGTACGAAACCGGGTGCAAAAACAAGGGTTGTTTAGTAATTCAATAGGTTAGGGGGTGTCGGTGATAGGTCTTTTCCCCTCATCCTAGGGGTTTTTTAAATAGTAAAGGGTGTATATGAACAATGATGATATTTTTTTTAAATACTTTATTCCGAATTTATACTTTGATACCTATAAATGGCTGGGTTACCCGAACGTATTTCGCACTTCAAATTTACTTCTTTCCTAAAGCCCCTCAGATCCCAAACTATAATGTCTGAATTTGATACCGCCGAAGATCTTGTGATAATGAAAAAATGGGTGGAATAATTTAACGATGAATCCTATAGACGAGGAAATGTAAGTGAATATTTTTTTTGGTTTCACGTATTCCAAGTTACAAGGAGGCGTATAGAACTGAAAGGGGAAGAAATTTAAAGCACATAAAGGATAGGTGCAGATTAATCAAATCTGAACTCTTTAGTCTTCGTTTCCAACAAAAACAAGCATTCTACAATGACCCTAATCCTAAGGACATGACCCAATCGACCTTGGTACAAATTTTCCCCATTTATTTTTAGTGATTTAGACTTGATCAAAAGGGATTAATTGTTTATATTTAAATGTTGCAGGAGTTACTGGCAAAAGAGCGATATCGCAGAGATAATGGGGTGGATTTTGGTCACGATGAAGTATTTGAATTTATGAAAAGATCTTATCGGGTCGACCTTTTAACAGAACTCAAAAGTAATCTTGATGGAGTTGATGATGAATGGGAAGGTACCTATTAGGTTTTACCTAGGATTTTGTGGGTAAATCTTACGTAAAACCCTCACGAGACAAAACTCGTCCGTTTGTAACACCTTACGGTTTAAAGGCTAGTTGCACGTGCTAAGTGTAACCGTGATTCCTACGAAAGTGAGTTAGGTTTTGTATTATGATTCCTAATGTAGTGGGATTTTCTAATAAAATTCGTCATTATTAAAGGTGTTCATCACCTCTTTGCAAGAAGGATCAAAACACAATACGTATGACCACAATTAAGATCATAAACATCTGTTAACCAAACTTAACACACAATAAAACTTAACAACCGAATTGAAATTACCAACTTCATCTTCATTTAACTGTGTCAGTAGGAGGTTTTATGGTTCAAGACGATATAACCACCTCGGATTGTACTCGTTGAAGGCGTCCTTCATAAGGACGTAGCATTCATAAAATCTAAACGGGCGTCTATTTTTTTCAAGGAAATATGCTTTGGTCATTGTTTCCTGCATTAAGTTAACAAATAATCAAACGATATACTATGTTTGTTACTAAACCAGTTTTTTATAACTATAATTACTTACAATATCCATATCCGCCGTCATGAGTGGTGGTGGAACGTATATAATTAGTCGGCCTTGGTGGCTAACATGCAATGTTACGTCTCTTTTTATACTCCCAACCCTGATTCTAATGGCCTGCTTCGACCTACGGTTTGGATTCGAAAATCTTTCTACAAAATTGGTATGGACCTGATATGCCATATGTTTTGTGATAGGTGTAGAATACACCGTATTTATTATCTAGTATTTATGCTTTCTTTGCGAGTTTTCTTGTAAATTATGTATCTTATGTTTTGTTTTTGAGTATTTAGGTACTTTGGAGTCATTCGGATCAAAAGAAGAGGAAACATGGCAAAAGCGTTGGAGGCGGATTGTGTCTAATTATTTGCTTTTATTTCTTCATCTCTGTCTGAAAAGTATGTCGGCTTTAGTGATGCAAATTCTGTCTGAAAAGCACGACAACTTTTGTGATGACTCTCATTGAAGAGTATAGGTGAATTTGAGGAATAAGGGACGGTTGCTGTTAGTGGAGGAACTCGGAAGAAGGAGAAAGCGTTTAATTGGAGCATAAAGGGGCAAAGCTGTCATTTCACGGAGAACACTATCCGGAGCCTAGCCAAGGTTAAGGGGTAATCAGTTTTGTTCTTAAAATGAATTGCTAAAAGCACCAAGGAAGAAACTCAGGGCACCCATCTGGGTGGTTCTATAGTGGGGTGTAATAATCCATCCAATCATTCCCAAACCAATAACCCTAGATTTGAGAGATGTTTTCTCTCAATAATTGCATCTGAAATTGAGAAAGAAAGAAAAGGAAAAATGGATGTTGTGAGAACCAGATCGAGAAAATGGTAAGAAGCACCAGAGATGGGTTTGAAATAATGAACACCTGGTGGAGTTTCAAGGCTAGTTTGAACCAGGAAGATAATGATGATGTGGTTGATATATATGGATGTCTGTTGTTTTGAAATGATGGGTTGAATGGGTTTGTCTGGTCGATGAATGTTTTGGGTCTCAAGGTGATTACACAGCATGGGTGTGTCTCCAAGTCGAAGTTACAGGTAGAAAGAGAGCTTGTATGGTATCAGAAGTCTGCCTTTGAGTTATCAGCAAACTGAGTGTGGGTGCAACTCAATTGTGGCTTGAGGTTATGAATGATACTGGTGCAGCTGTAGTGACCAGAGATTGCAGAAGGGTAATTGGTTGTATTGGTGCTGCAGAGAAGTGATTGAGGCAGGAATGGGAGTGAGTTGTGGTTGTAGGTGATGTTTACTGAGAAGGAGGTACAGCTAGGGTCTGGTGTTACTGTTGAAGTGACAAGGAGTATGGCTCCAGGTTGGCTTTGATATTGCAGCAAGGCAATGGATGACCTGAGATGATGTTGAGTTGGTACCAATGGTGGATTATTTATGCAAGTTGAAGCTGGATCTGGAACTGCAATAGTATTACAGGCCATGATGTCATGTTGGAGAAAGTTGGAGGCATGTAGCATAGTGGTGATGTTTTTGGTCATTTAAGTAAGCACAATTGCAGGAGAAGGTGAGATTGCAGTGAGATCTTGAGTATGATGCTTGAGTGCAATGAAGGTCGGAGTTTATTGCAGGGGAACTAGGAGGTGCTGCTATTGATGGGGTTTAGCTGTGCAGCTGGAGTTACAGGTGGTGTTGCTCCTGCTAGCATGGGAGATGCAGAACTGAGGCAGTTGGTAAGGAAATGAGTTGGAACACCAGCTGAGTTGCAGGGAGGTTTATGAACTGGTGTGAATTGGCTTGGATGAGAAAGAAGTGAAGCTGGGAGCAAAATAGAAATGGTTGGCAGCTGCAGGTAGATGAGCATTAGCTGGGTTTGTGCATGCTGGTGGAATGCAGAGAAGTTCAAAACTGCAGGGAATGAATTTTGAAGCTGCAAAAACAGTGCGAAAACGGGGTGAAAATGGCACGCCGGTAAGCATAGTTCCGGTAGTCGGATTTCAGAGGTTAAAGTGTCGATCGCAATATTTCAGTGAATCGTGAGGCAGGTATGAGTCGAACGAAAGAGTTGGCGGCCGGACGTATGAGCTACGCGTCGCGCTTTTGGGTACGTTTTCGCAAGAAACAAGGAATTAGCTAAAATGGTTTTTGTAAATGTGTGGATTGCAGAGAAGCAAAATTGAGCTAATGGAAGTGCAGAATTAATTGGTGATAGTTTCAGATGGCAAAAGTGATCGGAGAAAGTTTTCCGGCGACCGGATTCCGGTGATGACGTCAGCACTCCGGCGACCAGCTTTGGACCCAAAATTTCCAAAGACATATTTCTCACACCCGGGCTTGGTGGACTAGTAGATGGACGTGGACTTGAAGATTTTGAAGACTTTGACCTATTTTTGGAAAGCAAAGGGCTATAAAAAGAGAGTTTCTACAACAAAGAAAAGGGGTTTTTATTCTTGGAGCTTTTGCAGAGAACTACTTCTAGGGTTTGCTTTCTTTTATGTTTCATAGTCTTCCTTTGAATATTTTGATGATGAACTCCATGAATATGAGTAGCTAAATACATTAATTGGTTATGGGATAAAAGTTGATTTCTTCAAGCATGTTATTTGATTCTATGAATTAGTTTTGTCTCAAGTTTATCGTTTATGATTCATTGTTTTTATTATCATATGATTTGAATGCTAGTTTGGTTGAGTCCGGAATCAATTGGATTTGTTTTCATCTCTAAAGCTATATTAGGGTTTTCAATACGTAAAAGTTGTTTGTCCCTGATTTTTAGTAGCATCTTGTGGTTAATACTTGTAGTGATACATCTTTTTAATCGCATATGAATCATAACCTTTGTTAAAACGAATTAGTGCTTTTACACGTTTGTTTGCATCGATTAGTCTTATTTCATAGAACTCATTGCTCTTAGGGAGTTAAATCTAATTGGGATTTTACACTTTAGGTTGCTTTTTAAGAAGATTTCACGATAGCATCTTTCAATGTTGTTTGTGATAAAATCAGGAAATAAACGGGATACTCTTGCGATCAAGATATCCTAGGGATTTTGATAATTGAGAGATTAAATACCAATTCTAATCATAGATGAAAAATACATGTTTATGAATGATACTATCCCTTAACCAATATCTTCTCCTTATTGATTATTCCAACTATTTACTTTGCTTTATTTTGTAATATTACTTTGATAAAAACAAAAACACAACTTGGGTTATTTGGTTACATAAGAATCTGAAAATTGCATAACAACAATCGCCTCTCTGTGGATACGAACTCTTTCTTATCGAATACTATATTCATATTAGTAAAGTGAGGAAGTGAATTATATTTGTGTCGTCTGACAAACGATCATTTTGCGTGGGTCTTTCAACCCCTTCCACAACCGGTGCTTTGACAACACTAATCCATGCAACAAAAATTGCAACATCTTCCTCAACGGTGAATTCAACCTCCATTTGGAATATTTCTTGGAAAAAAATATAAGCAAAAAGTAAATAAGATGTGCCAGAATGTTTATTCCTCTTTGGACTTGCATACTATTTATACGAATAATAAAAATATGCGTAGTCCCTACGGTTCACTAATCACGAGCGTGGAATCTGAGTGAGTTTTAGTGTTTTATTGGAGTTGCTAGATGTATGCCCACTTGATGAGTGTCATCGACCCGTGTGTCGCTATAGGAATTCTTTAACCATATGAAATTAAATTATTATAGCCCCCTCAAAAATATATTGGGTAGGTTGATATAAAATGGATTACTTTTAAATAATGTCCAATAATATATATTGGGTATACTGCAAAGGTTTTTGGTTTAAATAGATTGGGTAAGTTACGCTAGACAACTAATTATAATATTTGGTATTCTTGTATTAAGGTTGCATAAATTATATATGAGATGTTGAATTTCGGTGTAATATATCTTAACTAAATACGGCAATGAGAAATAGTAATCACGGACATATATTTCCACCTTAATGATATGTTGTTTTTGAGCATTTGTCAGAATTGGCATTTGTCGACACTATCATCACCATATTCAATTATAGGATGTTTGGATCCTACACAAGTGGACTACCATTCCCCAACTTCATGTCACTTATCTGTAGAGCCAGCATTGTACTTTGAAAAGGAATAAATGACTATTCGGTGGAGTAACTACTCACAAATGTCGGTGCTGAGAACTACTTTGTTATTATTGTGAATCAATAATGTAGGAGCTAGATTACAAGTCTTGGAACCATTCAATTGGTTATGTCTATACTCGATCTCACCATATCCAATTATAGGTTTAGTTTTGAACCTACACAAGTGGACTACCATTCCCCAACTTCATGTTACTTATCTATAGAGCCAGCATTGTAATCTAAAAAGGTATGAATGAGTAGCCGGTGGCTCACAGATGTCGGGGATGATAACTACTTCGATTTTATTGACAAACACATAATGTAGGAGCTAGATTACACGTAATGTAGGAGCTAGATTACAAGTCTTAGAACCATTCAATTGGTTATGTCGACACTCGATCTCACCAGATTCAATTATACGTTTTGTTTGGATCCTACACAAGTGGACTACCATTCCCCAACTTCATGTCACTTATCTGTAGAGCCAGCATTGTACTCTAAAAAGGTATGAATGACTAGTTGGTGGATTAACTACTCACAGATGTCGGGGATGATAACTACTTCAATTTTATTGTGAATCACTTATTGTGATCGACAAACACAACTACTATCCCCTAATATGGAACGTATAAAGGTGGGTGGGTTGTGTGGCTTCACTTTATATGACCACTCAGTGGAAGATAAAATTGGGGACATGTTTAGGTATCCGTCTAAACATGCATAGCTGGTGACAAACCGTAGAGTGCAGTATTAATTAAAGTTAGGGTTATGCACTAGTAATATAGGAGCTAGATTACAAGTCTTGGCACCATTCAATTGGTTATGTCGACACTCGATCTCATCACCAGATTAAATTTTAGGTTATGTTTGGATCCTACACAAGTGGACTACGAATCCCCAACTTTATGTCACTTATCTGTAGAGCCAGCATTGTACTCTAAAAAGGTATGAATGACTAGTCGCTGGAGTTAGTGCTCACAGATGTCGGGCCTGATAACTACTTCGCTATTATTGAGAATCATTGATTGTGATCGTCAATGACCACGACTGCGTTTCAGAAGCGCTTATAATTAGAATATGCGGGCCCTAGTTTTTAAAATGCTCTTCATCGACCAGTGGCTTGAAAACATGCTAGAGGACCAAACTAAACCTATAATTCGGAAAAAAGTAAAAATACATGTCATTGCCGTGTGACACTTAATTACACTGAATCCGCGTAACAAGCCTTTCAACCACTAGGCAAGCCGACTAAACTAGTTTAGTCTCAGAAGGGTTCATTGATAGGTACGCCGGCTGACAACCATTTATTATATTGTTACGGTCGCCCATAATTTCCTTTTCTAATTGGCTTGCTAAATAAACGATGTACAATAATATAAATTGGGCATACTATAAATTTGTATGTTTTAAACATGTTGGGTACGTTACGCTAAAAATCTAATTATAAAATTTAGTATGATTGTTTTAAGGTTTCATAAATTACATTGGAGATGTATATTTCCGGTGAAATTTATCTTAAATCAGTAATTTATGTCGACACTCTCATCACCAGCAGTGTCATTCATCCTCACTTGATTGAATACTGAATTAGGTTTGGATCCTACACAAGTGGACTACCATTGCCTAACTTTATGTCAGTTATCTTTAGAGCCCGTATTATACTCTAAAAAGGTATGAATGACCAATCGGTGCAGTCACAACTCACAGATGTCCGTCCTGATTACTCTTTTGCTATTGTGGTGACTCACTCATTCTAAATAACAAAGACCACGACCGCTTTAAATAAGAAGATGTGGGCCCTAGTTTTGAAGACGGTTCAATATATCTCCACACATACCAGTGCTTGGTATCCTTGAAAATTGTATTATCTATATCCAAAATAAAACACAGGATTTAAACATTACATCATAAATACATAATACAACACCAGAATTTATTGAGAAACATACAATAGACTTAGTCGGCCCATTCCACCAATGAACACCCGAGATATTTCCAAAAATGTATACCATAAGTGTTCTTATCTCTAGAACGGTGCAGTTTCATAAGAAAGTTACATTCGAGGACTGGGCATGACGCCCCCTTTTCATGTTCAACCTTAATTATTCCTTTGTCTTTGAAGTTTTTGTAGAGTTCGTTTAACTTTTTTTCCTCTTTGGACTTGATTGCATCTTCCAACCACTGAGCTTCCTCACGACAATTATCGAATTGGCAACGCAGGTACCTACTTTTTCCCGGTTCCGCTTCGAGTAAAAATTTGATGCCCGTACAACCTTTCTGCAGGCACTTGGAATACATCCAAGGGCATTGCATGGCTGAATGGTCATCAAGAAAACACAGTGGACAAATTTGGTTTGCTTCTACACACATAATTTGTTTTCCCTTGCGATTAGAATTCATTTTTGGACGTGGGGAATATGAAGGATGGTTTTATGTTTGATTGGTTGTTTCTTTGAATGGTTCATGGACATTATTTATAGGAAAAGATTATTATTTTTATAAATAAAATCCCCCGTACAGAATCTTGTCGTTACAGTGTGTTGATTAGGATAAAGATATTTAAATCCCAAGTGGGTGCGGGATTAAATAGTGTGTAGATGATCTGGTGGTAACTACCTAATTTGTCTAAGTGTTTGCAACTATAGAGTTACCCACAACACCAAATTGGGGGGAAACCAAATTGCCACCTTTTCATGGGAATCATGCTACTAGTGCGTCAAAGTACAACACTTGTACAGTCATAATCTTGAATTTTGGGTAACTTGATAGGTACAACCACATCAGACCACGGGCCATCCAACTATTTAAGGTGTTTGCCACACGGTGCATTGGGACGTGTTTCCCATTAAAAGTATAAAGCTATGTTCCACAGGATTTGCAAAGCCACATTACCGCCGGATAAGCTATTGTTTAAAAACAGTGAGTACCGGGTAAGTCCCATGTAATCCACTCAGAATTCTAGTAAGAAATTTACATCTGTATATCGAGTGAGCCATGCATTGTGTTCAACTGTCGCCAGACTCGCAATACAAGTCGCCGGTTAGTTGGTAAAATTATATATGTTCCTTTTTTGCTAAATTACGTACAACTTTAATTCAACAAACATATTTAGCTTGTTTATTTGTTCTACATGGACATTTGAATCTCAAATGGGGGGTGTTGATCCTTGGGAATGTTTTGACGAAGATGAGTTGGCTGCTGTTTTGGATAGATACTGCATACCTGAGGAAAGCGATGGCTGTAATCCGGCACTTCAAAATCAAGAAACGTCTACGACAAATAATCATGTGCCTGGTGACCCATTAAATGACCTTGAGTGGCGCGGTAAATCGGTTATCATCGAACTCACCCCGTGCCCCGTGGTAAAACCTAATATGAGGTTATTGTCGAACTCCGTCGGGGGGTCAACAAGCCGACCAAAAATTCCCGGTACTGCGGGAGAACAAAGACATTTAGAGGATGTAAGATGCAGGCGGGCATCTAGGGGAGAGCCTGATGTAACAACACAAGTTATAAGACAATTAGTTATGGATGAAACAGAAGGCGTTAACGATGTCCATTTCCAAACCAATCCTTGGTTTGTTGCACAATATTACTATTCTGAGGGAAGAACCAGTTTGGGATCAATTATTAAAAGAATTTCGGAAATACCCACGATTGGACAAAGGTTCAATCAGTTAGTTATTATGGTTGAGAAGTTAAAACCAAATGGTCTAGGTGACTTTAGTTTGACGGTGAAGGTGATCGGTGTTACTTCGTTAGTTTATTTTTTAAATTTTTACGTATGTATTTAGCCTTCCATTACGATAACAACCCAGTTAATATAACACCCAAGTACATTCACTAAATGTGAACCTGTTCTGTGTTTCAGGACCCGGGTGGAAGAATGGGAGCAAACGTCCATTGGAAAGTTATGGAGAATCCGGAATATGGAAAGCATATTAAAGTTGGGCGGTGTTTGTTTTGAGGAAAGTGGTTATATTTTCGCCTACCAAGAAAAACCATTACATAAATATAACCCTTCCAAACGTCGAGAAGGTATGAATGAAAACTTTAATTAAATCGTAATCGTTTCTCAGTAGGGGAACTACCGTAACCTACTAATTCTAATGTGTTTTAGGTACTACATGTCATCCCGCTGGAGTGTGGTGCGGTTGTCGGAGGCACAGGAGGATGGGATTTGTCCTAGGTTACTTGTAGAAGTTTGTTATTTGTTTGATATATGGTTAATTCAGCGATCAGTGCAGTTTAAATTTTGGATTCCTAGTTCATAAGTTAACTCATATTCTCGTTGTAATAAACGTATTGGTAAACTTTATGTCACTTTTTTTAAGACCCAGTTTTGAACTCGACCAAATTTGGAACAATCAGAAGGTGTAGTCACTTGTGACAAATAACCGGGCTGGTTACTATTTTCGTATTCTGGTGATTTACTCATACTGATTCACTATGAGGACGACTGCTTTTCAGAAGCGAATTTAATTAAAAGATGTGAGCCCTGGTTTTTCCGTAGGCCCGAAAAAATATATTGGGTAAATTATTTCACGATGCCCCATAATATTATATGGGTAAATGAGGGATAATGTCTATTTTTTTTTTGATGTTTTTGGATAATGATTTTGAAAATAAGTTTGGTATATAACTGTAACGACCCAGTTATATTCATTGGGTTAATGTGTATGCAACCTCTCTCATAATGTTAATATGGTACGGTGTTGGTCATACAACGATGAACTTGGCGGTAAAAGTGGTGGTTGGTTTATTTTTTATACCGTCAATACCTATACAGAAGAGACCGCTTTCCATCAACACCCACTAGTTGATGTTTTATTTCGATGGCTAACTATCAAGCAACAACACTGTCACTGGTTGAGCATGTATCATTGTAATATTCTTTGATAGTGTGTACAGTACGTTAGGAACTCTTTTAAACTATAAATTGGGGCACCCATCTCAAAGTATTTAATAATCTTCCTATAACCAAAACCTATCACTCTCCGGTCCCACCTTTACTAAACTTCAGTTGTGTATATCCAATACTTCCATAGTTCATTAAAATCCACAACTTCGAAATATCATTTCCCGTAACTAAAATTATGGAAGCCCAGAACAATGCTGTTGTGGAGGTACCTGCAGGTTATAACCAATATCCCAAAAATAATACTGGGCTATTAATCTTGGTCACGTACATAATCGACGAAAACACATCCGGTCTCCTCCAACTGTCGAATGCATACCGGGTGGATCAGGGATGGATAATATGCGACGAACTGGTGGATGCCAAGGAATAGCTTTTGAAGATGTACCATCGTTTTGCTACTTTGGGCATCCAATTCCTATACCCATTAGTCGAGTATAACACTACCTCGTACGAAGGCTTACAAGGTATGATTATAAAAATTCGCACTTTAAGTGAAGAAATGCGTCGGCGCGTGGAGAAGGAACTAGCAGAGAGGGCAACCCGGGCGGCTATTCAGAGAGAGATACAACAAAGGAGACATAGAGGAAGGGTGTATGCACGTAACCCCATCCGTACACCGGAAAAGGGTAACTCTAGTCGACAGTAAAAATATGGTACCTCTAGTCGACAATAAAAAACCAAAATATCCATTATTGTAATTCACTTTCATTTTTAATTAGGTTGTTATGTCTTTGGTTGTTCTGGATGTCAAAAAGGTATGTTTGTTGAAATTAATTTTCTGTGTTTGGACATGTGTTATTTTTTATTCAGCAATAACTCACACCATCGATTACACACACCCACTGCGTTAGTGTGAAGCGTCCAAATTCAAATGCAGCGCAACATGGTGTCCGAAATGGGAACACTTTCATATGGTTGTAGGAATAAAAATACATATTTAACCAGCGGAAAAGGTCGTATTAAATTAGTTGGGTTGGTTAAGCGATTGGTAACCCTCAAATTGTGAGGTCTAACAAATACCTCCCTAACATATTTCACTAGGAGTTAAATATGTGGCCCTTACGTGTCCAAACTAGGAACACGTGGTCTATCGTTCTGAACCCAAACCTTCATAACTTTCCTCTTTCATCGTCACTCATGTTCACTCTAACTCTAACCCAAGTTCAGAGCAAAATCAATTTCTGAGCAAACTTCCAATAACACAAGGTTGAAAGGTGAGTACCAGTTCTTGCACCAATCGTCAATCATTATTATTTTGAGCTCTATTGTTTTCTCGAACAACAAAATTAAAAATTTAATTAGCCGGAAGTAGGGAAATTAGGGTTTATCCAATTGAAACCAAAACCCTAAAAACATTTCAAGTAATTCATATTTACTGTTTAAATAGGGTTTATTTAAAAATGGGGTTCTCATTATTTGTTCTGCAAATAAGTTTAATTAGGAGTCCTTTTGTTTCTCTTCCAACCGTCGGTTGAGTCTGCATTTTTTTCTCTCCACCCTCTTTTCCTAAGTTTTTCCTGTTCGATCTTCTGCGCCCTTGTTCAGGGAATTATTAATTTGATTTAGTTTAATCATCTCCCGGATCCCTGCTTGTAAAAGCACAACTCAATATCATCAGGGTGGTGTTTGATGTTGAAATAATATACCGATTCACTATTTTAATAAATTAGAATCGGATGTGCATGATCTTTAACTAATGCGGTTTGTAAAACATGAGATTACGTAAAGCACATAAATTGTAGGATTTCCGTAAATGGTTGGTAATTTATTTATGGGTATGCATTGATTATATAATGTCTGTTTAGGTTTGATTATTTAAATTTCAAGCAATTTACGATGGAATAGAATAAATTGGTTGGTTCAGTTATGTGAAAATTTTGGATACGGTTACAAAATCCATTACTCCGGTTAAACATTTAAGTTCTCTTGATTAATTTATGCCGTAGAATTAAATGGTATTACGGTTCTGGTTTGGCGTTTGTTTTTAAATTATCGGTTTTGTTTGATTTGCTGATTTTGTACGTAAATATATTAAAACCTCATATAATAACATGGGTGATTGAATTTGTTCTTCCATAGCCGGCAGGAACTGGGCTACGAACCGAGTAAAGAAACCTCGAATATGAGAACTTGCTAAGACGCTTAGAGGTAACGTTGATGTATAATTGTAGCAGTATTTTAAAGATTGATTATTACACACTATTATTTGTATGACCTATATTTCTATCCATTACCCAGCATGAGTAATTGTTTAGCTGTGACGGTGTGCTTGGATGTTTTCGAATGAGCAATTTCTCCTTTTATAATCTGGGTTAGTTTGGTGGGGATATCGTTGTCAAAAGACTGTGGGGAGACCGCTTCAAGTTTGATTGCTTGTACATTAGAAAGAAGCCATTTGCATGATCAAAAATCGCATATAACGGCCAAAATTCTACAAGGACAGGTGTGGGAGGAATTATTATAATTTAGATTGTGAAATATATACTTGTCAGTACAGTTATATGATGTTGCTATAAATGGTGTGCAGGTAAGGGAACATGTCCAGAGATATGACCACACACACAAACTTAAAATTTGGAGGGATAAGTTATCACCGACACAGCTTCAAAAGGTGGAGGGTGGGTGGGTTTGGTCAACTAGCAAAGATGTGTGTGTTTCAAGATGATAGGAGTTTGATAACAGCTTTTCTTGACAGATGGCGCCCTGAGACCAACACTTTCCACCTACCAACATTCAAGGCAACAATAACACTACAGGACGTGGTGTATATTCTTAGACTAAATGTGATTGGGGTCCCAGTTTTTGGTACCTTTGATATTCCGGTGAAAATGGCGGTATTAATGTATCTAGGAAAAGAAATTGACAAATTGTATGTAAAGGGTCAGTGCGTTAAATTCAAATGGTTGTTCTTAAATTTCTGCGATGTTTTGCCAGAAAATGCATCAGAGGAATTGGTGGACCAGTATACCAGAGCATACATTTGTTACCTTATGGGTTGTACCATTTTTACAGAGGCGGGTTCAAGCAGTATTAGTGTGCGATATTTATGTATGATTGCCACACCATCTATATCCAGCCAGTTTTCTTGGGGGAATGCATCATTAGCCCACTTCTACAGAGGAATGACTAATAATGTGACCTCGAATGGGAAAAACTTGTTCGGTTCTGCAACACTACTCATGGTGAGCTAATTTTAGTTTCACCACATTTTATTTCTAGTTTCAGTGTGTCGATGATGTTGAAAGCTAACGGTACAGCCTTTTCATGTGCAGTGCTGGATTTTTGAGAGGTTCCCAGGTTTCAGGCCGGATAAAGAAAGGGAGTACTCATTCCCACTTAACTGTTGGTGGTCGGAACGTGGCAGGCGAGACAGCATGCACCACAATTACGAGAGGATTAGAGATGATTTGAACAGTTATGATGGAGAAGACGTAAGTTCTAAAACCAATCTTCAGAGTGTGGTGTATGGGTCCCTTTTTTGTATACTTAATGTCTTGATTAAAACTCCTATTGAATACAACAAGTTATCAGTTTTATAATAGTTATCGGCCTTAGAACATTTTTGGATTGATAGATATGCATGCACATATTTCGAACAACAGAGATGTACGTATGCTATATTATAATATTAACCAGCCTTAAAACATAATGTCTTTATCAGTTCGTTTGGATGCCGCACGAAAACTCTGAATTTAATGAATATACGCACACATTCCAACTTGTTGCGAAACTTTGTGGAAAGGCAAAGACTTGGCTGATTAATTACAATGAGTGCGAGTTGCATCGACTAGAGAGATGCATGCGTCAGTTTGGTATAAACCAAACTATACCAGAAGCACCTATTGTTTATACAAGGCTAGGAGGTGCTCCATCTAAAAAAGACTTCAGCAGATTGCTAGAGGTTTATGTCAAGCACTGGAAAATGTTTTGCAAAGATCTAGTATTCATGATAGAAGATGAGTCTATGAACCCTAGAAGTGTGAGTGTCGTGTGCCCAGAATATGATGAATGGTATTCTGCTATTATCGTTCCACGTATCGGACCTGTCGACGATCTTATACCATACAAATCCTATGCACGCGTGGTGAGTTGTCTGCATATCGTAAAACACCCACGCATATTTTAAAATCTCTGTTCTTATAAAAATTATTTCTAACCACCGAAATAAATGGATATGTTCTTCAACAGTGGGGACTGGAAACCACACTTGTGCACAAGGTTCGGTCTAGGGTTAGCAGGGAATATGATGGTGATATTGTGGACATTATGGAGGAAATCGTGGAACTGCCAAAAGATTTGAACTCTTACATGAACACAATCAAAAGGCCTAACGGAAAGAAAGGGACGGTGAGGGGACAACAATACGAGAGGGGTGGAGCATCTAGTAGTAAAACCGGGGCACGTGCTCCATTACGCAATTCTCCAAGGTTGCATTCACGTAACAAAGGAAGGTCAGGAAGGAGAACAGATCCAATAGAGGAAGATGGGAGTTGTCATACAAATGTTTGGGTGGATGAAAACAACGCAGATAGAGGTATACTACCCAGCATACAACACTAATAAGTAATAGTAAATTCATTGGTTGCGACAATAACATGCAATGACTAAAATTCCCGTGGAAATAGACAATTCATACTATGAATAATGTGTACAAAGTTTGGTTATTTCAGGTAATGATAGGACTGCATCTATGCACGACGTTGGTCAAGGAAACCCTAACGCTGCAGAAATATTTACACATGAGGAGATTCCTGAGATAACTGGGCAATGGGATGCAGAAATGGTTGATATAAACAACACCAATACTGGTATACTAAAACAATCCAAATGTAAAACTTATACAAATTTAATTAGTTGGTTTGGCGGTAAGTTACATTCATATAGACTGTGGCACCTCATTTAAGGCTCCCCAATATGTGTCATATAACACGTTTGTCATCTTGTAGATGACAAAGATGCGGAGTCTCCTGACCCTAATATGGGTCGACCAGAAGATACAACTGAGAGGAGGGACATGAATGTTGAAAAAAAGGGCCACCTACTGATGGTAAGGGTAGCCACCAAACCAGAAACGTTACAACCATTAAATTTTAATTAATAGAATGTGTTCATTTGATCTTCATTCACATGGATCTTTAATGAAATAAGTGTCGAACTTGAAATACCACCACAGTCACCCCGGACAAATGCAATCTCTCCCTGCACTACCATGTCCAGTACGCACACGTCTGAAGACATATCAACCATACACACAGATCCCAGAATTGAGGATCGAGGGTGTATGCAGGAAAAAACATCCATCAAAATTGCCGCAACGGGCGACCAAGGAGATCAACTCGCTGATGATAACGAAAACAGTTCTGGGAAAAACTTGTTTGATAACATGCAGATGTTTATGACTCTAGCACTTAGACCGAAGGCCAATGAAAAGAGGGTCCAATGTATATAAAAACTTTATTCTTTTAAGGTGTACTAATGATTTGCTTGTGTTGTGGCATTTAAGGGGCGGATCAAGGTAACATAACGACCACACTAGAGACTGCAGGCTGTGTACCCCCCCGGGGGGCAGTGGAGATACACGTACAAAACTTGTAAATATTTTTTGTTTTATAATAATTAAAGGTTCATTTGTAATGTTTGTAAGACTTAAGTTGGTGTTGGACATAAATCATTTAGGAGTTTTTATAAAAACTTGATTCTTTTAAGGTGTACTAATGATTTACTTATGTTGTGGAATTTAAGGGGCGGATCAAGGTAACATAACGGTTCATTTGTAATGTTTGTAAGACTTAAGTTGGTGTTGGACAAAAATCATTTAGGTGTTTTTATATAAACTTGTGTACTAATGATTTACGAGGGCAGTGGAGATACATGTACAAAACTTGTAAATATTTTTTTTTTTACAATAATTAAAGGTTCATTTGTAATGTTTGTAAGACTTAAGTTGGTGTTGGACATAAATCATTTAGGTGTTTTTATAAAAACTTGATTCTTTTAAGGTGTACTAAAGATTTACTTGTGTTGTGGCATTTAAGGGGCGGATCAAGGTAACATAAAGACCACACCAGAGACTGCAGGATGTGTACCCCCGGGGGCAGTGGAGATACAGGTACAAAACTTGTAAATATTATTTGTTTTACAATAATTAAAGGTTCATTTGTAATGTTTGTAAGACTTAAGTTGTTGTTGGACATAAATCATTTAGGACCAATGGCACCAAAAAAGGATACTTTGGTCCGTCCCTCGAGGAAAAAGAATCTACCGGTGAAGTCTGGACTGGCGACTCGTTTAAACCTCCGTTCAGATACAACAATCCTTAATCGAAGATCTGGGAGGCGTCAAAGTGTGTATTCAATTGTGGCCTTAATTTTCTTGGTAAATTGCTTAACCCGTTTTCTGATAAGGACAAATGCACATGTGACAAATACAAGCTTGTGGAGCGCAATTTGAAAGAAGAAATTAATAAAGTACGAGCCTCGTATTCTACAAATGAGGAAAAGATGAAAAAGGAAAAGAACATAAAGCGAAGAATCGGGGTAAGGGGGAACACATACTCTACAGTTTACGTTTAAACCTAAAGTAATTACAATACAATTACAAATGGTTTACATAGTTGCCGTTAGTCTCACCCTTTCTAATAGGCTTAGATGTTGAACAAGTGGCCGCTCCATAGGTGGAAGGATTAAGGGAAAATAAATCACTTGCACTTACAACAGGTGCCCGTGACATTTTGTGGGCCACCAAAACTTGCTTTTAAAAACTTTATGTATACGTTGTTCCTTAAGTTGTGCTGATACAATATTAGGAGTTTTGGGGTTCTACTAAATTATGGTACATTTGGTGTCTTATAGGTACATCTCTATAAACTATATACAAGTGATGGCCGTCATTTAGTAGCACTTCAATTCTTGTTCTTCCTTGATTCTATTATATTTGTTTTATTGATAGGATATTTTTGAATGAATCATTTGTTAGGTAAAGCCAAAAAGGGAAAGAGTAGGGATGTCGTTGCAAACCCAATTCAAGAACCTCGACTAGGACAAATATATCACAAAAGGCTCCGGGATCATCACCACTTTAACCAATCGATACTGAGGGTAAGTTCATTCGATGTATATTGCTGCGTTTCCCATTTAAGTTTACTCTTTAAGTTTTAGGTGGCAGCACACACGAGTTGGGAGTCTGAAACAGGGGCATTAACACATGCAGTATATGTAACAACCTATTTGGTACTCAGGGGAGAGTTTATTAGGGTTGAATAACGTACCGAATATGGGAGACGACATCTTAGACGGCGGAAATATTAATAGCCGGCCATACATTTCATTTCATTCACTTTTGTTATTTGAATAACATTTCAATTGTTTGGGTGCAGTGTGAATGCAACTTGACACCGATTTTTTTTGGGGCTAATGGGAGGCACTTCAGATGTACATAGATGCGTTGATTTTTTTGGAAAAACCAATTTCCTAGGAATATCGGGATGCTGATTAAAGTATACGAAGATCGATTTTTTGGACATACCTAAATGTTATCTTATCTAATGGAAATCGTATATATACTAACGTCTACAGATATAGGAAAAGGGGATTACAATATCGGTTTAGAACGTTAGTCGGCAGAAAGAGTTACTAAACATTTTTTTCTTTTCTAATGGTAATTGATAAAATACCATTAGCGCACTACAAAACAATGTCTGCTTCGTCAGATGAGTGTAAATGCTAAATGTTTATCGGTAATGCTGTATAACGATGTTTCACGAATGTTGTAGCCTGTCTATTTTGTACAACAAACTTGAATTTTTTTTCCAACTTGGTTCAATTTCAAAGCGTGTAAAGTTTTTAAATTCCCAATGTGTTTTCGTTTCAAAACCAAAAACTGTAATCTATACTATGAAAAAACAATATTGTGAATTTTTCAGGTGTATTTTCAGTAGTGGTCTTTTAAATTTTAGAGGAAAATTGTAGAGTAATTGTTGTAACAGGTTTTGCACACAAGTAACGATAGAGCACCAGTGGGAAGAGAGTTTTAGTCGAAACTCCTCTAGTGTAGAATGTTACGGACCATTTACAGCCATAAAGAGTTCACTTTGCCCCTACTGATCTTTCATTTAAACAACTTCACAAATATACTAGAAGCACAAAACTATTCGGTTAAAACTTAAAATAGTGTACCCAAAATATTTTTTGTTATATACTATGACTGGTACCTAGTTTAGTTTAAACTACCACCAACTGAGTTACCCATCATAATTTAGAGTACCTTCACAAATAACGTCCCATTTAAATTTATACGCCAGTGTTATCGAGTTACCCAATTTATTTTATATGACCGTATGAAACCCCTTGCTTTGCTTATTAACGTGAATAACAAACGAAAAATAATGGAACCGCAGATGTTAACTTCCCTTCCTCTGAATGAAGATAAGGGAAAAATACGGATGTAACAAAAAAGCCAGCAATAATTAAATATGAAGGTGGCTTTCCATTGATGTGTGCCTGAATGAGTCATTTGTGAGGTGAAAGTTCTACGTTGAATACAAGGCTCTTTCGGTTCGTTCGAAGTTTAACTGAAAAAGAACAACCAAAGCATAAACGGAGGTGCAAGTACGCTTTCTAAAATTTAATGAAAAAGAACAACCAAAGCATAAAATCATACAAAATAAACCATCAAGTGAAACAAACCACGGGTTGGCATCAAAAACTACATAACATAACAATAGCTATCTCACTAAACAGGGGACATGGATCAAACACATTTTAACACCATATGAGGCAAATAACCCATATTGTACAAATGAATATCACAACAATGAGAAAGGATTACTTGTCCCATCATTTGCAATATCAACTTTAGCGAAACTTAAAATAATATATGATGGCTTCAGGACTGTATTCAAAATCAATAGGCTCAATTATTATGATAAATACACACCGTTATGATTGGAATTCATCCCCATAGCCATGAGCGCAGATCAGAAATTTCAATGCTCTTCCATTTCACTCCAAGACTTGGAAATCCTACATGAAGAATAATGTTCAAGTCGCAATAAGGAAATGTTAACTCGGACCACATCACAGAAACTACAGCTCACATAAAATTCATTTTTCCATTTAACCCTAACATGACAGTATATTATCCACTTTTCTCATAATCTTGAATAAAATGTGTAATCACGGGTGTTGACATGACATTGCCAATATTCTACAAATCCTCGTGTTTAAGTGACAGGAATGCATCGGCAATGGGCTAATTGGAATAATTCATGGCCATATCCTCTTCTGGCTAATGAACATCTTACCAAACACTTGTTGTGCATATCTGAAACTAAAATTATAGTTATACAAATGAATAATTCGCTGCACTACCTTGTGGAGATTGACATCGTAAACCCGAAAAGAACAAAGATTCAATAAATACAAAACTTCATCTGTACAGGGGACTTGTTTTCTATAGGAGGAACCCACCAACCGGCTATTACTTCAATAAATCATCCAGAGTACATGGCATTAATATTTTACCAATGACTATAACAAAACCACCTAACAAGAATCGGTCTTCACAACATAGTTTTTCTTAGTCATGTTGTTGCAGGAAATCCTACACTACACCCTTAGTAAGAATTCACAAAGATTAAGACATAATTTGAAGATAAAGAACAATATTTTTATTAATTTGATCCAGAAAGAATTACAGGAAATATAAGAAATCAAGAATACAACCACCTTTTCTAAGTTTTTCTCTCTCCTCAAGATTTTCTCATTACTCAAAAATTATCTCTCCTCTCAAATCTATTGGTCCTCTATATATATGGTAGTTACATAGTGGATGACAGATAAGCTGTCCTTTAATTTCGGATCTGGCCCGCGAGATATTCGCAACAGCTATAATATCAACTCTCGCAGGTACTTTAATCCTTGCAGAATCATCACGCTTTTCTCGTGTTTTGGCTATCATTATTCATTACATCACTTATTAGATCATCCTTCAACACTTTCAGTATGTTGTTGGAGAATCTCACAGAATAACTCGCAGGAATGTCGTTAATTCTCGCAAGAACAATATAGTGGCGATATGTTGGTCCTACATCTTGCCTCTTCTCATGTATTTTCTACGAAGAAGGAAAGGCCATGAGAATAAAAATGCCTCAACTGTTCATATTTCCATTTTATTTTCGCTCTGGCACGTTTCTGCATCCTTCGCTAGATTTATCACACGTATTTTTTATTCCATTCAATTTTTGACACGTCTTTTTCAACCGTTGCGTTTCAGCCATTCACGTCTTCTCTTCACATTAAATACATCTATCTTCTCGAGATTCTTCTTCTTCTATAAATACTTCCTTCATTCTTTTCTTTCCTTCTTTTTACCTTCTTCTTTCTTCATTCTGCAAATTTACTGTTCTTCCATAAATTCCGGATCTGCTACTGCAGTGTTTCTTCCTCTTTTGATCTTCGATTCTTTTTCAACTCTTTTTCCATTCCCATACTAAAAAAATGGCCCTTGTTAGTCGTATAAATCAAGCTAATTTTGAAATTCATCAACATAAACTTCGAGGTCTAGGTTTTAAATTATCTACCATCCCCAATCAATCTCCTAGATCTGAACTTTCTATCAATTTATTTTCTGATCATCCTTCTTCCAGCGAGAAAATTATGGTCTCGCTAGGTCAGTTATAAGCTGGTCTTCCAATTCCCCTTTTCAATCCTGAACTTCCCTTATTTTATGAAATTCTCTCGCATAAGAAATTTTCGCGAGAAATATATCAGTTGAGTGGAGATTGTATCCATCTGTTACTTGAGTATGCTACTCGCGGCGTCGGTAAAAAATCTTTATATCCTGAGACCGCGAAGAATCCCAAATTTAAAGACATTCCAATCATTCCTGAAAACTATACTGTGCATAACTTTTTCACAAATTATGAAGTGATCCCCATGAAGAAGGATAGAACTTGTTGGGGTGTCTAGAAAAGAAAGATTGCATTGCTGACGACAAGGTTCTCATGTTGGACATTGACTGGCATCCAGGCAACAATTCATCCCCTCGCTATTCTAAAGATGATAAATGGTGCAAATTCCCCTTGATGTTAGATGGTTCTTACATCTCTAGTACTCATAATTTACCTGCGAATCTCGCAGAGTATCAACCATGGATATTTAATTGGTCTGAAAAAGATTCTGAGTTGTGTTCCCAAATTATTATTATTGTTTTCATATCCTGATATTTATTCTCGCTGATCATTCCAATTTTTCCAGATTAAAATAATGAAACTTAGCTACCAGAACACTGGGAATCCCAACATTTAATTGTCTCTTAAGTCCTTCAAGGATGAAGTAAGAAATACTATTTACTCATTCTGAACAATATATTATTGCCTCTATTTCTTACCTTCATCTGTGTTTTTTGAAGGTTATTGAAGAAATTGAACCCATAAAGCATGCGAAGACTAAAGGGAAAGACAAAAGCAAAGATGGTCCTCGCAAAGAAAAATCTGCTATTCCTCGCGGAGAAAAATCTATTGTTCCTCCTAAGGGTAAACCCACTGTTCCTCACAAGGAAAAGTCTATTGATCCTCCTTCAAGAAAAAGAAGAATTCAAATTCCTACACCTTCTTATTCTCAATCTAATGAGAGTTCCGGCGAGAATACTGATGATAATGACAATGATGATGATGCTGGTACTTTCATCGTGGGGGAAAATTTTCAACCTGAGTCTTCTATGACTCAATTATCTCATATATTTGGTAACCCTCGCGGCATTCCTCATGACTTTGGAGATGAAGATGTTAATGAAACGTGCTTAGCTCTTGCAAATATTTGCGATGCTACCATGTTAGTTGACAATGACTCTCTTGAAGGAATTTCCAGATCAATGTCTCCCAGTCTTCTGAATTCTCTCAGTATTTTGGTATATTTTTATTCCTTCACTTCTTTCTTTTATTCCGAAATTTTGATTAAATTTGTTTTGACAAACCTAACCATTTCTTCGTAGACTGGTAGAGCTTCTTTTGCCGTTGCCTCAGACTTGGAGAGGAGGTGTGCATCTTTTCGCGAGAAGAATGTTGTTCTTCGTAAGAAGAATATGGATTTGGAATCTGAGTCCGCTAGTCTTCGCATGCAATTGGAATCTGGGTCAACTGACTTTTAAGAAAAAAAATCAAGCAATTGGAAACTGATCTAACCTTCTCGCGAGAAAAGGTTGCAAGCCTCCAAGCTGCGAATGATCATCTTTATGGTAAGAAATCTTTCCCTTTATTTTTACCCTTGTATTCATTTGCATTTTGTTCTTATTATTCTTCCTCGCTGATGTTTATGGCCTTTCTGACGAAGCTGTATTCCTTCGTTCTTTTCCAAACCCAATAGATGATGATACACTTCTCAATCGCCTTAATGAATCCTTAGTTAGTTATTCAAATGAACAGATTAACTCTCTTTCTATAGATGATCTTAGATCCAAATTTCATCTTTTAGAAATTGATCATAAATCTAGCTTGAAAGCGGCCAATCCATCCAAGCGTCAATATCTTAATTCTAAAGAAGAAATCAAGATTCTAAGAGCCCAAAAAAGTGATCTTATAGATGAAAGGGATCGCATATCTAGATAGGGAGCACAAACCTTAGCGGATTTTCATAAAACCCTTCTTGAAGTCCAAATTCACAGAGATAAACTTATCCGCGAGAGAGATGATCTTGTTAAAAGAGAAAACCAAATCCGTTCCCGTCTTCTTATTAATGATGATGATGAATTTGCTTGGGCTGTGAAAGTTCTTGATAATGCCAGGAATAATCTAGGTGTAGATGTTAGTCTTCATGTTGAACAAGCAGCTTTGATTAAAGATATGATCACTGAAAGAGAAGGTTGTTTATTATTCCTTCTTAATATCTTCTTGTCTCTTATATATTTCTGTCAAATCTCTGATATGTTATTATATACCCAAAGAATCTGAGAAGAGATATTTTTCAAGAGTTGACGAACTTGATGCTGAAAAAGAAAAGCTCGCGAAAGATCTTGCTTCTCGCAATGAAAAATTTTCAAGGTTGAAAGAGCAACTAAAAATTTCTACTGCGAATTTTAACAATGCTCTTGTTGCCGTTCGTAATGATTCCATCAAGAAGATCTGCGATGCTCATAATATTTCTTATTCTTTGTATCCTTTCCTCACGGAAGAAATCCCAGCGAACACTCCCAACCTAATTATCTATGATAGTGAAGCTGAAGAATTTAGTGAAGATGATAATGAAGAACAAGAAAAATCTGGTGAAGACGACGATGAATCGAAGTAGTCTTGTTTTTCTCTTTTTGGTCTTTTTTATAAAATTTGTAAACTTATCTCTTTTTACTTGCGGATTTTTCCATTTTTAAGTACTCCTTGGTGTATAAATTTCCCTTGCTTCTATCTGTGTACATTAAAAAACAATTTCTTTTTGCAATATGGTTAATATAATCATCAATCTTTAACTATCTACATAGATTTATCATATAATGATGAATAACAATGTTATTATTTTATGCATTCCCATACTTGCCTCTATTATTCATCTGCAATATGATGAATTTAGTAGAATAACATCCAGAATTATTGCCAGAATCTCGCGGCTATTCTGTGTTTTCTGATAATCTTTAGTGTGGTCATATCTCGCCACGTTTGATATTTGCGAAAAAATCGCAGGACGTCCTTACATTTACATGTAACTACCCATTGATCTTGCCTTAACTTGATTCTTTCAATATTCTGTGATAATATGACAAGTCTAAGTTCCCTTGCGAGAACAAAGTCTCATGACATTGCCATCTTGTGATGAAATATCATGACGTCTTTACACTTTCATGTAAAAACTCATTGATCTCATCGTAAATTTTTCTCATGGCTTGTTGCCTCTGTAGAATATTTGTCACGCGAAAATATGACAAGCCTAAATGTTCTTGCGAATCATAAAGCCCCAAGACATTGCCGTCTTAAGACACTTATCAGCTCCCTAATGGAGGGTGCCGCCCTTATCTTCCCCATGGTTGCCCCTTAAAGGAGACGTACTTCTGCCATACAAGGCTAGCTCCTCCCATCCAGTCCTAGAAACAACCAGTTGTTTTCGTAGCCTCTTATCCTTTATGCCTATATGGCTTATAGTTACGAGACTGCACCCTAAGTGGGGTTTTCTTCAGTCCGAGTGCATCATAGCCAATACTTGCCAAGAATGACCATGGTAGTTTCATACGCCCTGGGCACCCTTGGCTCAAACGTGTACCTCGGCGCCTTGGTCATACTCTGCACTCCTTAGGAGATACTCTCGGTCGTCCAACCAGGGTATAACCTTATATAGTTGGAAATCCAAGTTACCTCTCCTGGATAGGTTTTTTATAACCCAAATCTCCATGACTCAGGTTCCAGAAGCTGTATAACCTTTCACTGAATCATGCAAAGAGATACCCCTAATATGACGTACTTTAGGTCTTACATTTTCCTCTTGTGAAATTGTATTCGCAAACTAGGGTGTACGCCTTAAAGGTTTGTTCCATTCTTGTGTCTCTTTTGCGAATATCACAATGTCTTATGCTTTTGCATTTAAATTCTTATATGATCTTTCAATGTCATCTTTTTCTTTCAATAAAAAGTACATATCTTGAAAATGAATAAAATTTTCTTCAACAAACTAAAATTATCAAACTGAGATTTTTACCTTTTCTACTTACTACTTCCTACTTCATTTGCGAGGCGCTCGCCAGTCAGTTCATTTCTGCATACACAAATCTTACACCATTTCATCTTCTCGCCTTTCTATCGCATCCACCATTAAACTTTCACTTCTTTGATGTTGTTTAACATTATTTCTCCTGTTTCTGTTTCTCGAAATTCTTTGCTCGCAGGATTCAACGTCCATTTCATAACATTTCTTCCCTTCAGTCCAATCTCCTTGTATCACTCCAACACCATGGGGATGGGGAAATTTAATGCACTGGTGAAAGGTCGATGCCACACCTAGTATCCCATGTAACCAAGGTTGTCCAATCAAAACATTGTAAGGAGATTCTATATCAACCACGCATAACTGAATTTTAGAAGATATCCCTTTTAATGGAATTTTCATGTTAATCTCCCTTTTGGGTTTGTTTGTTGTTCCATTAAAACCATAAATTTTATATGTTGACGGGATCAAATCTTCATCTATTCCTCCCATTGTACGATAAGTGTTGTAAAACAAAATATCCACTGAGCTTCCAGTGTCAATCAAAATTCTATCAATAGCCCATGAATCATTTGCTTCATCATCTTTATCTTCTTCTTTGTACCTTGGATTTATTTCTAATCTCACTACAAATGGATTATCATGCGTTTTTCCTGGCTCAGGTACTTCTTGTGCAGTGAAAGAAATAATCTGCTTTTGTCACTCCTCTAATGGCGAGACTCTCGCAATGTTCATTATCTCTCTTCCATCCATGTCTCTCGCAAAGACTCTACTTAGAACATTGTCATGGAAATCCTCTATTGTTTTATAAGAATGTATAATGGAATTACAGAATAGATTATTTGCTTTAGCCCCCACTTCGATGACAAATGTTTCTGTTCCCTTTGCGATATTTAATCTGCGAGTTTCTGGTGCTGGTGGTAATTGCTGAGGTTGTGGATGTCCTATCAGAAAATGATTCAACTTTCCATGCTCAATCATCCTCAAAATTATTCTTTTTATATTTCTGCAATCATTTATTGAATGGCCATGGAAATGATGATAAGGGAAAAATTATTGATTTCGGTTATTTGGATGTGGCTCTTTTCCCATTTTCCAGGGTGATGGTATATTTTCCATTAAAATAATAGTCTCCCAAATTTTATCAATACTAGCATTTAGAGGTGTCATTTTAATTTCTTCCCATATTATCCTATGATTTCATTGCCCTCTAGAATAATTTTTCCTTTGTCCTCCATAAGTTTCCTGAGGCTTATCAAGTCTTTGGATTTTATTATTTCCACCACGATTGTTATAACTCCTTTCTCTTTTAAATTCCTCTTGGTCTCGACTTCCCATAGCTACTAATTTCTGCTGATTATCAGTCACCATCTTTTCTTGTTGTGGATGCGAGGTACTCGCCACATTGTTGATTATTTTAGGAAGTAAACTCCCGCTCGCTGCTATTGAGCTGGTGTTTGCGACTGGATATGATTCCATCTCATTTTGTTTTTCCTCCAAAGCAATGTATTCTTCTTGTAGTTCTCGTAGCTCAGTCATTGTGATGGTATTTTTGATTATGAAGATTTGTATGTATAGCATATTAGTTGCGAACATTGCATTAATGAAAGATAAAATGAGGTATCTCTCATTCAATCTTCCTGCCATTTCACTGCACATTGTCTTTCATCTTATGGTTAGGTGTTTCAGACTCTCGCTAATCCTCTGTTTTAACCCAAATACATATTCAATACCGGGTCATGAAGAATTGTTTCTTATATATGCTCCTAGAAATGTTGCTTGCAAATGGCCGAAAGAAGTTATTGTATTTTTAGGTAAGCCTTCGAACCATTTTAACGCCTTGCCAGTTAAACTAGATGCAAAGTACTTGCATAATACAACATCATGGTTTTCCCATTGTAGCATACACCTAACATAAGCCTTAACATGTTGAACATCACAGGTAGTCCCGTCAAAGGTACTGATTAATGCTGGTAAATTGCATTTTGGAGGAATTTCTCTTAATTATACTTCTTGAGTGAATGGAGTTCTCGCAGCTTCTTCAATGGCTTCAACGAGTTGTCTCTTGCCTCCTTCTATTCTATTATTCAACATTCCCCTCATTTCTACTAATTCTCTTAGAATTTGTTCATTTCCTACTGAATTTTGCTTCATCGGTCTTTTCAGTGCAGCTTCTCTTCTTCTACGTTCATGGCTTTCTTGTCTTGCGAGATTTTGTGTACTTTCATCTGCATCTTCATTTTGCCTTCTTATGTGATTTTCCTCCTCAACTCCTTCTAGATTTCGCAACTGATTATGCCTCCCAATTTCTTCTCTGCGAATTTCTTTATTTCTCATCGTTTCTCTTCGATGTCTTTCTATTCTTCTTTGTATGGTTGTGGCGATTTTGTGTGCGTCTTCTTTCTCGATTGTCATGATTATTCTGCCGTATTTCTTCTTGAAACTCTTGTTCTTCAATTTCTACTCTTAATCTTTCTCTTTCGCAAGCCAGACGTGCTTGTTCAGCATAATGTTTCTCAATTTCCTCCTCAATGATTCTTTGATTTCTTTGGATTTCTCGCCCATGTAATATTATTCTTCCTTCTTCTCGATTTTCTTCACCATCTTGGTTATTTCCACCCTCTTGATTTCTATTATCACGTCTACCATTCACAGTTTCTCCGCGTGGAATGTAGCAATCACAAATCATCTCTTCTTCTCTATGATGTCGCTCTTCACTTGGATTTTGTGTTTCCTCTTGGATATTTGCTCCAGCATTTCTCATAGGGGAATTTTGCCTTAGTTCTTCTCTGAATGATCTTGAACTTGATCTAGCAGTACTTCTTGATCTCCTACCTTGCAACCTTAGATTCTCCATTCTTAACTCATGATTCTGTCTTGTTAAATTTGCACGTTCTTCTGCTTCTAATCTCCTTTCTTTTTGTATTCCTTGTCTTAAATCATCTGTTGTTTCATTTTCGCCTTCTCCATGAATTAATCTTTCAACTACTCCTTGATCAATTTCTTCTCTTATCTCATTTCTTAACTGTCGATCTCCTGCTTCCTCCATCGAATATGATCGCCAAGTATGCACGCTAACTCTATCATAATCCATAATTCTATCTTGTATTTATGTTTGCTGATTTGGTTGTTGAACTTGATTTTCTCCATTGTTCCTTGTTTTGTGTCTTCTTGTCCTCAATCTTGAAGATTCTCCCATTTCATTTGTCTCTTCTCCTGCAAGTCTTTTACTTCTTCTTACTATCGTTGGTGGTTCTGACGTGTTTCTTCTTCTTCTAGCCATTAGCTTTAATGCATTACTGAAAATTGCTTAAAATCTTCCACCAATTACTCCTGATCTCTTCCAACCACAATGTCGTTTTTTACTTTTTCCTTCTCAAACAATCAATAATTCGTCCCTGTTTCGGGGGCCAAAATATAGTTGCAGGAAATCCTACACTACACCCTTAGTAAGAATTCACAAAGATTAAGACATAATTTGAAGATAAAGAATAATATTTTTATTAATTTGATCTAAAAAGAATTAAAGGAAATATAAGAAATCAAGAATACAACCACCTTTTCTAAGTTTCTCTCTCTCCTCAAGATTTTTTCATTACTCAAAAATTATCTCTCCTCTCAAATCTATTGGTCCTCTATATATAGGGTAGTTACATAGTGGATGACAGCTAAGCTGTCCTTTAATTTAGGATCTGGCCTGCGAGATATTCACAACAGTTATAATATCAACTCTCGCAGGTACTTTAATTCTCACAGAATCATCACGCTCTTCTCGTGTTTTGGCTGTCATTATTCATTACGTCACTTATTAGATCATCCTTCAACACTTTCAGTATGTTGTTAGAGAATCTCGCAAAATAACTCGCAGGAATGTCGTTAATTCTCGCAAGAACAATATAGTGGCGATATTCTGGTCCTACAAGTCAGTTTGCAAGTACTAGTTAATCTAACAAAAGCGAAATAACTGCAATCAAAATGATAATAAAAATACCTCCCCACCGATCCATGAAGGAAGCAAATCCCTAAATAAACAGATACAATTCATAATACCCTTGCCTAATTCACAATGGAAAAACATAAACAAAATAAAATCAAACCTTTCTATAGATGACAGATATACCAACAGAAATAACAGGGATTGAGAGAGAAGAGATTGCAGTTTTCTCATCTTCGTCCCATATCATCTATTTTTTTAACTCACCATTCGGATACGGATTCAACACTATTTCGGTTGCAGAGTATTAAAGTGGTACTTAGCACAATTAAGGCTAGTATTACAAGAACAATTGAACAAGAGAAACAGGAAAGAAGAGGAAAGAAGAAAAGGATTTCTATATAACACCCGTTTCAATCCGGGTTTCCACAAAATGTTAACCACACCCGTATAACCTAACATAACCTAACTTGGGTTAATGAACTAACCCGACCAAGAAGGGTGGGTTAGGAATAAACCGGCCTTGCTTGACTCACCGGGTACACCGAGTTAGAAACGCATATTGTTTTAACCTTTTTAGAAATTTCGCCCCTGCCCGGACCTTTCCAAGAAATGGGAAATTTCTATGCCCTTTGCTCTATATTTTTCACTCCCATATAAGTACAAACAAACTCCAAGACTAGTCTAATGGAGTAGGACATCGTAAAGCTTCTTTAACAATGCGAATAGTGTATGTATACGAAAGTTGTTTACAATTTTTTTTTTCTTTTTGGAATCCGCAAAGTACGGGTATCATTACGCCAATACTTTCACTAATATTAGGAGTGATTGGTAGTATATGATTATTATTTTATTTTATTTCTTTCTTAAATTTTTGTTTCCACTTTTCTGTATTACGGCCTGTAACAACGGATTTGTTTATCACTATTGCTCAAGTGTTTGTATGTATATCAATTATTTTATTGGTCATGTATGGCTATGCCGTCTAACCAATAATTTTTTTTCTTATATATGTGCTTCACAAATTTATCGGTCATGCCTGGCTATGTCGTCTAATCAATAATTTAATTTAATTTAATTATTTATTGTGCCATATTTAATATATTTTTATTATTTTATGGACTTCATGGCCCTTGATATTACTGGAAAGAACTATTTGTCATGGATTTTGGATGCAGAAGTACACCTTAGTGCCAAGACTTTGGGAAACACTATTGTTCAGAACAACAAAGAATCCCCTGAGGATCGCAGCAAAGCCTTAATTTTTCTTCGTCATCACCTTGACGAGGCTTTGAAGTCCCAATATCTTACGGTGAAAGACCCGTACACTTTGTGGACAGAGCTGAAAGATCGTTTTGATCACCAGAAGACAGTGATTTTACCTAGTGCAAGGTATGAGTGGATGCATCTACACCTCTAATACTTCAAGAGTGTAAGTGCATACAATTCAGCACTTTTTCAAATTGTCTCTCGTTTAAAACTATACGGTGAAACAATTACTGATGTTGATCTTTTGGAGAAGACTTACTCCACCTTTCATGCTTCAAACATTTTGCTTCAACAACAATATCGTGAAAGGAAGTTTAAGAAATATTCATAGCTTATCTCTTTCCTTCTAGTAGCTGAGAAGAATAAAGAGTTATTACTCAAGAACCATCAAAGTCACCCAACAGGTTCAACAGTTGCTCTAGAGATGGACGCTACAGAAAGTCGTGTCAATGCTGCTGAAAGCCGTGGGAAAGAACAAGGACGTTTGTTAAGTCCTAAAAATCCCAACTTCAAGAAGAAGGCTGATAATAATTCCCATTATCAGAAGGGGAGAAGAACGTGTTTCCAAAACACAAAGGCAAAAGCTCGCAAAGTCATTCAAAGCACCATGAAAGTGTTTGTCACCATTGTGGTTCACCAAGACACTGGGAAAATGTTTGTCGTACTGTAAGGCACCTTGTTGACCTTTATCAGACGTCTATTAAAGGAAAGAAAAAGAAGGCTGAAACCAATTTTGCCCAATATGACATACCAATGGATATTGCCCATCTTGATATTTCTGACTTCAAGAATGATGGAAATGAGATTGAAGACATGGACTAATTCTTCAAGGATATCTGAGTTTATTTGTTTTATGATAAGTTCTTTTTTTAGTTGATTGAGTAGTAGTTTGGTTTGAATAAGTGACAATGTTTTGTCATATTTTTTTTAGATATTGTTTTTCTTTTAGGAAGTTGATTTTAATGTATTAGTTATTGAAATTCTCTTTAGTAATGAAATTATTTTCTTAGTATTTATTTTCCATAACTTATAATATTGTCTTTATTTTACTTTTTCTAAAGGGATATGGATATTGCTAATGGAAATCCGAAAACAAGTGACGAAGATATATGTCTTGTTGGCAGTGCAACAATGCACACAATTTTTCGTAACAAAAAGTTTTTCTCCCATTTAATGTTAGCTACAGCCAATGTTATTACAATTTCAGGGACTTACAATCTTGTTGAGGGACATGGAAAAGCATCGATAGTGCTCCCTAATGGTACAAAAATCCATGTCCAAGATGCCTTATTTTCAACAAGGTCTAAACGCAACTTGTTGAGTTTTAAAGATATTCGTTTTAATGGGTATCATATTGAGACAACAAACGAAGCTAACAAAGAGTATCTATGCATTACTGCCATTGTCTCAAGTAATAAACAAGTCCTAGAAAAACTTCCATCTCTATCTTCTGGATTATATCACACTATCCTAATTGAACCACATCTTGTGAGTCATTCTAAGACTTCTGATCCCGGTGTTTTTAAACTTTGGCATGATTGTTTGGGTCATCCAAGATCAACTATGATGCGTAGAGTTATTGAAAACTCATATGGACATCCTCTAAATATACTAAAAGTCTTATCATTTAATGATTGTCCATGCATCGCTTGTTATCAAGGAAAATTGATTATTAGGCCATCATTGATGAAAGTTGGCATCGAATCACCTAATTTTCTACAATGAATTCAAGGTGATATATGTAGACCAATTCACCCTTCGTGTGGACCATTTCGTCATTTTATGGTTCTTATTGATGCTTCAAAACGATGGTCACATGTTTGCTTACTTTCGACTCGTATTGTTGCATTTGCAAGACTTCTTGCACAAATTATTAAGTTACGAGCTCAGTTTCCAGATTTTCCCATTAAAACTATTTGTCTTGATAATGCTAGTGAATTTACCTCTAAAACATTTAATGATTATTGCATGTCAATTGGCATTGATGTTGAACACTCCATCGCTCATGTGCACACTCAAAATGGCTTAGCGGAATCATTTATTAAGGGCTTACAATTGATTTCCCGGCCATCAATCTTAAGGTCTAACTTGTTATTTTCGGCATGGGGTCATGCAATACTACATGCTACAGCATTGGTCCGTATAAGACCAACCAGCTATCAAAAATACTCATCTGTACAACTCGTATATGGGCATCAACCAAATATATCTCATCTTCGAACTTTTGGTTGTGTTGTGTATGTTCCCATTGCTCCACCACAAAGAGCGAAAATGGGTCCTCAACGTAGACTCGGCATATATGTTGGCTATGACTCTCTATCTATCATTAGGTATTTAGAACCTCAAACAAGAGATGTTTTTAAAGCAAGATTTGCTGATTGCCAATTTGATGAATCAAATTTCCCGTGTTAGGGGGAGATAGTCCAAAACTTGAGGAATGCCATGAAATTTCAAGGAATACACCATCATTAGCCTACTTTGATCCTCGTACAAAACAATGTGAACTTGAGGTTCAAAGAATCATACATTTGCAAAATATTGCAAACCAAATGCCTAATGCATTTACTGATACAGGTAAGGTAAAAAAATCACATATACCTGCTGCAAATACTCCTACGAGATTAAGTATCCCAGAAGGACATCATGATAATCAGTCCACGATACGCTTAAAGTGTGGAAGACCTCTTGGTGCAAAGGATTTAGTTCTGTGGAAAAAGAGATCAGTAGTTGGCATTCCGAAAAAATCCATTCTCTCTGAAATATTGATTGATCAATCAAATACTGATACACAAGTTGCACCTGAAGAGGCACATGTACCTCAAAAAAATGAGATCTCTATAAAATATGTTGGTACAAGACAAAACTGGGATAGGAATACAATTATTCCTGATAGTAAATTTGCTTTTACAGTTACTTTGGATGTCATTGAAAATATTGATGATCCTGAACCACAATCTATCGAAGAATATCATCGTAGAACAGATTGTCCTAAGTGGGAGGTTGCAATCCAAGAAGAGTACAACTCATTAGTAAAATGTGGAGTCCTTGGTCCTGTTGTTGTAACTCCTGAAAATGTAAAAGTTGTCAGATACAAATGGATATTCGTACGAAAACGTAACGAAATAAAATAAAATTGTGAGATATAAAGCTCGACTCGTTGCACAAGGTTTTTCACAAAGACCAGGTATTGATTATCAAGAAACTTATTCTCCAGTGATGGATGCCATCAAAAAAGCTTGAAATGCGTCTTATAGATGTGGTTACATCTTATATTTATGGGTCACTTGATAGTGACATTTATATGAAACTTCCCGAGGGATTTCTTATGCCTAAAGCAGACAAGTCCAAAGATCGTAGTGTATACTCAATAAAACTTCAAAGAGCTCTATATGGACTAAAGCAATCTGGAAGAATATAGTATAATCGCCTCGGTGAATATTCATTGAAAGAGGGATATACCAATAATGCTATTTGTCCATGTGTTTTCATTAAGAAATCCAATTCTGGGTTTGTTATTATTGCAGTATAGTTGATGATCCAAATCTTGTTGGAACTTTAAAAGAACTCACTGAAACCGCTGCTTACTTGCAGAAGGAATTTGAGATGAAAGATCTTGGTAAAAATAAGTATTGTCTTGGTTTAAAAATTGAGCATGTCTCAAATGGGATATTTATCCATCAATCTACTTATATAAATAAAGTCTTAAAACAATTTTATATGGACAAAGCACATCCACTGAGTTCCCCTATGGTTGTGAGATCACTTGACGTGAATAAAGACCCATTTCGACCTAAAGAAGATGGTGAAGAACTTCTTGGTCCAGAAGTGCCATATCTAAGTGCAATTGGTGCTCTTATGTATCTTGCAAATTTCACAAGGCTAGATATTGCTTTTTTAGTTAATCTGTTAGCTAGATACAGTTCTGCTCCAACTCGAAGACACTGGAATGGAATCAAGCACTTATTACGTTATCTTAGTGGCACTATTGATTTAGGTTTATTTTACCCTTATGAATCTAAGTCAAAACTAATTGGGTACGCAGATGCAGGTTATCTTTCAGATCCACTCAAAGGACGATCACAAATTGGGTATTAATTTGTTTACTTATGGAGATACAACTATATCTTGGAGGTCGTGAAGCAAAAAATTTCAGCTACATATACAAATTATTCCGAACTACTAACAATCAATGAAGCAAGCCATGAGAGCGTCTGGTTAAGGTCAGTAATACACCATATTCAAGAATCATGTGGATTTCCTTTAACTAAAGATTCACCAACAATATTATACGAATACAATACTTCTTGCATTGCACAACTAAAGGAAGGATTTATCAAAGGTGATCGAATAAATCACATCATTCCAAAGTTCTTTTTCTCACATGATCTACAAAATGATGGTGTGATTGATATCCAACAAGTACGTTCAAGCCACAATCTAGCAGACCTCTTCACTAAAGAATCACCAACTTCTACATTCAAGAAATTAGTTCACAAGATTGGAATGCATCGACTTAAAGATTTGTAGGCCAAGATTTCGCTGAAGTATCCATCAGGGGAGCATCATTAGGACTTAAATGCGTTGTACTCTTTTCTTCGTCAAGGTTTGTCCCACTGGGTTTACTTGTCAAGGTTTTAATGAGGCAACATATGCGTGTCCAACACTGTTCCGAGTCTCACACATTTCAGGTTTTCTCTCTCTTGATTTTCCTGATATATTTTTGTGACTTAAACATAGTGGTCATCAGGGGGGTATTATAAACATTTATTTATGTTAATAATATCTAGGGTAAATTCCATTTATTACCGGGATGCCCTTGTGTCTAGCCTATATAAATAGAGGTTGTATTCTCCCTTTTTCGTTACACATTAATAAGAATTCTTCTTCTCTCTCTATTTTTATATTTTTCACACTAACATGGATAAATTAATATTAATAAGACAGAAAAATGAGACATTTTCTTCATATATTTTTATGCTTGGTTTCTCATGTGAAAACATCATCCCAGAATGGGTACTACACGGTTTTTTGGTCACCAATAAAGATGAGAGAAAAAATTGTGATTTGACCTATGTTTAAGAGGAAAAAATGTGATTCGCCGATAAATAACGGAACTATTTTGCTGAACTCATACGTACTCATTATTAGTGAATGAAGATCAAACGACTGCTTTTGATTTAAACTCATTTGTAAAAACACGTAAAACTTTGTAGTATCCCTTTTTGAAATTCATAACAAAATACTAGAAAACTATCTCCAACAAAATGAACTACTGGAACCATTGTAGTGAGAAAAACCTATGGCCAATGTTTTCTTATATAGAAATTTTCTTGGTATGGACATGAAGACCCATAAAAGTTCAGAACCATATTACTCGAGAAACACTATATTAATTTCCTCTTTCAATTTGGTAAGACCTAATTAAGTTGGTCCAAATTTGTACAATTTTTATAAAATCTCGGTAACTACTATTCTCCCTATTTATTTGTGTTGTTGTCATAATATCTTGACCACTCTAACCCAATTTTTTGTAGAAGCTATTTCTCTTCCTTACACGTGGATCATCAAAATTATTAAAGTGGAGAGTCATAAGTGATTCGCACAAAAAATATATAGTGTCTCATCCGAATATTAACATGGTTTTCACGCATATATTATATATATTACTAGCTGGCTTGGTGATTCATACTGAAATGGCACAAAAACGCGCCAACCGTTTAAAAATCACTCTACCGTTCGAATCAAAAAATTTCCTCTCGATTACACAGTTACTTTCCAATTTTATTATTTTATGATGGAAAATTTCAAATTAGTCTGTGATCTTCTTCACATTGTTTTCCCTATATGTAATCCATGTATGTATACCGATCATATTGATAACAGTCTGACTGAATAAAAGAATGCTGGCTTGATGTCTGGTGAAGTTAAATGTCTTATTAAAGAAATTGTAATAGAATCCCTTGATCTGCAAAAGAAACATTACTTCTCTGAAGTTTGTTAACATTCCAACATTTACTATTTGGTCAAAGGTAACGTTATGTATACGAAATTAATGTTGTAATGAGTTTGTAATTTTAATTGATGTAACATGCTTGATTTTATTAAGATATTGTTCTAAATATTTATCTAAGAATTATCCGGTTAAAAATTCCCTAACCATTAAAAATGGAGATTCGGTTGTCATAAGTAATATTTTTTCTGAATATAAGCGTATGTTACTTTTGTATAAAGTATGCAAGCCTAAACTTTTCAAAACATGACATAGCTTATTTCACTTTAGCTAATAGCACCTTGAATACCACAAACTCAAATTGATACAAGAGCCGTTTTCAGAACATCCATGTCTTTGTACTTCAAAGTACTACTTCATATTGAGTTGAAGTCAATTTCATTCAACCTGACATATTCGCGTCATAGTTTTTCCTCTCAAGGATGATGATTAAAGGTGAGTGGCAGTCTCTATTCAATGAGAATCGAATGTGATGAGTCATAAGATCGACCCATCTGGAAGTGACCTGTCAATTCTATAACAAAGTCATCATAGGATGTGTGTGTGGTCTTCATCTAACTGTATTTTTTTATATTATGTACTATGGTGTTATCTTTCATCCATTGACTTTAGAAGGAGGAGACTACGAATTGGTTAATTAAGGCGCAACTTAATTATAGTTAGTTTATCTTACTACATAACATAGTGAAATAGGAAAAAGATGTTCCCTTGGAGAAGAGTTGTTGTGTTATCAAGATTCGGTCTATATATCTATTTTTATCTCTGAAGGAACTTATGAAATATGTGCTCGTATTAGACATTTTAGTATTCCACCGAATCTCTCATTATGGTAGAGTAAATCACAACGGATTTCCTATATATACTACTAAACATCTCTCATTTTAGTAATGAAACATATACCCCCGAAAAAAATTGTTATACAATACACAATATGAGTGGAATATGTACCCATTTTTTTATCCAAATACATCACTCGGATCATGATTTCTCCCATCATATAATTTTTCTTTAATAAGTCAATTGTCGTCCTTCACAAGTTTTTAACACCTTCAAAGGTGGTCAACACCTTGGCTGCTCTCTGCCTGTTGAAAACAACCTCTTTTAAAGCACCAGTTTCCAATGATAAAATATTGCCAAAATCGTTTCATATTTTGCTGCCCTTGTGGAGGGATGAATGCATGTTTGACGGTAACCGGTGTTTAGTCGAGTACCACTAGAATATTCATGTTTTGAAGGTTTTTATTTGTAAATCAAGCGAAATTAGATTGTATTAATACACGATTCGAAGGTTTTATTTGTAAATCGGGCGAATTCACATTGTATTAATTATAGAGGTTACGTTTAATAAGAAATCCATTAAGTACAATTGTCTTTTTTTTAATCCAAAGAAGTACATTCTCTGAGCCTACTTCTTTTTGGAACTAAGCAAGTACATGAATATATTAAATGTAGGTTCATAAGGATTCAAAAATGGTTAACTTTTGTTTAGGGTGTACAATATAAATGGATGTTGGGATTACTTAATGACAATAAATTATTTAAAATTCTTATATTTTCTCGATATTTCTCAGAAAATGGGTTGCTTTAATTACAAAGTTCTTGTTGTTTCAGATGAGCGCTTTGATGTTGTGAGGAGAGACTGTTTCTTTGATGTTCTTCTAAAAGACTATCACTTCAATAACAAAAAATTTAATTTGATTCATCCAAGATACTATTGCAGTATGTTTCAAGAATGTAGGGGATTTTAGGTTATTGATGATGAGTGATAGTATAAATGTTGATGGAAAATGTGTCAGTTTGATTTAACTCGATGATGGGTGCAAGTGTGTTAAAGAATGGGTTGAATACTATGTGCCTAATGCGGATGAAGGCATGTCTTATATTTGATCTCATTTAGATACTTCATGTTTCATCTTTTATTTTAATGTACAGTGTCACGGTTATATTATATAAATGTTGCATTGGATTTCTTATTTTATCAATATTTCTTATTTCTATTTTGTCAATATTTACTAGTTATATAGATGTTGCTTGGGATTTTTTATTGTCATGTTTGTCTGATTTTCTACTATCTTGTATTTCTAATATTCGTCTTTGCCATTATCTTGTTTTATTGTTGATTGGTTAGAAACTGAAAACATGCCACGAAGAAAAATAGATAAGAAAATATGTGCCAACATAATGCAGATTTCGTAAGTCAAACATAATAAGTGGGCGAACACCACGATGCTGGTCTTTTCTCTATGTTTAATTAATATGTTCGCATCATATCTACTAATATAGATTTGCTAAAAAAAAAAAACTAATTCAAATTGGGCTCAATTATATTCATTATGTGTTAAAATGGACAATCTAGACATCATGTTTTGGGTTTGGAAGTGACCATTATTCAATGGTTAAAGAATATAAGGATTCAACTGTTTAGATTAGTAGTAACAACGAACATGAATCTACTTTCTTTATTACTCCACCAAACACACTTACACACGCATAATTTTAAAATTCAAAATTCTTTTTACCATTTAACGGTCATCTTATCCATCCATCTACTCTTTTATGTCTCCCCCTTATCTATTTATTCAACAATACCGTTATCAACATAACTTGTTTAAGTCAGTCCATTATTATCCAAAATTTAAACTTCAATTGGGGTGGGGGGTGTGTGTGGAGAGAGGAGGACATCATTAAGTCTTGAAGTTGAGGTAATTTTCCAAATGTCACATACTAGTTTAATTTTCAGTTGTAATGGCGAAAAGTATTTCAGTTAAATAAAATCATATTAACTTAATTGTAACTTGCGGAATGACAGGGATGAAATAATCTATCAAATTTGTTTGGAATCAAAACATTCGGCGATAAGTTAACCATTTATGTACTCAAAATGTAGAAGATGAGATGCGATTAGAAAGGTTTGGCAAGCAAATACTGAGTATAATTCTAAAAAATAAGTATAGTAAATGCTATATCAATAGCCACAAGAGGAAGGCATATAGGTTAGCCAAGATCTTATCCAGAGTACAAAATATCGGACCCTCCTAATTGGTTCTTCCCGTATAAGGATTTTGGAGGTACCAGTATTTCAATTGTGATAAATTACAATGGTTAGATGAGTCTACCACGTTACCATAACCTACACAATATTAAACAAGGGGTTGTTCCAATTGTGAAAGTTGTACTAATTGGTTGAAAGATTACCCAGAACGCAATTATGAATAGACCAATGCACAAACTATTATTGGTGAATTACGTGGACAGTTCAAGGAACAATGAAGTTGGAAAAACCAATAATGATAAGAAGATCAATGTAAAAACTAAATTAATATTTAACACCGGAAATGTAGCAAACGTACATTGTAATTTGTTTAATGATATTAATTTCGAGTATGTGTGTTAGTTTGTTTAGTAGATTCCTAGTAAGTTTGTTTCTTTATCTGAGTGGATCATTTTTCGTTAGGAAGTAGAAGCATGTATTGGTTCCACAAGTAGTGTGGTTCTTTGTATGAGTGCCACCTGTGAAAAACCCACTCACATACTTAAGTGATTTGATTATACATATATAATATTTTTAAGCAGAGTCAGACGAAATGATGGTAGCCGGTAAGCAAACATTTTCTCTCTTATAACATATGTCAATAGTTCAAGTGTCCCAACATTGTTGATTGGTAAAAACGATTTGTTGGTTTTTGAGGAAAAAATGGAGGGTTGTGCAACAGGAGGATCCTCAACTGAGTAAATTGCCTAAACCTTTAACAGATGCACTTCACAGTAGTGCTTTAAGTTCGAGAGATCAATCTTTATGACTCAGGCCTAAACCAAGACAATGTCCGTTTCAGAGTCAATTCGATCACAAAGAGGGATAAAGGTCGATCTGTAGGAGGGAAGCTGAGAATTGTGTGTGATCAATGATAATAGATGGATTATAGATGTGTTGACTTTTCCATGTTGAAGACTTCTAAAAATTTGACCAACTGTCGATATATCCTGATTGGATTGGTTGATTTCTGTTCAGTTAATTTCGACTGAATTAAGTTGATTTCAGCTAAGTTATCAAATCATAGTTTGATGAACCTATTTATATTGTAGAAGTACTTAACACATTGATCTCCAATAAGTGTAACGGTTGCAGATGAGTAGAAGAATGGGGAAGTGAGATATCGTGGTTGAACCAGTTCCACATTGCGCGGGAGACTTGGTTGATTTTCCATCTACTACTTTGCTTAATCCTTCAACTTCCAGCACGACCTACTCACATTTTTTATCGTGGATGTATTGTTACTTCACACGTGATGTAGGCCGCCATACCAAAACCTTAGTTAATATCCCCCCATGTGACATGATTGATGTCTCATGTATATGGATTATGCAAGGAAGACATGTATTTAGTTGGTCAATTGTTTACTTGGCTAGACCGTGAGTCTTAGCCTTGATGAGTCGGTTGCGATATGCTATGTGATTCACCGCTATGATGAATTGAGCATAAGGTGTTTGATGGGACGACAATGATGCATAAACGTCAAGTGTAATGAATATGACATATCATTATGCCAGTTGAGACATCAATGATACTTAAATATTTTGTATTGATGAACGTCAGTCTGATAAGATTGTTGGATCATGGCATACTCTAATATGTCAAGTATTTGACAGGAAATCAGATATTGCTAAGTTATTATAGAATACTCATGAGTTGTCAAATGACAAAGTAGGAATTAGAGTATTGGTAGATATTGGATGATTGATGGCCGTCTAATGAATGGATTGTCGTCCAACGTCATGTTTCTTCTGGGAGAGTCGAGCAACATAAATAAACGTCGGCAGCAAAACCGAACATTAAATATTAATTAAAATATTGATAGTTGGATCAATATGAAAACTATTGATACTCAGACTCGATTAGAATTAATATCAAGTATGAAAACCTAATTTTAGGAAACCCTAGATCTAGGAGATGGGGATTGTCCAGGTAACCAATGGGTATGAGGACCGACCATTGGTGGTGAAGGGACCCGCTAGGCGGTGTATGTAGAATTGTCCAACTGGTGGGAAGAGGATTCACGATTATCCAAAATATGGATTAGGGAATGTGGGACCGGCCGACCATGGTGGCCAAGTGGACCGGCCAAGTTCGGCCATGGTGGTGCACGGGCCACCATGTCGACGACCGTCCACTCCTGAGAATTTTGGTATTATTTCGTCGGATGCTTGTGCAATATTTTGTATTTTCAGGAGAGTTTTATCTTGACTAAAACTCTCAATTGCTTGAATGAGCAAGTGGGGTTTTGCTCAAACCTCCAATATTTGAGAATAATGATATTTTAATATTTATCGGTGAAAAAGACCTAATGATTGTGTGCCCATTTGGTTTATGGTCTTTTCAGAGAATTGAACAATATTTGACAAAATATGGAGAACGTAGGGTTTGCTCGGATAAGAGAGTCAAAGGTTATGAAATAATAACAATAAAAATAAAAGAAGTGGAGAGGTGTGGGATGGGCCGTGGTATCGCTAACCGGCCGATGGCCCGGTCCCACGCCTCTTTCTTTGTTTTAGTTCATATTCCTTTTTGCATAACTTTCAAATCCTCATTCGTCCATATATTTTGGGTGCTCGCTCATGCATTATTACTAAGTACACTCATACTATTTTCTCGGGGCTTACTCAGTGGTGGCCCATATGCCCAAAAGGCGTGTAGTTGCAGGAAATCCTACAACACACCCCTTATCATATCTTGATATTAATTTCTATATCTACATATAAAAATGGTATTAAAATTGCTAAAATTATAAGCGGACACCAAGATCTTTAACATGGTTCGATCAATTTGATCTACATCCATGATTCTTCACTATGATTGTTAAAATTTACATTTGATTTTACATTGATAATCTCCATTAATGGAGTTCTAAATCTGGTTTTGGGGAAGAAGATCATAAAGAAAAATACATTCTCTCTCTAAAAATCTCTTTGCAAAATCTCTCTCTCTCCCCTAAAATTGTCCCCATTTCTCTCTCCTGCTCTTCTCTTTATATAGGTATCTTCATGGTGGTTGACAGCTCACATTCAACTCATATTTCCCATATTTTAGGATATCTGCTATGCTTCTCGCAGGCTCTGCTATGCTTCTCGCGGGCCTGCTATGCTTTTCGCGAGATTTCTCTACAACCACAAAATCTTCATTTCCTTCCTTGTTCTCGCGAGCATTCTCTCCAACTACAAAATCTTCACATCTTTCTCGTATTTTATGTTGTCGTTGTCTATTACGTCATTCTTTGAATTATTCCGCGACACTCGCAGTGTGTTGTTGAGGAACTCACAGAAATGTTGTTAATAATTTAGTAAGAATATTATTGTGGCGATATTCTGATCCTACATCTTGCCTCTTTTTCCTTGAATATTTCTTGAAGAGCGATCTTTAAGGAAAAATCAATTGTTGTAGTAGTCTTTGATCTTTGTTGATGAAGGAACGAGCGAAAGGATACTGGACTTGAAAAGTACGTACTTGCCTCTATTCTTTTGTGAAGTTCCATATCTTTGCGAATTAAATAAGAAGTATCAACTCTTGAAGTATGTGAAGTATCCTTGAAGAAATATAAGAAGTACTCAATCCTCAAAATATAAGAAGTATCCTTTCTTGAATAAAAGTCATAAGTATTGCCTCTATTCATGTGAAATTATTATTTCATTTTTGGTGAAAATTCTTGTCCATTTTGGAAATGATTCTTGCCGAGAAGATAAAGAATATAAAATGTTTGCTTGGTAATCCATAGTTGCCTATGTTCTTTATCTATGAAGGTAGAATCCTTGAAAAAATGTTGAATTAACGAATTATTTCTTTATTCTTATCTTGCCTCTGCATCATGCGATAAAATAATCATATTCTGTGAAATAATCACATCTCCTGCGAAATTCTGGAAGAGTCTGCGAGATGCTGAATGAGTTTGCAAGTTTCTGAATGTGTCTGCAAGATTCTAAATGTTTCTGCGAGATTCTGAAATAGTGACGTGAATAGTGCTGCGAGATTATGAATAGTGTTGCTGAGAGACGCTGAATAATACTTCTGAGAAATTCTGAACAATACTTCTGGGAGATTCTGAATAGTATTTCTGAGAGATTCTAAATAGTACTTGATATCTCTCTTGCGATGAACAAAATAAGTGGGGTTTTCTTCGGGCCAATTGATATCTCTCTTGTAACTATAGTACTTGATATAGTTACAAGACTGCCCCCTAAGTGGGGTTTTCTTCGGGCCAAGTGCATCATAGCCAAGACTTACCAAGAATGGCCAGGGTAGGTTTGTCCGTCCCGGGCACTCTTGGCTCAACCGTGTACCTCGAGGCCTTGGTCATACTCTGCACTTCTTAGAAGAGACCCTCAGTCGTCCAACTAGGGTATAACCTTATATAGTTGGAAATTCAAAGTACCTCTCCTGGATAGGTATCTCAAAGATATGGACCCCAGCTCTCCATGACTTAGGTTCCAGCAGAGGTATCACCGTATCCCTGAGTCATGCAAACAGATACTCCCTTATATGATGCACTATTAGGTCTTACATTTGCCTCTTGCGAAATTGTATTTGCGAACTAAGGTGTACGCCATAAAGGTTCGTCCTATTCTTATGTCTCTGCGAAATTGTATTCGCGTTTCTTGCGATATTTTCGCCTTTCTTTATTCTTTCATTTCTATCAATTCTTTCATTTCTTCTTTCATTTTTGTCATTTCTTATTTCATTCTCCTAACATCATATTTGAATTAGATATTCTTTAAAATATTTTGAAATCTTCTTTGAAATCTTGCGATTGTATCGCGTTGTTAAATCAAAAATCTTTTTCTGTAAAAGAAATATTCTAGAGAAATCTCATTTGAAATCTTGCGACTGTATCGCGTTGTTAAATCAAAAATCTTTTTCTATAAAAGAAATATTCTAGAGAAATATATAAATCAAATTTTCTCGGTTTTTTGAAATTTTGAAATCTTGCGATTGTATCGCTTTTTGTAAAATAAGTCAATTTTTTTTTTTTTGAAATCTTAGAAATCTTTGCGATAATCTCGCTTTCTGTAATCTTTGAAAATTTTTAAATTTTTTGAGATCTATAAATTTTTTGCGATGATTTCACCTTTTGTGATCTTTTAAAATCTTTGAAATCTTGCGATTGTGTCATTTTTTATAAATTAAATCAAAAATCTTTTATTTGAGTTAAGTAAAATGTTCTAGGAAAGAGTACTTAGCTCTTATGTGAGTTGTATGAACGTCTCGCAACAAAAATAAGAGTGAGAGATGAGACTTGAACCCTTGACCTTCCTCTTTCATTTTCTCGCAACATACCAACCGTGCTAACCTCTCTTGCGAAACAATCATCAACTTTCTTCATTTGCGAAATAATCGAAAATCTTGCGAAGTAACGAAATACCAAATTCATTCCTCTGACCAACTAATTGTACTTGAAATTTTGTAGCAATGATTCTCGCAACTATACAACTTATGTGCAACTTAAACCTTGATATTTTGTTTACTGCTGGGTGAACTTTAATGGGCTTGGACGAACTAGTCTTGGAATATTTAATCAATTTTCTTGCTAATCATTTCTTCTTCACGCTTGTATTTTGGAAGTATATATCTTTGAGAAGGAATTGAACATCTTCCTCCCTTTCTTTTGGTTGTTGCAGGTGATCATTTCGAGTTGTTCTACTCCTTATTATGTTCTCATCCTTTGTCTTGAATTCTAAAATGAAAAATTCATTTACTGTGGATATCAATTGAACTGTCTCTGCTGGATTTTACGTGTGTTCTTGCGGTAAACTTCGCAAAGTTTGTTCTCTCTTCATTCCTTGCTCTTTCTTTGTTTGCACTGATGGCTGCGAGATCCTCTTGGTTTTTGCCCTAGGTGAAGTAGAGTGAGCTGGTGGGTTATAAACTTCATCTTTCTTTATTTTGATCGTGGTTGCATCTCGCTGAATTAGCTGTCTTCTTTGCTCTTCATTAGGTTTATTTTGTTTCCTTCTATCGCAAACCTTCTCTTTGTTGTTAATGGTATTGCTTGCTACGATATTAGCATGCGCTCTTTTTGGCTGCGGTGCTGTTCGTTCTCTCTTAAGTAATGAGATTGTATTATTTTATTTTCGTTTCTCAAGTAGAGCTTATGCCCGTGACTAAACTGGCAACTTTCTGAGGTTGATGACGAGGTGAACTAAGCTCTCGTTCTCTTTTTTTTCTCTCCGAAGTACAATGTTACATGTAGTATCTAAGTGATCTACTTCGCTGGTATCATACATTTTGTCTTTATGATCAGTTATAGCAAATTGTCTTCTCTGGTAATCATCGATGTCTTTATAATGATTATATTCGTTGGCAACTTTCAAGAGCTTTGACGGTAATCATCGCTGTCTCTTCTGCTTTATCCCATGTTATCTTTCTTCATAAGAATGGTTGACAATGTAAATTGTGACAAATTAATTCGATCAAGACTTCACCATAGTTAACTGGTTCTTTTCTTTGTATTTCGCTGAAAAGTATTCACTAGATATAGGTTCATAGTCTTTTGCTATAATTTCTGATGAAAATGGTTCTTTCTGATCTCCACTGGTCTTCGCTGGGTTATCTCGCTGACGAATGTTTGATGAGTTTAATATTGATGCCATGAATCTCGCTGGCTGTTTCTTCTCACACACGAAATGAATTTGACTAACCTATTCCCAGATTTTGCATCTTGTAACCAATGACACTTCAACTCTTTCTTTTCAGATCTTTGAAGTTAAATTTTTCCAACTAAAGTCTTCGTGTTCTTCCTCTCGCAGGTGACTGACGATGATATCTCGCTATTAAATCCTTTTGGTTCTGGTGATTGGCCTCTCCACTTAGCTTCCAAAATATGACGTAGTTACCGTGAAAACTGATCCAAGCATCGTTCTTCTATGAGTTTCTCACCCATTAACCATTAGCATGCTGCTTTTACTTAAATACGTATCCTAAATATTACCGGTACAGACCTGCAATGTTCAACTTAAAGAAAATATTATTAGTAACTGGATATTAAAAAATCCATCTGTCAATGAAATGGAATATGAATGACGACATGTTGAAATATTCATCTTCCACGAGTCTGCTTATTGTTCTTTTGCATGTTGATTGGCAATGGTTCATTCACGTGCTGTATAGCAGCCAGCATGATTAATTATTTGTTTTAAGCTATTCTGCTGCGTGAACTTTCTTTTAATATGTTGTTGATGTCGTTTTGCTTAATTCACTTTGCTTGCTCTTCTTTTATCTGAGTTTTCACGTTTCTTCTCATATGTCTTGTCCATACTGGTATACTCGTAGGTTACTTAATGTGCCATTATCTTTCTACTGCGAAGTAATAAATCTGAATGTTGTCTTTGAAAAACTCATGAGCTGGAACTCCTTGCTTCATTAATGGTTCTCGTTAGCTTTCCTCTTTTCATCACTTCTTAGCTGTTGGAAATGATAATTTTGGGCTCCTATCTTCTTTACTAGGTTCTCATCCCACATGTAATGATGATGTTCGTTCCTGCTCGCAATACTTCACCGCAATAACATTAGAGAAATGATGCTTCTCTACTGCATCTTCTTACTCGTTGCTATTGTTGTTGCGGTTCTACTCACTGTTGTTGGCATTTACAAATCTTCTTACAGTCCTCAGCACTTCAGCCTTTATCTCTTGGTTTTCCTCTTAAACTCAATTACTTGGCCAGATATCGATGTTGACGATAGCTAACTTCATTTAAGATCTCCTTGTTTCATTAAGGGCTCGATTTTGTTGCCTTCAGATTTTATCTGCTTTTGCTGTCGAGCTCCCTAAAATCTGCTATGCTTTAGCCTCTGACTATTCTTGTGCGTTGTCTTCATCAGTAATTGATGACATTTCCTTGTTGTTGGTTTTTATGAGTTGTCATTCTTTGCGAGATGAACTATTCCAGGTGCTTATCTCGCAAGTTTATTTCTTCAAAACTAATCCTCTTCTTGCCGGTTAATCTTTGCTGAGATGGTGGTGATCTTCATCTGCTTCTCCATAGGTATCTTTATGTTTATACGTTGTCTTGGCGCTGATAATAATGTCCTAGTGTTTTGATGATGTATGCCTTTCTACACCTGCGTATTCTTTCGCATTTCTTGTCCATTTAGTTTGCTGCTATAGGGGTAATGGGACAGCTGAGTCAACAACGCAAGTCACCTTCACTGTTGGTTGTTTTGCTTCTTATTCGCCATTTGTTTTGCTATGTACGTTTCTTCCTTCACATATCTTCCTAGTGATCTTCTTTTCATGTATTGATCAATGTGAACTAATCTGTGCGCACTTATCAAATATTAGTTGGACGAAGTGATTTCTTCTGAAGTTATACGAAGTGATTGTTGATAAATCAAATGCTGCGCTGATATCAATTAGTTGTTTAGTTTAAAAATAGATTCGAATCTTCAAACTCGCATACTACAGCCTTGATTAGCTGTGTGAATTTTATGAATATTTATAGACTTTTTCTTCTATAGTCCCTTGGATTCTACCACGGCCATGGTTCTTCTACCATATGTTTTCTTCTTTTTCCTCCTTCGTCTTTGACTTCTTCAATCACAAAAATCCTGTTCACCTGAACTGTTTATACAATCAAAATTATGATTAAATACAAGGTTCATGGATGTGAATTTATGATCAAAATTCTTATTAATTCAAAATATCAACTAAAAATCAATTTTTGTGAAAAACAAAGATTAGGAATTTAAATCTCATAATCTTCTAGATCTAGATTATTAACGTATAATTAAGGAGATAAGAAAGAATTTGTCATGTTTGAAGAATTAATTGATCCCGATTCTGATTCTCTTTCTCTATGTACATTTTCTTAAATTGTGTTGACTATTCTTCATCGTTATTTTCTCATTATACTCCTGTAACTCATGGATCCAATTGAATTCATCACCAACATTTGCTAATTCCCCTCCTTATAGCGCCTTAATGTAGTTGCAGGAAATCCTACAACACACCCCTTATCATATCTTGATATTAATTTCTAGATCTACATATAAAAATGGTATTAAAATTGCTAAAATTATAAGCGGACACCAAGATCTTTTACATGGTTCGATCAATTTGATCTACATCCATGATTCTTCACTATGATTGTTAAAATTTACATTTGATTTTACATTGATAATCTCCATTAATGGAGTTCTAAATCTGGTTTTGGGGAAGACGATCATAAAGAAAAATACATTTTCTCTCTAAAAATCTCTCTGCAAAATCTCTCTCTCTCTCCTAAAATTGCCCCCCTTTCTCTCTCCTGCTGTTCTCTTTATATAGGTATCTTCATGGTGGTTGACAGCTCACATTCAACTCATATTTCCCATATTTTAGGATCTCTGCTATGCTTCTCGCAGGTCTGCTATGCTTCTCGCGAGATTTCTCTACAACCACAAAATCTTCATTTACTTCCTTGTTCTCGCGAGATCCCGCCTTATTCTCGCGAGCATTCTCTCCAACTACAAAATCTTCACATCTTTCTCGTATTTTATGCCATCGTTGTCTATTACGTCATTCTTTGAATTATTCTGCGACACTCGCAATGTGTTGTTGAGGAACTCACATAAATATTGTTAATAATTTCGTAAGAATATTATTGTGGAGATATTCTGATCCTACAAGGCGCATATTTATTACTAATCCATGAAATTCAGCTAAGAAAAGCCATGAATTTTGAAGTAATAAAATATTGCAGTGCAAATAGAATATTTTGTAGGAATTCTTGATGATTTCTACACTAGAATTAGTTAATTGATGGTTCTATACTAGCATGAAATCTGTCTAGGAGCATTATATTTATTATTAACATGTCGAAAATCGAGGTATGAGATAGTGGAAGCATCATATTCGTTCTGCATATTTATTCTGTATAGTCAGGGAACATTGCGACATCCTGAAGACGTTATCACTTTATACTAGCAGGCGATCTGTCTAGGAGTCGTCCAATCATTAATATTCTATATAGAAATGAATATTGAGTCATGAAGTATATATGAAAATATGGAATATTGAGAGCTCAGCCGGGGAGGTCCCAATATTTGCATCATATATTTATGTTTTGATGAGGTTACATGATCAGTCGGAGATCGTTGTAATATGAGCTTTCATGTCCAAATTATAAAATATGAATTTCATATACTCGTCTGAAGCCGGGTTAGAAATATATAAAATTTGGCATTTTACAGTTTTATCCCTCGTCAAAAATCCACCATCAAAACCCAGTTAATGCAAAAGTTTTTTGTTATTAACATCGTTTCTCGTTAGCGCTAACTCATGTTTAGAACCAGCAGGAAAACATAAGAGTCTTCCTTTAAACGATTAACTTTCATAAGCCTTTGCGTCTGTTCATCTTCACCGGTCCTATCAGACACCAAACCTTAATCAACTTATAATGAGTCATGCACTAACTGCTAATGTTGAAATTGATCGTGAGAATCATTCTGAAACTAGGATTCAAACCTAGGGGAAAACAATTCTCAAGTACATGCCGATCCTGGTTATCAATTCCATGATAAAAATCATGCTGCTCAAACCCATATGGGTATTTATAGTGCAAACCATTCTGATTAGATTGAGACCAATAACCATAATATGAATTATATTGATCAAACCCATATTGCAATTCCTCCAGGATTCAGTTCTCCTGTGATATCCAGTTCCGATACTAATGGTACCCTTTTTGCAATTTCCTCCCCTACCAACCAAATCCAATCTCTTCCACCCATAAATGCTAATGAGCCATTGTTTCAGAATAACACATACAAGATTAGATGGGGAAGTGGACATGGAAGTGGTAGTAGCGTGGGAAATTGCAATGGGGATGATGAGAAAAATACAACAAATGATGATTTTGGCTTTGTAGCATCTAGAGGATCCCAAACACGGGATATGGATTGGCAAGTGGATGAAGATTGGGTGGTGTATGCTAGACATACCCTGGTTGGGAATTCGTAGTAAATGAAGGTGTTGTTCTTGTGGGTGATCGATATGTTGTGGCCGGTGGTGAGCGATTAGGATTTGATGCAATTATCATGACTCCATATGTAGGAAGAGCAACTAGGAGAATTGCGGTCTTGCATGTCGTTGCACAAGGGATGCAGTATCCTTTGTTGCACCTTCTGAGTCCCGTGGTTGGGAAAATTACAACAAATGTCGCTGCTATTGTGAATACAGAGCATGGTGTTAAAAACCCCCGATCAACAACATCTCATCATCCAACACCCGACGTAGCCCAACAGCGAGCAGCAACAACAACTCAATAACCAGCAAATGCTACACCACGACATCAATCTGGAGTTACGAGAATGCAATCTTCTCGCTAGACCCGAGTTTATCCGCCGCCATTGCCACCAGAGCTACCAGAAGGAAGGCAGATACTGAGACTCGCAGTACTAGAAGTGGACAATGTTATCAGCACCACGAGCAACAGTAGATGGTATTGTTATAGTTTTCATCAAGGTGCACATGAATGGATAATTTTTAACTTTTCTTTTTATTTTAATAATTTGAATTTTGGGTATCACTTTTTTTAGTAGTATATGTAGGAGGGTTTCTTTAAAGAATTTATTTTCAGCACATTCCTTATCCTTATCCTTATTTGGTTTCTGTTGAGTATCAGCATTGAATATGGTGGTACTCCAAACACCAAACAAAGTACCGATTCCATAAACATTTCGGCTGTTATTTTACTTTTGTGTGGCTGTATTTTGTTTGGCTAATTCTATTTTGTGGTTATACATTACTTAACGTAGTTAGACAACCCCTTCATATGATATTTCTCCGAATATACTTTAAGTTCATTGTTGGTTTCAAATAACTTGTTGAATAATTTGAAATATCCCCTTTTGGTGGCCTAGTGAATTGGCGCTACACCTATATCCTCAAAAAGAATCATTTTTTGGGGACCGACTTTTTTTTGGGAGCCATTGTTTTATTTTGGGTAAGACATTAGAAGTAAATCTAGGTCAACCCTTATCTAGATATTTATATTAATACCTCAATTACCCTCCTGATTAATTTTGTGTAGTGATTAGTTAGTGTTAATAATAGTTAGTGTATGATTAAGTTAAAGATAATTAGTGAGATTAAAAAATCAGATTGTTTTTTTTTTAAAGAAGTAGAATTATTGAGGGAGTAAAGTTAGAGAAGATGAAGAAGAAAAACATGGATTTTACCAACCACAACCGGAGGAAGAGTATTTGGGTACCCAGCTATGCTTCAACTTAGATAATGTTGGTTGAATTGGTCCAAATATTCATAAAACTGTAAATTTTTATAAAAATATCCTGCTAGGTTCAGGTAGTTCAGTTACCAAGTGTGAAGAACAGGTAACCGAACACGTAGTTCGGTTAATAAATGTCAAGAACATGTAACCGAACACATAGTTCAGTTTCTTTCTTCAAACACGCAGGTAGCCGAACTTTAGTAATAAAATTTACAGAGGTATGTTTGGTTGGTTCGCAAGCTTCAACGCAACCAAGTTCCCAACCGAACTGCAGGTTAAAAGTAACCTAGTGTTAGAAGTTCGGTTGGTTCGCAAACTTCAACATATTTTGCGAATCAACCAAACTGAGATTATATATGCATATATGCAATTAGGCAAACGTTCGGTTACTACGAAATTTATTTCTTGGCGAATTAGGTAGAGTTCGGTTATGAAGTTTAAACAGATTTGTTTTTTTGTATCGAGGGTACAGTTCGGTTAAAGTAAAAACTTAACAATTTTTGCGATCCAACCGAACTGCACTTGCAAATTCATATATGGAATTAGCCCATAGTTCGGTTACTTTGGAATTTATTCGTGATAACCAATTTTTTTGCGACAAAATCGAACGTTTTGCGACGTAACCGAACTAAAAGTTCGGTTGAGACTTCTTTTTTTTTTGCGACATAACCGAACCTTTTTCTAAAAAAAAAAACCTCCATTAAACCTCTCTGCAACTTCCATTTTCAACTCATTTTGATGATTATTTCTCATTTTTTTCAACCAAAAACGAATGACAAGTAATGGGATTGTGAGAATATCTTTGTTAATGATTTAAATTAAGTTATATACATAGAGGTGGTGGTGGTGGTAATCGGTGGTTGGTGGTGGGCGGTGGTGGTGGTAATCGACAGTGGTGGGAGGAGGCGGTGGTGGGAGAAGGTGATGGTTATATATATAGGTGGTTATTAGGTTGGTTTTAAATTAAATTAGGTTAAGAGTAGGTTAGTCATTTCAGAGTTTTAGGACACCCCTTATAATTATATGACACCCCTAATAAAATCATGGTTCCCTCAAAAAAATCATGGTCCCTCAAAAAAATCATGGTCTCTCAAAAAAGGGTTTTGTTAACTTGTGCACCCATGCACAAGATAACACCCAATCATTGCATTGAGAAAGTGCAAAACCAATTAAAAAAATAAGAGAGATGGTGTCACTTGCATTGAAGAATGCAAAACTTCACTCTTAATAAGAGAAATGGTGTAAATCTATATTAATTTTGCATTTTTCAATGCAAGTCACACCATCTCTCTTATTTTTTTAATTGATTTTGTATTTTCCTAATGCAATGATTGGGTATTATCTTGTGCATGTGTGTAGAAGTTAATAAAACCCCTCAAAAAATCATTCCTCAAAAATCGTTCGAAAATTTTGGGTTTAAACTATAAAGTACGAGGCCCATAAGATTGTTATCGGTAATCCATATCCAAGACCCAGTAGAGAAAGGTATCTTGACCGAAAAGAATTTTCCCATCTATAAGTTTCCAGAAGCGATTGCGAAACAAAGAGTAAGGGTAAATTAAAATTCTGAGGTTCACTACTGAAACACATCGAGAAAAGAAGAAGAAGCAGCAAAAAAAAAAGAAGAATCACAAAGATGGCTTCGGCCATGGTTTTAGATCCACCAAAATCCATAGAACCACCACCATCATACTCATCAATGGGATCTGATCTCAAAAACCTCTACGAACAATCGATGACCTACGATGAAGAAGATTTGTATGGTCGTCTCAAGTATCTTCAAAGACAACTCGAATTCATCGATATTCAAGAAGAATATGTTAAAGATGAGCTCAAAAATCTCAAGAGAGAATTACTTAGAGCACAGGAAGAAGTTAAAAGGATTCAATCAGTTCCTCTAGTTATAGGTCAATTTATGGAAATGGTTGATCAAAATAATGGGATTGTTGGTTCTACTACCGGTTCTAATTACTATGTTAGGATTTTAAGTACTATTAATAGAGAGCTGTTGAAGCCTTCTGCTTCTGTTGCTTTACATCGTCATTCAAATGCTCTTGTTGATGTTTTGCCTCCTGAAGCTGATTCAAGTATTTCTTTGTTGTCTCAATCTGAGAAGCCTGATGTTTCTTACAACGTAAGTCTCTTGGTTTCTCTGATTTATTTTGACCTAATTTTTGTGACTTGTCGGTTCTAGGGTTTGAATTAGGGTTTTGAAATTGGAACTTATCCCCTAATTGTTTGTTTTAGAGCTTATGATATATTCTTGTTTGCTTCCTTTTTGTAACTGATTTGATTTGTGTAGTTAGATTGAAGAATTAGGGTAAGATTTAGGTGTCCAGGTGAAAGGGTAAGTTTTATATTAGCTTGTAAAGTTTGGGATTTAGGATTCTAACCCTATATAGTAGTGTCTATTATCTCAGCTAAAGCCCTAAATTGCCTATAGGAAACCCTAAATTTGAATATGCAAGTGTTACTTTCTTACATAATATAGCTGTTTATAAATTTTATATGATAAACTACTGAATTGTACTATAAGAAATATCAGAGATGTATTATACTCAAGAGGTCCATTACTGTTTTTGTTTAGCCCTCATCTGCCTAGATAGGACTAATCTATCAGCATGGCAATTACATGCTCGTCCAAAATTATTTAAATGATAATCTTCTAAGTTGCTGGATACTGTATTATCCCCAGTGTAGTACTGTCCAAGATCCCCCAACTTTTCCAGGTAAAGTAAAAGCTGGTTTTTACTAGTCCTCTTGCCTCATATAGATGGTAAAGATGTACCAGCATATGCTGGGTCTTTTATTCCATAAATCTGGCCTATCATAAAATTAAGAGAATTCAACTAGTATAATTTCACGTGTGAATCATTTTTTTTTAATATGTGGCTCTTCTTATTTGTATAATTTTACCTGCGGATAATTTTTTTTCTCATACGCGGCTCTTCTTATGTGGTATATTGAGTTTATGCAATTTGGGATAGTACAGATGTTCATTTCGAGTTAATGCTTTCTTATGAACTCTATGCGTGAGACGGATTATGCAACGTGATATTTCTTTTTGTAAATGGTAGACCATGCTAAACTGAGATAGAACAGATTGTTAATATCCATCTAATTCTCTTATTTTTAACAGGATATTGGAGGTTGTGACATTCAAAAACAAGAAATACGTGAGGCTGTTGAGTTACCACTTACGCATCACGAGCTATACAAGCAGATTGGTATTGATCCACCTCGGGGTGTTCTGCTCTATGGTCCTCCTGGTACTGGTAAAACTATGCTTGCCAAAGCTGTTGCAAATCATACAACTGCTGCTTTCATTCGAGTGGTTGGTTCTGAGTTTGTGCAGAAGTATCTAGGAGAGGTATGAATTGAAGAATAGCCTTTCAATAATAGAACTATGTATATGTTTTTACTTTTATCAATTTTTGGTGTATGCAGTATGTGCTTTCTTATAATACATTTGCTGTGATATTTGTATTTGTTTTAGGGTCCAAGAATGGTCCGTGATGTTTTCCGTCTTGCGAAAGAGAATGCTCCTGCTATCATCTTTATTGATGAAGTAGATGCCATTGCTACTGCTAGGTTTGATGCCCAAACTGGAGCAGATAGAGAAGTTCAGCGTATTCTCATGGAGCTTCTGAATCAGGTAAGAGTCATGCTGCAAGATTTCTTGTACACCCTCTATATGTTTTGGGCACAGCTGCTCCCAGTTCATAGTTTTACTTGGTGAGCCTACTTGCCTTCTTATATGTATGGCATGATGGATCTTGAGCTAAAGTGCAACAACTGACCATAAAGAAGCTTGAACACCTGAGCTTGTACTGCTATTTTTATGAAGCTTAGCCCTTCTATTTTTTATGAAGCTTAACCCTTCTATTTTTTTCATATTGCTTTCCACAGATGGATGGATTTGACCAAACAGTGAACGTTAAGGTCATAATGGCAACTAATCGTGCTGACACATTGGATCCTGCACTTCTAAGACCTGGTAGACTTGACAGAAAAATTGAATTTCCTCTTCCTGATAGACGACAAAAGCGACTGGTGTTCCAAGTAAGCATTTTGATGTTTTGTTACTGTCACAATATTTATGGTCCTGTACGGGTGGCAACTGTTTTTACTTGAATAAAAGCTGGTTGGGGTCTTTTTTTCAGTAAAAACAGTTCGTATTCGAACTTCTGCTTGTGGTAGAAACTTTTAGCTCTGTTTAACCATTAGTAAAACTTATGCTTAAATATATCTTTGTGCAGGTATGCACTGCAAAGATGAACTTGAGCGATGAGGTAGATCTCGAAGACTATGTCTCTCGTCCAGATAAAATCAGCGCTGCAGAGGTTTGTTGGTTTCACATTTTATATTTTGTGTTCTTTTATGGGGTGTCTTGGTTAGTAACCTCTCTTGACCATAGTACGAAATGAAATCTTTAAGATCTGCTGAGTTTTATGTGGCTCAATGTCCAACTATGTGTGGTATGCGTTACGATATTTATAGATTGCTTATTGTTAGTCTAGGGTAATTTTTCTGTTATCAATGAACAAAACGTAATGTAGAAGGTAGGGTTTACGATGGTGAAATAGAGAAAGGTCAAGGCAATTGGGCAATGACGTGCTAGTAGTTATTGCGGATGCTGCATATTCTCATGGATTTTTATTTAGCTTTCCCCTTTTGCTCTTTCAGATAATTTAGGATTCACAAATTGATTCCAATTCTCCTTGTTCTTTTAATTAGTAGAAGTCTGTGTGTTGTAATACAACAGTCCATGATGTGCATTGCAATATGGTTAATTTGATTGATTGATTATGATATCAGATATCTGCTATTTGTCAAGAAGCTGGAATGCATGCTGTCCGCAAGAACCGATATGTTATTCTTCCCAAGGATTTCGAGAAGGGCTACAGGACGAATGTGAAGAAGCCAGACACAGATTTCGATTTTTACAAGTGAGAAGGTTTGCCAGTGAAGGAACTTACAGAGATGCTCTATGAAAAGCACTGGAAAAATTTGACATGTGAAAGAGCGTTGGGATAGCTTTTGGCTTTCCTACCAGAGTAGTCATAGTGGTGGACTGGAACGACCTTTCTGTTTGATTTGTTAAAACTTTTGCATCCCCTAAGACACAGCAATGGTATCTCAAACTTACTTTTGTATTTCTTATTTCAAGGATTGCCATCTCTGACTTTTTTTTTTTTTTTTTTTTTGAAACTGAATTGCATTGATTAAGAATGAGTGTTTACATTGTAGGCTTCTTCCTGTAACTGATTTACTATACAGCTAGGAGAAGTTGATAACCAAACACTTAAGTTTTTCTACTCTGGCCAACTTAGAGAGAATATCTGCCACCTTATTCTTCTCTTTGGGCACATAATGACAATGCCAAGAATTAAATTGACTAAATAAATTTTTTATGTCACCATATTACGAAGTCTCCGATCTATATTGATCGACTCCTTATTAACTGCATCAACTACTATTTTCGAATCCAGCTCAAACTCGACACTCTGCAAGTTATTCTCTTTAGCCCATAATGTTAAGAGCCGAAATCAATCACAGTGGGACCGACTAAAACCAAAAATCGGGACTAAAACTAAAAACTATAATTTTGGTGGAGAAAACTAAAAACTATAATTTTGGTGGAGAAATCAATCACAGTAGGACTGACTAAAACCAAAAATCGGGACAAAAACTAAAAACTGGAGTATATTTGGTCGAGCGGAGGTTAAAAATGCGTTTGATTGCGGGCAAAATATATTTGGTGGGACGTAGATATAAACTTCACGGCAAAATATGGTTAAAAAGGATTTTTGATTGCACAAAAATAATAAAAGTTTGATTTGGAGTGGGACGTAGATATAAACTTCACCCCAAGCATATTGTGCCTAGTTTTATTTTAAAAAATTTGGTTCGATCGGTTTCAAAAAAAGACCAAAGTATAATGTCGACTGGGACCAAAGTATAATGTTCGCCCGATGGGGCGCAAGTATAAAGCTCGTCTGTTGTCAGACCAACTTATAAACATGGTTTGTCCATGGATTTTAAACAGACCAACTTATAAAGCTCGCCTGTTGTCAGACGAAGTTATAATGGGCGTCTGGGTTAGGCGTAGCTGTAATCTTCGCATGTGACTGTGAGGCGTAGTTTATATGATCGTTTCGTTTCAGGCGTAGATTATACGTACGCTTGAGTATAATTTGATCGTGCCCGATGTGTTTAACACTGACTATAAACTAAAAAATACCAATTTTTTTTAGTTTTTTCTCTTTGGTTTTGCTCGCACCATTGTGGATGCTCTAAATACCTTGGCATTCGACACCTTGGCATTAGGCTTGCTCTGGACTCCACACACTTGTTAAGTAGATGCATTTTGCTCCCTGGAATTAACCTTCAAAATCACGAACTATCATTCCAAGTCCGCATGTTTTATTTCTATTAACAAAAGTGCCATCAACATTTATTTTAAAAGCTCCTCTAGGAGGAGGTGACCATCTAAGATTAGTTCTATCTCGAGGGATATTGGATTTAATAACCCTGGCTGGTTTAGTTTCAAAGTTTGAGATTTCCTTCTTGCATTTGTAGATGGTCTCATCTGGTGAAGTATTCTTGGTTTTGAAAACTTTGTCGCACCTGACATTCCAGATACACTTGGCCATTATAGCAATCTTGCATATTTTATCAAACCAAGAACAGAACCAGTCTTTCAGGTTGTTTGAGTTTTCAGTTCTCAATCCTAGAGTAGCAAACCACACAAGTTTTGAAGATGAACAATTAAGAATGCAGTGAGCAGGGTCTTCAGTAACTTGATTGCAAAAAGAACAGCATGAGTCTTCATTATGAATGAAATAATATAGTTTGTCTCTTGTTGGTAGGATATCTTTAATACATTTCCAAACAAAATGATTAATCCTGGGAAGAAGCGGAAGTTTCCACAATTTCTTATAGATACTCTCCATTATTTGATCCAATAAAACATTACCATTTTCTTCCTCCATCATTTTCCTGTGGGCAGACTTTATTGAAAAAGAACCATTCATTTCAAGAGTCCAGACTAACTTGTCTTCATAGTTGTGGTATATTTTCATATTTAGAATGAGTCTTGTTGTTTGGTCTTCAAAGAGAGTGAAGATAAGATCAATGTTCCAACTACCTGTTGATGGATCAACAAGATGATAAACATAAGTATAATTCACATGATGAGTTGTACCATTTTTTGGAGTTGGTGGGAAGTCCAGGTTTTCGATCCATCTGTACTGCCATATTCTAATCTTCTTACCATTTCCTAAAGACCAGCAACTGAATCTTTATATGAATTGTAATTATGAACTGATGTTTTTCCATGACCAAGTAGAGTTACTGTTGTTTTGAATATTTGCCCATCAGGAAAATATTTAGCCTTTAAAGATCTGGCGCAGATGGAAGTATCGTCAGAACATAATTTCCAAGCAGATTTTGCTAGTAAATCCCTATTGAAAACTTCAAGATTCCTGAACCCTAATCCTCTTCTTCTTTCGCTTGATTAACATTGTTCCAGGTAATGAAGTGTTCCCCCTATTTGTCTTCTTATTTGTCCAGTATATTTGTTTGTTGAATTCATTTTAGAGATTGTGCTATCATGAAGCTTAAAACTAGTCATGTAATGAATAAGGATGGCATTTGTGACATTCCTAATCATCACAGACCTACCAGCTTCTGAGTTGTTAGTACCAGGCCATTTTGAGAGTCTTTTCTCCATTTTTCCAATAAGAGTTGAGAAGGGAAGTTTCTTATTATGACCCACAAAAAAAAAGGCAAAGCCAAATACTTGTCATCAGAAATATCAAGTTTCCTTACTTGATGGATACCACTGATAATCTGGGAGGTTGGAGGACTCATATTCTTGCTGACAAAAACTGCAGACTTATGAAAATTAATTAACTGACCAGAGCAAGCACTGAAGTCTTCAATCACTTGAAGTAGCAAGTTTGTTTGGGTGAGATTTGCTTTGCAGAAAAGAAGACATTCATCTTCAAATAATAAGTGGTTAATCTTAGGAGCCGACCTTGAAATTTTCATACATGTGAGTTGATTTTTCGTTTCATAGGAATTCAATTATCTTGAAAAATCCCCCATAGCAAGAATGAATAGATAATGAGAAAGTGGATCTCCTTGTTTTATTCCTCTTGTAGGTTTGAAAGCTGATGAAGGTGAACCATGAATCATAATCTCAACTTGCACAATACTCATGCATTTCATGACTAAATGACATAATTTTTCACAAAACCCAAATTTTCTTAGAACTTTAATGAGAAAAACCCATTCTAGTCTATCAAAAGCTTTTGATATATCCATTTTGAGAGCTAAATGATCAGTTCTTCCTTTTTTTCTTCTTCATAGCTTTAACAAGTTTTTGGACCATACATATATTCTCTGAAATTATCCTTCATGGGACATAAGTTGATTGCAGTGGAGAAATAATATTATCCATGTGCTTCTTCAATCTTAGAGCAATATCTTGGACATAAGTTTGTAAATGGTATTACATAGATCTATAGGTATGAAGTCCTCAGGTTTTTGAGGTGAAGTAATTTTAGGGATCAAAGTAACTTTAGTATTGTTTAACTTCTTTAACAAGTATCCAGATCTGAAGAAAGCCTTCACTATTTTAAACACATCCTCCTTGACAACATTCCATTGAGATTGATAAAACCATGGATGAAAACCATCTAGCCCTGGGGAAGTCCATGGCTCCATTTGCATTAGAGCTTGATGAATTTCAACATTAGTTGGTACAACGATGATATTCTCATTCTCTTGATCAGAGATACAAGCTGGAATATGCTGGAGAAAGTGGTAGCTATCCGTGGGATTAGAAGTAGTGCTGATATTTTTGAAGTGAGAAACTAAAAGGTCTTCAATTGAATACCTATCCTGGCACCAAGAACCATCAGGAGCTTGAAGAGAATCAATTCTGTTTCTAACCCTTCTTTGATTCATTCTGATATGGAAGTACTTTGAATTTCTATCCATGTCATTGTAAAAATGTTCTCTAGTTTTTTGTCTATTAGAACTAGCTTGGATATCATTTAGAGAATCAATTTCTTTTTCTAGCTTTAAAACTTCAAAAGTATTACTGCCAAAAAATTTAGTAGCCTGTCGGAGATTTAGATCTTGTTGAAGACTAGAGATTTTTGCTTGAATCTGGCCAAAGTTCAATCTGATCCATTTGGATACTAGGTGTCTAGTAATAGCTAATTTATCAGAGAATATGAAAGTTGTAGACCCTGTAGTGTTAGTACTCCAAGCAATCATAATTTCATTTAAGCACACATCATTATCAAGCCAATGTTCAAAAAAATTCCAATTTCTACCATTAGTAACTGTTTTAGAATAAAGAGAAAGTAATATTGGAGAATGGTCTGAACCTTTTTGAACTAAATGATAGAGAGTTGAATTAACTAGGGTTCTGTCTAATCTAGATATAATTTTTCCAGTGCCAGATGAAATGATTACCAATAAAACCTAGATCAGATAAATTTGTCTCCCTAATGCAATCTAGGATATCTTGAGAGGTGATATCAGTATTAGTATTTCTTTCTGTTTGATTCATAACTATATTCAAATATCCAATGATTGCCCAAGGAATGGAAATAGAGGTTCCTAAATTTTTGATATACTCCCATTGACTAAGTTGGTCATTTTTATAAGGAGTTCCATAAATACAAGAGAGAAACCACTCACCCTTAGCAGGATCATTGTTAATAATAACATGAAACATATTGCTAGAAGAATTCACTAAACCTAGATTGAAACCATCCTTCCAGAGAAAATGATACCACCAGCTTGACCCACAGGTGGAACATAAGATCTATTAGGCATGCTAAGGAAATTTGTAAGATTCAAGATCCTATCATCATTGATCTTAGTTTCAGATAATAATATGATGTCAGAGGAATGCGTTATGTTTAGATAATGCAAATGATCTCAAGTATCCTTTCCTAGAAAACCATGACAGTTCCATCTCAGAATTTTCATGTTGGATATAGTAGTATTGCTATTGAACTTGATACTCAAGTTAAGATAATTATTCTATACGGAACAAATCAATCCAGAGTTTTAAAGTATCAATAAATTAATACAGGCTTTGTAATAAATGGCAGTACTGAATTTGAAAAATTAAACTTGAGAGAAGTTTTAAAGTAGAGATGGATTACCATATTGCTATCAGCCTCATTCATCTCTTGGAGATTATCTCATTCTCTTGCATCCCCTTCTTCTATGAGATCATGTTCCATATCATCATTGTCATTAGGGGATGGTAGTTTCCCAGTATTACTTTCCATGATATCTTCACGAGAGTCATCAGCTCTAGATCTTTTGTTGCTTCTTATTTCACCCCCATCTTGCTGGTCTTCTAATAGAGCTTCTTCTTCAATATTTTTCTTACCAGATTCACAGATTCTTTCTAATAAAAGCTCGATATCATCACATATTTCTACTCCATCTCCAGTTGCAAATTCACGGAGATAGTTAATGTATTGCTAATTAGTAAACCTTCGAATCATCAGATCATCAACTACGTTAAGTCATTCTTCTTCATTGTGATCAATAATATAACATTTGGTACAAAGGTTATGAGGTTCTTTATCCTAGTGAAATCTAATCCAAGTAATTCCTCCAGCAGCAGTATTCCACCAACCTCCTCTGTAAAGTGGTTTAGTTAAATCAATTTTGATTCTAACATAGATGGTAAAACCAAAACTTGGCTTGCAGTCTTCTGAATCTTTAGAGATTTTTTCAACTAGTTCTTCAATTGATTCATCCACTACTTCAACTAAATAATTCTCTGTCAGAATGTATTTGAATTGAAGGTCCCATTCTTGGTATCGAAAAACCCAGTCCTTGGCAGGAATAACAACATCATATTTCTTCAGATTCAAATGGCTCTTATATTATAAACGTTTAATGGGCCTTTTTTCAAGATATCATTCATTGCAACCTAAGTAGAGAACTTAAACAAGAATAAGTTCATATCAATAGCACCCAGAGAATAATGACTCCTTCTCTCACTGTGTCTGTTTCGACCGGATCTTTTGAAAAAACTTTTCCTATCACAGTTGTAGCCCATTCATATTTTGCTTTGGTAATAATTGTTTTTGTACCAACAACTCTTCTCATTTGTCTAGCACAATTATCCTAAATATGGGTATTTTGCGTTTTTCTAGTAATGGATGATATTTGCGAGTTTGAAGATGAAGCCATTCTCTTTGGGATTACAACAATAGGTTTAGGAAGAGAAAAGTCTTGTATCTGCTTAATTCTTTTATAATGGAGTACAGCTCATATAACTAAAACTAGTTATAAACAGATAATTTTGTTTCCTTGGATAAACAATGAGAATTATTTCTTTAAAAGGAGAATTATATTGAGAGATTGCTGAGATAAAGATAATTGGAGTAATTTCCGGCTTGATAATAGTTAGGCAAGAGTTACGAGTAACCAAAGAGGGAAAGTTTTGGTTTTTGAATTTTGAAAGAGTTTGATCTCTGGTTTTGTATTGACTTGGATAATGACTTGGAAGAACCATGAAGATATCATTTAAATCATACAATGATAAAGAAAGGAATATTGGTACATATTGTAATAATCCACCCTAGATAGGACATTTTGCAATACTACTTCAAACTTTGTTGATGATACTTGAATCGATTATCTCCAAACATAAGAAGAAGGAGAAAATTTGAGATTAGAGTCCAAAACTGGATGCTCCCCATGATTTTGATGAATATATGAGGCCCTGCAAAGTTTATCAATCCATGAGAAGTTAAGGAAAATCAAGAAAGAAAGAAAAGGACTAAAATTATATAAAACAGAAGGGGAAGGTAACTCTAACAAGTAAACATAGAAAACATAAAATTAGTTCAAATATTGAAGAATTTGGATTTCGACAAAGATTACACTACTACTAATAGAGATTATTGATCATGATCAGGGAAAAATAATGCAAGTGAAACAAAGTGTTAGAGCATTGCTCGGACAAACTCGCATGCATTGCTATATCAAGCATGTTTGTCAATGTTAGTGATCAAAACTATAAAGTCTTGATTTCTAGTCTACTATAGCTAAGGTCTCGGACTAGGATAGAAAGTGTAGTTGAGCTCAAGAACTCCATGGCAAGCATCATACAAGACGAAGGACTACTCAAGGAACCAGTGTATTTTCATCGAGTAAAAGGTATGTGGAGACTTGAACTTATATATCACTCAAAAGTCTATCTACTCTATCTCCTATCTTGAGACAAAAGTCGTTTTACTATATAGACTAAAGATATACACATGTGACATTTCGAGCTGAGTATAGCTCGCTTATCTATTTCTCGAAATATGTGTTGGTAAAGCTTTCACTTTAGCCAAGTTCATCTTTGCCTAGTGACGAAAGTCATGTTATGTTTCAATCACTTTGAAAATTGCTCTGACGAAAACTCGTTTATGAATAACAACTATATGACGTCCTCTGAGAATGTTTCAATGATTGAAATGAGAGTTTAGACAATATAACCACTGGGGGATATAAACATTATTATGGTAACACATATATGTATAAGTCCTTATCACTTGAACCGAAGTTTGCGAACTTTGTTGATCAAGTGAAAACCGGAACTTGAGCAGTCAACCCAGTCCGCTAACGTGCATAGTTCTCGAACCCGAGAATTTCTGTTGGAATTGTAGCTCGGTTTCAGTACGCGAACTCAGTCCGCGAACTGACGGAAGCTATCGAATTCGAGAATTTCTGCTGGAGTTTGTGAACTCCAACCGATTACTTAAGTCCTCGAACCCAGTCCGCGAACTTGAGTGGTTATGTCTAAAAACGATGTTCGTGAACTTATTTAAATTATCTAAGGAATGCTATTGCAAACCGAGGCTTTATAGTTCATGAATCGATTCGAGTGAATCACATCGTTTTTTCTTTAATTATTTCTTGTGTAGTACATAAGATCTCATAGTAATTGAACAACTCTCTAACTAGTTTATTTGAGTCATTTGGACAAGTTATGGTGAAGAAGAATATGGTTGATATGAAAGTTATCATTTGGATAACCATTTGGTTGACTAATATTGAACCAACTATTGTACACGTTTGGGTACGGTTACACAAACCCAAAATCGTCAAGTACATGTGTGTATGGCAAGCTAAGTTTTTGATCTAACGGTTGAGAGATATTATCTTGTATCTAATCAGGTTTTCATCTAACGGTGAATATTGAATGCTTTGTTACTAAGCTAAAATTGTTTGAAAACCCTGATTTGAAAGACTATATAAGGGAGAACTCTAGCAACTGGGAAACCTAATCCCCACACATTCTGTGTGATACTAGTTTGCTAAGCTAGAGTCGATTCTCCTTTAACCTTTTATTTTCTTCTTCTAAAACCAGGTTAACGACTTAAAGACTTCATTGGGATTGTAAAGCCAGACCGATACTACTTTTCTTGTAGTTGTGTGATCTGATCTTGCTGTTTCTATCGTACGAGTACAATTGTAATAATTGGATTGAGATTTCTATCTCCGATAGGAAAGATATAAATTTAATCACAAACATCTTCGTCTCATCTTTTGTGATTCCACAATATCTTTTTTCGCTACGTCGATTAAGATTATTGTGAGGTGATTGATAAAACTGAGCTGTTCTTCAGGAATATAAGTCTGGTTTTATTGATTGGTTCCTGTTCACCTTGATTTATCAAAAGACGTAACAAAACTCATAGGTTTATTCGTGGGAGATGAATTTATCTATCTTGTAAACTTTTCCGTGTGAGACAGATTTGTTTGCTAAAGTCTTCGACTTTGGGTCGTAGCAACTCTTGGTTGTGGGTGAGATCAGCTAAAGGAATCAAGTGCGCAATATCCTGCTGGGATTAGAGACGTAGGAGCATAATTTTACCTTGGATCAGTGTGAGATTGATTGGGGTTCAACTACAGTTCATACCGAAGTTAATTTGGAGTAGGCTAGTGTCTGTAGCGGCTTAATACAGTGTATGTTTAATCTGGACTAGGTCCCGGGTTTTTTACGCATTTGCGGTTTCCTCGTTAACAAAATTCTAGTGTTTGCATTATTTCTTTTCCGCATTATATTTTGTTATATAATTGAAATAATACAGGTTGTGCGTTGTTCAATCGATTAGAATATCCGACCTTATTGGTTGTTGATTTAAATCGATTGTCACTTAGATATTGGTCTTTGGTACCATCCAAGTTATCTCTCTTTGATTAGACTCGCGAATCATATTTTCTTGAGTAAATCAAATCGAGAGATTGAGATAATAACTTCTTGAGTATTTTCTATTGATTGAGTCTAGTTGATTCTCTAGAAAACAACTCGGAATTGTCCATACAGATTGCTAATCGAAATATTGGGTGAGGTTGTTAGACCCCACTTTTTCACAAAGATTAGCACATAAGAAGAAAAAATCTAAAGTGAAAATCTAAGAAGATTTAAGACTGAGTTAATTCAGTTGATCGCCAGATCCTCAGAACCCAACCATCCGTCGATTTCCATCTCGACTGCTACCCTTTTTTGCAGATCATTTATTTAGTTATTAACTTCATATATACAGTATGTACTTGTTTATTTGATGGGTGCCAGTGTTTGCTTATTTTAACTAAAGACTCCTAAACAGAGAAGAGTGCAGGCTTAAATTTAACCAATTTCGGGGACACCTGGATTTGTTAATCACATATAACTGGATTAGATTATTAGGAAAATTAAATTTTTTTGTTGCTCCTGCTTTAGTTTTTTTCGTACTAAGAGCAATCTTATGGAAATTCCATCTTTTATTATGAACTAGCAATCTCATGGAACTGCCATGTGGTGTTACATAGGACTTCCGAGTTCGGATTCCAAAGTTGTTTTAGTGTATTTGAATGTTTTAGTCACTTTTGATTCATAAGGTTGCTCAATCAAAATATTTCATGGATATTCACTGGGTTGAAACAACTTTAAGACTTGCTCCAACCATTTCCCTCTCTCTCCATTGTAAAGTCGAGATGTCCAGGAGCATCATGAGAACTTATAGCGGTCTCATGCCTCCGGTATCTCCAAGTTCTTATATCATGTTACCAGTACAGTAGAACCTCTATATAAGAATATCCTAGGGACCGCAATAAATTATTCTTATATGGAGGTATACCTTGAAATGATCAATAAAAAATTGTTATATATGTATCTAGGAGAAAACATAATTACGCACAACAAACATCACAATGTACCTAGGAAATACAAATACTAGTTAAATTTTGTTTAGTTTCACATGTATGATACGTAAAATAAATATAGGAAGTTTGCTATGAAACGCAATGTACCTATGCAATACCTAGGATAACATAAATTTGGTTTAGTTTCACATATGAAATTCGTTTAGTTTCACATGTATTAGTCAAATATACAAAGTTTTCAATGTAACATAATCCACACAAAATTCAACAATGATATGGAAAATTGACAAATGAAATCATATGATCAAACATATTTGAATGATTTGTACAAAAAAATAAAAATATACACCCGCTAAAAAGTAAAAGGATTTTTAAATTGGTTTAAATAATCTCTTTGTTTTCAATTTTGATGTACGATATGACCTATATTATCTATATACTATTGTGAGTTATTCTTATATAGAGGTAACTTCCTTAAGACGGGACCGAAAAAAATTATGACTTATTCCAATATGGCGTTTATTCTTAAATATGACTGGCCCAAATCGGGATTAGAAATTTGTATTCTTATATGGAAATTATTCCTATATGAAGTATTCTTATATAGAGGTTCTACTGTAGTGGGGTTGAATTTCCTAAAGCCATGTCTGATACGTGGATATTAGCTAATCAAGGAAATATTTGGCTGTTCGAGTGAATGGAGTTCCAAGCACCCCATTCTCCTTCTTTGGTTGTGGCAGGAAGGTTTGTTTGGGGCATAACCCCAACCCCTAGCTTCAGCTTCAACTGAGATACATGGAATGTTGGATGAATCTTTGATCCCTCAGGTAACTTTAGCCTGTAAGCCACCTTGCCAACCTTCTCTTCTATTTGATATGGCCCAAAAAATTTAGCAGAGAGTTTGAGATTTCTTCTCATCTGAACTGAGGATTGCCTGTAAGGTTGTAAGCGTAAATACACCCATTCTCCCACCTCAAATGACCTTTCTGTCCTGTTTTTGTCAGCTTGAGACTTGATTATGTGATGAGCCATCTCTAGAGCTTCTTTCAGCAGTGATTTCATTGCTTGCATCTATTCAAGGTAGTTGTCTGCTTTAGCACTAACTCCCTGCTTTGAGGTGGAGATGCCAAATTGAGGAGGTGCATACCCAAATAAGGCTTCAAAAGGTGAGAGCTTCAGACTTGTATGGTAGCTGGAGTTATACCACCATTGAGCCATGGCTAGCCATGTCACCCACTTGCTTGGCTTGTAGCTGGTCATGCATCTGAGATATGATTCTGACAAGCATTTACTCTTTCAGTATGTCCATCTGTCTGAGGATGATAGGCAGTACTCAAATGCAGAGCAATTCCCAATCTAGTAAATAGGGCTTGCCAAAAGTTACTCACAAACACAACATCTCTATCTGAAACTATTGATTTTGGGAGACCATGCAATTTATAGATATTATCCATGTATACATTGGCCACATATATTGCAGTGTAGGGGTGACTCAATGCCAAAAAATGGTTGAACTTTGTAAATCTATCCACCACCACTAGTATTACCTCTATACCTTCTGCTTTTGGCAATCCAGTTATGAAATCCATGCTGATATGCTCCCATGCTTCACTGGGTACTGGAAGTGGTTGCAGTAAGCCAGCTGGTGCAGTGTAGAAACCTTTTTGTTGCTGACAAATTTCACAAGTGATCACCACTTCTTTAATGTCTTTTTTCATGCCTGCCCAAAAGAAATAAAGCTTGGCTCTTTGGTAGGTAGCTTGAACTCCAGAATGGCCACCAACACATGAGGAGTGACATGATTAAATGACCTTATGCCTTATACCTCCTCCTTGTCCAATGTAAAGCCTGCCTTTATATCTTAACATCCCTTGCTGGTAAGTAAAATCACTCTCCTTGGGTTCTTGCAAGGTGAGCTGTGGAATCATATGATCAGCAAATGAATCATCTTTATAGCTCTCTTGCACCTCTTTCAACTAGTTTGGTTGCAACAAGGTCAAACTCTGACATTGGGACTTCTCCTCCGGTTGTACTCTTTATAGTGCATCAGCAACCAAATTTTCCGAACCCTTTTTATACCTCAGCTCATAGTCATACCCTAAAAGTTTGGCTAACCATTTCTGTTGTAGTAGGGAATGCATCCTTTGCTCCATGAAGTATCTGATGCTTTGATGGTCAGTGTAGATTACAAATTTTCTTCCCAAGAGGTAGGGCCTCCACTTAGTCACTTCCATCACCACCGCCATTAACAAATTTTCATATGTTGACATAGCAAGGAACCTTGGTCCCATGCTTTTTCTGTAGTATTATATGGCCCTGCCTTCTTGAATCATCACATCCCCTACTCCAGTGTCACAGGCATCAGTAGACATCTCAAATGGCTTGTTAAAATCTGGTAATACCAGCACTGGGGTGGATGTAACTTCCTCTTTAAGACTTTCAAAGGATTCTTGAGCTGGGCTGTTCCATTGGAAGTTGTTTTTCTTCAGTAATTCAGTAAGGGGTTTGGAAATAATCCCATAATTCTTCACAAACTTCCTATAATAACCTGTCAATCCTAGAAAACCTCTCAAGTCCTTGATGGTCTTTGGAGTTGGCCACCTGATCATGCTATCAATTTTGGTTGGTTCTACAACATCCCCTTCCCCTGAGATAATGTGCCCCAAGTATTCTAGTTGATCTTGGCCAAATGAGCATTTACTAAGCTTTGCAAATAAGGAATGGTCCTTGAGAGTTGTGAGAGTAAGCTGGAGATGATGTAAGTGAGATTTCATGTTGGGGCTGTAGACCAATATTTCATCAAACAAAACTAGAATAAATTTCCTTAAATATGGTCTGAACACATCATTCATAAGTGCTTGGAAGCTAGCTGGGGCATTTTTCAGTCCAAAAGGCATCACTAAGAACTCATAGTGTCCTTGGTGTGTCTTGAATGCAGTCTTCTATGTATCAGCTGGACAAACTATTATTTGATGGTATCCATCTCTCAAATCTATCTTGGAGAAAACCTTATCACCTTTCATCTCATCCAAAAGTTCTTCAATAACATGAATTGGGTATTTGTCCTTGACAGTTAACTCATTCACCTTCCTGTAGTCCACACAAAATCTCCAACTACCATCCTTCTTCTTGACTAGTAAAATAGGTGAAGAGAAAGGGTTGTTGCTAGGTTTAATTACCCCATACTTCAATATTTCTTGCACTAATTTTTCAACAATCTCTTTTTGGACATAAGGTATTCTATAAGGCCTCTGATTTGGAGGGGTGGTATTAGGGTGTAAGGGTATGTGGTGGTCATGGAGCCTTTGTGGGGGTAATGAGGTAGGCTCTTGAAAAATACTAGAATATATTGATAGAAGAGGTTTAGGAACCTCAGGGGTTTGTGGTTGTACCTCTTTAGCTGTGATACAGAATAGTTTCCCCATTATTCCATGAGAGCTCTTCTTGATGAACTTATGACAAGCTTTTGCAAATATAGCTGAAATTCTTATTTCTTCATTATTTCCTTTCAACTCAATATTGCTTCCATCTTTTATGAATGAGATAGAGAATTTGGTGAAGTCAAACTGAATATGACTGAAATTCCTCATCCAATCTACCCCCAAAACCATGTCACAACCACCCAAGGATAATAGTATGACCTATGAATAGAAGTGATGGCCCTGCATACTCCAAGAAAACTGTGGGCATTTGGCTTCACTGAGTACCTTATTGCCATCAACCACTGCAACTGGAAGGGAGGTTACGGGCTCAACCAAAGTTCCACTCAGTCTTGCCACTTCAGGGTCTAAAAAACTGTGGGTACTCCCACTATCAATCAAAATAGTAAATCTTCTCTTATTCCCAGTGAGTCCTTGTATTCTGATGGTATTATGTGCCACATTACCAGAGAGAGCATGTAAATAAATCTCTACCTCTTCTTCTAATTCTTGGATCAGTGGAGCACTTTCTGGTGAGTCCCCCTCAGATCTAGATGATTCTTCTTCTTATCCTACCAGCATATACAACTGTTGTTTAATGCATTTATGGCCTTTCTTAAATACTTCATCACAGTTATAGCAGAGTCATTTCTCCCTTCTTGCCCTCATCTCTGCATATGTTAACTTCTTAATGGGGAGAGTTGATGAGTTCACATTTACCTTTGGTGATGGAGAGCTTGACTTAGGATTAGTGACAAAACTCCTTGCATTGCTTCCCCCCAATGTCAGAGGAGGAAGTTTGGAAGCAAGCTTAGTCTTCTTAGATGTTTTGTCTAGTAAGGCTTCCTACATCCTAGCCAAATAGATTTCCTGATTCAGGGAGGTTGGAGAGTGCATTTGAACTGCCATTCTAATTTCTTCCTTTAAGCCACTGATGAAGCTAGAAGTGAAATATGACTCAGTTAAATATGGGTTCTTAGCAAGCATGAGAGCTTTCAATTCCTCAAACAATTCTTCATACTCAAGGATAGTATTCTATTGAAACAATTTTTTGAACTCCCCTACTATATCATCATGGCCTAGCTCTTGAAATCTAAAGTTCACCTCAGTGCAAAATTCTTCCCACAAAATCAATTCCTTATTCACTTGGTAATCCTGATACCACACATCGGCTCTACCATCTAGATATAAGGAAGCCATCATAAGTTTATGTTCCTCATCCATAATATGTAATTGAATTTTTTTATTTCACTTTCTAATCCAAGATCTGGGATTAGTTGCATCAAATCTTGGAAACTCTATCTTTGGTTTATGGGTATGTGAAATAGGATTAAAAAGAATATTTCTATTACCTTCAGTTTCAGGACCCTTCTCACCAGTTTTGGTTGTTCGAGTGAATGGAGTTCCAAGCACCCCCATCTCCAGGTTTTTGTTGATTTAGAACCTTAGCCTCTATTGAAGCCAGCTGAGTTTGCAAAAACTCTCCCAGACTTGCTAGTAGAGCAGAAGATATTGATTGTTGAGATTCGTCCATCTTCTTACTCAACTCTTTAAAACATTAACTATGCTCTTTAGATAACTCATTAACCCTCTTGTTAAGGGCGTCGAATTCTTTTTGGGTTACCATAATCACACAGGAACACTCAGGATTGAGTGCTCTTATACCAATTGGAGTGATCTACACTACAAATTAGATCAGCAACAACTCAGAATCTCTAAGGATAGAGATTAGACTTGGATGAGAAGAGAAATTGGGAGAGAAAAGCAAATTTTCATTAACAAATTCTTCATAGTCCACCCAGAGTTGATTACAGGCTAATATCAACCACAAATGGGAATCCAAGGACTACTCGTGTGGAAGACACGAGTTCTAACAGAAAGAAACTAGCCCCACTAACAGGGGGTACCCTGAGTAACACGTAGGTGGCATTTAACAACTGAGGCTAAAAGCAAAACATAAAAAACAGTTTTATGATAAGTTTCAAGAAACAATGGATTTGAGTTAGAGGAGTTTCTTTCAATTTGTGGGATTTTTCAACTTTCAAAATTATTGGTGATAAGTTTGGGGGCTTGGTTGATGTTAGTCCCGAATCATCAATGGCAACTGACTTGACTGTAAGTATTGGAAAATGGTGGGAGGAGATAATTATAAACAATAAAGGCCGTTGGGTTGATATTAGAATTATTGGTGAGGTATTGGAACCTTCTCGAAAAGATTTGAAGCATGTTGCCGTTGTAATCGATCGAATGAAACCTCCTCATGGAAAATTTTGGCGTTGCAAACCACCACCGGAAACCAATAGCAAAGAAGACAATGATACTTTACGTGGAAGTAAAGTAGTGGTTGATCAGACTCAACGGGTTAATAATCACGTGTCCACAAAAGTGAGTTGTGGTCAGCTCGGTGGGACAGATATAACAGTTCCAAGGTCGACTAATACACGGAAGCATGCCCAAGAGAATTTGAATTCAGATTCCTCTAATAATAATACTCCCTCCATCCTAGTTTAGATGCCAAAATAGGATTTTGCACAAAGATTAAGAAACACAAAGAGAATAGTTTTTTTCCTCAATTACCCTAGGTTGGTATTTAATGTTCCTAGTTTTTAGATGTCTAGGTTTTGTTGTTTAGTTGGAAAAAATCAAATTATGGAAAATATATAGAAAAAAATATTTAAGAGTGTGTCTTGAAAATTGAAATACACAATTTTCCATGTTATGGTATGATTCCAAGTCAGGGGAAAATCAGGATAAAAGGTGGAAAAATATGAAGTATAGCAAGTATTCTAGGACAAAAAAAAATCCTCAATTTTAGTATCTAAACTAGGACGGAGAGAGTATCAAAAATTCTAAACTGACCGTGCCCCTTAAACTCTCTCAAAACCGCCAGACTCAGCTGGTGGACCCATTTCAGCCTTTAATGGGACCCTTGCTAACTTCCTAGGGGCGGGTCCCACCTTCCCCTCTCACAAAGCGGTTTTGACATGGTTTTTATTGCGGTTTGTCCATAATTACTCTAATAATATTAAGTTTGTGGGGGCAAGGATTAGATGCTCGTGGTCCTAGTGGATCCAATTCAAATTTAGTGGGAACAGAAAAAGAAGACAATGGGCTTTCAAAGTTAGGAGATAACTCAGATATTATTCCCCTGGTTTTGGGCCCGGTGCTTATATGTCTAGTTCAATTGGTTTGGATTCCTCTTCTCTGAGAAGTTTAAGAAAACAGTTGAAATCCAAAATGTCTAAAGGGAGTTTGGTGTCCGACTCCTTTCTTGTAACTGACTAAATTAGGGGAAGTGTTAGTGACGATGAAGTTAACAAGGAGAATCATTCTTTGTCAACTGGAGAGGCTGAAAAGGATTTTATTTCCGGAAAGGGTAAATCAAATGAAGATAATGATGACGCGGCATCTTATACAAGTGGTAGTGCAAGGAGTAACGCTAATACGCCCGTTCATAATCCAAATATGGCAATTCTCCTCGACAAACTTTAAAACTCCGAAAACCCCTCGGGAATTGTATTCTCCAAGCGAGAAATTTCATTTTTTACAAATACAATCATGGCTCACACGGAGGCTTTTAGTGATGAGATTATGCCAGGAGAAAGTGGAGGACCTTGATTGTTTTTGGCTTTGGAGGTATCTGTGTTGGCTTGTTTTTTTTTTTTAATGTTTAAAATAGTATCTTGGAATGTAAACGGACTTGGTGATCCGGATAAACGGTCGAAGTTAAAAAAGCTTGTGAAACGGTGGAAGCCTACCATTCTTATAATTTAAGAAAAAAAAAACTTAGTGCTTGTAAATATGTCATTGTACGTCAATGTTGGGGAGCCACTACTTGTAGATGGATTACGGAAGATCGGGTGGAATTTTATTGATATGAAATTCAGATAAGATTTAAGTTGGTGACTTCCTTGAAGGTATTTTTACCATAAATATATCTTGCCATAATTGGAGGATAATTTTCGATGGGTTTTAATTGGTGTTTATGGTCCTTGAAATGTGAATGCGAAAAAAAGATTTCATATGGAGCTAGCTACTTTACATGATTATTGGAATGACATGCCTTGGTATTTTGATGGAGACTTCCATGAGATAAGATTTATGATCTTGATCTTATGAATTTTCCCTTATCTAGAGCTAAGTACACTTGGAGTAGACCGCCTAATAAGAAGAGCAAACTCGACCGTTTTCCTTTCTCGTCGGATTGGGAAGATCATTTTCCAAATATTATCTTCAAGCGCCTTGAAAGACCTTTCTCGGATCATTTTCCTATTGAATTATGTTTATCAAAATCGGATTGGGGCGCTTGTCCTTTTCGATTTCAATTATCTTGGATTGAAGGCACTAACATAGTCCCTTTAATGGAAAAAATGGTGGGAGTCCTTTTCTTTTGTAGGTACGGTGGGTGCATGTTTTTTAAAGAAGTTAAATGCTTTAAAGGAGAAATTGAAGGAATGGAATAGAGATGTTTTGGGGAGCATTGATAGGGCTATCGACTCGGGAATCATCAAGTTGAAATAATTAGAAGATATTGATTATGGTAGGGGTCTAACCGAACTTGAAGAAGACATGCTTGTGATGGATAAAGTGGAATTTGATATGGCTCATCGTCGTCAAAGCATATTGATGAGGCAAAAGTCAAGAATTAGATACTTTAAAGATGGTGATAGAAACACTAAACATTTTCATAGAGTGGTAATGGGTCATAGAGCTTTGAATAATATCAACAACCTTCGTATTAATGGTAGATGGACCGGCAACAAAGAGGAGATAAAATGGGGATTGCAAATCACTTCGAGTTAGCATTTAAAGAAGTTTCTAACAACCGCCCCAGAATCAAAAACATGTGTCTAAAGCGTATTGATGAGAATGCAAGTGTTTGGTTGGAGAAGCCTTTTAGTGAAGAGGAGGTCACAAATGCAATAAAGGATTTGAGAGTTGACCGTGCTCCGGGTCCAGATGGTTTTCCTATGAATTTTTTTATTGTTGGTTCAGATTTTTTAAAAGAAGATTTGATGAAGGTCTTTGAAGAATTTCATGATCACAATGTTCTTGATATGTTGTTGAAAAATAATTCTTTGGCTCTTATCCCTAAGAAAGCGGGCGTTGAGGAAGTACATGATTTTCGACCTATTAGCCTCATTGGAAGTGTATACAAAATCATCTCAAAGGTCTTGGCGGAGCGCTTAAAGGTATATCTTCCAGCCATAATTTTACCCTCTCAATCTAGTTTTATAAAAGGAAGACAAATTCTTGATGGAGTGTTGATAGAAAATGAATGTGTGGATTCTAGACTTCTTCAAAAACAACCGGGGTTGGTTTGCAAGTTTGATTTTGGAAAGGCTTTCGATAATGTGAATTGGATTTTTCTAAATGAATTCTTATTCAAAATGGGTTTTGGTGGTGTTTGGAGAGCTTGGATTAGAAATTGTTTAACTTTCTCAAAGTTTTTGGTTCTTTTTAATGGTTCATCTCATGGTTACTTTGGTAGTGAAAAGGGACTCCGTCAAGGTGACCCACTCTCTCCCTTTCTCTTTACCATAATTGGTGAAGTCTTAAGTTGTATGTTGAGAAAAGCACAAGAACTTGATCAAATCTCGGGTTTCTCGGTGAAGGAGGGGGAACAAAATAAACACTTACAGTTTGTCGATGACACTATTATTTTTCTTGATGCTAAGAGAGACCAAAGTTGATTCCTTACGCTACCTACTTCTTTGTTTCGATTTGACTTCGGGTTTGAAGATAAATTTCTCGAAGACTAGTTTATTTGGGGTCGGGCTTGAAGAGGGAATTGAAAACTTTGCTAGCATGTTGGGTTGCAAGAATGCCAAGTGTTTATCTTGGTCTTCCCTTGGGAGACAAGGTAGGAGGTTTACAAAAATGATAAAAAATTCTTGAAACTTGTGCTAAAAGAATTGCTTATTGGAACGGGAAAACTCTTTGTAGAGGAGGTAAGTTAAATCTCATCAAAAGTGTTTTGGTTAGCGTACCAATTTATTACCTCTCTATTTTTCTAGCTCCTTGCTCCATAACGAAGAAAATTGATAAAGTTGTGAGAAATTTCTTATGGGGTGACAATTCTAACAAGAAAAGGGTTCATAATGTCAAGTGGACAATGGTTTCTAAAACGAAAGAGAAAGGTGGTCTAGGTATTAGGAGGACTAAGCAATTGAATTCGGCTTTGCTAAAAAAAATGGTGGCAGCGGTTTGATTAGATAAAGATGCTTTGTGGAGGAAGATTATGGTTGAGAAATTTGGTGAAACATCCACCGGTTGGGAAACTCTACAACCCAAAGATTCAAAAGGCGGTAGTTTATGGTTTAATATTTACAAAGAGCTTGAAGATTTGAATAAAAATATAAGATTCAAAACTGGCGGGGGAAATGAAACTAGATTTGGGAAGATGTTTGGTTTGGTGATGGAAAATTGTGTGATGTGTTTCCTTTAGCTATTGGAGCTTCAAAAACCAAAGAGTTTGTGGTGGCTAATATGTATGAAGTTAGGGAAGGTGGCGTAAGATGGAAATTTATGTCTAGACAAAGATACTCTCAAAATATCTCAAATGAAGTCTTAGCTATATCTAACCTTCTTTCTTCTATATCTATTCAAGAAGGTGTTATGGATACCCGAATATGGGTTGGAAGTGATCATAGTCAATATACAGTTAAGGATGGAATTAGAGAAGAAAGGAATCAAGGTGAGCCAGATTATCCAACCAATATTGTTTGGAGCCATGAGTTCCCATACAAAATCAATTTCTTTATTTGGCTACTTTCTCATGATCGGAATATATGACGACGGATAAACTTTTAAGATGAGGTATAAATGTCACTAATTAATGTCATTTTTGTGAGGAAGTTAATGAATCGAGCTTGCATTTGTTCTATGAATGTTGGAGAATTCGGAGAATATGGGATTATTTTGTTGAAGGGTGCCACTTTCAATGGATATATGATCCTAGTGTTGCTACATGAAGGCTTGGAAGTTTAATTGGGGAGATGAAAGGCTTAGTAGAATATGAAATAACATCCTGGTTGCTATATGGTGGTGCATATGGTAAGAGAGAAATGCAAGAAATTTCGATGACAAAAAGAAAACTTTGGCAAGCCTCAATAGAGACGTCAAATTACAAGCTTTCTTTTGGGCCGAATCGAACACAAGGATGTTAGGGCTTACGGCAAATATGGTGATTTCTTTATGAGATTCCTTATATAGGCATCCGTAATTTTCGTAGCTTTTGGTTTGTTTTTGGGTAGCCAAATCCTCTTTCGGTTTCCCATTTTGTTCGGATGTACTCTTAAGTGCCTCTTTTCAATGAATTTCTTATTGACCGATCTAAAAAAAAACAAAGGCCGCATTCCAGTTTATATGAAGAAAAAAAATCCCAAATATTTTTAAAACATGGTTCAAATGGATGAGTAAAAATTAATATGGGTGAAATGAACACCAAAAAAATAGTAAGAATGAATATGGATTCATCATGGCTTAAACTTAAAAAATAGCGAGGGTGAAACTGGATGCATCCTGATGTAAATTAAAAATAAGAAAAAATATTTAAAAATGGTTAGGATGAAATTGTTTACATCCTGGCTATTTTTATATTCTCATATATTTAAACATCATCAAATTTTACATGTCTTTTTCACCCAGGAATTATCGTTATTGGGTTAATCGACCAATTTTATGAAAAAAAATATGGCTGGATAGCCGTCCGACCCCAGGAGATAGAATGACTCGCGCCAAAAACCACAGGCTGGTTTGGCATCTACCAAGATCACTCTCATTTCTGTGGGTACCAATCAACAACGACATTCATTCAATGAAGAGATACAGATCCGGAAAGATTTTTGAATTTCGATATTGACATCAAACAAATTTCCCAAGCTTCTCTTTCAGTGGTACCTATTTTTGTGTTACTTGGAAGAATTTTGAACCCATTTTTGAAACATTCCTTCCTTATGAAGCCTTGAAATGAATGTTTATGAACACTTTAATGAAACTTTTAAATTCACTACAGCTCACTTTGTACACCAAAAATGGTAGAACACTAGTTCCTAAACTTTAATATCGCTCGACCTGGGATGTATTAGGTAAGAGCTTTACATGTGCAACTCCTTTTCATTCAACATATTTACCAATATAGCGATCTTCTTGCTCGCAAAGAAAAATCTTGGAGCACCAGAGTTTGAATCTGACCTACTTGATCGGCCTACTCCGCATTTAGTATGAACACCACTAACTAAAATCAACATAAGTGGCACACCATTATTATTCAATTCTTGAGCCTATCTTGCCCCAACCAAGAAACAAAAGAGTGCCTCCGAACCTAAAGCTTGTACTGAAAGTGAAACTATGCACCATGACCAGTTGTACACAATTTTGCTCAGCGTATATATATGCTGCACTCAAATAGATCGATGTATTTCAAGCTTCTAGAATGGAGTATGGGGTGTGCATACACGTATAAATTGCCATCCAAAATTTTTAGCAAGGAACTGCAAATATCTGAGAGCATTGACAATGTAAGGTATTTTCATTACGACTTGTGTTGAATGTTATCTGTAGCTTGGGGCAGCAAGGATTTTTCCGACTTGCTCTCACAACTGTGTTGGACATTACTTGTTCTTCTGGAGGTGGTAAATGTGCACCTTGATATTTCTAGGGGCATGTAATTAACATCCCAAAATTTGCGCTGGTACGATTAGTGATGTAGAAATTGACGTTTAGTCCCAAAGTTGTTGGGCTTTGGACAGTCTAGTCCTCTCTTCTCAAGCCTAGTACTCTCTAGTCCAAAAAACACCCGTGTAAACAGTTTGGTCCAAATGTTTAACGAGTTAGTCCAAACTCTTAACGATCCAAACTAATTTGTTACCATAGTTACCCTTCCGTATGAGCATACAGGAATAAGAATGGGTTTTTAATTTTTAGATCTCAGATTCAAATCGGATGAGACAGAGAGATATTTTGAGGCGATTTCTTGGATTCAATCATTTGTTCATCAGATTTCGATCTCAGGTTAGACACTAAGATTTCAATCTCATCTTTCATACGATTTTGTTTGCTACTACGATTATGTGTTTTTGATTTTTTTTTTTTTAATGCATGAGATGAAATCGATTTTGTCTTTCATCTTGCTTTCGGTCTTTTGATTTCTGTTTTTGGTTTTGATTTTGTTATTTGTTAGGTTTTGATTTTCATGAAACTCTTTTGATTTATGTTTTCATTTTGACCTTTTATTTATTTATTTTTGGATGTATGATATGAAATTGATTCAATCTTTGATTATTATTATTTTTTTCCATTTCTTCATCTGTATGTTTAATTAATGGTTATTCATGGTTTACATTGATAGAGTAATTATTTTTTTATTATTTTTTGACTATGCAGAATGTGTACTTTCTTGTACACTGTATATGTTTCAATTTTTTGTGATTTAAGGTTGATTCAAAAAATTAATTCTCTAATAAATTTAAATATGATTCAGATCTTAAGATGTTACATCTTTGTGTTACTGGATTCGATTGAGATATTTTAGATGTGACCCAATTTTTTATTATTAGTTATTTGATTTATCATTTGTGTGTTGATTGAACCAAAGAATGCTATTTTTTGAGATATTTTGTATGTTGTTTAGAGCTTTGGTGTGTTTTTGATATATGTTTTCTGTAATATACAGGTTATCAACCATGTATGAGAAGATTGTATATATGCTATCTTGAATCATGGTGAGTATTCACCCCTATTTGGTAGATGTGTACATATTTGTACAATGAAATTCTCTATGATGAATGCTTGGGTTGTATTGTTTGAATCAATGCTCTATTTTGTTATTTTATATAAATATTTACAAAGTTGTACACTAGTATGCTCTGTGATGAATGCATGACCTTTTTGGTTGGTATATATGCTAGATTTTGGTATTTTTCTGTAGATGTGTGCTTGTTTGTACACTGAAATTCCATGTGATGAATATATGGCATGTCATACGGGTATGGATCCTATATTTTGCACACCGGGATGCTCTTTGATGAATGCATGGCATGTCATGTGGGTATGATGCTAAAATTTGTTAGTTTTCTGTAGAGGTGTAAATGTTTATACACTCATATATATTTATCTTATCCAGTCTTTTTAGCTTGCAGATACAATTATTTGGATGCACATGTTTTGGATACACATGTGTACATGGTTGTACACATGTTGTTTTTTAATGTGTACATAATTGTACGCATATTGATTTTAATGTGCACATAGGTGTACACATGTTGATCGTTGATGTGTACATAGTTGTACACCTATTGAATAATTGCTCCACTATCCTTCCAGTGACCTAGTTGTATATATGTTGTTTGTCAATGTGTACATAATTGTACACCTATTGATTTTAATGTGCACCCATGAAACCATGGTGTACAAAGCATTGCACATATAAATAATGAAGGTGTACATAATTGTACACATGTTAATCCTTAATGTGTACATAATTTGACACCTATTGTATCTGTTTATCTCTGTATATATGTGCTTGTTCTGTTTTACACGCACTTATTTTTTGTTCGATTAAAGTTGTATTGTTGATATTTTCTGATTGTGTTCTCTTTTTATTCAAGGTCCCTTTGCCAATGGATAGAGTCTCAGCCGTTAATTTGAGTTTGGCGCCAAATATTTATCTCCTCGAGGTTGCTTTTGAACACTTTAAGAGCTTGAGTGTTCTAGAGTTCTTGGTTGATGTGAGAAAATATGTAAAGGTATGCAAAAAGTTTGTTATTCTAAATTACACAAGATTACTACTATGTAAATGTCCCAATGTGCATATAATTGTACACATCTTGATTCTTAATGTGTACATAATTGTACACATTGATTCTTAATGTGTACGTGTACATAATTGTACACATTAATTCTTAATGTGTACATATTTATACACTCGTTCGTTAATGTGCACATAATTGTATACCTTTTGATCATTAAGATTTTGTGCATCCTAGGGCACTAAACACGTAGTTCCTTGGTAAGATTAAGAATGTGTATATAGTTGTACACTCGTTAAGTACAACCTTCGTTTAATGAAATACCATATTGATTCATAATGCGTATATAATTATACATATGTAAATAGCTAATGTGTATATAGTTGTACACTTGTTGATTGTTAATATGAATGTTTGGTGTTGTGCATGTTTTACAGTGGTGTATTAGTGTATATATTGGTGCACCTGTGTAAATCTTATGAAAAAGTTCGTTGTTATTGTTTTACAACGGTGTACATATTGGTGCACCTGTGGGAAGTAACTCCCATGAAAAAATAGGGTTGTGTGCGGTTGTGAATGATTAGCTTTATGCATGTTTTGAAGTGGTGTACGTATTGGTGCACCTCTGTTTATGGCTATGAAGGATCGGTTTTAGGAATTTTCACAAGGATGAATATATTGATGCACCAATATACTTCTCATATGCAGGTGTGAGTATGATTGATCATGTCGTGCATGTTAGTAATCTCCTTTTTTGGTAAAGTGGAATGAATCGATGTTTGAAGCCATATTAAGTTTGTGTATTAATGCCCACATGGTGTATCTCGACCATAAACCGAGTAACTTTTTATTTCCATGTTTTCTTACTTTGTTTTCTTATGCTAATGTTGGTGAAAGGATAATCACTTTCTTTTCAAGTTGTGACTTCTTATGTTCATTGGTTTATCCATGAGTTAGGTCTGGATGTTATCCAACGGAGAGTATGATTGATTAGGGTGCGATTGGCTATCATGGATTCTTGATTTTTTGGATCTTTAGTACATAAATTGTACACACGCCAATGTAAATTAAAATTTTAAAAAATGAAAATTATATAGTCATATGGGTACACTCTTTTTGTAGCTCTAGGAAAGGAATATATAAAGTTTGTGAATTTTGGATGAGGGGTTCGAAAGATAAATCGTTTTGAATTTTTTTATATTTAAAACCGGTGACGTCATCATGAGTATGGACTAAGAAAATATTTGACTAAATAGCAAATAATGTTATTAATGTACTTTCCATACATTTGGACTAATTTGTATCTAGTTGACTAGGTCGGACTAAAGCGTAATATTTTGAGCGGTTTTGGGTCCAACCGTTTTCCCATTAAATTTTAAGAAAAACGAATTGAAGTTTTTTATTCGTGCAAGACGCGGAGGGGTCAAATTTGTCAGAATGGGGAATGAGTATGGTGCGCCGGATTCCTCTGGATTATGATTTAGATAGATATTTAATTCCGAGTTAAGCTCTTAACAAAGTAGAAATTGACGTTTAGTCCCAAAGTTAGTGGGCTTTGGACGCTTTAGTCCACTCATCTGAAGCCTAGTACTCTAGTCCAAATAAACCCCGCTTGGTACAAAATAGTCTGAACATGAACGAGTTAGTCCAAACACCCAACGACTCCGAATTTTCCAATTCCTTAATTACCCTTTCTTCAAAGGATACAGAGATATGAATGAGACTTTTTAGTTTTAGATCTAAGATTTCAAATTAGGAGAGATTCTGAGAGAGACGAGAGAGATTTCAAGGAGATTTCTTGGATTCAATCGTTTCTTCATCATATTTCGATTCCAGGTTAGAGATCTGATTTTAGTCCTTTTTTTCTGGTTTTGGTTTGTTTCACGGATTTCAATCCCATTTTTCTTTTTCTTTTTTAAATGCGTAATATGAAATCGATTTGTCTTTTGATTTCTGTTTTTGATTTTGCTATTTGTTAGGATTTGATTTTCATGAAACTCTTTAGGTTTATGTTTATGGTTTTGATTTTATTTATTTTTTGATGTATGATATGAAATCGATTCAATCTTTGATTTCTTATTTTTTATTTTCGATTTCTTCTTTCAAATAATTGAACTCTTTGGATGTTTATAATCGAGCTGAAAGTTATTCATTGTTATTAACTGATAGAGTAGTTTATTTCTTTCATTTTTTGACTGTACGGAATGTGTACTTTCTTGTACACTATATATATTTGGATTTATTGTGAATTTAAGGTTGAATCGAAAAATTAATTCTCATATAATTTTAAATATGATTCAGATCTTTTTGATGTTAAATCTCTGTGTTAGTGGATTCAATTTTAATATTTTTTAGATGTGACTCGGATCTATTTTATTAGTTTTTTGATTTATCATTTGTGTGTTGATTAAACCTAAGAATTTTACTTTTGAGATCTTTTGCATGTGGTTTAGATATTTGACGTCTTCACTTATGTGTTTTTTGTTATATGTTTTTTGTAAAATGTAGTGTATCAACCATGTCTGGGAAGATTGCGTATCCTATCTCGAATCATGGTGAGCATTCGACCCTATTTGGTAGATGTGTACACATTTGTACGGTAAATTTCTCTATGATGAGTGCATGGGTTTTTTTATTTGAACCATTGCTCTATTTTGTTATCTTCTTGTAAATACGTTTACATACTCTGTACACTAGTATGCTCTGTGATGTATGCATGATCTATTTTGATGGTATATATGCTAGATTTTGGTATTTTCAGTAGATGTGTACATGTTTGTACACTAAAATGCTCAGTGTTGAATATATGGTTTGTCATGTGGGTATGGATGCTATAATTTGTTAGGTTTTTGTAGAGTGTACATGTTTTATACACTAGGATGCTCTTTGATGAATGCATGGCATGTCCAGTAGGTATGATGCTAGGATTTGTTAGTTTCCTGTAGAAGAGTAAATGTTTGCACACAAAATTTTGTTTCAGTTTATATAGCATGTTCATGCACTTTGATGCACACCGTATATGCTTTTGATATATGGTTTTTGTAATATATTAGGTATCAACCATATATCTGAGAAGGTTATTGTGTATTCTATTTTGAATCATGGTGAGTATTCATCCATATTTTGGGAGATGCGTACACATTTATATACTAAAACTTTGTGTGTGATGAATGCATGGGTTGTTTTGTTTGAATTAATGCTATATTTTGTTATTTTTCTGTAGATGTGTACATACTTATACGCTAGTATGCTCTCTCATGATTTTATGTTCTGTTTTGTGGGTATGGATGTTGGATTAGTTGCATTTTTGAAGGTGTGTACATAGTTGTACACCATTGTGCTGTGTCATTATTATATGGCATGATTTAGGGGTATGGATGTTGGATTTTTATAGGTGTGTACATAGTCGTACACCATTATGCTCTCTCATAATTTTATGATATATTTTGTGCATCCTAGGGCACTAAACACGTAGTTCCTTGGTAAGATTAAGAATGTGTATATAGTTGTACACTCGTTAAGTACAACCTTCGTTTAATGAAATACCATATTGATTCTTAATGCGTACATAATTATACACATGTAAATAGCTAATGTGTATATAGTTGTACACTTTTTGATTGTTAATATGAATGTTTGGTGTTGTGCATGTTTTACAGGAGTGTATTAGTGTATATATTGGTGCACCTGTGTAAATCTTATGAAAAAGTATGTTTTTATTGTTTTACAACGGTGTACATATTGGTGCACCTGTGGGAAGTAACTCCCATGAAAAAATAGGTTTGTGTGCGGTTGTGAATGATTAGCTTTATGCATGTTTTGAAGTGGTGTACGTATTGGTGCACCTCTGTAATTCCCATGTAAAAGTAGGTTTGTGAGTGGTTATGAATGATCGTTTTTCTGCATGTTTTGCAGGGGTGTACACATTCGTGCACCTGTATGATTCCCATGAAAAAGTGTGTCCGAGTGTGAATATGAATGATCGATTTTATGCATGTTTTGCAGGGGTGTACACATTGGTGCACCAAAGTATTTTTAATGAAAAAGTAGGTTTGTTTGTGGCTATGAAGGATCGACTTTAGGAATGTTTCACAGGGATGAATATATTGATGCACCAATATACTTCTCATGAAAAAGTAGGTATGGGTGTGAGTATGATTGATCTATTGTGCATTTTAGTAATCTCGTTTTTGGTAAAGTGCAATAAATCACTATACTGGGATGTTTCGAAGGCATATTAAGTTTGTGTAGTATTGCCCACATGGATTGTGTCTCTAACCATAAACTGAGTAACTTTTTATTTTGATCGTTTTCTTGTTTTGTTTTCTTATGTGGATGTTAGTGAAAGGATAATCACTTTCTTTTCAAGCTACGATTTCTTATCTTCATTGGTTTGTCCTCGATGCAGGTTATCTGCTAAACTTACCTCTGCAAATCTGGACGTTATCCAACTAGAGATTGGCGTGGCTGGTATTTTTCTCAGTCTGTGTAGATTAGGGTGGCAGTTTGGCTATCATGGACTCTGGATTTTTTGGATCTTTGTAGCGGTGTACATAATTGTACACACCAATGTAAATTAAAAAAAATTAAAAATTAAAATTATATAGTCACATGGGTACTCTTTTTGTAGCTCTCGGAAAATGCTTTCCAAATATATAAAGTTTGTGAATTTTGGATGAGGGGTTCAAAAGATAAATCGTTTTGAATTTTTTTTTTTATTATTTAAAACCGGTGACGTCATCACGAGTCAATATGGACTAAACTGAAAATATTTGGACTAAATAGTAAATAATGAGGGTTATTAGTGTACTTTCCATATATTTGGACTAATTTGTACCTAGTTGAATAGGTCTGGACTAAAGCGTACTATTTTGAGCGGTTTTGGACTGAACCGTTTTTTTCCCCTTAACAAATCAAAGTGGCGCAACGGAAGCGTGGTGGGCCCATAACCCACAGGTCCCAGGATTGAAACCTGGCTCTGATATTTCTGCTAGTTTTTTTTTTTTTTTTAAATTTAATCTAATCTATACGTATCTGGTATCCTAATGCAGATTTCCAATAAGATTATAGTGAAGATGATCTTATCTTTCATGTTTTGACTGCTCCTAGATTCCAAATTATTTATAAAACGCCCCAGTAAAGGATAAAGTTAAATAGTGTTTGGTGGTTGGAGTTGCAGTGGGAGGGAGTTTCCAAATACCCACATGTCCAGAGTCTCCACTTCATGCCCTCTCGTCTATGGCATTATTGCCACAATTACTAATACTTATTTACTGATTACCAACTAATATAGGTGGTTTATGTGCACATGAAGACAACTCATTCACAAGATAACAAAGATTCGTTTGGATTTAACCAAAAAAAGAGAGGGTGTGTCATTTGATAATTCTATAGCCTAATTTTAGCTAGAGTATGTAAAACTAACTTGAAAAATCAGTTATACATGGCGTTGCTTAAAAGAAAGGAATATTATTGGTGGTGGAACTACAGGTTGTTTCTTTTACTATGATTGCTGGTCCACTTATCCGACTGAACATATTCCATTTGATCAGAATCTAAAGGTATGGTGTGTGATGATAAGGTAGGTTCTACAGTTCCACTGGTTGTGCCCAAACAGTGAAGACTCTCCTGTCAAAAGAAAAGGAGAGAAAAAAAAATGTGAAGACTCATAGACCGGTTTTGGAAGTAAAGAAAAATGCCGAAGTTTATCCATCTTGGAAGATGGGGATCAACCAACTGGCATTAGCCCAGTTGGCTAAGAGTTGGACTCCCAATTCATAGGTTGCGGGTTTAATTTCTGCGCTGATTATGTCAAAAAAAAAAAAATGGGGATCCATTCACGTGATTATTCTCATATTATCGTGATTATTTTAACATTATAAATCCAAACCGTGGTAAATTTAAAGTTGCTTTTTTGGTGATTTATTCCTGTTATAAAATTCAATAGTTATACTTAAAATTAGAACATTTTGAGATTGCTAAAAAAAAAAAAAACTTGAGATACCAAAACTTATTATATATTAATTTTCGTTTCGACCGTAAATTTTCAAAATGGTAAATGGTGGTGTCATGCATTTCGAATTTTGTTAATTTTCAGAAGACATGTAAAGCTTTTTAAGAAAAGCTTTGCGAGATAACCATGTCAACGGATCTTCCCCGAAAAAGATAACGCGCATCGCTTTATGAATTGGGGACTTGAAAGTCGTTTTAATAACTATATCAATGTATTTTGTCAAGTTCAAGTCATGCAGTAATCTTTAGTTTGCAGGATAGATTTTAGGACTCCAAGTGTGATGGACCAGAAAATTACACCTGCGACGCGCAGGCGGAAACTCCCTGACATGCCACTCGCTATCAGTGACCGGGCTTAAAGCTTCACCTCCCACCAGACAAATGCACGCTCATTTTCCATTGCACTTATGTTTGGTAGGCATGATGCCTTATACTTAGTTTCCATACAGTTCCAACATATCATGTATGAGGCATGGCTTGGACTTGCATATATGCCTTTGATAGCCTATTATCCAGCTTTCTTACTTCGCTTTAACATTGATGAAAGCATGCACTTATCTTGCTCTCCAAGGGTGCATCAGCCAGCTGGTTCATGCCGTACCTGCCTTACATCGCCCTTGTGATGCAAGTGACTTATGCAAACTCCACTAACTCGCATGACGATTTAGCTTCCTTTCCTGGTTATGCCTAAATCACAATTGGTGCGTCCCTACGTCAAATGGATTTAGGAAGTATGAGCTTCCAAGGCACGTAATGCAACTGACCTCATCAAGTATGGCAACAATTAGCTATTGCATCGCATTGCCGAACCAGATGATATAAATTGCCAAAATGTCTCAATCATGACCTTGAAATTAGATGATGTGAACGACAAGGTGTTGGACCACTAATGCTGCAACTCATCTCGGTTTCCTACGTACCCTTCTCCGTATCTTGTACGGATCATAGTTCATCAGCATCGGGATAAGCAACTAGAGCCAACTCATGTTGCAAGGACAAAGGAAAGCAATAGCTAGCCTAGTCTATAGGCCATAGGATCCTTTTCAAATGATGCGCAAGAGTGTGCAACATTAGCGTTTCCTTCGTTTTGCACTGCGGTGGTGCATTCTTAGTTTCGCAATGGAACAACGATGATGCTCAAGGACCATGAAGCTCTCTCGAGTAAGCGACGCGCCATGATGATGCTTTCGCATCAGATATGCTTTCGCATCAGATATGCTTTACCGGCTAAACTTTGAAGCTTATTAGTGCATTCCTCCTTAATGCACTTTTATCCAACCACCCCTCCATATATATGTCTTATTGACATTTCTACAAATTAAAGTTGGAGAGCATTTTAACATGCTTGCTTCACTACTCATGGCCATTATGTCATGCACACTTGAGTAATGCACCATCATGGTGTTATTTCCAGTTCTGGATTGATGCTCAACTAGTATACTCATTCTTTTCGAATTTTCTTGCGAGAACTTATATTATTGTCATGCAATGTCGCACTGGACAGCCTCCCACTGGTGCAATGCACCATGACAGTGCAACATTATACTTAGCCAGCCTCCCACTTTTGTGATGCACCATGATGGTGCTATTTCTTTCCATGGCCAACATGCTTCTTAACACGTAACACAAGCTTTAGATGAAGCTTCATCTGATGAAAATGACGCATCTTTGATCGTGATCCATGCAGATAGTGCGGGTGTTATATCATTACACCCTTTAAAGAATTTCGTCCCTGAAATTTAAAACAAAAACTATTGTGGACAAACTTTATCGATTTTGATTTTCTAAGCGTATGTCTCATACTACGATTCTCAGAAATCGTACAAGGTTTCTTCAATTCGTGGTGAACAATGATTAAGACCTTCTGAGCATACGTCCATACCACATCCTCAGGAATCTAAAAGAGTCCACAAGTTTACTAAGAATATCGATTTGGATTACCTAAGCATGATCTCATACCACATACTCAGGATTGACAAAGGATATTGTTGATGGGAGAAAACGATTTGCTGGTTTTATAGGAAAGTGAAGAGATGACCGTGCGTAGGAGACTCCTCGAACGAGAAAATTGCTTTAACCTTTTGCAAACTGATGCACTGCACATGAGTGCTTTGAGTTCGAGAGATAAATCTGTAGGACTCCGGCCTAAACCAAGACAATGGCCGTTCTAGAGTCAATTCGGTCACAAGAGAGGATGGGCCGATCTGTAGGAGGGAAGATGAGAAGTGTGTGGGATCAATGATGATCAAGGATTGTGGATGTGTTGTGTATTCTGCGTGAAGAAATAAGATAAGTTCTGATTGATTGAATTTACACTATTGAGAGTGATTGCTCAAGTGATGAGAATTCTTGTGTGATGAGAATTCTTTATTCAGGCGAGCGTTCTTGTTGTTTCAATCATGGATTCAGAGACTTCTTTATATTACAAGAATAGTAGACACATTGATCCCAGTAAGTGTGACGGTTGATGGAGTGAAAGAGTGGGAAAGTGGGAAATCGTGCTAAAACTAGCTACACATCGTGCGGAGACTTGGTTGATTGTTCACCCACTACTTTGCTAACTCCTCTAACCGCTTGCACGATCTAACCACATTCTCATCGTGGATGAACACACATGGCGTAGGCCACCAAACCAAAACCCTAGTTAATATCCCCGCCATGTGACGTGATTGATGTCTCATGAATGTGGAGTCTGCAAAGTAGATGTGTATTTAGTAAGTTGTTGACTTGACTAGACGATGAGTCTTAATATTATTGAGTCGAGCATGATGGACGAATGCTCTAAGTCTCATGAATTGAACATGTTTGTTGGGACAGATGTATAGTTCTCGAATGAATGTTAATAGTTGAATCAACATGACGAATATTGAAAGGTTGAGCAAATATTGCTCGTATGATGAATTGTTGAATATTGATAGTTGAATCAATATTATTAATTTGAGCAAATATTACTCATCTGAGCAAATATTATTCATTTGAGGAATTATTAAATATTGATAGTTGAATCAATATTGATAAACTGAGCGAATATTGCTCGTCTAATGATTATTAGTAACGCGACCAAATAAAATATTAATTTAAAATATTGGTAGCTGGACCGAATATTATATAATTAATCAAGATTTTGATTGCTGGATAAACATGAAATTATTGGTGCTTGAACTTACTCAGAATTATGATTTGCAGAGCATTCAGTTCAAAACCCTAATTTTGATGATTGTTGATCAATTGATGATTTACTGAAAATCAATCACTGAGTGAGGGATGGACCGACTACATGGGATGATGGCCGGCCATGTAGCCCCCAGATGCTCGAATGAGCAAACATCAAAGTCCTTTACAGACTATTTGATTAAAGTATGATCAAATGCTGGTTTAATCATTTATTAAAATAGTGCTCGTCCAAGCATTAGGCAATAAAACCTAATTATGAAAAGATAAGGGACCGACCAAGAGGGCATGGAACCATCCCTTGGAGGTCGTGGGCGGTCGTCTGAACAAGTTCCAAGTTGGTTGGAAAGAATTTGAACCCAATATAAACCGTAGAATATTAATTAGGTCAAAATCGTGAAGGTATGTAGGACCGGCTCCTTGCAAGCCTAAGGGCCGACCCTGGTCTGTCAAGGTGACATTCCTGTGTCACCATGTTACTCGTGCCTCAATTCTGAGAATTTTGATATTTTGTGACGTGCGTTCGAGCAACATCTTGGATTTTCATAAGAGTTTGATCTTGAATGAAATTCTCAATTTTGTTCGAATGATCAAGTAGGGCATTGCTCATGTGATCAATATTAAAACAATAATATTTTAATTTTTATGTGAGAAGCCTAGTCGGGCATGTGACCTTTTGACTTTTGGGATTTTGACCGTTTGAGAAAATATAGATTAACCAGGGTTTTTGCTCAAACGAAGGAGTTTCATGAGATGAAGGAAACAATAATGATAGTAAAATAAGGGATCATAAGGTGTGGGACCTGTTAAAGCACTGCTCGGTCGAACTCGCATGCTTTGATACCTCAAGCATGATTGTCAATGTTAGTGATAAGACGAAGAACTACTAAGGGGATCTTGTGGAACTTCATCAACAAAAGGTATGTGGAGACTTGAAACTAATCTATCACTTGGAAATTCTATTTCTACTATCTCCTATATTGAGACATATAAGTCGTGTTACGATATTGTTTTCTATATACACATTTGAGATTTCGAGCTGAGTATATCTCGCTTACATATTTCTCAAAATATTTGTTGGTAAGATTTCTCTTCGACCAAGTTCATCTTATATCATGAGAAAATTTCCGAGTAACATCTTACATGGTTTGTGTGATATAATTATTTGGTGTAGACTTGGAATGTTTTGATAATGATTATTTAAATATCTTGAAAATTGCTTTGATGCTAATAGTGTATGAAAACGGTTATGGTCATCCTCTAAGAATGCTACAACGATTGAAATAAAGAGTTTAGAATCATGTAACCATCTTTGGATATAAACATAGTGTGTTCGCATATTAGTGTATAAGTCCGAAACCGGGAACCAAAAGTATGCATATTTGTGTGTATACAAAATGGTTGAAGGAGACTGGATAAGTATGCGTACGAGCGGAAGTTCACGTCCGTGAATTTTTGCTGAGTTTGAAAACCAAACCAAACTCGCCCAGTTACCAAAAGTACGTGTACCCGTACGCATACTGGCGGAAGTTCACGTCTGTGAATTTCTGCTGAGTTTGAAAACCAAACCAAACTCAAATCTGGTTACTTAAGTACGCATACCCGTGCGCATACTTAAGTGCGTTACTTTCTAAAATCGGGTTGTACATGAACTTAAACATTTATATATTAAGGAATGAAATCTTTGCAAACCATGGCTATAATGTTCATGTATTGATTCGAGTGAATCAAACCGATTTTGCTTCAATTGTGTTCTTGTATAATTCTATGAGAATATAGCAATTGAACAACTCTTTAACTAGTTTCATTTGAGTCATTTGAACTAGTTATGGTTAAGATGAGAGTAATCATATGGATAACCTCGGTTAACTATTTGTGAACCAACATGGTGTACACGTTTAGGTACGGTTACATAAACCTAAATGAGGGTACATTTCATTTGTGTGTAACAAGCTAAGTTCGATCTAACGGTTGAAAGATATTAGCTTGGTTAAATCAGGTTTTTCATCTAACGATGAATATTGAATGATTTGTTACCAATGTAAGTTGGATTGCAAATCCTGATTTGAAAACTATATAAAGGAGAACTCTATCAACTGGGAAACCTAATCCCCATACCTCCTGTGTGTTACTAGTTGCATAACTAGATTCGATTCTCCTTTAACCTTAGGTTTCTTCTCGATACCCTGTAGGTTAACGACTTGAAGACTTCATTGGGATTGTGAAGCCAGACCCAACTATTTTCTTTGTATTTGCATGATCTGATCTTGCTGTTTCTATCGTATTAAGTACAATTGAAATAATTGACTCGATATTAATTTCTCCGATAGGCAAGATAGAAAATTAATCACAAACATCTTCGTCTCATCGTTTGTGATTCCACAATATCTTGTTTCGCTAGTGGATTAAGATTATTGTGAGGTGGTTGATAATACTAGGTTGTTCTTAGGGAATATAAGTCTGGTTTATTAATTGGTTCATGTTCACCTTGATTTATCAAAAGACGAAACAAAAACTCTTGGGTATTTTTGTGGGAGACAGATTTATTCAATCATATAGACTTTTCTGTGTGAGACATATTTATTTATCAAGTCTTCGACTTTGGATCGTAGCAACCCTTAGTTGTGGGTGAGATCAGCTAAGGGAATCAAGTGCGTAGTATCCTACTGGGATCAAATATGTAAGGAACGCAACTGTAGCTTGAATCAGTGTGAGATTGATTAGGGTTCAACTACAGTCTAGTCCGAAATTAATTGGTAGTAAGCTAGAGTCTGTAGTGGCTTAATACAGTGTGGTGTTCAATCTAGACTAGGTCCCGGGGTTTTTATGCATTTGCGGTTTCCTCGTTAACAAAATTCTAGTGTCTGTGTTATTTCTTTTCCGCATTATATTTTGTTATATAATTGAAATATCACAGGTTGTGTGTTTAGATCAATCAATTAGAATATCCTACCTTTGGTTGTTGATTTACATTGATTGACACTTGAACATTGGTCTTTGGTACCGTTCAAGTTATTTCACATAATAATAAGGCTCGCGGATTTCTATCTGTTTGATTAGCTGATTAAATTGTGAAACAGAGATATTAATCTTTTTGATATACTTTACTCTAGATTAAGTCTGACTGTCTAGTTGATTCTCTAGAAAGTGTATTGGAGTAAGTCCTCTCAGATTGCCAAACGAATTATTGGTTGTGGTTGTTAGACCGTATTTTCAGGACCGGCCACGGCTAGGGCATGGCCGGTAGGCCCGGTCCTGTGACACCATTCCCTAATTTTTTTTTATTATTTTTCATCATGTGAAGGAAATATGGAGAAACTGAGAGTTTTGCTCAAACGAGGGAGTTTGCTCAAATGAAGGAGTTTTCATGAGATTAGGAAAAATAATAAAATAAGGTAAAATAAAAGGAAGAGGCGTGGGACCGGCACGACGGCATGACCGGCCGGCCGGTGGTCCCAGTCCCCTGGGCGCCTCTTTATTATTTTATTAATATTATTTTCTTTCCTATTTTGCATAGGTTTCCTCGTTTGTCCATATTTTTGAGTGCTCATTCGCGTGCTCGGGTGCTCGTTCGTGCATTATTTCTAAGTACACTCGCACCATTTTCTCGGGGCTTACTCGGTGGTGGCCCGGATGCCCGTACGTCGAATATTTATTACTAACCCATGGAATTATGCCGGGAGAAGCCATGAATTGAAGTAACAAATATTATAAAGAACGTAAAATGTTTTTTAGGAGTTCAATTGATGAATCTTGTGACTTGAAATAATTAATTGATTAATTGATGGATCAGTACTAGCAGGCAAGCTGTCTATGAGCATTTTGATTGTTCGAGAATTGAGCGATATGAGCTAGTTGAAGCGTCATATTTATTCTGAATATTATTATGTATAGTCAGGTAAAACATTGTTACATCCTGAAGACATTATCGCTTTATACTAGCAGGCAAGCTGTCTAGGAGCTGTCCAATCATTAAGATTCTATACATATGTATTCTATATAGTCAGAGAAAACATTGTTACATCCTGAAGACGCCATCGCTCTATACTAGCAGGCAAGCTGTCTAGGAGCCGTCCAATCTTTTTGATTCTATATAAAAGTGAAAACTGAAATTGTTTAGTATTGATGAAATATGTCGCGGTCTCAATTGAGACTGCATATTCATGTATGCTCTGAGAGGCAATACACTCAGTCAGAGGTTCTTATGGATGATATGAGAGGCAATACACTCAGTCAGAGATCATCGTGGCATAAGTTTTTATGCTTATACGAGAGATACGAGTCTCCATACTCATCTGATTACTAGATCAGGGATATGCAAGGTTATGATTTTACGATTTTAGCCTTTTTTAAAAATCCACCATCAACAAATATCTTAAAACGATATGCTAAATGTACGACATATTCTGTAATAGAGCTGGCAAACAAGCCAAAACCCGCGGGTTTGCCCGGCCCGACCCGTGATAAACCCGCACCCGGCTCGGCTGGTTTCTAAACAAGCCGGGTTCGGGTTGGAAAAATGTCGGCTTATGGGAAAACGGGTTAACCCGGCCCGGCTTGCAAACCCGCGGGTTAAACCTGTAACCCGTTACACCCCACCCCACCACACCCCACCACACCCCACCCCACCTACACGTGTCCCCCACATACCCCCACTTGTCTCTTCGTCTTTAATGGAATAACAAAGTAACAAACGAACAAGGAAAAGAAAAATGGGGTTCCTTTCTTTCACGTCTGAAACTTTAGTCTCTTCAAGTTCTTTGTTCTTCATGCCAATTAATCAAATAATCACCTGGGGAAAAATGATGGAGTTTGGTTTTGCTTGATGACCGTGTTATAATCAAAAGTTAATCCATATGATTTTCAGTTCCATCAAATATGGCTCTGTTTTTGGTAATGTAAATTTTTAATCCAAATAAGATTTTGATTTTTGAATTGTTTCTTTGCTGTAGAAATGATTTTGGGTATTCAACACCATGATTGTGTTAAAAATTCAAACTCCTTTGACGATTACATCGATAATCAAGTTCTTAATTAATTGATTGAGTTTATTGATTTGATAGATTCATGAATTAATTTGGGAATTTTTTATTGTTTGATTAGTAATTTCGTAGAGATGATAATGAAAATTTCTTAAGAAGGATGTTACTTTTGGTACGAAGAAGGAAAAGAAGATGAAAATGGTGGTGATGAGAAACAGTTTTTGTATTCCAATTGATGATGGTGGTAAAATTGTTCATCTTTTCTTGATCAAAAAAACGAGGTTCAGCCGTTGAGGGTTTGTTTCTCAAGATATTTTTATCTTCATGGGTTTTATCAAAGCTTCCATCAAATTACCAGTTATACAGGGAATTGAGATCTAGTGTTCAGGAATTTTTGTATCTTATATAATTTTTCAATTTTTATGCTTGTAATTTGCCAAAAATTAACCTAATTAAGTTTTAATTTTAATATTAATGAAACAATCCGGGTAACCCGTAAGCCCGCAAGTTTAACCCGTTACGGGCACAAGTTGGAGAAATGACCACCCGTGAAGAATTTCGACCCGCGGGTTTTGACCCGTGTTAACCCGAACCGTGTAACCGCGGAGCGGCCCGACCGCACGTTTTGCTCTAATACGTAACACTCAGGAATCCCCGGTTTTCACAGTTTGGCAAGGGTCATCGAGATGACAAGCAATTCTTAGCGTAATACTGTGAGAACCAAAATCTAATTCCAAAGTAGTCAGATGCAAGCCACAGTTGACCGATTCTTCTGGTTTCCACTCGTAAGTGGGGTGCTAGTCTATAGGCCATAGGATCCTTTGCATATAATGCGTAAGAGTGTGCATCATAGGAATTTCCTTCATTTTACACCATGGTGGTGTATTCTTAGTTTCGCAACGCTAAACGATAATGCCTAAGCATCACGAAGCTCTCTCAAGTATGCAACACGCCATAATGATGCTTTCGCATCATATAAGCTTTACCGGCTAAACTTTGAAACTCATTGACATATTCCTCCTTAATACATCTTCAACCAACTACCCCTCCTTATATATGTCTTATTGATATTTCTACAAATTAAAGTTGAGGAGCAGTTTGACATGCGTGCTTCATTGTTCATACTCGTTATATAATGCATCATTGAGTAATGCACTATGATGGTGGTATTTCCATCTATGGCCTGACGCCTAACTTGAGTATTGCACCAGTGTTGTGCAATACTGCACTGGCCAGCCTCCAATTGGCGTGATGCACCATGATGGTGCAACATTGCACTTGACTAGCCTCCCACTGGCGTGATGCACCATGATGGTGCAACATTGCACTTGGACCAACATGCGCCTTAACGCGCAACAAAAACTTGAGATGAAGCTTCATATCATACAAATGACGTATATTTGAGCATGTGCCATGCGAAAAATACGGGTGTTACACTAAGTGTTATGAGTTACGATGAGTATTTAGATTGATTTTTTTCTTGGAAATTATGGGTTGCGATATAGATTTTTAGGTCATAAAGCCAATTTTACATTACAATAACATATTTTATGTCACTTTCAAATTTTAGCCTAAAAATCTTGATATAGTTTGGCCAATAAGATAATTTCAGGTTGACATGCAGATTTTAGATTAATGCATATCTTGGGTCAGAAGGAAATTTCATATTATAGGAAATTTTTCTAGTTACATGGCAAGTTTTGAGTCCCGAGACAAAAAAGAAAAAATTCAAGTAACAAGTAGTCTTTTGATTTATAAACAACTTTTTATCGCAAGATATATATCAAATCGTGATGGTAGAATTTAAATATGCTAAGTTATAATTGGCATTTACATACGAGAACTTGATTTGGCAGAGCGCAATTCGAAATGCTCATAAATCAGGCGTCGTTTGAATTCACATCTGGCGTCAAGCGCAGTTTATAGTTGTGTTTGAAGCCATGAGCGGTTAAATCGTCTGCATGTCTAAATTTAGCATAGGTATTTAGTTTTGGAGGTGACTAAATACAACCCACGTTTGGGTTAAATACAATCCAAGCTAAATACAACAGTCCAGAATTTGGTTTAGACTAAATGCAACCCTTTGACTATCTATTTTTCCTAATTCATTAGTAACCTTTTTTTTTTAATTAATATATAACTCCAAGAGATGATTTCACCATATTTCCCTCCCTGTTTCTCCATGGGAAGACATAGCTTGGAATGATCCTTTTAGTTTTCACTTATCTGTATGACGATGATGGATGATTGTTAAAATTATTTTAATGTCGAGTGATTAGAATGAATTTACAGATAAAGTTTATTAATCTTTACGAGATGAACAACGAATGATGACTTTTAATGTTCATCATCAGTTGGAACAAGAACAAACAGAGATAGAGTTATCAAATTCATGATTCATCAAATCCATCAAATTTTTATATATAAGTAACCATAAAAGCTCGTAAGATGGTGATCAATAAGATTGATCCATATATAATATTTCACAACTTTATCTGTATTACTAATGATCACAACTCAAGTTATAAGTGAGTTCAAGTTATCAGTGGAAGAAGAGAAGAAATAAAGAAGGTCGATGAATAAGAAATATTCTGGTTGACTTATTTTTAGGTTGTATTTAGCTATTCCAAAAGAGAAAATAAAATAGTATAATCTAGATTAAATTTAACCCAAACGTGGGTTGCATTTAGTCATTGCCTTAGTTTTTTTCACCTATACGGGCACCCGTTGGACATCCGTTTATATATATATGACGAATTTGGTCATAATTATGGATGCCCTTAGGATCACATTACAAATCGTGAATAGCAATAACAAATTATTGGTCAAGTCACAAATTTTAGGATACCGAAAGAATGTTAGTCCAAAAGGCAACATTTTGGGTCATTATGAGCAACTTACGGAGATTGAGACGAATTTTGACGATATAATATAACAACATGAAAATTATGGGTTACAAGGCAGATTTCAGATTTTATTATATATTTTGATATTACGACATTGATCACTAATTGTATTTTATAGGCAGATTTTGGGTTATGTTGGCAGATTTGTGTTGAATATTCAACACCAACTTAGTCAAGTGTTCACATCTATCTAAATTAACCTAGAAATATCTAGGATGTCTAGAGTCAATGTTAGACAATTAACATGTGTAAAATGAGTGTTCTAGAGTTAGACAAATCAAATAAGAATACTAGATTGTCTAGTAGTTGGTTTGGTGGAAGCCTCCATAGGCATAGTTGTTAGCCTCCATATGCATAGTTGTTAGCCTCCATAGGCATATTTGTTAGCCTCCATAGACATATTTCTCTTCTTCTTTTTGTAGCCTATAAATAGGCATGTTGTATTCATTTGTAAGCAAGAAAGCAATCAAGAATCAATCAATACAAGGTTCAAGTTACAAAGTCCTTGCTTCCACCCTCACTACTAGAGTTCTAGGAGCTCTATACGAGCAACACTACTATGCTCGTATATCTCGAAAAACATTATCAAGGGTTCTAAGTTCTTGATAAAGAGTATAAATTTTAACTTGGTATCGAGCTCGTTCGATCCAAATGGGCGTAAAAGTTTCACATGAATTGATGGGTTTCAAAGCTTTCGATTTGAGAAGATATGAAGTTTAAGAAGGAGAAGATGCAAACACCACTAAGAAGATTTCAACCATTCCAACTTCCAAAAAAAAAAAAAAAAAAAAAAAAATCCTACCTTCACAGGAGCAAAAACGCCTCCATGTGGAAAAAGAAAAGTAGAGAAGAAAAAAAGAAATCACTTTTTGATAAGTGACAGAAGACAAGTTTGAGGAAGAGAGCAATAATTTTCCTCCTCAAATTGTTTACAAAATTCTAAAGACAATTGTGGGAAGAGTGCACCAAGGATTGCCTCCACAATCGTTCAAGAGTTTTAGAAGCCGATATCATGAAAACGTCAACAACGAATGCCTCCATATATTGAGGGAAGAGAGCTTCAAATGATCGTCTCCTCATATTGTGGGAAGAGAGCCTCAATGAGACGACCTACTCGGTTTTGAGAGAAAAAAAAAATGGCAAGAAAGCCATGTTTGTCACGACAACATCAAGTTTCTACTTGTGACACGAAGCCGGTGGACATGTATCCTTTGGAAGAAGAAAAAACTCTTTGCTACTACAAGACAAAGCTTTTGTAATATCGACATTTCAAAAATGTTGAATTTGTAGGCTTACACGAGAAGTTAGGAGACATACTAAATGAGCAAGAAATACTAAAAGAGAAGAAATGGGGTTTCCATGAAGAAAAAAAAAATGGGGTCTCCATGAAAAAAAAAAAACAAGATAAAAGAGAAGAAGAAAGGGTCACTTCCTAATAAGTGATCAGAGAAGGGTTTGAGGGTAAGAACAATAAGTGGTTGTTTCCTCAAATCGGGAAGAAAAAAAAAAAAGAATATTGAGGGTAAGAGCAACAGATTGCTTCCTCAATTGTCGAATAAAAGCATGGAATGTTTGTCACGAGATACTAAATCATATCGTCGTGATAAGAAGAACAAAAGAAAAAAAAAAAAAAAACGGCGATGCGTAGCGGCAAACATAAAGAGTTTCTTGAGAGCGAAGAAAGCATGAGGAGATAAGAGCGCAAACGGAGATTGGGTGAATATCAAAAAAAAAAAAAAAACGAGCCATTACAAATTACGGGAGTGTTGGAATTACCTAATTTGTAATGTCCAAATGAAGTCTAAATGGGTTTACGAGGTGTTTGTTTAAATACGTACAAACCAAAGTGTGACAATTATGTCATAGCGTGGCAAATCATTACGAATTGAAATGTGGCAAATCTGGATAAAGTGGCAAATCAGCAACATCAAATAACAAGAAGAAAAATAGTTAGAGCTTGTGGCGAAGCTTGACGAAATGAAAGATTGTGAGAGAATCTGGATAACCAAAGAAGTGTTACAGTTTTGAACAAAAGCGTGACTGGAACAAAGATGAATAGAAGAAGAAACAACAAAAAATGTTGTGAAGAAAGCGGAAGCAATCACCAAGTGGTGATGAGATAGAGAACAACAAAAGTGGGTGAAAATCCTATGAGTTGTCTAAAGAGTACAAGAAGTATTTTACTTGAAACGAAGAAGGACCGCAATGTCCCTAAACTACGATGGAACCCGTATGTTCTAAAACTACGAAGAGGACCGCAATGTCCCTAAACTACGATGGAACCCGTATGTTCTAAAACTACGAAGAGGACCGAAATGTCCCTAAACTTCGAAGAGGACCGAAATGTCCCTAAACTTCCGAAGAGGATGAAACGTCCTTAAACTATGAAGAGGGACTGAAACGTCCTTAAACTATGAAAGGGGACCGAAACGTCTACGATAAAGAGAAGTTGGAAAGTAGGTGTTGAGGGGAGTGTTGAATATTCAACACCAACTTAGTCAAGTGTTCACATCTATCTAAATTAACCTAGAAATATCTAGGATGTCTAGAGTCAATGTTAGACAATTAACATGTGTAAAATGAGTGTTCTAGAGTTAGACAAATCAAATAAGAATACTAGATTGTCTAGTAGTTGGTTTGGTGGAAGCCTCCATAGCCATAGTTGTTAGCCTCCATAGCCATAGTTGTTAGCCTCCATAGGCATAGTTGTTAGCCTCCATAGACATAGTTCTCTTCTTCTTTTTGTAGCCTATAAATAGGCATGTTGTATTCATTTGTAAGCAAGAAAGCAATCAAGAATCAATCAATACAAGGTTCAAGTTACAAAGTCCTTGCTTCCACCCTCACTACTAGAGTTCTAGGAGCTCTATACGAGCAACACCACTATGCTCGTATATCTCCGAAAACATTATCAAGGGTTCTAAGTTCTTGATAAAGAGTATAAATTTTAACTATTTGATCCCTAAGAGCATTTCTTATGGGATGAATAAACTTGGAGTTCGTTCATTTTGCTCTCACTATGGAATGAACAAACATGAAAAATGGATGTTCAAACCCAACAAAACTGATGCTTTGAACATTTAGTCGGAACATCCAGCGCGCGTCTGTGGTAAGGACGCGCGTTCTTGCCAAAAACGCTGGCGTTGGAAGCTCCAACGCGCGACCGTGACAAAAACGTCCGCGTCTCTTCCAATGACGCCCACGATTCTTGTATTGACGTCAAGTACAATCCATGATTATTTTACTACTTTTTAACCTTATTTTATCTCACTTTATCATATTTTATCTCACTTCATCCTATTTTATCTTATTTAAATATTATATTTTATTTCTCATCTTTATCCTATAAAATATTTTATATTAAAAAGAAATACTAGTGGGGCCCTAGAAAACCAAATCTGTTCATTTTTCCCTGCTTTACCATAGTGGAGAAACCCGTTTGACCATCCACGTGGATGAACAAAATTTTGAGTTTGTTCATTCCCATAGGAATTGCTATAAGATTTTATAAATTCCACTCTTATGCCAATGGTGTATAGGTCCAGCTTTGTCAATCTAACTGGTTAAAATTAAGAGCAATTGGTTAATTTCAACTAATTTCAATAATATTTATTATTTCTTATAACTCTTTTGTCCATATTTAGGCCGACCGAGCGAAGCGAGAGAGGACTCCATATATGGTGATTTTGTGTCATTGTGGGACATGACTTTTTTTTCCAATGTGACACAAAAAATTGATTTGGGTGGTTTGGTGTCATATCCTGAAAATTTCCAAATTGTCCCTCCCTTTTAGTCTAATTACTATAAATGTATCCAATTTTTAGGGGTATAATTGGCAACCAAACTTTAATATAATATATCTAAAATTTCGTGCCTTGGAATTTTACAAATTTTATCTCGCTGGAAAGGTTTTAAGAAAATCTACGCAATCTACACAAACAACAATATCAAATTTAGAGATTTTACAAAAAAATCGGAGATGTTTATCATTTTAGGCACAATTTTTGAAAATTAAATGTATATTCATTATGTAAACCACCACCGATGATACATAATACTTTATGTACCATATTTTGGTTTATGTATCAACTTATTTTCCATTGCAACTAATAAAACGATGTACTCTTCCCGTTTCAAGAAAAGTGACACTTTCACTTTAGACACAATTTTCGAAAATTGAATGCATAACCATTATGCAAACCGTCACAAAGTATGCATAACACGTTATGCAACCATATTTTGGTTTAGTCATCGGGTAATTTTCCATTTCAGGAAAAGTGATACTTTGACGCATGTCAGGAAAAATGATATTTTCGCGCCGTGTCAGAAAAAATAATATTTTCGCGTCGATTTCTTCGGTCAGTCGTCCCCCATGACAGCGGTCATTTAGTATTTGATCAATGGATGACAGAAATCTAAGTTTCGGGACAATCCCAATGTCTTTCGAGGGATAATCGGTCGACATACATGATCGTCCTCGCAAATCACAAATTAAATGATTTCTCTCAAGTAGCCTTATCATATAATTGTGTATACGTGGACATTGTAGATTTGTAGTTAGCCAGCAACCATCTCTTCATTGATTGCATCCCCATAATTCACACGTTACATGTTCATATAATGCAAACATTCTTAAGTCTACATCTCCAAAAGAAATAAAAACAATTTATTAGGAATTATTTATGGGTCATACCAATAATATACTGCTCGTTTGATATTTTTAGGCAAATTAGAATGTGTATATGAATTGAAACTGACCTTGGTCAGAAGCAAGCAAGAAAGAGACTGATAAATGATGTTTGGATATAAAAGAGTGACTAGTCTAGATCGACTTGAAACATAGTACGTGGTTCAGGTCAAAATTTTCGGCCTTTATAACAACGAGCAAACCCTACCAAGACCCCATCCTAACATGCACGTATACGCGAATATACATGGAACCTATTTGGCTATTAATTTCCACTTGAATGAAAATTAAATGAGAGTGAGTGAGACTACAGCTCGCACTGGTGTCTCACAATGAACCACTTCAAATCTTCAACATTTCTTCTCAACCTCCAGTAGTCCAGTGTCCATGGCTTAAAATGAAAATATTGTAAAACATACAAATGCTGCAAATTATATCTTGGTCATCCAACTACGCGGTACAATGTAAAAGCAGCACCAGAGTACAAACACATGAGTTAGAATGACCAGAATTGACCGATAAACCTAACTAATTAACTACTCCGGCAGGCAGACTCTAAAAACTCCAGTCAACTCAACTCTGATGTTCTCTATTATCACATCCAATAATGTCCTCATAACTAATTAAACTCGACCATAAAGATACGATAAAAAATGAATAATTCATCCACACCAAATATACACGTAGCTTAGCATCATCACCGTACCCTCTTCCTAGAGTGACACAAATACGAATCTCAATAAATAAAACAATCGTAACTAACCAGAGTATTATATTAGCAGTACAGGACTAAGAGCCAAAAGTATATTAGTTACAGAAGTATACCAGCAAGTACCAGTTTGATTTTGTTCCTCATTCCCTCTCTCTCTTTCTTGATAATTGAATGTGTTTGTATCTTAATATCTCTTAACATTACTCATTCATTCGCATTCATTTGCAATTGCCAATGAATTCGTTTCAACAACTACTTCAATAACAAGACAGGGACGAAGAAGGGATTCTTCTTCTTATTCTTCCCGCATTTCTCTGTTTCTATTCCAAATTCCTTTATTTCGTTAAAATGATGAACAGGAGTTATTCATTTGCTGGAAACAAAAATGTACCGGTAACATCGCAACACCGGAGAGGTAGAAGTTTAACCGGGATTCCTAAAGAAACTGATGAAAATTTGGATCTCTTCTCTAAAAATCGCCGGAGTTTGCCAGTTACAGCTTCCGATGTAGCGGACGGTATGGATCTGATCTGAGTTTCCTTATCGAGTTTTGACTCTCACGTTTTCGCATTCTGTTTTTTTTTTCGGTTTGAGTTATTATAATGTCTATAATAACCTCGATGTTTATTGAATTTTCAAATGTTTTGTCCTCAAGATCAGAGGGTGTTTTTGTCATCTAGTATATTATCTGTTTCAGTTTCTCTTTGTGACGTTGTTGTTTTTCGTTTCTCGAAATATTCAGTTATGTTTTTCTTTTCCTCGATTTAAGGAATAAAGCTGCAAAACTTAACTAAAGTAAACAAATCACTAAAAATTACTTATGAACCCCTAATGTCTGTAATTGATGATGCACTTTACTCTCAACTCTTGAAAATGAATTTTCTCATTTTGATTTTGATTTGTAAATCCTTTCAGTTGCTATAAAATTGGAGAGTATAAGATCAAGATTTCCGAAGAGTGCAATGGAGGAATTATTGGCATCAGTTGATGGAGGAGAAAAGCATGATTATGACTGGTATGTATGAGTTTGTCAAACCATTGTTCAGTTTTGTACATTTAAGTGTTGAATTGCCTTTAAAATCTTGCAAACAAATAATTTTTCACTGAAATTATAGATAAGTGGTGCTGGATTAGTTGTTTCTGATAGATGAGCATTACAGTAATTCATATACTAAGATGATAGAGCTAAAAAACATGTCTGGTTTCATTAATTTGATTGAAAACAGGCTTCTTACTCCACCTGGATCTCCTCTACCAAGTTCAGGGTCTCTAAGAAGGGCTCCTTTAACTGGATCAGTCCCTACCACCAAATCTTCCAGGGTATGTCTTTTCTTATATTATTCCTTCACTATAATGCGGTTTTACTGTTTTTATTGCTCCCAGTGAAAATCATACCATACTGGTGAACATGTCAATTTATTTGTATCAGTTGCCTAATCAATTCTCAAATTTAGGACTAGAAAGTATTATACGATTGTGTTCATCTTGTTATGTCAAATGTGCATCGACGGGACTAACGTCACTAACCTGCTGCCATATACTGAATCCATCTGACAGTCAATCAGCTTTTTCTGAACCAAGGATGCCTGAATGACGCCATTTATAGTCGCTAGATGCTCTGCATTTTTCTGCGAAGTTGTACAGCATTAGTTATTATTGGAGCTTGGTTGCAAATCTTTAACTCTTAAAATACGTTGTTGTTTCAGCTTTCAGGGACACAATCTGAGAGTAACTTTTCCTTGAGACCAAGCAGAAGTACTGCACAAGCTCGACCTTCCATCTCTTCCTTGAGTTATAACAACAGATCCACTAACCTCAACACAAGTATATCATCCGTTACTTCTATTTCCAGACCATCCACTCCCGGTTCTCGTTCATCTGTGTCATCTACTGCAAGACCATCCACCCCAACTAGACAATTAACATCCGTCAGATCTCGGCCCTCTACCCCTAGCAGATCTAATGAAAGACCCCGAGCATCGGTTAGTTCAAGACCCTCAACTCCAACTTCCAGACCTCAAATTACTGCAAATTCAGTTAGGTCAAATTCTCGTCCCTCAACTCCGACACGTCCAGCAACTCCCACCCGTCGGATGTCTGCACCAGCTCCAGTTACAAATGCAGCTCGACCAGTCTCAAGGGGACGAGTACTCTCAAGCGACCATAATATTGGCCCCACATCCAGGGGAAGTTCCCCGAATCCACGACCTCGACTTCCAGTAGCATTACCTGACTTTTCACTTGAGATACCACCAAATCTTAGGACTACAGTGCCAGATCGTCCGAATTCTGTAGGCAGGTCCAGACCAGGTGCTTCAGTCAGTGGGAGAGGAAATTCAGAAATGGCGGGACCAACAAATACTCCACGGAGGCCGTCATCTCCTGTTGTTACAAGGGGGAGGCTTCAGGTTCCGGAACCTTTAGGAAGGAACCGACTGTATGCCAGCGGTCACGAAATAAGTGGACCATTGGAGAATCAAAGAACAACATCGATTTCTGAACTATCAATGCGAAAAGGCATGAGGCCTATGACAGCCACAGATCATAATGATGGATCGGGAAGGACAATTACAAAGAAATCTCCTGATATGGCTCTCAGGCAAATGGTATGTTTGTTTTTGTGTATTTCAGATTATAAATATGAGATACAGAAATGTTACGAAATGACATGACATGCATCTGCTCGTAAATGCCATATACACATCAGTTTCCATGTCATGTGGTCAGCAGCTAAATGTGGTCCACTTTGACATACAAAGTAGCTGGTTACATGTGTTTTTGAGCTGTGTGACATTATGTATCTGTACTGATTAGTGATTAATATGATTCAGGATATCCGACCTGGTACTGCACACATCCGTCCTCTCACAGGCTCTCTTTTCCCTCAGAGCGTTCACTCTGGAAAGCCGAAGTCTCCAGCTTCCTTCTACAACTATGAAGAGCAGTCACCTTCCGGTAATAACTTTCTTGCGGCCTCTAAGAACAGACAGTTTTACGATAGGTCACGTGACAGTGAGTATGAAAAAGATGACGGTAGATTCTCAGCAAAACTGACTGATAAAATAGACATTTATGAGAGTTCTCGCTACAATGCTATCTTGTTCTCGGAAGACTTGAAGAACACAAGTTGGTTGCACAGCATCGATGATACATCTGATCAGGGTTCAATGTTTGATCACCGTTTTGAACCACTGCCGGAATTGTTTGATCCTTCATGATTTTTTCTTTATTGGTTTTAGTTATGTGGTCCTTTTCCTATTTTTTCCAACGACGGGGGACCTAATTTCTATTCGGGTGATTGTACCACCAATTTGTTGTGCAGTATAAGAAGTGCAGTCTTATTTCTGAATCTTGCGAGCAGGCAAGCATACCTCTGTCTGAATAGCATGCGTCCAATTTTCTGAGCCACGTCTCACGTCATTTCCAGTGAAACACAGCTACAAAGTTAACTGAGGGAGATATTCGTTGCCAGATATAGGGTTACATACATAAGGTGTTATACGATGGTTACTATGTATTGATTGAGCTTAAATCCTAGTTCTACATGAGGATAAGTGTTTAGGTTCCCAGCCAGAGAATCGATCTGCTACGTTCCAACATCATGGTTCAAAAAGGCTGGATGCTCAATGGCCTTTCTGCCTAGGCAAAATTATTATCACAACCTTGGGAGTTGACTATGAAGCTACTTTGCTTCTGCCAAAATCACAGTATAGAATTCAGACAGGTAGGCTGATCTCTACCAAAAACATGTTGTCCTATCCCAAGGTTTGGGACTACAAAATCACACTTGAAGTTGGATAGATAGTAGAACTCACTCTTCTCGTTAAGGTTGAGAAGGAAGTAGATATGATATAAAACCATGGCAGATAAGAAAAAGAAGAGAAAGGAATCATCGGGAATTCTGTATAGAAATTATCTTTTTAGGATTGGTGATTTAGTTCAGCATTCTTACGAATGACTGTAAGTAATAACACTTTTTACCAACATTCAAAGAAATGAAGAACACACGTAAATAAATAAGCACCCCCAAAGCTAGAAACATCTATACCATTCCCTAAAAACATGCCTCAAAATCAGACCTCATCATCTTCTCAACAAAAAAAAAAATTCCTTCACGGTCTCGGAAAACTTGCTCAGAGGTGTTAAACAACACAGTTCATGATCAGAACCAAGTAGATATGAAGTTTTATCTCTCCTAAAAGAATATCATCAGAATATATCCTGCAGCCTTTATGAACACAGTATTTAAGGTGTAGACAAACTGGATAAGCTTAGTCTGGATGCCATTGCGGATTTACCCGTAAGGCCTGCACAATAGGATAGTGGACCAATTTGAGGTGGTGTGAAATTCAGTTTAAGTAGCAAAGGTAACAAACTCTTCCGTTCTGTTTCTAAACAATAAACATGGGATGGTTAATATGAAAAATTAAAATGTAATATAGCTGAAATACATACCATCAAGGCTTCAAGAGGATATTCCCTTGTAACCCTCCTTTTCAAGCTGCACTGCGATTGAGATATCACCGGTCTTCACAATTTTGCCATCCTCCTAAAGAAAATGCGAAAATAAGATGTAGCAAGGTAAAACTTGTCAGAATAAATTAAACTATCTACTAGACCAGTATTTGGCATCATCTCTACAGTCTACAGTTTTATTGAGACTTCAAAGCATCTCTCTTTGAAACTTCTAGGAATTGAGACATGTATAATATTGCATGTTCTTCAGTCTCAAGTAAATATATAAGTAAAACCAAATTTTTATAACTAATAGTTCGATAACATACTAACACGTATTTCACAAATAGCACATTCCTGTCTCGGCCACCTAAATTTCTAAGAACATGTGCAATGAATTTGAAGCTACTAATTTTTACAAAAATATGTTGAGTGACCTATAAACTACAAATGTTGAATGACCTATAAACAAAAAAGTTAGATATGAATTTCCTAGCATAGCCGAGAGTGTTAACAGAAAGACCAAGGATCTAACGAATTTCATGCTTCAATATCGGCATATTGCTGTGGCTTCGTAAACCAGCTTTCAATATTTTGATTTGGATCAAATTAGTAACTAAAAGTAGTTCTATATCCATGTATATTAAGTAGTTATATGATTGCTAAACTCAACGACCATGAACTTTAAGCTGCAACATTAACACCATGTTACCAAGGAGCCTTACCATTATGTGAACAAATTTCGGCTTTATAATATCCAACAGTCGTTGATAATGTGTGACCATAAGAACTGACTTCTGTGGAGTCAGGAGCTCATTGACTGCTTCCCCCACATCCTGAAGTGCATCAACATCCAATCCAGAATCTATTTCATCTAAAATAGCCAAATCTGCTCCAAGAACCTGAGAAATAAGAAAATATTGCATAAGAAGACTGGCAAAATAGGATATCTATGTTGATAGTCGTGAAACTGCTAAAAAAATAAAATAAAATATGAAGCATCGTATCAAAGGCTGTACAAGTCGATACCGCAAGTTGCAAAATCTCATTGCGCTTCTTTTCACCACCACTAAATCCTTCATTCACATTTCGATTTAAGAAGTTTGTATCCATGTTAACTATTTTAAGCCGGCGAGATATGTAGTCGTAAAACTGTTAAAAGAATAAGAAAGGATCAGTTAGATTAAACCTTCACAAAATTCTCTCAGCCTTAACCATGCATCATTTCACCAAATCAAAATGATATGCCAAAGCATATGCACCTCCCACAGCTTCCATATTAGCGAATAAAGCTAATTTCAGGATCTAGTCAAGCAGAAAAAAAAATGCTGAGAATCATATGTACCTCAAGTGGTCCAAGCTCTAGAAGATCAAGGTTTTTTCTCCGGGCATTGTATGCCATCCTGAGAAAGTCGTTGTTACTCACACCTGGAATCTCAACAGGGGACTGAAAGCTCATAAAAAGGCCAGCAAGAGACCTTTCCACTGGTTCCATATCCAACAAGTTTTCTCCTTTAAACACAACAATTCCTCCAGTAACTTCATAATCTGGATGACCAACAAGCACCTACCATACACAAAATTTTAATCAGCTTTTCAAGAAAGTAACTGAAAGTCACCAGTATTCCTATTTAAACAAGAAAAAAGCAGAAAAACAAAAACATTCATTGCATAATTACACCAAGTTCCACTTAAGTAAGAACTCAGGAGGTGAGCAAATAACCAACCTTAGAAAATGTGCTCTTCCCTGAACCATTCTTTCCCATTATTGCATGGATCTACCACACACAAAAAGGTCAGCTGCATTAAAACAAACAACTATGAATCTGTAAACAATAGTGGACACAAAGCATTCTAGTGCCTCAACAGAAAGATTTTGATGCTGGCTTAATCAATATATACCAATAACATGGTTACTATTATGAAATTGGTGAATCAATACTTCTCAAATGGATTATTAATTTGTACATAAAACAACTGAGCTCATTGGATGTAATAACAAAGTAAACCCTACTGCCCCACACAAAAAAAACAAAAAAAAAAAAAAAACTAATTTAGATTGTCAAATTAGGTTAAGAATAATCAAAACTAAGCAAAATAAAACCTAATTCTTTTAGTACGAAAGAGTTAAAAGAAGATTACTTCTCCTTCATAAATAACCAAGTTTACACCTTTAAGAATCTGTGACCCTGAAGCAGCAATTTTAGCCGTTAGATCCTTAACTTCAAGTAAAACCTTTGGAGAATCACTAACACCATCGATGGATGAAGTAGTTGGAGCATCAATAACTGAATTAGCTTTCGCCTTGAGAACTAAACGTCTATGATTGAAACACTGACGAGGAGTAGACAACAGTTTGATAGAATTAGGGGATGATTTTGTAAGTAAGAAAGAATTTGAAGAAGAGTTTCGAATAGAAGATAAACGAGCTGCGGAAGAAGATGATGCATCCGAAGAGCTGGACAAAAGATATAAGAAGTAATTGTTCAATGCAAAATCAAAAGGAGTACCATCGACCTGTTATATATATAAAAAACAACTTTCACATGGGCATAATTTCCATAACAGAACATACTAACATAACTTTGCATCTAATAGCATCCAAGCTGTTTGATTTCACTGAGTTAACTTAGAAACTAATGCCAAAGACATTATACAATCCGCAAAGGGAATACTACACAAATAGAGCACAGCAAAAGGCCTTTGGCTCTCATGAGCTACAGCTGTAACTGAAGTAAGTAGCATCTTCCTCCTATACCTCGCATGAACTGCAACCTTTCCCATGACATACTCATGCTACAAAATGATTTCTGGGGTAATCAGTGATGCCTTTCACCATGGCATATCTTCTTGTGTGCATGTCAGTCATGCCCTCATGCTGGCACCGTGGACACATCGTTTGTAACGGAAGCTTCCCCTTGTTGACAATCATCCTGCGGCCCTGTCTCAATGCTAAGAAAAATCGATTAACTGAATTTTAGACTATCTCATACATTTACTGCATATGAAAGATATATACTGAATTTTGGTTATTTGGGGAATTTTAGTCTACCTCATACATTTCCAAAGAGACATTTACAGGAAGCACCTAACCACGTACTACATTCCTTTGGCATTCTCGTGTCATTTTGACAAAATGATTTTTTTTTTTGCATCCAAGATAAGAACCACCCCAATTCATCAAATCGGCAAAGGGTTTCCAGTTTTTTGGTTCGGAAGCTTGCCCTTGTTTGTCAACTTTGTGGTCTTCCTTAATGGCATCTTCACCCGAGCCCTTGTCCCTTGATTCAGAAAACAAAAGTCTTATTGAAATCATTAGAACTAGTGCACGGGATCAAATTGCTTGACCTATATATGGTTAATCGTAAAGACATGTCGGATGCTAGATACCTGAATAGTAAACACATGTTCGGATCATGTTTAGACTTAACACTCTAAAAAGATATGTCGATTGTTTTCTCTTTCTTGTTTCAATCGAAATTATTGTCTCCAGCCTGATCACCCGTGGCTGCAAACGTAAGCGTGGATATTTAAATAGTAATCAATAATTGTATTACACCATAGAAATAACTAAAGTAGGATAGAAGAGCCATAATGCTACATAACTTATGGACTTTTATCAAAAAAATAATTTTCTTTTTGTATGTTTGGTGCAGCGAGCAACATACTTGTAAAAGCAACTCTTCGTACAGAAAAAATAATATCAAAACACCATACTGGTAAAAGCAAGCCACTTGAAGAAACCTTTGGTCAGTACTTCAATTTTAGTATGCAAAAACCAAAAATCATTACCTTTTTGCTAAAAATATTAATTTTATCGGGAGTCTTTATTTTCCTACCGACCATGCCTTATGGTTAAGGAAGTGTCAAGAAAATCTAATCAATCATGAAAAAAAAAAATCAAACTTTAAATATAAGAAACCAACATAATTAGGTAAAAACAATGTATTTCATTTATGCATACCATGTGTCAGAACGAATGGAGAGAAGAGTGGCCTAGATGAGTCACCCAAGACAACACCCATGAAATTCTCAAAGATTTCAAGAGCTTCTATGACTTTTTTCCAGTGTCCTTCAGTTAACTTCTTTCTAACCCCTAGTGCATTGATTCTGATAAAAGATATGCTCTTCCATAAACTGGAGCCAAAAATCATGACGCCTTTAAATCTACGTAATTCACAGCTAATATTGCCATGTAATTTTTATCCTAGTCAAATTACAATGCCAAATATGGGAGTTGAACCCACAATTACATGGTCGAGAACCACATGCTATTCCATTTGAGGTAAGATATCAAGAACCATTTATTAATATAATGATAATTAAGCACATGAGCAAGAAGAGAGTTTACCTGATTGTCGCCTTCATGCATACATATTACCCCCAATAATATAATCCCAAGTATTTTTTTTTCTTTAAATGTATAATCCCAAGCATATAGTGTACATAGTGATCAAAACAGTAGTATACCTTACCAGATATTTCTATGGTCTGCAACCCGAACACGCATTGGCAAGACATTTTTGGTGCTGAGCATCTAAACTAATATGTATCCCTAACTTGGAGGCTCTACGAAATGGATATGGCATTGGATTCATTTGGATACGCTGCAGGTGATCAAGAAAAAGAAATACCTACAACAATAACACTGTAATGACATTAGCATATATCAAACAAAAATCACCAACATTTTTAAAAGTTGGTCACACCCCACACCTAATTTAATCAGTCAGCTACCTAATTATCTTTTCTCAATATTGCTAGTGACTTAATCCCTATTCATGTTCACATTAACAAATTTCAGTTAATAAACACCAAAAACCTAAAAACATTTCAAAACTGACCAAAAGCTTCCAAATCAAGGCTGATTTTATTTTCTCATTGTCGTTGTATTTGTTTTAAAAACAAAATAAAATTGAATCTCGGGAAAAAAAGAAGATTCAAATCAAAATAAACTGCATCAATTCCTTGCTTTCTTAAAAGAAAAATAAATGAGAGAGAAAGAGATTAGTTATGAGGAAAGATTATAGATTCTATACCTAAAGGCTAAAGCACAAAAGAAATATTGTCTGCAGTCCTGCACAAATGAAGCCATAAATTGTAGTTCGCCGTGGCCAGAATGTAGTTAGTCTTGCCCCTAATGTTGATCTACTTCAGACATGGAAGAAGATTTCCAACTCAATAATAATCTAAGTTAATAAGTGAGAAACAACAATTAAATACAAATACAACACAAACAATCAAAGACGCCATATTTAGGTGGAGAGAAGCCATACCCTGAATCATTTAGTCTTGACCAGAATGTAGTTAGTGTTAGGAATAATGTTGATCTAAGCCATACCTTGAATCATTTATACTTGGCCAGAACGTAGTTAGTCTTAGGCAGAATGTTGACCTAAGCCATACCCTGAATCATTTAGTCTTGGCCAGAATGTAGTTAGTCTTAGGCAGAATGTTGATCTACTTAAGACATGGATGACGATCTCCAACTCAATATTAATCACATTTAATATTGAAATATGTATTATTGTTGCTTTTTGGAATATGTATTATTGTTGCTTTTTGAAGTGGAATATTTTGGTGGAGATAAGCTATACTCTATTTCTATTGTAGTTAGTGTAACCTTGGGTTGTTGCCAGTTTAAATTAGGATATAGTTCATCCACTTATTCCTATACAAACATTGAAACACAAAATTTCAAAACCCCAAATCTAAAAAAAAATAGAATAGTATAGGGTAAGCAAAATCAAACTCATTTCATAACCACCATCATATTGGAACCTACATGCTTAGTTCAAATGATCAGACATCCATCCGTAATTTCGCAGCCGGTACTTGTAGATCCTGTGAGCTCACATGTTGGTCACAACTACCAATGGTTGTTAGATTTTGGACCGAGTGATGGGCTAAGCTCATAACTTTAAGGCCATTGTGGAGAAACAACAATTTTTGTCTTCTATTTGTCGACCTCTTTTGTTTAAATTTTCAATTTTCAACGGGGGAATGGCATTTCCTACAAAAGTCCATATAAAAAACTAAACTGTTTGTGGAATATGATTTATCCAAATTATGTTGAATGGAATATTTGAAATATTATTTACCTGCTCGACCAATAAGCTATTAACAGTCCTTGGTTGAAAAAGAACTTGCCATCTCCCATATTGAGGTGGTCCTTCGAGCATGCAAATATTGTGGGTAACACTGTTAATAAACTTGTAACTTCTGCCAATTGCTCCTTATTTGGGTGGGTCTTAACAGCTACAATTCTCATGAAGAGATAGTTGAAGTGAGCACTTACTGCAATAGACATGTAAACAAAAAACGATAGGCGCCGAGTGTTCAAACATTATTAGGTTACACAACCTGAACACAGTATGCATGTATATGTATATATATTCTAGAAGAAAATATTGGTAAAAACTTCTATCACACAAAAGATTTATGCTTCCATGTATACCGATTTTTTAAGCCCGACAAGGTAAGGAAAAAATACGTAAAGTCTACTGCAAATGACTTTATGGATACATAAATTAAGCATAATACCATAAAATTTCAAGATAAAGTTGTGCCAGCTTAAGAAGTAAATTTCCACCAAACTCATTTTACCTTTTTGTTCAATGAGTGAAACATATATACTTGTGGCTTTATATTTAGTCTAACCGTGACTCTGGATATACTAAATTGCAGAAAAATATATACCAAAAACTTCATGAATTAATTAACCTAGTGTTCCTGCTGGGTATAACCTGATCTTCCATGAGTATAAGAACCGAATAATGAAATGCTATAAACCTTAATTTTGGCAATACGAAAATACAACTGCGTTACTACCTCGAATCATGCGCAAAATATACAATAAATATGATGGGATACTAAGTTTGAGACAAATGAACTACCTGTAAAGGGGGTGCAAGTGTAATAAAATAGGCTTAAAAACCCAACATGTTAAGAATTTTGGGTTTTGGAGCCAGTTGAGCACACCCTAGCTATACACGGGCTCTGCCCTATAATAGGATGGGTTTGACTCTTTCTCCCGCAAGAGAACCCTTTGATTTAGCTTGCACCATAGCATAAAAGGTACATTTAGTTGTGAACAAAGGAAATACTCACAAAGATCGCTTTCAGAAGCAAGTTATAAAAAATAGTGAAGTCCATAACAGACCTTTGGTGTATCATCAAATAAACATCCTTGAGGAAACTGCATCATGCTCAAGTCTCACGATAATAGAGTGACAAAGTGTAAGTACCACGTTTAGTCAGCCGGTAACACATTTAGTACCCTTGCTGCAAAACAAAAAGGGCCGACTATGAAACAAATAACATAAGAATGGCCAAAAAATCTAGAAAAGGCAAAAAAAAAAAAATCTACAATTATGCATCTGTTGGAATGATGATCCAAAACCAAAAGGCAAACATCAAGCACAAAAAACAGATCCTACATTGAATAAATAAAATAAAAACATCCATCACATCCAAACCATACCCGTAGTGATAACAGAACACCATCCTGAACGATCAGAATACAATTTACGAATATCGTTGGATTTGTAGAAATCGTAGGAAGAGGTGTGATCGCTAAAAAACCGAGGTGTGATCGCTAAAAAACCCAATCTTGGGATTTTTTTTTTTGTACGTAGAAGCTGGCTCTAAAGATGTTGTTTCACCGTTAGAATCCAATCTTGGAATTAGGTTTCTTTCTTCTTTCTTTTTTTTTTGTACGTAGCGTTGGCTCTACCTACGCCGTTTCACCATTTTTTTCAGAGAATAAGGAGCGAAGAAGAGATTTAGGTTTTTTCAGAGAATAAGGAGTGAAAAACAAAATTAGGGTAGGTGATTTACTTCTACACACGGGAGAAGAGAATCGGTAATCATCCTAATAAAATGGAAACCTTCAATTTCTATTGGCCGGGGGCCATGAGCTCTAGAATTCAAGATTTTGGCCTAACTTTCAATGTGAGGCCAGCAATTTCTACTCAAATTATATATACAATTAAACATCATAGGGAAAGATAATGAGGCGATAGTTCTGATATACTAACATGAGGTGCAAGGCCGTAGTTGTCCAAGGTTTCGTAAGAGCCATGTTCCATCTCATGTTACATGAGCCAGAGTTATTAGATATTACGTAAGAAAAGAAGTCTCATAGATGATTGATTTTCATATTTGTTGAATTCTTCATTGAAAACATTTCATTTGGGAGACTCTTCATAAATAGGTCTTCCAAGTTTTTTCTCCGTTTCAATGGCTAACTGCAATTACTCCTTTCTTGAGTAATTGACTTACCGTTCAATGTACAAGACTTGTATGTCTTTACCTTTCATTATAAGTCTTTGTTAGAGATGTTATAGATCATAGCCTGATTCAAAATTAATCAAGACTGTTTGAGAAGGCTTCTTCCAAAAATGGGATCTCTACAAGTTATGTTCTAAGCCATTCCTCCACATTAATTGCATCTACTCATGCAATCAATTCTGAAACATTATTAAAAATGTTCCTATTCGATTTTACAAAATAATTGTAACTTCTCTAGTGATCCTAATTAACATTTACCGTTAATTCACAAGGAGTCATTATATACTTGCATACACTAGAGGCATAGAAAATTTGTAGGCAACTCACTTGTTGTTTCAACAAGCACATTATTACGATGAGTAACTCCTCTACTCATGTCCAATCTTCTACAAATGTATACCCAAAAACATATACAATGTCTATTTAACATTTTACATTATGTAATGCAAATGTTCATAATTTATGCATCGGTAACATCATAACACCTCATCGTTGGATATTTGGTCGGCCGCCCAATCTTCCAATACGTTACATTTTCACCGGTATTCCACTTTTCCCTTGATATCATTTAAGACATCCCATTTTTCAAATTTTGGAACCTATAATTCTTATCGCAAGAATTATGTTCATGCCATACCGTTGTTGTCTCAACAATTATGACAATTTTGGTATTAAAATAACCCAACAAGTAGAAAATTTATGACATTGTCATATAAATTCCCACCATTTCACGACAATTCTTAAATACCAAAATGCAACTAAATTTCATGAAACAAGGATGCTTAAAGATTTGCATATTACTTGTTTGATTTGTTTAGTACGTCCAAAGCATAATCACACAGCCACAAAAAAGAAAATCAAAGTCAAATAGCCTAGTTTGGGCACCTGGTTCACTTGTTTGGTGTAAAGGCTTAACCATATTATTAAGTGGGCATCATCACATAAATCTCACTGATCTATGTCAACACTTAATTCCAAGAGAGAATCTTCAAATCCATATGACAATAATCTTCGGATTTGGCTCTGTCCATTTAATGGTAATGGTCCACTACATAACCTCTCTTAGTAGTTTTTATTACTACCTCAAATCCCCATGACCACAGAAAAAGAAATTGTTCATTCTTAAGTATAAACAAGGAAAAGTTAACTACTAACCATTCACCACCAAATCGTTGATCATGCAATTTAGTGCAGTGATCCTGTGGGTTTCTTTTAACATCCAATCACAAGGATACTAGTCTAATTATACTAATTTATATAACTAGAATCCTAACTCAATATGCAACCTTAGAATCTTTACAAAAGAAAACAAGATTCGTTACTTATCTGATTGGCTTACAGTTTCTCGGCAATGCCTTTTCAGATATACGCACCAATATTCGGAAACTAACATTTCAAGGAAATTTATTTTCACAAGGCTCCGACGATGGTTCTGATTACGAGTTCCATCTTTCTTTTCATTGCCAGGAACTTAAGATTTGCAGGAAACAATTGATCAAATCAACAACGAAAAAATCCCCCTTCTTTAGCATTCGGCGACAATTTATGAGGTTGCTGATCTCAATATAAGGCCCAATTTCTAGAAATACGATAAGGCACAATTGCTGGTCTCTGTATCTCTGTACGTATTCAGAGCATTTGGAAGAACAAAAAACAAATCTATCTATGTTATATTCTTGAAGACTCTTCCCGGAAGCTGTCCTTAAAAAATTCACATGAAGTTTCATCCTTCTTTATCGAACATAATCGTCTAAAACTGTTGGAAAATGTGGGTGTTTTAACAGAGGATGGAAACACTAAAAGAAATTATTGTACTCAAAAACTTTCAAGGCTCATAAGATTTCTTTTAGACGATTATTTCTACCCTCCCAATATCAATTGGCGATTGCAACATGTATGCGAAATAATGCCTTCAAGATACAATGAAAGCCCTACAATAGAGAAATTGATTCAAGGTTTGCACCCCTTGTCCCAATCAAGAACACACGGTATTAAGTTTCTGATGATGCTTAGAGAGAAAAGAAATCATATTTGTTTTCCATTGTTTGAATGAAAACAAATCATCACTATTTATAGGGAATTCATGCCCATTGGAGATGCCTTTTCACTTCCAAAAGACACCAATAGTGTCTAATGGGAATGGATGTGTCTCTTGTGAACCATCACACCCTATGGAGATGCCTTTTCATCTCCAACTAACATCCATTACATCTATTAGGCTCATGACACTCCCCATTGTAGTGGCTAACCAAAAATGAAAACCATTTTATTTTCTATATTATTGAAAATATCCAACAATCTCCCCCTATTTTCAATAACCAAAAATTATGAAAATAAAACAAAGTAAAACTTACAAAACTGGAGTGGTTGCATCACTCAAGTGACTGCCTACGTACCCGAGTGGGATCAATCCAACATAGTTTAAGCTTAATTGGGAAATAAGCATCATCGTTGAAATCAATACATAAATGATAGGTATCTTTTGGATTTGAACCTTCACTTAGTGTAAGAAATTCAAAGCCTTATCGGGGTTCAGTGGTGAAAACAGTCTTGAACCAAGTACCCCATGTGATAAAACCGGAATCTCAACACATACTGATTTCATGGATTGTGTATTCTGTAGCCAAGCACGTTAATGGCCATGTGCTTATATCCTTGATTCATGAGTCTTCTTTAGAGAACGGTCTTCTTCTCTTAGGAAACGACCTGATTTCCACACTCATATAGGTAAGTCTCGAAGGTGTTTCTGCGATACACCTTTTACTAATCACAGACTCATTAAGGATTTACATCCATCCTATTTTCTTGCAAAACCCAGCACTAATTAGAAATGGGAAGTTTTATATTAGTGCTCCATAATCTACATCCATAACTTGTTGGTACCACATTGAACCTTGTTTATCTTTTTCAAAACATGGGTTGGGTTTCTGCTATGGGAGATCAAACTTGTTTCACAGACCTTAGTCCTATTTTTTATACTTCATTGAAAACATTTCCTTTGGGAGACTCTTCATAAATAGGTCTTCCAAGTTTTTTCTCTGTTTCAATGGCTAACTGCAATTACTCCTTTCTTGAGTAATTGACTTACCGTTCAATGTACAAGACTTGTATGTCTTTACCTTTCATTATAAGTCTTTGTTAGAGATGTTATAGATCATAGCCTGATTCACAATTAATCAAGACTGTTTGAGAAGGCTTCTTCCAAAAATGGGATCTCTACAAGTTATGTTCTAAGCCATTCCTCCACACTAATTGCATCTACTCATGCAATCAATTATGAAACATTATTAAAAATGTTCATATTCGATTTTACAAAATAATTGTAACTTCTCTAGTGATCCTAATTAACATTTACCGTTAATTTACAAGGAGTCATTATAGACTTGCATACACTAGAGGCATAGAAAATTTGTAGGCAACTTACTTGTTGTTTCAACAAGCACATTATTACGATGAGTAACTCCTCTACTCATGTCCAATCTTCTACAAATTTATACCCAAAAACATAGACAATGTCTATTTAACATTTTACATTATGTAATGCAAATGTTCATAATTTATGCATTGGTAACATCATAACACCTCATCGTTGGATATTTGGTCGGCCGCCCAATCTTCCAATACGTTACATTTTTACCGGTATTCCACTTTTCCCTTGATATCATTTAAGACATCCCATTTTCCAAATTTTGGAACCTATAATTCTTATCGCAAGAATTATGTTCATGCCATACCGTTGTTGTCTCAACAATTATGACAATTTTGGTATTAAAATAACCCAACAAGTAGAAAATTTATGACATTGTCATATAAACTCCCACCATTTCACGACAATTCTTAAATACCAAAATGCAACTAAATGTCATGAAACAAGGATGCTTAAAGATTTGCATATTACTTGTTTGATTTGTTTAGTACGTCCAAAGCATAATCGCACAACCACAAAAAAAGAAAATCAAAGTCAAATAGCCTAGTTTGGGCACCTGGTTCACTTGTTCGGTGTAAAGGCTTAACCATATTATTAAGTGGGCATCATCACATAAATATCACTGATCTATGTCAACACTTAATTCCACGAGGGAATCTTCAAATCCATATGACAATAATCTTCGGATTTGGCTCTATCCATTTAATGGTAATGGTTCACTACATAACCTCTCTTAGTAGTTTTGATTACTACCTCAAATCCCCATGACCACAGAAAAAGAAATTGTTCATTCTTAATTATAAACAAGGAAAAGTTAACTACTAACCATTAACCACCAAATCGTTGATCATGCAATTTAGTGTAGTGATCTTGTGGGTGTCTTTTAACATCCAATCACAAGGATACTAGTCTAATTATACTAATTTATATAACTAGAATCCTAACTCAATATGCAACCTTAGAATCTTTACAAAAGAAAACAAGATTCGTTACTTATCTGATTGGCGACAGTTTCCTGGCAATGCCTTTTCGTATACGCACCAATATTCGGAAACTAACATTTCAAGGAAATTTATTTCGCGAAGGCCTGACGATGGTTACAGTTGCGAGTTCCATCTTTCTTTTCATTGCCAGGAACTTAAGATTTGCAGGAAACAATTGATCAAATCAACAACGAAACCCCAAATCCCCCTTCTTCAGCATTCGGCGACAATTTATGAGGTTACTAGTCTCAATATGAGGCCCAATTTCTAGAAATACGATAAAGCACAATTGCCGGTCTCTGTATCTCTGTACGTATTCAGAGCATTTCGGAAGAACAAAAAACAAATCTATCTCTGTTATATTCTTGAAGACTCTTCCCGGAAGTTGTCCTTAAAAAATTCACATGAAGTTTCATCCTTCTTTATCGAACATAATCGTCTAAAACTGTTGGAAAATGTGGGTGTTTTAACAGAGGATGGAAACACTAAAAGAAATTATTGTACTCAAAAACTTTCGAGGCTCATAAGATTTCTTTTAGACGATTATTTCTACCTTCCCAATATCAATTGGCGATTTCAACAGGTATGCGAAATAATGCCTTCAGGATACAATGAAAGCCCTACAACAGAGAAATTGGATTCAAGGTTTGCACCTCTTGTCCCAATCAAGAACACATAGTATTAAGTTTCTGATGATGCTTAGAGAGAAAAGAAATCAGATTTGTTTTTCATTGTTTGAATGAAAACAAACCATCACTATTTATAGGGAATTCATGCCCATTGGAGATGCCTTTTCACTTCCAAAAGACACCAATAGTGTCTAATGGGAATGGATGTGTCTCTTGTGAACCATCACAACCTATGGAGATGCCTTTTCATCTCCATCCATTACATCTATTAGGCTCGTGACACTCCCCATTGTAGTGGCTAACCAAAAATGAAAACCATTTTATTTTCTATATTATTGAAAATATCCAACATGTTTATAATCAATCAGTAACTATCCAGTAATATGTAATGGCAAACTACTACAAAGTCCACACCCAAAATATAACACATATGCTAATAGAAAAGAAGTAGGATTGATGTATTAAAAAAATAAACTTCAACATCCCGATGAATTAATAATCATATAATTCAAATTTCTATGAGATACTGGTATACGGTAATTATCATTGTCTTGGTTTTTCTGTCTCTGCATTCTCCATTTGGATCGAACATAAATAATCGATTTTATAGAGACATTCACATCTGCTGGAGGAGAGAGATGCAAGATGCGATTAAAGAATGAATGTAGAGAAGAAGGGGAAGGAAGAAGAGAAGTAGTTATTTTAGCAGGGGTCGAAAGGATATGGAAAATAATATAAGTGGGGTTAGATTTTTGGCGTAGTACTGGTGAAAAAAGAAAAAGTGGGTAGTTTTTACAAATTGAATGTGCAAGTGTGGTGTATATGAAGTATTAATGTGGATGACTAATTTCGTAAAATATGAAGATTTCTTATCTATGGAGAAAACTATGGTTAGTTACTTGCCTTATAAGAGGACTATCGAAGGAATCTTTAGGGATTGATTATTGTGAACGACTTCATATTGTTCAAGATGATGAATGGACATGTAGAGAAGATCCCATATGCAATTATGACCAAGCATCCAACGTACAACTGTTAAAACCTGCTCTATGTTTTCTAACCCTTATAAACTTGCACACTGTGAAAAGATAACACACAGATTAATAAGATGAGCAAATTGTAAATTGAAATCAAAATTCTGAAAGATTTTATCTCTTTATCAGTCTCAAATACAACTATATTTATCTCTTTAAAATCAAATTGAAAAACTAAAATGATAAATGATTAAACGCATGTACCTGCAGTATATCAAACGATTTTATCTCTTTAAAATCAAATTGAAAAATTAAAATGATAAACGATTAAACGCATGTACCTGCAGCATATCAAATGTTTTAAGAAGAACGATGCATCCAATTGTACTGCACATAACTGAAATTTTTTGAGAAAAACATAAGAAAAACAAACTCACATAGGATGTAAGACAATTCACATTAGGGAAGTTGGTTTTTTGAAATGTTACTTTTTGTTGTTTAACCTCAAAAACAACTAAACTAATTCAATTCAAATTTAGTTGAAAACCCTAACTAAAAGCTTATATCCGAAGTAATGGTCCAATGGAATTGAAAACCTTAACTAAAACTAAATTGGAAGAAACCAAAACCTTGTTGGTGTGAAAAACTGAAGATTCTGAAGATCGTGGCTTTATCGGGGATGTGTAATAGATCGTTGATAGTAATCTTCAAACTCCTTCCTTCCCTTGACCAAAAAAAGAGAAAATAAAAAAACCAAGCTTTCAATCAACAAAGCTCAATAAACGAAGTTTAAATCATAAAATCAAAGATTTGATAAGTTTGCTTCATAGGTAAAGATAGAGAATCACCTCTTGGGACTTCGGATATATCGAGTGGGCGCTCTTCGATGAGATTAAAATCCCTAAACCATCTTCGTGGACACTGAAGAACAAAATTTTGGGAAGAAAACATTAACAAAATTCTGAGAAGAAAACATTCAGATGTGGGAGAATATTTTTCGTGTAAAAAAAAAAAAGTGGGAGAATATGGGTTTATTTGTGGGGAGCAGTTTATCCGATGGAAAAAATGCAGAAGTGGGGTAATGAGGTGGTTCATAATTACCTTGCGAGATTGGGGTATACCCAGATTAATTGGGGTATACCCAATAAGACAAAAAAGGGTCATTATGAAGTAAATCCAAGCCACCCCTTAACCAAGATTTTTCAAAATGGCTAAAATGCCCCCCACAATGATTAACTCTAATTTAACTAAAATGATTAGATTAGTTAAATTAGTTAGATTAGTTAGTTGATTTATTTATAAGTTGGGTTTTAGAATTCATTTGGAGAGAGAATTAGTATGAAGTAGTAGAGGAGGTTTAGGGGGAAAAGTTAGGGTTTTTGTGAAATTTGTGATATGAGTGAAATGAGTGATTCAAATCCTGATTTTCAAGTGGTGGAGCCTTCTAACTTTCCTCTTACGGATGAGTACTTTATGATGATCTACCAGACCATGATCGAATGGATTATTTGCATGATCCTCACTTTTATTTTCCTCAAACTCAAGATGGGTATGGAAGTGATGAATGTCTCAAGCCAAACGTAGAGTCCAATGACCAAGAAGAAGATAATGGAGCTGTAAGTAATCAGGTAGACAACCTAGGTGGTGAAGATTGTGATTTTTCCATGCAAATGATAGATTTTTTTTTCCACTTCTGTTGTACCGGGTCGGCAAGGTCGACGCTTGTCGATCATGCCGGCCGTAAAAGCCGGCGCGGTTGTACTTTGCACAATGTGCCGACTTTTCATAAGCAGTATCATGCCGGCATGGTATAAAATTTGAACCTTGCCGACTTCTATTTTTTTTGAAGCACATGAACCATTACTTGAAAATTCTTACGCCGGAATTTTCAAGTTTTAAGACATTGCCGGCTGTTGCCATGTCGGCATTGTTTATATTCTCTTACGTGCCGGCTTTTTCCTGCCGGCAGTGTTTTATATGTAGACCATGCCGACCGTGGTAATACATACTAAATAAACTTTTGATGTTGTGTAGATTGTGGCATTAGTACCTATGGCGGATCAGCCTCAAGCTCAGAAAATTAGGGGTCCCGATACTTCCGAACATTATGCTAATAATTTGGAATGGAAGGAAAAAGACGACGCGGTAAATTGGATTGTTGAGAAAGCAAAAGAGAAGATGTGTGTTCTAGTGAAAAACACTCAACAAAAATCTACGCGGTTTGAAATGGTATGCGAGTGTTATGGATCGCCGGATGAAAGTCACAAGAGAAAGGGTTATGTGTATGATAAGAAGACTACTAGGGTGTACAAGATGAAGTCTAAGAAGTATGAATGCCCATTCAAGATTATTTTTGGGAGGAACCAAGAAATCGATAACATGTGGAGAATGAGTAGAGTTGATGTTGGTTGGCATAACCATAAAGATCCGGAAGTCTTGTTGGGCACTGTCAAGTTGCCAAGTTGAAACCGCATGAGTTCGAACAAGTAAGAACAAGTTGGGGAATTAAAACTAGCAAGCTCCTTCGTAAGTTCAAGAGGGACGACCCGCATAACCTCTCTTCATTGTCTACAATTTATGCGGCCAAGGAAACCATTAAAAGAATTGAAGGTGATGGAAGAATCACAATGGTTGGCACACAAATACAACTACACGGTGAGACACCATGAGTCATCGTAGGGGAAGGTGGATCATATTTTTCTTGCGCATCCCGATATGATTCAATTGGCGCGTTGCTTTTACCAAGTTTTGTTCATGGATTGTACTTATAAGACAAATAGGTACAATATGCCTTTGTTGAACATTGTAGGACAAACCTCGGATAATCAATCGTTCACGGTGGCATGGTGTTTTATGGATCGGGAGAAGGATCATAGCTATATTTGGGCATTGGAAACTTTGAAGCTTCTCTACCACGAAGAAGAAACTCCGGGGGTTATAGTCACCGACAATGATCAAGCAATAATGAACGCCGTGAGGATAGTCTTTCCCAATGCACAAAATTTCCTTTGCACTAGGCATTTACAATGCAATATTAGAAAGAATTGTATGAATCATATCCAAAAGCCAAAGGCAAAGAAAGGTACTAAACGTGAAAAGGAGGAAGATGAACATCTTAGTAAACTAACTAAAGAGGAGAGAGAGGAAGAGAAGGAGAAAGAAGACGAAGAATGGAAAGAAGGTGAAATCAAGTTTGGGTTATTCATGAAAGTGTGGGATAAGTTATATTGGTCTATGAGTGTGGCAAGATATGAGATAAACTTGAAGGAGTTCGAGGATGATTAGGGCACTAATTACCCCAAAGTAGTGGAATATTGCAAGAGACAATGGTTGACGCCACACAAAGAGAGGTTTGTGTATGCTTTTACCTACGACTATAAACATTTCAAACTCCAATCCACAAGTATGGTAGAGCAAGCTCATGGGAGACTAAAAGGTCTACTTTTCACGAGTCAAAATGGGATTGTGACGGTGCAACATGCTATCCATGAGTACACTAATAATGATATCGACAAGATAAAAAAATAATTCCAAGAAAGTAGCTTCCGGAAGTTGAAGAAATTGAAGGAGGATGATTGGTTGCTTGTTGGTATACATAGAAACGTCTCACATTGGGAAATACATTTCATGATGAAACATCTCGCATTGTATAAAAAGTATGATGACCCGACCACTCCTTGTAAGTATAGGATAATGAAGGCTATCGGACTTCCATGTCGTCATATGCTTGGTAGGTATAAAACTCCCATTCCTCTTGATGATATCGATCCTTATTGGAAGCAATTATCTTTCAAACCGGCTCCAAGAGAAGATCCCGGTGAAGAGTTTGGCGACATGGAACTTGGGAGAATAATCCTCGACAAGTACCCCAAGTTGAATAGGTTGGACAAACAAACTATGAAGCACAAGTTGATGACGATTGTTTATCCTTTTATGGAAGAACTTGAAGAACTGGAGAAACAAGATCCTAATGGTAGACTAACTACCAAAAAGACGAGGGCGGAAGAAAGAGAACAAATCAAAGAGTTTTTGAGTACAAATTGCGATCAAGATCAACCTGAAAGAGAACAAATCAAAGAGTTTTTAAGTAGAAGTAGTGATCAATCCAAAAGGGAAAACATTAAAGAGCATTTGAGTACAAAGTGTGATCCATCCGGACATGTTTATACCGAGGCGCAATACAAGGAGGAGCCCGCTAAAAAGAAAAAGGGTCGTCCAAGGAAGGATTCAACTACACCAATAGTCTCTAACTTGAATACAAATGGCACTCTACCTCTTGAGAGTCAAGCAAGTGTGGAATTTGTTGGAAAGAAAAGGGATCGTCCAAAGAAGGATTTAACTACACCAACGGTCTCTAACTTGAATACAAATGGAACTATACCTCTTGAGAGTCAAGCAAGCCAAGGAGATGTTGCACAGAAAAAAGGTCGTCCAAAGAAGGGAGTACAACCGGTGTTGCAAAGGTATCGCAATCAACTCCCTCCAATTATTCAAGATTTCGTGATTGGTACCGACGATGTTCCGAAAGATGGAAATTGCGGGTTTCACATTATATCGCAACAATTGGGACACCTAAGTGGAGAGGTTGAGGAGAATCGCACCCAATGCCAATACATTAGAAAGAATATTGCCCCTCGACTAGAAAACAACAAGGAGTTCCATATCTCAATGATGCTAGAAGGTTCCATGGAGGAGAAAGAAGCAACTTTCAAAGGTTTGCTAACTAGTGTTAAATGCCCGGAGGGAAATGCACCGATCAAATGGGAGCATTGGTTGAGAATGCCAGAGTGTGGCCATCTTTTGGCGGATACGTGGAATTGCGTGGTACATTTTTTTAGTGAGGGACTATCTATAACATTTGCACCGAAACACGCGGTTTGCGTGGACCAACTCAAGCATAGAAGAATTGTCATTGCTTTGGTGGATAAAAATCATTTTATTGATCTACAACTCAATAAGGAATGTCCATTACCTCCTCTATGTAGGTTTAGTTTTTGGGAGAAGTTCACAGACAACAAGAGAAGGGAATGGATGAAGCTTTATGAGGACAACATGGCCCTTTGGAATGTTATAGATGAGTCTAGGGAATGTCCCATATATTTGACTAAAGGAGGTTCAATATATTTGAGTGAGGAGTGATTATGATTAGGGAATAAGGAAGCTTTTTGTGTAGTGTACAATGGAGTACTAGACAAAACATTCATACTTTTTGGAGTACTTTTGTAATCACATGCGTGTTTTATGTAATGTACTTTGGAGTGCTACAAATGAATGAAATGGATGTGTTTTTTTTGGGTGTATTCTCATTTGGTCGGCATTATATTTATTACAAAACCCTGCCGGCTCCACCAGGGTCGGCAAAGTATTATTTCATCATACTGCCGGCCTAATTACATGATTGTACAGGAAAAATCTGCCTGATAAAGCCGGCAAGGCATGGCTTTTGATAATATGCCGGCGTTTCCTATGCCAGCAATGTTTATGAAATTTACCATGCCGGATTAGAACACCCTTAAAAAGATTGTTCCTGGATGTTTTTTCTATCAAGCCGGCAAGGTCCTGATTTTACCACGTTGTCGGCTTTTAGTGCGCCGGCATTTTTCATAAGGATATCCATGCCGGCTAAGAACTCCCTCAAAAATTGTTCATGAATGTTATTTTCTATCAAGCCGGCAAGGTGTATTATAATATCCATACAGACAAAACAACTGTCGTAAAGCTTTTAATTTAGGATAATGCCGACTATGAAGCCTCCGGCAAACTTATAATTTAGTACAATGCCGACTATGCATCGGATACAAACCTTAATTAAAGCATACAAACGTTAAAAACTTAACCCTAACACATTTGGGACATAGATAGTATCTTTTTCCGGTACAAAATTTCTTAGGAGAGGTAATTAGCTTCATCTTATCGTCGCAACATGGATCTGTGCATGGTAGAAGGTTGATTTTAGCAACTTCATCTTCATACGGAGCTAGACGCTCATCTATCCAATAGAAAAACCCACAACAAGTGCATTTTGAAGCATACGGCTGATATACACCTCCTACTGCAGCTTTCATGAGAAATAAGAATCCCTTACAACCTTCAATAGTGCATTTGCTTCCTTCAAAGGGACAATTGTTTGCAAAATGACCACTTAGTATACAAAGACTACAAATATTTGGTGGTGAAACTTCCATTCTTTATGCAAGGTTGAAAATAAAGTTGGGAATGATTTTATAATAACAACATACCTAATATCTTGATTTTGAAATTTCTAGTCGTTGAGCATTCAATGGGTTGTACTTTGTACCTAAAATTTGCAACTAACATTTCGGTCGGCAAGGTAGAGATTTCATACCATGGAGGCCTCAAGTACTTTGTCTAAAACTGCATAAACAAAATAATAATTTCTAAAGCAACTGAAACATAAGTTTAACAAGTCTAAAACCAAAATCTAAGAGTTCAAAACATAATGTAATAGTTCAAAACACAATAAAGTTTCTAAAGCAAGTAAAGATAATAAAGTTTAAGAATTTCAAGGATCCTTCTCATTGTTGTTATCTTCCTCCCCATCACTAGCTTTTTCACCAGCATCAGCTTTTGCTTTTCCCTTATCTGGAGCTATGTAGTCACAGGCCTTATTGTAATAGGGGTTCACTCCAGAAAAGTCAGATGCCCTGAAAAAGGTCCTTGGATCAACCTCCTCTTCTTCCTCCTCTGATGATGTGCATTCAACATAGTTGAGAGGATTGCTAGGACTGTTCATAAACCTTAGAAATTCTTCAGGATCTTCCTTACCCATCAAACATAGTTTTCTTACAGGGAAATTATTTTCAGTTTCATCTTTAGAATCTTCTACATTAGGATAAATTGCATCAATAAATTCTAATAGCTCTTCTGGAGTAACCGAACAAGGTAGATCTTCTTTTTTTTCCTCTGGGGGACCTAAACAATACACAAATAAGAGATATAAAAACAAACAACATTGTTGAACACAAATAAGAGATCAAAATTGTTACACATTGAAATTTGGTTCTGGTCATCTACTAGCCGGAAAGGTATATAATATATAAATTGCCGACCAATAGGTGGCCGGCATGGTAATAACCATTCACCTAGCCGACCAAAAAACCACCGGCAGGGTTGTATTAAATAATGATGTCGGCTATAACTTAAAAAAAAAAAAGTTTCTGATGCCTACAGTCGGCAAGGTCCAAGTACAATACAATGTCGGCTACAAATAAGCCGGCGGGGTTTTGTTGGTATTCCATGTCGGCCCTGGTTATTGTCAAACAATCGCCATGGATAATATGAAACGTCGGCATGTTATTCATCCTCATACAACGCCTACACTTAAGAAACAATAACCGCCTGCATGATGTTAAACTATCGGTCTTGCCGGCCAAAAACCCTAAAAATCTAAATTTTCAGTTTCTAACCTAATCTAACAATCAAAAAACACCAAACAATATTGGGTTGAGTTTAGAAATCAACTTACAGTCTTCTTTTCACCGGCAGAGGGTTGTTTTCAACATTCTCAGGGATTGAAATTTCGGGTTTACTAGTTCCATCTTTTCCCTTACCTTTTTTCTCTGATTTGGATCTTTTGATACTTCATGTTGAATCTATGTTATCTCTTGATCGTTTGGAATCAATCATTTTTCCGGATAATCAAAGTTTTCAAGTTTTAGATGAGATGAAGAAGAAGAAGAGAAGATTAACGGTTTGCTTAAGTTTTTAATTTTAGGATTATTAGATTAAGTAATAGGGTTATTAGGTTAAGTAATAGGGTTATTAGTTTAAGTAATAGGGTTAATTAGTGAAAGGGTAAAAAGGTGAACTCACCACATTTTAGCCTCCCCTTAGTAAGGGCAAATGTCCATTTAAATTTGAGTATACCCCAATCAAGCCAGGCATAATTAAGTTAAGGTGTAATCTTATATTCTTGAAACCTATTATTGGGGCGTTACATTCCAATAGAAGGGTTCACTAATAAAACAAAAACAGATCACCAGTTAATAATTTATAAAACCCCTTATCTAAAATATTTTCATAATGGCTAAACAATCCTCATTTTATTAATGTTAATAATTTAATTAGATAATGATTAAATTTATGTGTCTATATTATACTTAGTGAAAAAACTAAAATAGATTAAGTGTTAGTTTTGGTGGAAGAAAAAGTAGAGAAAAAATTATTTTTGGAGGAATTTCTTTTCAAAAACTCTAGATTTTGATTCTACGAAGAAATCTATGGATGAAAATAGTTAGGTATACCTCTAACTTAGCTCCAATGTCATTTTTATTGCTCAAAATTGGTGAAAGTATGTGAAAAGATTGGAATTTTATAGATTTTCAGAGCGATCTACGATCTGGTTTTTCCTTCTTAGCCAACTGTAAGAGAAATTTACGGTTAGGTGATGATGAACTCCTAACTGTAACTTGTTAAAATTGGGAAAACCCAATCATTATCCAGTTACAGTTGGATTTTTGTTTCTTAATATCAACCGTAAACAAGGTACGGTTGAGATTTTGGCTTCTCATATCCAACCGTAAACATGTTACGTTTGAGATTTTGGCTTCTCATATCCAACCGTAACTCAAAGTTTTAACTATTCCTATCTCTACCATAGTCCACTAGTTCACATGGAGGCCTTAAATAGGATAATTGTTATGTGTCGTGAAGTTGATGGCTAACCCCGACTGAATCATTTAAAAGATAAACACTATAATGGATTAACATCTCCTGGAATTATGGTTTGTCCCATTAAATACGCGTCAAAATCTAACCCCGGACTAAATTCACTATTTTTTTAGGATTGAGAGGATAATAGTGAATTTATGCGTCAAGAATAAGTTCGTGGATTAACTAGACCGTTTATGGAAAGTGGGGCACTTGGTTTACAATTTTACACATGCATTTAACTGCAGTATTTCCCATCTAACGATGGATATCACTAACTTAATTCCTTGAAAATCTCTTTTAATACAAAATTGTAAGAGCAAAGGGCACCCAAATTACTCCTTTTGTGGAAAGGTACGGGCAGGGAAGTAATCGTTAAAAAGGTGACAAAAATATGCTTTCCTCACTCGCTCGACTAGGTGAGTCAAGTCTGCCCGTTTTATTCCTAACCTACCCGGGTCCAAAAAATTTAAGTGGGTACGACACTAGAAAATTCGTGTAATATAAATTGGGTACCTTGGAACGACTGGCTGAACAAATTGTTTTGGTACCTTTGTAATAGAGGTAGTATATATTTTATTGGGTACCTGTAAATTATGGGCAACAACCGTGCCGTTTGTTTTACACGATACCGAACAAAATATTGGATCCCCTTTAAGGTGATGATCATGAAGCCATTGATTGTCCTTGGCTATACTCCAGATGCAAAAACGCAACTTGTAATGGAATTAGAAAACTTATTCGATCCAAAAATGGTGATAATGGTGGGAAAAGATTTCTAACATTTTCTAGCCCCATTTGTGATTAATTTGAGTGGTTCAATGATGCAACTGACCCGGTGATTTAAATGGCAGTGAAGTTTAAAAGGAGTTGTTACGGTTTTGGTGATGGTTTGCACCAATTCAAGACATGTCCAATGCATAGATCATTTTTCCAAAACAAGCAATGTAACTCCAGAAAATACATGAAGATGAAGACATAAATGCATCCTAGTGTCTTCCATAAAGATCAATATAATATGGATCAGAAAGATATACTACAAGGTTTACAAGAAGATCGTTTAGTAACCCCAAACTCTAATGGCGCCATCTGTATACCCAGTGAAAAGACTACTTCCAAACGAACTCCAGTTCACGCTTGAGCAGTAAAATCTCTTGCTCTTTTCTGACTCACGTTCAATCTTCAAATCTTGAAGGACACTCCTAGTCTCAAGATCCCAAATCTTAACAACTTTCTCAATAGCAGCACAAAGCCAGTATCTATTTGGATTAAAACATAAACCATGGATCATACCACCAGCATCAAGTGAAATCCAATTTCTTACCCTCAGCCAAATCCCAAAACAAAATAACACCATCAATACAACCACTTGCACATAACGAACCATCAGGTGAAACAGAAACAGTGCTCACATGCCCCCCATGTCCAGCTAAATTATTTCTCAACGTACCATTGTGACATATTAACTGATCATTTGGAGTTATCGTTTAGTAACGAACATGTTGGAGTTATTTCTCAACCACTTCCAACATGATTGTTTGGAAGTAGTATTTTCACTAGGTATACAGATGGCACCATTAGAGTTTGGGGTTACTAAACGAGCTTCTTGTAAACCATGTAGTATATCTTTCTGATCCATATTATATTGATCTTTATGGAAGACACTAGGATGCATTTATGTCTTCATCTTCATGTATTTTCTGGAGTTACATTGCTTGTTTTGGAAAAATGATCTATGCATCGGACATGTCTTGAATTGGTGCAAACCATCACCACAACCGTAACAGCTCCCTTTCAACTTCACCGCCATTGAAATCACCGGGTCAGTTGCATTATTGAACCACTCAAAGTAATCACAAATGGGGCTAGAACATGTTAGAAATCTTTTCCCACCATTATCGTCATTTTTGGCTCTAATAAGTTTTCTAATTCCATTACAAGTTGCGTTTTTGCATCTTGAGTATAGTCAAGGACAATCAATGGCTTCATGATCATCACCTTAAAGGGGATCCAATATTTTGGTCGGTATCGTGTAAAACAAACAACACGGTTGTTGCCCATAATTTACAGGTACCCAATAAAATATTTACTACCTCTATTACAGAGGTACCAAAACAATTTGTTCATCCAGTCATTCCAAGGTACCCAATTTATAATACACGAATTTTCTAGTGTCGTACCCACTTAAATTTTTTGGACCCGGGTAGGTTAGGAATAAAACGGGCAAGCTTGACTCAGCTAGTCGAGCGAGTGAGGAAAGCATATTTTTGTCACCTTTTTAACGATTACTTACCTTCCCGCACCTTTCCACAAAAAGAGTAATTTGGGTGCCCTTTACTCAAATTGTAACCTATTATCAATTTAATCCTTAATTATACGTAACTAGTCAAATCATTTTTCTTTGGTAGTTAGTAAAATCTTAAGAAGAGGATAAACACAAGAATACTTATGGATAGCTATGTGTAAATCAAAACCAAGTCGTAAGTATCTACGGTTTAACTACCCGGATATTTACGGTTAGTTTTTTGAGGATCGAACTTAACCGTAACATATTTACGGTTATGAGTTCTTATTTTTCAACCTAACTGTAACTGGTTCTAAAGACCTAATTTTTCTACTTATTTCAATAAATCAAACCATTCAAATACTAAACATCGAAAAAAAGGGTTTGTTTCAAATTAAACGTCACAAAATCGTGTGATGCGACTAAAGAATTTGTAATTATGCACCAGATTCATCTTGGTTTTCTTGATTGAGTCGTTGATTATCAATTTTCATTAGATTATTGTCGATCACCATCACTGTTATTGATTAGTATAAACTGATTTTTATTTTAGCTTTTTTTTATTGATTAGGTTTGAATAGATGGAAGGGCAGTTGAGACTTTTTAGATGCTTTTAGGGCACCCCCTAACCAACTAAATAGACATTAAGATCATGGGTGAAGCCCCTCTATTGGAATGTGATGCCCCAATAATAGGTTTACATTTTTTACCTTAATTCGTGTTGACATAAGGATGAATGATGCAGCTCTATTTTCCAACACTCTCGCCACAAAAATCCACATCATCAAAAAGCGAGGTCAGAATGAAAGAGAATTGAGTATTTAGCCTGGTTGTATGGGGATAGAAACAATGAGAGAGCTCCATTTTGGAATACTCTCACCAGAGTTATTCACATCAGCATTTGGTAAGGTCAGAATGAAGGAGAATTGAGTATTTGGTTTCAATTATCATCTTGTTAGATAGATAGATAGATATATTGGTTCATATCATGCACCAATCTTACTATCTACTGATCCAACTTTGTCTAGTATCTCAAGACCATTTCGTGTTTATGAATCCTGGTTTCAGCATTGTGCTTCTAAACCTCTTGTTCAATAATCAAAATGGCAGTTTATTATTAATGGTTCTACAGCTGGTGATCTCACTCGCAAACTATTTCATACTTCTATTGCTCTTCAGAATCGGAAACACCAAAGAATTTGGTGAACTCGAGCATAATATTTCATAGCTCCAATAACAACTGGCAGTTCTTCATCAAGCTCTTGTACCCAATTTTTCAGACATTCACAAAATTGAACATGCAATTACTCGTTGGTTTGATATTAAGGTAAGAAATTCTTTTCAAAATGCAAGAGAACACACTCTTCATTTCCAGGATAAGAATGTCAAAAAAAATCATGTTAGAGCAAATTTCGTTGTCAAGGGAACCAGATTGATGCTACTCAAGATTCTCAAGGTACTTGGCATTCTACTAGACCTGCCATTGATGAAGTCCTACATTTCAACTATAGTCACTCCTCACATGGACTTATTATTCTCAGCCTTATCTCTCCATGTATTACTTATCAAGACAATGACATGTTTACAATTATTCCTACCACAGATGAAATTTTAAGCGTTGTTTTTCAAATAAAATCTTGGGAAGAACCAGGTCCAGATGAGATTCAAGATGGGCTCTATATATAAGCTTTGTTGGGATGTGGTAGGATCTGATGTTATTTCAATGGTTAATGAGTTTTTATCTAAATGTATTTTACTACCACAACTTAACTATACCTATCACTCTCTAATTCCTAATACTACATCATTTTTGCATATTAGCAACCTATATTAGCAACACAAAATTTCTGTTGCTAATCTGTCGCATATGCAATACTCTGTAGTGAATTTTGCAACGACGCAGGGTTGTGAATAACAACCGATGGGTGTTTATGCATGCGAAATGCTCATGTGGTCGGTAACAATATGCCTTGTTTTATGCCCAAGTCAAAGAGTCGTCAAGTTTTCTAGTTTTTCTTTCCACCCTTCAAAATAGCGGGCTTATCTTTCCTTCTATATTCTTTCTTATCTATTTTTTCAGATACAAAAATTTTCTTCTCTCTCTCTTTCATTCTGGATCTACTCTGAAGAACTTATGTTCTACTTAAATTGAACCAGGTAAAGTCATCTTGTCTATTAATCGTTTAGTCGTGTTTGTTCTTTATTCTTTGTGTATTTTGCTAATAAATTTTAGTTGAAATTAATGATGTAGTTGGAAGCATTGTTCTGAGATTTTAGGTCATCGATTTGAGATACTTTCACCCGGAGTTACGCTCTATATTACTTTAGTTGCTAATGATAGTCGTAGTAAACCAAATAAAGTCATCTTTAAGCTTTAGTTTTGTGTTCTCTGTTCAATTTTAGGTCAGATAGGTTGTCTGCAATTAGGATTTTTACAATTTAATGTGTAATTTAATTTGCATGATTACTGGTTGGTAGTGTACTATGTTTTTTGCATGATTCGGTTCATAGATAGAGGTTAGAATTGAAGTAGATACATCAATATCATGGAATGAAACTAAGAAATCATGATATATACTTTAATTGTAACATGTAGCTATGAAGTTCTCACATGAAACTAAGAAGTCATGATAAGCTTCGATTTTCAAACTGAAAAAGAAGGGGTATAACAACCACACCCAATAATTCATTCGACAATTTGTATGCACTAAACTCCAATATAATTCGAGAGCACCAACTTAAAAGAGAGCTCAATCAAGAGATATATCAAAGAGCTTTATCTCTATTTCTCAACAAAATTAGCAAATCAAATAGATATAAATCCGTGAGCCTGATTGATATGAGAAATAACTTGGACTGTACCAAAGACCAATGCACAAATGTCAATCAAGTTATATCCAACAAACAAGGTCAGATTTATCAACTGATTGAACTATGCACAACCTGTGATATTTTAATTATTTAAACAAATATAATGCTGGAAAATAAATAATACAGACACCAGAAATTTTGTTAACAAGGAAACCGCAAATGCAGAAAAACCCCAGGACCTAGTTCAGATTTGAACACCATATTGTATTAAGCCGTTATAGACACTAGCCTACTACAAGTTAATTTCGGACGGAAATGTAGTTGAGCCCTAACCAAGTCTCACACCGATTAAAGTACAGTCGCATTCCTTACGCCTATAGAACCACACCGGATTTTGCGCACTTGATTACCTTAACTGATCTCACCCACAACTAAGAGTTTCTACGACCCAAAGTCGAAGACTTATAAAAAAATATGTGTCATACAGATAAGTCTATTCTGATAGATAAATTTGTCTCCCACAGAAGTACCAATGAAGTTTTGTTCCGTGTTATGATAAAAAAGGGTGAACGAGAACTAATTGATAATCCAGTCTTATACTCGCGAAGAGCAGCCTAAAAAAATCAATCACCTCACAATAACTTAACTATATGGTAGTAGAAGAAGTTATTGCGGAATCACAAAGTCCGAGGCGAAGAACTTTGTGATTACTTTTTATATCTTACCTATCAGAGATAAATCTCGAGAAAATCTTAGAGAAGATAGTACTCAACATGATAGAACAAGTAAGATCAGAATACGCAACTACAGAGAAAATAATTGGATCTAGCTTTACGAATCCCAAATGAAGTCTACAAAGCAGATTAAAACCTGTTGATTTGCTGATTGATTTGAGAAAGAGATAAAACTCTTGGTTATCTTTCCTTGATTGATTCTGACTGTCTAGTTGATTCTCTTGGAATTATATTGGAGTTAGTCCATACAAATTGTCGAAAGAAATATTGGGTATGGTTGTTAGACCCCCGCTTTTTCAGAGGGCTTAGCCCTTGGTTTTTTCGTATTCTTCCTTTTTCTCTTCAAAGGTGTAAAGGAATGATTTACCTTTTTCCTTCATGATTGATGGCTTAACAATCATGTTAACATCTTTTCCATCAGAATATATGATGCTTGGAGTCTTCATTCAAGTATGGGATTGTGAAAGAAATACACAAAACTAGCTCCACAAGCAATCTTTTAATAATAAAAAAAAAATCAGGGAAGGAAAAAGGAATGTAGGGTTACAAAACTTATATACATAGTAAGTAGGATTCACGTACGAACAATACCCATCCCTAAAAAAGGTAGAATTTTCGATTTTAATTGCCCTTTAATAATTAAATAGGGTAAAACCTTTTCAATACCATTTGAGGATATGAAAAGAGCAACAAAAATTTAGAAAACAAAACAAACAAAAAATCTGCTCCTAAAACCCGATTGTGTAAAACTCTTATCTCTTTTTAACATTCGGGCACATGAGACAAGATGCACCTTTAACACAATTAGATTGGGTTGGGGTGAACAATAATTTGTTCACCACAAGGTTTCTGCACGGAAAATTCAATATCCCCTTTTGTAGATCGTTTAGACCTAGTTATTTCATGTAAAGATTTAACTTTTTCATTAGAAATCAACTTCTTAGGGAGTGAGTTAAATTACATACCTCGAATGGATTCGATTTCTAAACAAGCTTGAGCTTGTTTGCTAATAAATTTGCTCTCTATTGCAGTTTGTTGACATATGTTACTTTTTCTTTGTACTTGAACAATTAGAGAGTTCATGACCCTTAGTAGTACAATAAGAACATGTCAATGTGGAGGATGATTCGGGCAGAGGATGATTCAGGCACCATAGCTGAACATGCTGCTAAACAAATTGAAGTACCTGAAACATGTGAGATAGAATTTTCAGTAGATTGAGAAAAATCCATTTTATCCTCTAAAGTGGTCGAAGAAGTTTCTCCAGGAAGAATATCAAGATTGATGTAGGTATTGCTACAATTATCAAAATTAATATTTTTGCCAAGGAGTGCTACGCTTGATTTTTCATCTTCATTTGAATCATAGTGATCAGACATTTCATCAAGAGTTGCAGCAAGACCTTTGTTTCCAGTATATTTTCTACGATTTGGACACTCATTAGCAAAATGACCAAAACCTTTACACTTGAAGCACTGTGTCATATCTTCATCATCAGTGTCGAAAATGTCCTTATTTTTAGGAGGAACACGATCATGAGGTTTTACTGATGATCGGGGTTTATCTCTGGTGAATCGTTTACTTCTCTTAAAAATAAAATCTTTAAACTGTCTTGTAATAAGAGAGACTGAGTTGTCAAGATCTTCATCTGATGAATTAGTCTCAATAGGATCATCCACAGAGTTTCCAACACTTTTACTTTTATCAAGTAATTTAGTGTTCTTTTGTGCTTTGAAAGCAATATCATTTCCTGATTTAGATATATGCACATGATCAAAGATCTTTAACTTCCCAGCAAGAGTATTTTTGGAAAGTGCTTAAAGGTTATTTCCTTGAACGATGACATGTTTCTTAAAATCGTATCTAGCTGGCAGCGATTTGAGAATTTTCATCACAATATCCTTTTCAAGAATAGTCTTACCCAATGCAAAAGATGCATTAACAATTTCAGACACTTTGTGATTAAACTCATCAAATGAATCTTCATCATCCATATGAAGGTTTTCCCAATTAGAATTTAGGATTTTAAGCCTAGCTTCTTTCTCAAAGGTATTCCCTTCAAATACGGTTTCTAAGATATCCCAAGCATCTTTAGACCGAATTCTCGTAGTCACATGGGTTTGAAGATCTAGGGTAATGGCATGGATGATAGCATTTAATCCATCAGAATTTTGCTCTGTAACGAGAATCTCAACATGATCATACTCACCAATATCCTTTTCAATAGTTACACCATTTACTATAACTAATGGAGGATCATATCCATCAACAACACGAACCCATGATTGAAAATCACTCGCTTGAAGAAACGCACGCATAAATTTTTTATACCATGAGTAATTCAAACCGTCGAACACTGGAGGTACGTTTATAGAGATAACAATTTTGTCCATAGAGTCAGATTACTACAAATACAGACTAGTGAGGTCTTATCATGTTTGCCTGCTCTAATACCAATTGAAAAAGCGGGGGTACAACAACCACACCCAATAATTAATTTTGTAATTTGTATGGACTAAACTCCAATATAATTATGAGAGCATCAACTTAAAAGCGAGCTCAATCAAGAGATATATCAAAGAGCTTTATCTCTATTTCTCAACAAAATCAGCAAATCAAACCAATAGAAATCCATGAGCCTGATTGATATGAGAAATAACTTGGAGGTGCCAAAGACCAATGCCCAAGTTTTAATCAAGTTATATCCAACAAACAAGGTCGGGTTTATCAACGGATTGATCTATGCACAACCTGTGATATTTTAATTATATAAACAAATATAACGCAGAAAAGAAATAACACAGACACCAGAAATTTTGTTAACGAGAAAACCGCAAATACAGGAAAAACCCCGGGACCTAGTCCAAATTTGAGAACCACACTGTATTAAGCCGCTACAAACACTAGCCTACTATAAGTTAACTTCGGACTGGAATGTAGTTGAGCCCTAACCAAGTTTCACACCGATTAAGGTACAGTCGCGTTCCTTACACCTCTGGAACCATGACGGATTCTGCCTACTTGATTCCCTTAGCTGATCTTACCTACAACTAAGAGTTGTTATGACCCAAAGTTGAAGACTTATAAACGAATCTGTCTCACACAGATAAGTCTATTCTGATAGATAAATTTGTCTCCCATAGAAGTACCTATGAAGTTTTGTTCCGTCTTATGATAAATCACGGCGGATTATGCGCAATTGATTCCCTTAGATGATCTCACCCACAACTAAGAGTTGTTACGACCCAAAGTTGAAGACTTATAAACGAATCTGTCTCACACAGATAAGTCTATTATGATAGATAAATTTGTCTCCCACATAAGTACCTATGAAGTTTTGTTCCATATTATGATAAATCAAGGTGAACAAGAACCAATTGATAATGCGATCTTATACTCCCTAAGAGCATCCTAGAAAAATCAATCACCTCACAATAATTTAACTATATGGCAATAGAAGAAGTTATTACAGAACTACAAAGTCTGAGACGAAGAACTTTGTGATTTATTTTTATATCTTACCTATCGTAGATAAAGCTCAAGCAAATCTTAGAGAAGATAGTACTCAGCACGATAGAACAAGTAAGATCAGAATACGCAACTATAGAGAAAATAGTTGGATCTGGCTTCACGAATCCCAAATGAAGTTTTCAAGTCGTTAACCTAATATGGTTTTGGAAAAACCTAGGTTAAAGGAGAATCAACTCTAGTACGCAACTAGGACACATGAAAGTTCCAGGATTAGGTTTTTCAGTTGCTAGAGTTATCCCTTATACAATATTCCATATCAGGGTTTCTTACAATCAAAGCTAAGATAGCTTAGTAATAAAGCATTCATTATTCACCGTTAGATGAAAACCTTATTTAAGATTCAAGCTAAGTTTTCTTAGAAATAAAGCAATTGATCGCCACTGTTAGATGGTCTTATCTTGTTACACTCAAATGAAATATACCTTAATTTAGATATGGGTAACTGCACCTAAACGCGTATATTGAGTTGGATCAATAATAGTTATCCGAAGTTAGCCATATGAACACTTTTGACTTAACCACATTCATCTAACACTTCTAGACCAAATATGATGACCAATCAATCATGAAGCATAATCAAATGAATCTAATTGTGTTTCTCATAGAGTTGTTCAATTGTTCACTATCTCATAGAAATATATATGAAAAAATTGAAACAAAATCAGATTGATTCGTAATCGTACAAAGTACTTATACAAGAATCAATTCATGAACATTAAGCCACGATTTGCAAAGATTGCATTCCTTAATTCATAAATGTTTTAGTTCATGAGTATGAGAATCATACTTAGCCGATTTCAGAACTTAACCACTGTATTCACAAACCAGGTACGCGAACAACATCTTCGGACCTTGGAATTTCCAGAGGTTTGCAAACCAGGTACGCGAAAAACCAACCCGGACCCAACTTAGGAAGAAATGTTCGCATACTAGGTACGCAAATAAAGGTTATGTACCTTTACAGTTAAAACCGTTCTCATACTAGGTACGCAAACAAGGTTCCCGAACCTGAATCAGAATAATATAGTTCGCATACTAGGTATGCATACCTTGTTGTATCCATACATGTTCAATTGTTCTAAAATCCCATTTCAATCATTGAAACATCCTTAGAAGATGACAATGGCTGTCTCACACAAACCACTAGCTTCAACTAATTTTTGAATGATTGAATGATCAATACGAAACTTATCAGGTCGACATCAAATGACTGTTTCACACAAATCATGTAAGATGTTTCAAGGAAATTTCCACATGATTATCTTTTGACTTAATATTTAGTTTGCAACAAATAAATTGTTTCCAACTAAACTCGTTAAGAATAATGATGAACATAGATAAATCAAAAAGCTTCCAACACATATTTTGAGAAATAGATAAGCGAGATAAACTCAGCTCAAAATATCAAATGTGTATAATATAAAGTCTATATAGCTATACGACTTAGTCTCATTAGAAGATAGAATATTCTGAGTGATAAATGAGTTTTAGTCTCCACATACCTTTTGTTGATGAAGATCATCTTGGTATTCAATTGATGGACGTCGTGAAGTCTAAAGCTCAACTACACATTCTATTCCAATCCGAGACATAACTATAAGTACACTAGAAATCAAGACTATAGTTTTGATCAACTAAACTTGACAAACAAGCTTGAGACAGCAAACCTTGCGAGTTAGACCGAGCAGTGCTTTAACACAAACTGTCTGCAATTAAGTATTTTCAATATACTGTTTAATGTACTAAAATGGATTAGTTATGTCAAAACTAAAATTGGTTTGCAGTTTTTATTATTTTTTCACTAATCTGATGTTGTGTACATATTAAATTCATAGGTGCATGTTATAGTTAAAGTAGATATCATTTCATTGATCGAAAATGCTCCTGATTTTATATTGATATAATGCACATACATATACTGTCTGAATTTTAACATAGACACTGCCTTTTGGATATGCCATATAAGGTTGATAAGGGTTGGATGAAATGTCCCCATAAGTCTTCTCAATACATAAAAGGTGTTAGATCATTTATAGAGTTTGTTAATAATGGTGGGAATACTTTATACTCATGCCCTTGTGACAGATGTCGGAATGGTAAAGGATTGGAGTCACTTAGTGAAATTTCATTGCATTGCTTAAATATGGTATTCAATCGACGTATATGACATGGCGCTTTCATGGAAGCACGGTCACATGATAAAAACACTAGTTTAAAAAAAACAAACTAGTAATGACAATGTAATCGAAGCTTGATATTCTCGATTCAAAAACATCGATGTTTTAACACGGTATGGATTTGAATTCATATTCAATCGAAGGGATTTAGGGCATCCAGGTACATTTGGATTTACAAGATTATGGTAAAATTACTCCCTTATTTTAGGAGCATCTCTTATTGAAGAAGAAAAAAATTAGATTAAATGGTCGGAATCGATTCCGGATAATACCATCATTCTTCCTTATCTATAATACAAAACAGAAGGGGTTTTTGAGTTTGGACGAACGGATAACATTTTGAGAGACAAACAAGTGATCCGACCATCCCAGTCTCATCTCAGCCAAAAACATCTAGCGGCCTTGGTGTTTGTAACCTCTTTCCTTTATGGAGATATATTGATAACCCTCTTAATTAGTTCCTCATCTATTCAAAAAATAAATGTGCCATTAAAAATATAAAGTGACAAATTAAATGCTACAACCATAGAAAAAAAAATAAAAAAATCTTTGAACCGTATCTTTAAAAAATAAATTAGCTAGCCTTCACCAATCTGCAAAACACAAATAACAAAGAAAAATCAAGAAATACAAAGAATAATTTTTATTATACTCATTGTATGAAGGGAAAAAACGAGAAATATAAAGAATACTTTTCATTATACTCATTGTATAAAGAGAACAATCGAAAAAAAATACATATCCAAAAATGACTAACCGAAATTTACTCTTTTATCATAGGCCTAATTTTAATTTTAGAAATAGAATAAGCGGACCTTCATCAACCTGCAAAACATAAATAACATTAGAGTTACAATGTGAGAAACCCAAAGAACAAAGAGCTTTAAAAGAATTTTCTAGCATCAATAACAAATTTATTTTCGACTGAGAATTTAACCAATTGGAATATGAACCATGTTTTCATCCATAACAAATTTAGAATTCTTGGGAACATTTGAGCATTCTTGATCAAGAACATGACTATCTTTTCATCAGATCTTAATACCATGAACAGTTCAATCAAAATCTGCAACATAAACAAAAATAAGAGAAGCTCAAATAAAAAGAAGGGCAAAGAATCTTGATAGAGTATTTATTTATATTTTGATCGACAACACAAACAAAAGGAAGAGACACCCATAAAGGAAACGTCACAAAAAGAAAAAACTCTTGATCTGGCATTGCTAAGGCACAATTACCAAGCTTACCAAGTTCATCGTTGGTTTAGATTCCGTGTATTCTCATATATTTCTACACCAGCAAACATATCAAAAAGGACCATCATAATTGGGGCTAAAATTTAGGACATACAACGAGTAATTGAGGTGTGCAACTAACTTTTTTCCTTTTTTGTTTAGACCATAAATGAATATCCTCCTCTATTTATGACCGAAATTAAGGCTAACTCTAAAATTTTTTCACTTAATTTTTCGGGATAGGACATGGGTTCACACCGGAATGGAATCACCAAAGCATATGGGTAAAGATCACTTGATAATAGTCTCAATGATCGAGGAAGAATTTCTAGGAGTATGTAATTAAATTTACTGCTCATCGTATGAAGATTCAACATAATAGTCTGATTACAACACAAATTAGTATCACATACTACCAATCTTTGGGGATCAGGATAAAAAAATCATTATTCAAGGGGGAAAAAACAATTAATGAGGAATTTTTATCAAAAGTTATTTTAAGTCTAAAGAATATTGTGAGGAAATATTAAATTATTGTTTAAGCGTAACCGAATTTATAATTATCTGGATTAAGATTTTTATGTGTATAAGTTCTCATGGGTCGAATTAAGCCTCATAGTGTGGGATAATCATTAAAGTCATTATTACTAAAATTATTATGTCTCATGTCGTGCCGTTACGGCACGGGTTATTTCTAGTTACATATACAACAATTGGATATCATTGCGGCTTATGGATCTTTCTTTTCGCGATTTACTTGTAATTAATATATTTATTTGTATTAGATTTTTGATTATCTTGTATTTTTGATGTTTTTGTTATTTTTGTAAGCGATCATGTAATCTCGATTTTGATATGAATAAATCGAAATTTGTTGATTGACTAAAAAAAAAAAGAGTTAATATAGCTGACCATGTAGCTGAGAATGTAGAAATATTTTGGTAGGATGTGGCTGTTGATCCTGATATAAGTGTGGTTGATAATTTAGGAGATGTTGTTGAGTATGTCGGTGCTGTTATATTGGTAGATAACGATATTGGGATAGATAGTATAATTCATAATGATGTTATAACCAACAAAATGAAGAAGAAGAAATATGTCTATGAGCGTGCAAGAGAACAGTTATATCCTTCATGTCCTAAACGAATGACATCATTATATGCTTCTATAAAATTGAATCACAGAAAGACACAATATGGATTTTCTGATAATGGTATGACTGCACTCTTAGAGTTGATGAAGGAGTTGCTTCCCGAACAAAACACACTGCCATCTAAGTACCCAGAAATGAAAAAGACAATCCAAGAACTAGGGATGGATTACATAATGTATGATGCTTGTGTAAATGACAGTGATTTTTATTGAAAGGATCGTGCATCGTTGGTGAAGTGTTGTGTTTGTCAAGAATCTAGCTATAAGAAGGTTTCTAATGATGAGAGAAAGCTTACTACTGTTGCTCAGAAGACGGTAAGACATTTTTCGTTGACTACAAGGCTGACAGGTTTCATAGCAAACCATGGATCGCAGAGGCAATGACTTGGTATTCTAGAGCAAAGTCAGGTATAAACGTCATGCTTCATTATGTTGATTCTTCAGCTTGGCAATGTGCGGATAGTCACAGTCGCGCTCCTTACGTCTCTTAAACCTTGCAAGGATCTACGCAATATTATCCATTTAAGATAGCTGCATAAACAACACGTTATAATACATGTGTCATGGATATGTCATTGTGGGCCCCACATGGTGGACATCACAACTCCAAGAATCAACTATATACATCATACATGTAATATAACAGGGGATCTTTGAACATCGATTCCAGTTACGGCTTATCGGATAGGTCAGTTCTTCGAAAAAAAATCATATTTATTTATTTGTGTCATATTTTTCCTAACCCTTTTTTTTTTTCTTTTTCTTGGGTGGTTACAAAATCGGTTTGATGGGCCATTAGTATATGAGAATCAAGCCAATTTGATCCCACATACTCCTACAATTGGCAATTATGTTATTATTAGATTTGGTGACCTTACTAATTCTCGTACTCCTCCTATGGTAATTTCATAATCAGGCCTGAGTTAACATAGATTTCGTCGGAAGTCACTCATTAATCCATTATAATTTTTTTAATTTCTTCTTCATATCAGGAATCGGATATTGAGTTAAGTGGGAGAACTCACTTTATTACATGGTGGTTCACAGATAGGGATCCACCGTAATGTTTAATATGCTTGATTACCAAGTTAATCTATATCTCAAGATTACAAAAAAAAAAAAAACATACTTCCAAGGACGGTGGAGACTCACATTGGTATGAAATGAAATTCCCATTCTTAAGTGTCAATTGTTTTACGACTCACCTTAGTCATCTGGTGTAGGGGTAAACTATCTTAAGAGATGTCCCCCGGGTAGAGATCGACTCGTAACCACTTTTAAAACTACAAATAAAAAAAAATAAAAAAATCCAAACTGTCTAGAGAGAGGATTTCTAACCTTGCATTTTTAGGGGAGACCCAAACAGAATTAGGGGCGACACAAAAAAGGTCACTCAAACGTAAATCTAAGCTACCCCTTATCTGCGATTTTTCGAAATGGCAACTATGCCCTTACATAATCGGTAGCCAAAACCTCAATCGGTAGGTTTACAAACAATCGGTAGGTTATAATGAATCATTAGCTACCGATTAGTGTGTGGATATTTCGACTAATCTTTCCTTGTATAATCAGTAGTTAATTGGATCTGTAAAACTATCGATTGTAAATAGCCCCAGATTGAACCTTGAACAAATTCCATAGAACAATAACCACTCGGTTTGTGTTTTGGATGCAACAATAATCGGAAGGAAAGTACGTTCCAACACCTTAAGATTATAAGTTGCCCCAAAAACAGATTTTTCATAAATCCTTCATCTGGTGAATTTTGAAATCTGTTATATTCGGTAGATAATCCATCTTCAATACATACCGATTATACGTAGCAAACCATAGGTTATGAGGGTGCAGAGCCAAGCATGACCACTTGGCTCAGGGTGCAGAGCCAACCATAACCACTTGGTTAATGTTTTGGATGCACCCATAATCGGAGGAATAGTATCTTACAAAACCTCACAATTATAGGTTACAGAATACAAGTGATTTTCGAGTGTTATAATTGGAAGCCTAGGAAAAATATTAGTTCCCGATTATAGTGTTGTTTGGATACATAGAACAAAGTTTTCTTCACATATAATCATCGGAGGATCAATATAAACTAACCCGGAAGTTTCATAAGTTAACTTCGTTACCGAATATGGTGTTGTTTGGTTACAGAACAAAAATTATTTCTTCACAAAGCATAATCGGTAGACAACGAAATTAACAATCTTCCGAATCTGATTTTTTTTTTTTTTTGCAAAATTTCCAGATTCGGTAGATACATGATATAAAAACCTCCCGATTCTGACCAAAAAATTGGAAATTCCCCAGAATCGGAATCTTCTTATATAAACTAAACTTCCGAATGTATGTATAAAATTCAACATTTTCATATATGTGCATGTGATCCTCTTGCGAGTCATCGTTAAATGCATAAAGATAGCAATAAAACCATTCATAATCCATAAAAAGAACCATTCACAAACCATAAACATAACATACCAACTTATAATCCGACACAAACTTTGAAAAGACATAATCCGACATAAACAAAGTTATCCATAAAGTTAACAAAACATCAAGAGTTTATTCGTTCCTCTTTGCTTTGACTTTGCGACCTTTACGACCTCCATGACTTGGGCCCGAACCATCATTGGTTTCCTCATTTGAGCCTTCAACTTGAGTGCTCGATGACGCCCGAGTTCTTTTGTTCACCTTCGTTGTAGGTTTCTTGCCTTTTTCCCCGAAGCAAGATGCATACTCCTCATTGTAAACGTTATCAATTAACTCTTGGTGCGTTTTATCTTCTCAATTGGCACATGCTCTCCGGACTTTATGCAATTAGTGCACTATTTGGATAAACTTCTTAACCTGCTTATCTGTTTTAAAACATAGCATACCATCAACGGTTACTACTCTGATTTTGACCCATAATATTAAACTAAATTAAGAAAAAAATACGTACCAATCTATCAAAACCCAGAGGTTTATCTTTGAGGATACTCTTACACGATGCGGGCTTTGCTTTAAGATCACGGATTACACGAAAATGAGAAACATTCTGGTACCAATCCATATAGTTGGGAGCATTTTCAAAACCTTGGCTGGATTTCCTTCCGCCGTTTATCAAGTAAACCATCCTTCTATCCCAATGGTATTTACAGGATGGTTTTCCCTTGTAAAACACCGTGATAGAATCTTTATCAGACTCGCATTCTTTCAGATCCAAACTGAAATTCCCATGGATTTCCCCCTTTGGTATACATTGTACATAACCGTGTTGTCGCATCACCCTTGAGGCATTGTACATCACATATCATGTTGGGTGCCGCAATGGTCCAAAATAAAGGGCCAAATCGGACCGACCTTCGATATGTCCATTATCTCGGTCTTCCTTGTATGGATCAAAGCATACCTCTTGGGCTTTTAGTGAGTCTAAAATCTCCCTCAAACAAATCAGCTGCTGCTCCTTTGTCCTATAATGGTTGTCATCGAAGACGTACTTTTTTCCTATAGGGTGACCTGGCGCCCACGACGGGTTTTCAATGGCCAATCCCAAGATAGGTAAGTGGTCGTAGATCCATGTCTATATTGTCATTTTTGCAAGTATTAGGAAATTGATTCTTTAATGGTAGAAAAATAAAAAAACAACCAAGTATGTAGAGTTCATTAAAATACCTGTAGTGGACTCACGTTCCCGGCCACTTGGCTAATTACAAGTCTCGACGCCTTTCTCAACTCTTCCATCAACCACGCATGGCATGCCGTGCCCCAAGAGTACTCATGCACTTTATCGAGAGGATCCAAAAGTTTTAAAAGATTGGCGTCTACCCGATTGCCACTAGTATTGGGGAAAATGACACATCCCAATACACATAAGAGATATGCGATAGCCGCGTGGTTCACTTGTTCATTAGTTAAAGTTTCATTCTCTTATTTTGCCTTGGTTCCCCTGAACATATCCATCAGAGTACTAATCTTGAGTTGTCTAGTTCTATACCTCATGCATCTATTGAACTCAGTTTTTGATGTTTCTGCATCCCAACCCAAACACTTGTTAGTCAAAGCATAAAGCTTGTCCCATTCCAACTGCTTTGTGTACTCAGCTCTAACACCTTTGCCATGGTCAGAGAGTCTAATAATATGCACAACATCATCTGGGGTAATCGTCATCTCCCCAAACGGCATATGGAAGGTGTCGGTCTCAGGATAAAGTCTCTCCACAAACGCCGATATAACCACCCGGTCATGTTGCAACATAGAGTTGTCAGCAGCATCATCCAACCCCGAATTTGCAATAATTCTCTTGAAACTTTCACATTCACCGGATAAAGGCCATTCCAGCATTTTAGGTGGTGCGGCGGTGGGTTTGAGTAAACGAACCGCATCCGAATGATATTATTATACACATGACAAGTTAAAAAAAAATTAGAATCACCTAAACCTATAACCCTTAAAACTATTACGAACCAAAAGAAAATACGTAAATAAAATGGATACGATTATTACCTCGGTTTCATATATTTATCTTGCCCAAGAGTCTTTATATCCAAATAACAATTCACCTCCATCCTCGGGCATCCCCATGATTACACCTTCTGGAATACCCTTCACCTTAAGTTCTTTTGGGACAAGGTGTTTCGCTTTCTTTCGAGGAGGATTTTTATTTTCGGCTTCTTCTTCTTCTTGCGCACCATTGGGTTGTCCTCCTTCCATAACTCTATCTTCCGGTGCTTCTGGTTGAATAGTATATTGAATTTCAGCTTGTGATTGTGGAACACTTGGTTCTACACCTTCTTGAACTAGCTCTGGTTGTGGGGAAGTTGGTTGAACACCTTCTTGACTGGCTTGTTGAGTTCCATCTTGAGCACTTGAAGTGGATTTAGCAGCCCAAGCTCTCCTTGCACTAGTTGTCGAGTTCTTACGCCTTTCCATCCTTGCACTATCCGAGACAATTGTGTCTTCGGGTTTTTTTACCTCGCCTATCCCTAAATATCAAAACAAGGTACAACAGTTCATAATCGGAACTTTGAGTTAAACGTAAGCTGCCGAATATAGTTAAGCGGAAGACATATTTCAACATAATATTACGAATACACATAATCGTAATGCATAAGATCATATATCCTTCCGAATATATAAAAATCGGAAGCCCTACAAAACTACTTATTACCGAATATGCATCAGTTTGTGTCCAGGAGATACCAAAGCCAAGTATATTCGGAAGGAAAAAAACACGTTTAAATTTCCGATTATGGTCGATTTAGGGTTCATTAATGAAAAACGAAGGCAATCGGTAGGAAACCTAACTTTTTAGCACCTAAATATGACCAATGTTCCTGTGCAGTGAAGAATTTGACCTTAATCTAAAGTTTAAAATAAAAACTAAACTACCGAATCTGGGTAATTACGGAAAACCCTAACAAAAAAATTTGTGGTTTCGTCGAATTAAAGCAATAGAAACCCAAAAAAATGGTAGAATCTTACCTAATTGGTGCCATTTGAAGTTGCTTGAGAGTTTGGCTATCAGAATCATCTATATCAGGGACTTCTTTTTCTCCACATTCTTCGTGTTCTTCGGTGAGAACCTCTTTATTACGAGCATGCACTCCAATGTTTGGATCAACACCACGAACAACATTTTCGGTTCGAGCTTTTTGATGTTCCTTATCTTTCATATTCTTAGAGAATATTCGACGATTAATGATAACGATGTACAATAATGATGTATTGAAGCGGAGTTAACGAGGGGACTGTTTTCCTCTCTGCATTTGGAGGGAAAGAGAAGAGAAGAGAGTTGAAGTTGAAAACAAACGAAATAAAATGAATTTAGGTTGACATCGGTTTTATCTGTCAAACTAAATAATCGGAAGTTTAACATATTACATTACCTTCCGATTATAAGTAGCCCCACATCGAACCTTAGCCAAATTTCCATAAGTTTTAGGGTGCAGAGCAAACCCTAACCATTTGGTTCGTGTTTGAGATGTACCAATAATAGGAGGTTTAACATGTAACATTACCTTACGATTATAGGTTGCCCCAAAATGAGTTTTTTTCTAAAATCCTTTATTCCAAAATTTTGAAATCTCCAATAATCGGTAGGATATATGGATTCCGATTATAAGTAGCCCCGCATCGAACCTTTGCCAAATTTCCACAGGTTTTAGGGTGCAAAGCAAACCCTAACCATTTGGTTCGTGTTTGAGATGTACCAATAATCGGAGGTTTAACATGTAACATTACCTTCCGATTATAGGTTGCCCCAAAATGAATTTTTTATAAAATCCTTTATTCCAAAATTTTGAAATCCAATAATTGGAAGAATTTAGAAGACAAAAGAGAAGAAAGTTGGAAGGATATATTCATTCACCTCACCCCCATTGGATTCTTTCCAAACATACTAAGTTGTCCCAAATTTCGAAATATATTATCTAACTAAATCTCCAATAATTTCGTGTAGTCTAGTGAGGTTTTTTGTTCCTCACTAGTTTCGATTGTTATAGGTGTATTCAAGATATGCATTTGGCATCTTTCTCTCAAAATCTATATTAATCATGTTGGCCAAAGCTTAACCAAATATTGATCGATTACTAAACAATTAATGCTTTGGAGAAATACTTTAGTTGTGATTAAATTATCCATTATGACTTGAATCTCTATAAGGACAAGAATAATATTACAAGTTGAATGCATATCATAGGTTATTAGTGGATTTGAATACCCCTAGTATCCATATTACAATTTGCATCTTTTACTTTTATTATTTCAGTCTACTTGAAAATCATATCATTCGTATCGACAAAATCAAACCCCTTTTGGTTCGATTTAGCACAAAATGGCTTGAAACCCTAACTACCTCTTTTTCCGATATTTTGGACTTTGGACTTGGACATTCATTTTTATTTTTATTTTTAAACCCTGTATTATTAAATATAAGGGCATTAACGTAAATTTTTGGACATCCAGAGGAGTTTGCTTAACGAAAACAATCTAAGTGGAACCATCATGCTTTTTGTTTGTAGTCGATTGCATAGAACTTCCCTTCCGTTTTATGATTTTTCTTCTTTTATTTTGTTTTTCTAATGTATGCCCGAGGTAATTAGAGTGGGAATAAAAAAGTCGTTTAGGCCATCCTGCTGAGAATTGCTATATTTTGCATGATTTTTTTTTTGTTGAAGACTCTCATTCCATTGAACAACTTAATGCATTATTAAAAATGAATTTGATTCATTTACAAAATGTAGGAAAGGAGGAATTTCAGGATGAAATATTTGTTTGTCCTAATGAAATAAAATGTGAAAATAGTATGCCTAGTCTTACTTGTGTAGCTGATATTGCATATGAACCTGTTTTAAATGAAGGGACTAGAAATACTACGATTTTAAATAAGGAAATGCATTTCTGTGATGATGATGATGTTATGTTAGAAGAATATGTTTTTACTGAAAATATTGTCGAACCTTTGATAGACATTAGGCTTCTCTGCCTCGACCTTAATGAATGATGTTTCTTCTAGTGTTGAAGTTTCTTGTGATATTCCTATGCATGAAACTGAAGTTCTAGGGGATGATGATTGAACTGGGGCTTATTGATTTGTTTTATGAGCATGAGCATGATGTTGTACTTGTGCGACATAGGTAGTGTTGAATCTCCAGTCAACACTAATGATCTTATGCATGAAAACATAATTGACGTGTCTGATTCTCTTCCTGGGTCACATTGTGATGTCTCTTTGGATTTTTCTATGCATGAGAATAAAACTTTGGATGAGCATGATACTTATTTGGGTCTTGATGGATTGTTCTATGAATGTGAGCCGGCAAATGATTTAGAGTTATAGATGCGCTAATAATGATGTGCCTACCTCCCGCCATCTCACAAACTAGTAAAAATGCAAGAATCACCCCATTGGATTCTTTCCAAAACATTCACCTCACCCCCATTGATTCTTTCCAAACATCCAACTCACCCCATTGTATTCCATTTCATCCATCAATTAAAGAAAACATCCCCATTCTCTCACTCAATCACTCCCAATTTGTTTCCACAACCAAATATATTCCATTCAATCAATAAATTTGCCGTATAAATAGATAGGGTTGTTTTTGAAAAACCATCCAAGAATAGCTTGGTTAGTTTATCAAATTTCAATTTTGTTGTAATGTTCTTCATGTTCTAATTTCATTTACTAAATGAAGCCCTAATCTCATTGGTATGTATTCATATCTTGTATCTTGTTCTTGAAAGTTTAGAATTGTTTAAAGATATAATTTAATCCAAGTTTGTCAACATCTTGCTCTCACAAATGCCATGTATCCATTGTAGTTATAATATCTCTATGTTGATTATTTTGCTTAACCAAATATTGATCATTAGTTGTGCTTAATTAGACAATTAATGCTTTGGAGAAATACTTTAGTTGTGATTAAATTATCCATTGGAGTGTTATATGACTTGAATCTACTATGACAAGAATAATATTACAAGTTGAATGCATATCAAAATTTGTACGTATCCATATTATCCTATCTTTTTTTGCATCTTTTACTTTTATTATTTCAGTCACTTGAAAATCATATCGTCGTGACGACAAAATCAAACCCTTTTGGTTACTCTCGAATCAGGATTTAGAATCCTTCTAAAAATGTTCAAGAATTTCATAGTTGTAGGTATCTTTCCGAGCCTACCATCAGACCCATAGAAAAACACAAACGTATGTGCGAAATTGACGTTTAGTCCCAAAGTTTCTGGGCTTTGGAAGTTTTAGTCCACTCATTTCAGGCCCAGTACTGTCTAATCCAAAATTCACCCGTATTAGACAGTTTAGTCCAAAATCTAACGAGCTAATCCAAATTTTCACCGATTCAAAAATTCTCTGATTTTCTCAGTACCAAAGTTACCCTTCAGAAGTATAATCCTTCTGAATTCATTTGATTATAATCTCAGATTTCATTTCAGGAGAGACTCAGAGTGAGAACGATAGAGATCGAGAGAAACTTTTCTTTTCTTTCGTTTATTCTCCATTCTTTTGTTCGATGCAGGAACTGCAACAAGGAATTTCAACTCAATCCAGGAGAAGCCTTGATGAGATTCAATCTCAACATTGAAGAATTATTCACTGAAAGCGATTGGAAAGATAAGTGTAATCTATTCTTATCATGTAATTTGATTGCAACTGTTAATTTATCGCTTTTGCAATCAATTTCATATTTATTTATTTTTGCGATTTCAAAAACTAATTATTTCAGTTTCAATTTTATTTTCTTATTCGATTCATGAATTTAAATATATATCATTGTATGGGAAAATATGGTTTATGTTGGATACAAACAGTCACTTCTGGTGTAGTAGATGGAATCAATCATATCCTCTTCATCTTCTTCCATTATTTCTAAAAATTTCCCTTCTAAATCATCAGCATCAACATAAAGACGACCAGGATTCATCTCCGTCTCTACTAATTTCCGGTCATCAAATGGATTAATCAATGTAATCAACTAATGTAATCAATTTCTCATCAACTTTTTGCTTATAGGTTTTTTTCTTCTTCTTTATACTGACCTTTGTTTGATTTTTGCTTTCATTCATGTTGGTTGTGCTTCATCTCTTTTAAATGAAATTTAGAGATACGAAGAACTTAAAAAGCATTGTTGTTGGCTAGCTGGTTGAAAAAATGTCTCTATGGTGATAGGAATGTCTTATCGCTAATGTCCAAAATTCATTATCGACCCACGGATAACCTTTTGTATGACTTATATGATTCAACTTAAATCTACATTTTGTTGTTTTCTTGGTTCATTGACATTGGTTACATTAGTTCTATTCTATGCTCAAATTGTTTTCATTTGTATGCTTACCAATATTAGGTGTTGTCATATATAACTACTAGAAAGTCTCATTTTAAACATATATTTGCAGTGCACTGCTTTGCTTATTAATTAAGTAGAAAACTATATACGTGAACTGCTTGTGGGCACTGCTTTTCTTATTAATTAAGTAGAAAACTATATACGTGAACTGTAGATTCAGTGCACTTAATAGCTAGTGTTTTGAATTGCTCTTGAGTTGTGCCAATAATATAATAAGGTGTATTTGAATCAAATTAGTTCCTTAGCTATATGTAATGGTGTGAGTTGCATAAAATATTGTTGTTTTTCCTTTAACGTTATACACTTTCTCTATTCTTATTTGGTTAGTCATTCTACCACATCATTTTGCTCTTTTGATGTTTTCTTCTCGGTACAGTCTAGTAACATTCTCGGATAGTGCTTAATCATAGAAGGGATTAATTAGTGAGATACCTTTTGGAAATAACCATGTGATTATATATTGCTAGTTTTCTTGGAGTCAGAATGTAGTGGATTTGAGGATTTTTTATTGTACTTCAAATATCTAGATATCCATTATCATCCTCCTATAAAATGAAGGATACGTTGGACCCCATGGATTTATCTTATCCAGTCTTTTTAGATTCCAGATACAATGATTTGGATGTACATGTTTTGGATACACATGTGTACATGGTTTTACACATGTTGTTTTTTTAATGTGTACATAATTGTACACCTATTGATTTTAATGTGCACATAGGTGTACACATGTTGATCGTTGATTTGTACATAGTTGTACACCTATTGAATAATTGCTCCATTGTCCTTCCAGTGACCTGGTTGTATATATGTTGTTTTTTAATGTGTACATAATTGTACCCCTATTGATTTTAATGTGCACATAGGTGTACACATGTTGATCGGAGATGTGTACATAGTTGTACACCTATTGTCCTTCCAGTGACCTGTAACTGAATTTTTTAAGATCTTTTGGTCATATTGACATACTACAATCTGTTTTTCACCAATGAGAGACTGTCCCTTCAAACACAACAGAGTGAGTCCATCTAACGAAAGAGCGACAAACTGGTTTTTGAAGCGGCCGGTGTTACAATCAGTTTTCCAAATAATTCCTTAGATGAATATTTGCTAACATGTAGTTTTGTTTCCGTAGAAGATCCAATTGTAGTTTCTATTTGTAAGGTGGACATTTTAATTGTTTAAGAATTCATAGAGAGAGAGAGAAGGCACTTGTATTTTCCTTGTAGAGACTTGAATAAATTTACATTGCGAACAGTTTAAGCTAAATGTACCTTTGTTCTTTTATTATATAACTGTGGCTGTTGCATCCTTTAAAAATTTCCACCTATACATTTTACATAGAGTAGCATATATCTTGGTATTTCATACCATCTATGTATCTGTTGAACATTTAATTTCTTGATAGGAAGGTGGATGAATTGGAGAAGGCGGTTGCTTTAGAAGCTAGAGACCCTTCCTGGTATGTGCACATGTAATTCCTAGTTGAATAATCTAATGTATCGTTGTAAAGATGCCTATAAAACAATCATGTACCTAAGCTTTGCATGTGTTAATGGCAAATAAAGGGCCACTTAAATTGGTTTATCAAATCATGTATAGTTAGATGAGTGCTCAGATTCTATTGAAGAGTCACCGACTGTTTTTTTTCTTTTGTATTCGTAACTTGGGTGTATGAAGTTGTACAAATGACACATAGTGACATAGATGGTTATGGAGATTCATGATAATGTTTTCGCTCATTTTATTTTGTTGTTTCCTTGTTGGTGAGAGTAACCTATAATATAAGTGTACATTTTTACCGGTGCATGATAGTATTTTCAATGATGTTGTAGTAAGAAGGTTCTCGAGACTTGTGAAAGCATAATTTTTAGACTTAATTCTTATAAATAAAAATGGCAAACTCAATTAAAAAGTGTTGTAAAAAATATATGGAGAGAATGGGGCTAGGATTCCACCAATTTCCACACTCATATGGTTCATATATCAATTTTAAACAATGAAAGCTCAAATTATAAAGTTTTATTGACTCTAGTTTATTGCCTACGGTAGATTTCGAAAGTAATGGGTGTAAAACTAAAGCATGGGACATCAAAACATCTAAGCTAAGCATGACCCATCAATTGTAATCACAACCATTCAATGAAAATCATAAATCATTTGAATAATAGTGCAAATAGTCTAAACAAGAATTGATATAATTACCACATTTTTGAAAGTTGGCTTCCTCCGTCTCCCCAGAGGTTGGGTCTAGCACATCATGTTGGAAACATGCTCAAAGTAAGATTTCATTGCTCAAATGTGCTTACAAAGATGAATAGAGGGAAAAAGATTAAAACCGGGTGTTTGCAACGTTTATAAATGTTGCAAACACTGTTACAAAGAACGTTAACAATTACGCGTCACTGAAACTGTAGCTTTACGACACAAACACACTGTCGTTTCCCCTGTTCATGAACGACGGTCTTGTGCTGTCTGTTCTTCGTGTTCTTCGTCTTCCACAGGAGCATAAAAATGTTTTCTGAAACTCGATCAAACTTCTCTCTGCAGCTCTCTATTCTCTTTCAAACTCTCCGTGACCTCTTCATGACATGCTATAACCTTATATATACACTACAGGTGCATTTAATCTCCTCAAATCGCCTCTAATTTTCACGCAGTAAAGAGAAAATATTTTGTATATTTTCTTTCCATATTACAGGATTTGCTTCATGTTTTATCTTCTCCATGCGTCTGCTGGTGGATTTATTATCCATTCACGCTTCATACACACTCCATATACACTTTAGCTCGTGCAGACCTTTAATTCTCATGCAGAACTCGGGAATATTCGTGATTATCAAACGTCATATGTGTGCTTCAAAAATCCATCGATGTAATCTGATTCTAATGCGACTACCTATCATGTTTAGTCAAAACATAAGATTCCCAACCATTTCCAGAGATTAAGTCTCCTTAAACAACCCCAGAAATCAAAACAGCAACTCGGGTTTTCTTCAAACCATTTTCCCGCCAAAATATTGTTTGAACGTGAAGAAGAAGGTCGCCCCTTATCCGACTGTGGGGTGCGAATATCACTGGGTTGCCCCTTAGCAATTGGGTTACCCCTAATCCAAAGTGAGAGTCCGAATATCAAATGTCCTCCAGGGGTGTTCCGAGCAACTTTTCGAGCCGAATTTTCCAACAATCTTTATTTCCAAAAAATACCTACAAACACACAAAACACCATAATAAGGACGAAAACGAGTACTAACAATACGGAACATTGAGGACAAATTAGACACATAAATGCGTCTATCAAATACCCCCAAACTTATTTTTTGCTAGTCCCGAGCAAATCTAATCTAGAAAATAAAATGACTACACTTAGCACATGCAACAAGCCATTAAACCGCTAGGTGGCCCTAGTGGCGGAGTGTTGTCTCCGGAGGGTTTACCAGAGGTGTACCCACAAAACATGTTCTTCTAATTAGTCACAAGTATCCAAAGAGCTACGAGGACATACAAATTCTCAACCTATCTCCAAGTGACTAGAATGCCAGAGAAATTAAAGGTGCCAGCTCTAAAGCTGATTGAAGAAAAGGGGAGACACATCCGCAACACTGCTAGATAAAGAGATATCCGCTACACAGCTAGATAAACATTATAAGATGCGTCCGCTGATTTACAGTTGGATAAGATTAGGAGAGAGAAAAAGATGAGAGGGACATCTGCTACACAGCTAGACTAATTACGTGTGATGAGTTAAACCAGTGCTAGAAAGATCTTGTGCCATATTGAAAGCGGACTAACAAAGCAACCAAATGTATCTTTTCTTCGACTCTCTCATAGTGCTCAGTAGAAACAACGTCTTCGGCTTCAACTGTTGATGATAACTCCTGAACCTTGACAATTAATTCTTCTCTTCGATTACCCACTTGAAACTTCTTTATAGATTTCTACTTCCCTATGGCCTTATTGAACAAAATTTAAAATTTAAACTTTCATTTATTTATTTTTTATTTATTTTTTCATTTATTTTTTATTTATTTTGTTGTTGTTGGAATAATAACAAGACAAAAATGTACATGGCCATCACAGAAGGAATTTAACACTTGGATCTCCGCAACTTGTAATGTCTTGGTATCATGAACTTATATCGTTTGATTTTTCTTGCTCTTATAACTTCTTGTAACCCTTGATTTTGAATTATGATTTTCTATTGTTGCTTCTAAACCTTAAACGTCTTCCACTTTCTTCATAGATTTTGATGTCGCTCCGATTGTTGATGATGATAAGATTCTACTGAGAGAGAGTCGTAATCCAGTAACTAAGACTACATTGTGAGGTTGCTTTGTCTTTCTGGAATTTCCTGACCTACTTGCCTTTCTATCATGGATGGTTAGGTCCATCACGGTTACCCTCTAAAAGGAACAAGTTCTCTCCTGAATTTCAAGGATCTCAATGTCTTTTCCTCTAATGTCTCAATAGGTTGTTATCCCTAGCATTCCAATTTCTATCTTTTCGGTGAGAAATAGTATGTAAACTTAGCTAATCGGATACCAAGTGACGCTAGAAGTTTCTCCCTTACCCCCAAACTTAAATCTAACATTGTCCTCAATGTTCTAAAGATAAAATTAAAAACATGAACAAGGAGAAACTGTTACCACTTGAGGGAAAAGAAATAAGGAAGGATATTACCGTATGCATGAGCGTGGGTGCCTTCCATAGAATGCTAAATTTAAAGTCTTTAGCTAGACATAAAATACCTCAAAAGGATTGTCACCTTCCAAAGTCATATACCAATAGCCGAAATAGTTGTGGGTCCATAAGGGCAAATAGAGCTAATACCAATATGAGACAACTGCACTGATTCAGGAAAATGAATAGAAGGAGCATATCCGCATCTAAGGTTTCTGTCAAGACAACTGGGTTTATCTGGGGAAAATAACCCAGCTTCACATGTGTGTCTTGATAAAGAGATTCATCCGAAATGCTGGCCTCTAATACCTGGGTCACTTCCTGGATAGTATCAGGAGGATCGGGCTGCGGAGTCTGACTAGACTCAAGTAATATCTCAGACGCACAAGGCTCGAGTCCCATGTTAGGGACTTCAATTAGGGATACATGACGATCACTAGAGTCATCATTACCCCCAAACTTAGGGTGAACAATATCCTCAAATGGACCAAAATCTATGGGATGGATTCTAGGGTCCATAAAGTCAACACAAAAACTAGATTCTTTGGGAGACTGGTCATCTAAACAAACAACATCATCATATAAGGGATTATCAAAGAAAATCTCCAATGTAGGCTCATCATCTAAGGTGTTCGTCATGGTTACCTCCTCTGAATCACTGAAAGGTTCATCAAATAATGGATTATCAAACATATTGGAGGCTAAAGGATCAGGAACTAGAGTGCTAATCATGTTCACCACTTCTAAATCATCCATCTCAGAAGACTTAATAACATTAAATACATTTAGATCAGTAGTCATGTTACCGAAAGATATGTTCATAAGTCCGGTTCTACAATTGATGACAACATTAGATGTGGCTAAGAATGGGCGACCTAAAATCACCGGGATTTAAGCACTTGGATCCTGAACAGGCTGGGTATCTAGAACAACAAAATCCACTGGGTATATGAACCTATCAACCTCAATAAGAACATCTTCTATGACACCACGAGGCACTTTGACAGGCCTATCAGCTAATTGAAGTGTCATTTTGGTCGGTTTCAACTTACCAAGACCTAACTGGGTGTACACATGATACGGGAGTAAGTTAACACTAGCTCCTAAGTCAAGTAATGCCTTATCGACCATGTGCTTACCAATTGCACAAGATATGGTGGGGCATCCAGGGTCCTTATACTTAGGGGGTGTTTGGTTCGGAAGAATTGAACTTACTTGACCAACTAAAAAGGCATTCTTATGGACATTAAGCTTACGCTTTCGTGTACAAAGATCTTTCAGGAACTTGTCATAAGCAGGCATTTGCCTAATTGCTTCTAATAATGGAATGTTGATATTCACCTGTTTAAATGTTTCCATTATCTCGTTGAAAATCGACTCCTTCTTAGTTGGGGCTAACAACTTTGGATATGGGGCTCTAGGCACAAAGGTAGTCATATCAGGAATTTCTTGGGACTCCTCAGGAATTGTTTCAGTTTTCTCAGCTATGGGTTCCTCTGGTGAAGTAGAAGGTGGAACTACAGTATGTCCACTAGGCATGGCTACCTTATTGTCTATCGTTTTACCGCTCCCAAGGGTTGTTATAGAGTTCACATGGTTTGATGATTTCTCACCAGCTAAAGATATTTGATGGACTCCTCTAGGATTGAGCTGTGGTTGACTAGGGAACTTGCCTTTTTCTCTCAAAGTATCATTTATCTGACTAACTTGGATTTTTAACTCGGAAATATCCCGAGAGTTAGCCTGGACCATCTTTTTGTTTTCATCTAGACCTTGTGCAACCGTCTGCTGAAGTTCTATAATGTTCCGAGTTAACAAGGTGAGAGACTCTTCTAAACTCATGATTTTCTTATCTGAAGGGGTTTGAAACTGTGTTGGTCCTGAAGGATTCTTAGCATAGCCAAAACCTGGGGGAATAACCTGAGAGTTACTAGACTGACCTTGACTCTGGCCCTTGGACCAAGAAAGGTTTGGATGGTTTCTCCAATCAGGGTTGTAGGTTTCTGAATATGGGTCAAACTTCTGATGGTTCTCAAATCTAGTGTTATTATAAAGAGCATGGGCTTGCTCTTCATTAGTCTGTCCTTCCCAAAAAGGCTCTACCCTACCACTAGTTCGACTCAATTCTAAAACTTCTAACCTTTTAGCTATGGCTGCTATTTTAGCATCTGATTCAAAAGATCCTTCAACCCTATTAACAGTTCCTCTACCTAGAAGAATGGTTTTCTTTGGCTCCCTAATATTTTCCCATTGGTAGGTATTTTCGGCGATTTCATTCAAAAATGTTATCGCCTCATCAACAGTTTTATTCTCAAACCCACATGTGCATAAAGACTCAACCATGGTTGTTGTCGAATAATCTAAACCCTCGTAGAGGATCTAAACTAGCCTAACATTTTCCAAACCATGGTGAGGACATTGAGATATCAAGTCATTGAACCTTTCCAAATACCTATATAAAGATTCTCCCTCTTGTTGAGAAAAAGTACAGATTTGCGTCCTAATAGACGATGTTTTATGCCTAGGGAAAAACTTCTGTAAAAAGGCAGCTGTAAGTTGGTCTTAGGTTTCAATCGACCCAGAAGCCAAACTATATAGCCAAGATTTGGCTTTATCTCTCAGGGAAAATGGGAATAACCTAAGTTTCAACGCATCATCATCTAGGTTTTTAATTTTCAGAGTATTACAAACTTCCTCGAATTCCCTGATATAAAAATATGGGTTTTCACTTTCTTTACCTAAAAATATTGGGAGCATCTGTAGATTCCCGGGTTTCAGTTCATAATTTGCCTTAGTTTCAGCTAACTTGATACATGACGGACGAGAGGTCCTAGTAGGGTTTAACAAAGCTTTCAAAGTTGCCATTTCTGGCACTACCAAAGGACTAGGAGTACTTTCTTCACTAATTGTCAAGTTTTCAAAGCTGAAATTTCCAAAAACGGGGCTCTCAAAAGAAGAATCTTCGAGCTCCTCGTCTTCACAAGAAGAACTACTAGGTTTGTCACTAATAAAACGACCTAGAGTTTTTCTTTTCCAAGCCCGTTCTCTAATGACCTCGGGCATACACTAAAAAAACAAAAGAAAAAGAAAAATCCTAAAAGGAAGGGAGGTTCTAAGCAAACACAAACCAGGCTGACTCCACCAAAGCAAACCTAAAATTTTCTAGCAAACAAAAAGCATGATGGCTCCACTTAGATTGTTTCTATACCAGCTTCTATTCTTTCAAAAAGGAATTCGTTACAATCCGATCAAACCTCTTTGGAATCAATCCGAGTCAAAGTAAATTGAATATAGGCGAGGGAAGTTGCTGGAGCTTTGATACCCAAGGCCTCACCGCATTACAAAGGCTATGATCACGCATTCAACTCATTTAAAACCATCATGAACTTCGAAGAATGCTCAATAGAGTAACCAATATTTTTCGAACGAGTTTCCTATTAAGCTCGTTACCCTATCGGTCTCGTTCTATTCCAAATTTTAAGGCTTAGGTTCGTGTTAAGTTTCGTTTTCCTAAGGTGGGCAAGAAGAGAACGGTGATGAAATCCGAACCCTTATCTTATATGGCCAGGCCTTGCCCTTTACTAGGAATTTAAAACAACCGTTTCAGTTCCTCAACATATATTCACACGAAGGAAGACAGTAACTCGCTGACAATGGATTCACGAGTGTTTCGATAAACTTACCTCCCGTTCCAGACGGGGGATGAACCACTGAAGTCGACTCGGGCCACGACTCCTATGTCATGTACGAACCCGAGGGGCCGAGGTGATATCGTAATCACCGTCCTTCTCTGCAAACAATTTAATATTTAATACTACCCTTCCGTAGGGTTTAAAAAAATAAAATAATGTCCAAATGTCCAAGTCCAAAGTCCCAAAAAAATAAAATAAAGTGCAAAAGAAAAATAAAATTACAAGAATAAAGAAATCCTAATACAATCTAAAGAAATAAACTCTCTCTTTTTTTTTTATAATAAAAAAAAAATCTTCTTCTTTAGCTCCTTTTGCTTTGTCTTTAACTCCAAACTTTAAGTATTCACCAAAAGTTTTGGCAAATTTTTCTTTCGCTCCAAATTCCAAAATCTGTAGTAAAAAGACAAAAACAAAAACGTAAAGAAGAACAAATAAAGTAAAAACAAATAAAAACCTTAAAAAAAAAAGAATAAAAATCTAAAAACTCTAGCCTAAAGACAAGCTCCGTGTCGACGGCGCCAAAAATTGATAGTATTTTCAATGATGTTGTAGTAAGAAGGTTCTTGAGACTTGTGAAAGCAGAATTTTTAGACTTAATTCTTATAAATAAAAATGGCAAACTAAATTAAAAAGTGTTGTAAAAAAATATGGAGAGACTGGGGCTAGGATTCCACCAATTTCCACACTCATATGGTTCATATATCAATTTTAAACAATGAAAGCTCAAATTATAAAGTTTTATTGACTCTAGTTCATTGCCTAAGGTAGATTTAGAAAGTAATGGGTGTAAAACTAAAGCATGGGACATCAAAACATCTAAGCTAAGCATGACCCATCAATTGTAATCACAACCATTCAATGAAAATCATAAATCATTTGAATAATAGTGCAAATAGTCTAAACAAGAATTGATATAATTACCACATTTGTGAAAGTTGGCTTCCTCCGTCTCCCCAGAGGTTGGGTCTAGCACATCATGTTGGAAACACGCTCAAAGTACGATTTCATTGCTCAAATGTGCTTACAAAGATGAATAGAGGGAAAAAGATTAAAACAGGGTGTTTGCAACGTTTATAAATGTTGCAAACATTGTTACAAAGAACGTTAACAGTTACACGTCACTGAAACTATAGCTTTACGACACAAACACTCTGTCATTTACCCTGTTCATGAACGACGGTCTTGTGCTGTCTGTTCTTCGTGTTCTTCGTCTTCCACAGGAGCAGAAAAATGTTTTCTGAAACTCGATCAAACTTCTCTCTGCAGCTCTCTATTCTCTTCCAAACTCTCCGTGACCTCTTCATGACATGCTATAACCTTATATATACACTACATGTGCATTTAATCTCCTCAAATCGCCTCCAATTTTCACGCAGTAAAGAGAAAATATTTTGTATATTTTCTTTCCATATTATAGGATTTGCTTCATGTTTTATCTTCTCCATGCGTCTGCTGGTGGATTTATTCTACATTCACGCTTCATACACACTCCATATACACTTTAGCTCGTGCAGACCTTTAATTCTCATGCAGAACTCGGGAATATTCGTGATTATCAAACGTCATCTGTGTGCTTCAAAAATCCATCGATGTAGCCCAGTTAATCTGATTCTAATGCGACTACCTATCCTGTTTAGTCAAAACATAAGATTCCCAACCATTTCCAGAGATTAAGTCTCCTTAAACAACCCCAGAAATCAAAACAACAACTCGAGTTTTCCTCAAACCATTTTCCCGCCAAAATATTGTTTGAACGTGAAGAAGAAGGTCGCCCCCTATCCGGTTGTGGGGTGCGAATAGCACTGGGTTGCCCCTTAGCAATTAGGTTACCCCTTATCCAAAGTGGGAGTCCGAATATCAAATGTCCTCCGGGGGTGTTCCGAGCAACTTTTCGAGCCGAATTTTCCAACAATCTTTATTTCCAAAAAATACCTACAAACACACAAAACACCATAATAAGGACGAAAACGAGTACTAACAATACGGAACATTGAGGACAAATTAGACACATAAATGCGTCTATCAGTGCACCAGAAATTACACCTGGTTATAAGTGTATATTTGTTTTTAAATTGTTATTGTGCACATATATAATTGACATTGTATAACGATTTTGACATTATAGATGCGTACATGGTGGTGCACCACCTTGTGTACATATTTATACACCTATAGTATAAGTGTACATTTTCGTACACATGTATTGGTAAGCATATATTCTTAAAAGAACATGTATTGGTAAGCATATATTCTTAAAAGCACGTAAGAATTAACCGGTGTAATTTCTTGTACACCAGTTAAATAGGTGCATATAAAAGTGCCTCTTATTTTGTGTGTGTTTGTTATACTAGGTGTGTATGCTTGTACACCTTGCTCTTGTTCTTGCTCTGAAGAGCTTCAATGGAGGAAGAGAGGGTAAGAAAGGACGCTGCTGCAAGGGTTGCAAAAGAAAAGGTAGGTGGATGGGCTTCAAGTTCACATGATACAACTATGACTGAAAACACTGGCATTATGTCTGGTGGAGTTAATACATGCGATTTGATGGCATGTCTCATGTTTGTTACTGGTTGTCTTGGGGTTCAATATGTGGTTAGAAACATGATGCATTTTATGATTGTACATGAATTAGAAGATGTGGTTTTCTGCAGTGAAGGAAGGATGTGTTTGGTATTAGAGTTATGCCCGCTCAAGTCTGAAAGAAAATAGTGTTACTGAGATTTCAAGGTTGTTAGAACTGTTGGTTTGATGAATATGAGATGGGGACAGTGTTGTTACTTTGTGTGTTTTAGAGTCTGCAGTGAGTAAGCTAATAACGAAATGAAGAAGCGTTGTGTATTGTTGCTGGCTAAGCAATTACAGGGTATGGATGAGCTGCAACTGGCTAAGAAGCAATTGCAAGTGATGCTATGGGAATTTTGGAAGAATGGGTTTGCTTCTATGTTGCAGTAAATGGAATGGTGCAGTTGAGTAACTGGTGCTATTGAGATGGTAGAACTTTGAAGTTGTAATATGGTGAATAAATATGAAATGTCGATGGAATTGCAAAGATGAAATATGAAATGTGTGATGTTGGTGGTACTGAGGAGCAGGAATTTATGTTATTCTTGGATGGGTAGTGTTGCTGAAGAGAAGTGTGGCTAAAATTGGAAAGCTGCAGAAACAAATAAATTTTTTGAGTTGAATGGTTGAGGTGATGTAGTTGTTTGCAGTAGCAGGGTTAAGAGTGGTTGAGCAGGGTTGTATTTTTGTAAATGTGTACATGTTTGTACACCAGTGTAAACTACGATTTGTAAAAAAATGAAGATTATATAGTCATATGGGTACTCTTTTTGTAGCTCTCGGAAAGAGCTTTCCGAATATATAAAATTTACGAATTTTGGACAAACGGTTCGAAAGATAAATTGTTTTTTATTTTTTTATTATTATTTAAAATTGCTGACACCATCGTGAACTAAAATGCAAATATTTGGACTAAATTGTAAATAATAAGTTTATTAGTGTACTTTCTCATATTTTGGACTAATTTGTAACTAGTCAACTAGGTTTGGACTAAATTGTTTTATTTGAACCGTTTTTGGACTGAACCATTTTTTTCCCCTTAATATTCTTAATATCGTTCTCATGATAGCAAGCTGCAGACAAGCTCATTACCCAAATATGCCTTTTCTCTTAGATAGTAATTATAATATGTGCTCTGATAGTGTTAGAATTCTACTTCCAACATTCGTAACTTATGTTTATAAGAGCGGCTGTCCTTAAATATTAAAATGTCTTCACTCCTGTTCTAAAAAATGTCCCTCTTTAAGTCAGCATTTCCATTCAAAAGGCAATGTAACTAGATCTGATTAGAAGGGGAATGAAATTTTTACAATCACGTTCCTTGTTGACTTGAACCTTTATTTTGAATGTCTAAAAATCTCATAAATATTTGCTGTAAAATTGCTCGTCTAAAAAACTCACTAAGATTTGCTGTAAAATTATTGTTGTTTTGTTTGTTTTTTCCTCGGCAATTGGGTGCTCAAATAGATTAAGGTGAGAGTTTAATGCAGGCCTCGGAAAAGGACAAAACACTATCAGTTGGTTGCTTTTTTCCTTTTTCTATAACTGAACCTGAATCTTAAAATTAGAGAGGTCATGCCGGCATTGAGAAAGTTTTATTGACGTTATAATGTGATAAGGTTGTTAAAATACGGGTACAACAACCACACCCAACAATTCGTTTGGCAATCTGAAAGGACTTACTCCATTACACTTTTTAGAGAATCAACTAGACAATCAGATTCAATCTAGTGTAAAGTAAATCAAAGAGTGTAAATATCTCTAACTCTTAATTCAATCCGCAATCAACAAATAGAAATCTGCGAGCCCGATTGAATATAAGAGGAATTACTTGAACGGTACCAAAGACCAATGTTCAAGTGTCAATCAATGTAAATCAACAACCAAAGGTTGGATATTCTAATTGATTGATCTTAACTCACAACCTGTGATATTTCAATTATATAACAAAATATAACGCGGAAAAGAAATAACACAGACACCAAAATTTTGTTAACGAGGAAACCGCAAATGCATAAAAACCCCGGGACCTAGTCCAGATTCAACACCACACTGTATTAATCCGCTACAGACACTAGCCTACTACCAATTAACTTCGGACTGGACTGTAGTTGAACCCTAATCAATCTCAAAATGATTCAAGGTACAATTGCGCTCCTTACGTATCTGATCCCAGCAGGATACTACGCACTTGTCAAATCTGTCTCACACAGAAAAGTCTATAGGATTGAATAAATCTATCTCCCACAGAAATACCCAAGAGTTTTTGTTCCGTCTCTTGATAAATCAAGGTGAACAGGAACCAATTGATGAACCAGACTTATAATCCCAAAGAACAACCTAGTATTATCAATCACCTCACAATAAACCTAATCGACGATAAATAAGTTATTGTGGAATCACAAACGATGAGACGAAGTTTGTTTGTGATTACTTTTCTATCTTTCCTATTGGAGATATAAAATCTCGAGCCAATTATTTCAATTGCACTCAACACGATAGAAGCAGAAAGATTAGAACACGTAACTACAAAGATAATAGTTGGGTCTGGCTTCACAATCCCAATAAAGTCTTGAAGTCGTTAACCTCCGCGGTCTCGAGAAGAAACCTAATATTAAAGGAGAATCGACTCTAGTTATGAAACTAGTAACACACAAGAAGTGTGGGAATTACCTTTCCAAGTTTCTAAAGTTCTCCTTTATATAGTTTTCAAATCAAGGTTTGCAATCTAAGTTATCTTGGTAACAAAGAATTCAATAATCCCTGTTAGATGAAAAACCTGATTCAACCAAGCTAATATCTTTCAACCGTTAGATCGAACTTAACTTGTTACACACAAATGAAATATACCCTCATTTAGGTTTATGTAAGTGTACCTAAACGTGTACACCATGTTGGTTCACAAATAGTTAACCGAGGTTAGCCATATGATTACTCTCATATCAACCTTACACATCTTAACCATAACTAGTTCAAATGACTCAAATGAAACTAGTTAAGAGTTGTTCAATTGTTTAGAAAACACAATTGAAATCAAATCAGTTTGATTCACTTGAATCAATCATGAACATTATAGCCACGGTTTGCAAAGATTGCATTCCTTGTGATTCATATGTTTAAGTTCATGGACTGACCGATTTGACAAAGTAACCATCTTAAATATGCATACGTGTATGCGTACTTAAGCAACCGGTGTTGACTTTGTAAAGTTTCCAAACTCAGTAGAAATTTTCGGTTCAAAAACTTCCGCCAGTATGCGTACGGGTATGCATACTTAAGGTGACTAGTTAAGAGTTTTGCCAAAACCAAACTCAGCAGAAATTCTCGGTTCAAGAACTTCCGCCAATATGCGTACGGATACTCATATTTGACCTGTCTCCTTCACCAATTTTGTATACACACATATGCATACTCTTGGCTCCCGGTTTATGGACTTATACGCTAATGTGCGAACACACTATATATGCTTATATCCAAAGATGGTTTCATCATAAACTATTTATTTCAATCGTTGAAACATTCTTCTATAACGACAATAGCCATTTTCACACACTATTAGCATCAAAGAAATTTTCAAGATATTGAAATAATCATTATTGAAACCTTCCAAGTCTTACACAAAATGATTGTATCACACAAACCATGTAAGATGTTACTCGGAAATTTTCTCATGATATAAGATGAACTTGGTCGAAGCGAAAGCTTACCAACACATATTTTGAGAAATATGTAAGGAGATATACTCAGCTCGAAATCTCAAATGTGTATAAATAAAACTATATCGTAACACGACTTATGTCTCAATATAGGAGATAGTAGAAATAGACTTTCCAAGTGATAGATAAGTTCAAGTCTCCACGTACCTTTTGTCGAAGAAGTTACACAAGATCCCCTTAGTAGTTCTTTGTCTTCAAGAGATGAACGTCGAGAGATTTAAGCTCAACTACACTATCTATGTCCTAGTCTGAGACATCTACAAATAGGCTAGAAATCAAGACTTATGGTTTTGATCACTAACATTGACAAACATTCTTGAGATAGCAACTCATGCGAGTTCGACCGAGCAATGCTCTAACAATCTCCCCCTTTGTCAATTTTAGTGACAAAACTATCAATACATATGGATTACAAAAAAGATTAAAAAAAATGTAGCTTATTATCCACATGCTTGATCTCCTTGGCATCGTCAACGCGACTTGAAATCTTTGTCACTTCCAAGTACTCCATGATACTACAGATTATAAGTTCAATATCACAGTTGTTGCAGATCCGTAGATATAACAATGAGAAAACAAAATGGTATCAATCATTGTTATACAGTGTCATAGTATTATTACACAACATCAAAGTTCAATTGTATCACAACTTTGACAATAACACTATGGTGATATGCATCACTCCCCTTAATCAATGCATATCTCAACATGAAACCACTCCCCTTACATAATGATCCGTAAATCATATGTATTTTTAGTGTGAACTACACATTAATTCTCCCCCTTTTTGTCAAAATAATTGGCAAAGGTACGAAAATTAGTGGGATCCTAATGAGATACGTCATGACCAAAAGGTATATTAGCAAACCAACAAATTTAGATACAATCATAAAGCCGAAGCTAAATGCATTCATCAAGGAGTTAATAAAGATACAAGATAACCCCTAAAAATTCTACAGCTGCACTCCCCACAGAGATTTGGATATTAAGCACAAGTTCAAAAGAACTATTCCCCATAAAATGTCATCCCCTAAGGAACAACAAAGGCGACCTTACTTTTACAAGAAAATAAGGATTTCTTTGGACAACCAAATCACATGAAAACATGAATTTGTATCCAAAAAATTCAATTGAAATTATCACAAGAGAACCCATAGTTAGTTCAATCGAAAAGATACAACCAAATTAATCACAAGAAAACTTACGATTAATTCAATTGACATACACAACTAAATTAACCACAAAAATTTATCAATTTAATTGTTCATGCTCAACATAAGAGGACTTACGGAGCAACAACTAAAATAACCAAAAGAGAATGATTAATTTAATTGATCATGTTTGACATAGGGAACCTTACGGAGCAACAACTAAGTTAAACATAAGAGAATGATCAACTCAGTCGATTGTGCTCAACATATAAAACCTTATGGAACAACACAGTATATGCACAAAAAAGTGGATCAAAGGTCGACCAAATACTACGGAATAGACAAGGATTCATTCTATTTTCTATCACTATTTGCACAATGACATATAATAGACTTAATCCTTGTAAACAAAAGCTTTATCCTTTCTTTTTATCAAAACATGACATAAAAGGCTTTAAATTTTGCAATGTCAAAAGTTCATTCTATCTTCCATCAATACATTCATATCGACATAATAGAGATAACCTTTGAACAAGTACATGACAGTCACAGGTTCACAAACGTAAACAACATATCCCATAACAATTTGCAATTTATAAAATCATAAAAATTAAAATTGCAAAAATCATTTTCCAGAAAACTTTACAATTTAAACAAATAAATATAAAAATAATGAAGATGAAAATCGTTGGACATAGCTATGTGTACTCACAATAATTGTTATACCAAACCCTAGTTATTCTTCTAAAAACATAAAAAGAAGATTTACTAGAAATTGTAGAGATTCCTCAGGGCATCTACAGAGAATTCCTTCTCATTATTGAAAAGCCCATTGATAATGGGATCATTCAATTCCTCCAAATCTTCAGAAATATCAGTTAGCTCACTAAGTTCTCTTTTTAGTTCACACAAGGTGTTCTTTATTAGAGACAACATTTGTTCATAGTGAGAGATATCTCCTATAGAAGAAATGATTCGGGATTTTAAATCATTTCTTTTCCCGATGAAATCCTTCACCATAGCCCTAAAGTTATTATCAAAATGACAAACAAACAATAGGCAGTTAGAGGAGGAACCTGGATCATCATTTGTGTTCTTTGCCTTAATTTTCCTTGAAGAAGAAATTCCTTCACATAGATACACATTAACTGCTTCTATAGCATCTCTATTGGTGGTACATATAGTTATAGGGGCCATGATATTGTATCTTTAGAGAAGAAGGTGAAGAACAGTAATAAATAGACTCTAGGATAGTAAAACCCTAAAGGATCTTGAAAAAGTCTTCACAGTTCATGATCCATTATCACTTTTTAACAAGAAGATATTTACTTTCTCAAAATGGAATAGAAAAAATCAACAGAAGATTTACAAGACTTGAACCAACCTTAAAGTAATAAGGATACAACCTATTAGTATGATTCAAATAGCAATAGAGTGAACAAAGTTGTAGGACCAAAATATCGCCATGACAATATTCTTGCGAGATTAACAACACTTCTACGAGAATACCACGAGCTCTTCAACAACACTTTGCGAGTGTCACAAAATAGGTAAAAGAATGGCGTAATAGCTGACGATTGAGGAAACACGAGAAGAGCATGATTTATCTGCGATGGTTACAGTACTTGCGAGATTTCATATTATAACTGATTGAGATAAGATCGCAGATCAAATCCGAAAGTAAAGGACAACTTAGATGTCATCCATTATGTATCTACCTTATATATAGAGACCAGTATGTCCAGAGAGAGGATGATGTATTTTTTGAGAGTTGAGAAAGTCTTAAGGAGAGAGAAACTTTGATAGAATAGTTGAGTTCTTGATTTCTTCCACATCTGTAAACTTTTCTGAGAATTAAATGATAAAGAGTCGTTTTTAATATTTAAGTATGAGTTGATTATTATGAAATCTTAACAAGGGTGTAGTGTAGGATTTCCTGCAACTACATTTTGGCGCTAGTATGAAAGGGAAAAGAATTATTACAATCGCGGCGGAAATAACAAAATCCAAAGACTTGATCAGCCACAAGAAAATTATGGTGGTCAGAGGCAAAATGATTTCAGAGGGCAAGGGAATCAAAGAGTAATATGGGAAGAAATTAAGATGCCACCCCTGAATACCAGCATAGAAAAGTTTTGGGAAGCTATCATTTTGATGGAATATATACCATCATCACCTTGGAATATGGGAAAAGAGCCACATCCAAATAATGGAAATCAAGCATTTTGTCCTTACCGTCATTTTCATGGTCACTCAGTAAACGATTGCAGGAATGTAAAAAGGATAATTTCGAGAGTGATTGATCAGGGAAAGTTAAATCACTTTTTAATAGGACATCCACAATCTCAACAATTACTGCCAGCACCAGATATTCGCAGGGTGAATACTGTAAAAGGAACAGAAACATTCGTGATTGAGGTTGGAGCAAAGGCAGAGAATTTGTTTTGTAATTCCATCGTACATTCATACAAAACTATTGAGCACTTCCATGACAATGTTCTTAGCAGAGTCTTCGCGAGAGACACGGATAAAAGAGAGATTATGAACATTGAGAGAGTCTCGCCATTAGAGGAGTGGCAAAAACAAACCATTTCATTCACCGCACAAGAAGTACCTGAACCTGGAGAAATGCATGATCAACCATTGGTTGTGAGATTAGATATAAACCAAAAACAGAAAGAAGATGAAGGTGAAGATGAAGATAAAATTGAAGAGGATGAAAATGAAGATTCATGGGCAATTAATAGAGTGTTGATTGACACAATTAGTTCGGTGGATATCTTATTTTATCACACTTATAATACCATGGGAGGGAGAGACGAGGATTTAATACCCTCAACATACAAGATATATGGTTTCAATGGTAGCGCCAATAAACCAAAGGGAGAGATCACAATGAGGATACCATTAAAGGGAATTAAGTCCAAAGTCTTATTTTGTGTAGTAGATGTGGAGACACCCTATAATGCCTTAATTGGCAGACCATGGTTACATGGAATTTTAGGTGTGGCGTCAACCTATCATCAATGTATTAAATTTCCACATCCACATGGTGTCGAGGTCATCAAAGCTTATTGGGGTGAGAGTAAAAAATGTTAAGAGATTGATATAAAGTCTTGTGAAGATAGAGTAACGAAGAATACCAATTGGAAGCAGAACATCAAACAAATACAAAGGTGTGACAGGTTAATGGTTGATACAATAGAGCAGCGAGAAGATGAGATGCTGCAAAATCAAGGTGAGCAGCGGAAAATAGATGGCGAGCATATCGCAAATGGAGAAAAGGTAACAAAACGCAACAAAAGGGCAGAAGCAAAAAGTAGTAAGTAGGAAGGTAAAATGATGAAGTCTATAAATGGTTTGTTGTTTTACTTTATTTGAATGAAAATGATGAAATTGAAAAATTATGCAAGAGCTGAAATAAGATCAAAAGAAGAAATTTCATTAGAAGCAGCGAGTTAAATCGCGAGATTATTCAAGGTTACTTAAAGAACAAAAGATTGCGATATTCGCAAAAGAAACAAAGAACGGGATGAACCTTTATGGCGTACACCCTAGTGCGCGGATACAATTTCGCAAGAGGCAAATGTAAGACCTAAAGTACGTCATATAAGGGGGTATCTCTTTACATGACTCGGGGATAAGGTTATACCGCTGCTGGAACCTGAGTCATGCAGATGTTTGGGTTAAAGAAAACCTATCCAAGAGAGGTACCTTGGATTTCCAACTATATAAGGTTATACCCTGGTTGGACGACTGAGGACCTCATCTAAGGAGTGCAGAGTATGACTAAGGCGCCGAGGTACACGGTTGAGCCAAGGATGCCCGGGACGGACGAACCTACCCTGGACATTCTTGGTAAGTCTTGGCTATGATGCGCTTGGCCTAAAGAAAACCCCACTTAGGGTGCAGTCTTGTAACTATAAGCCATATAGGCATAAAGGACAAGAGGCTGCGAAAACAGCTGATTGTTGGTAAATCCGGGTGGGACGAGCTAGTCTTGTATGGCCGATGTGCCCTCCTTGAAGGGGCAACTAGGGGGATATAAGGGCGGCACCCTCCATTAGGGAGATGATAAGTGTCTTAAGACGGCAATGTCATGGGGCTTTATGCTCGCAAGAGCGTTTAGGCCTTCCATATTGTCGCGTGACAAAGATTACACAGAGGCAACAAGCCATAAGAGAAAAGATGAGATGAGATCAATGGGTTTTTACATGAAAGTGTAAAGACGTCCTGCGATTTCATCGCAACACGGCAATGTCATAAAGCTTTGTTCTTGAGAGAGAACTTAGACTGATCATATTGTCGCAAAAAAAAAAACAAACAAATAAGGCAAGATCAATGGGTTTTTACATACATGTGTAAAGACGTCTTGCGATTTTGCCGTAAAAACACAAAGTGGCAAAATAAGACCTTTAACTAGGAAGGCATAATAAGACCACAAGAAGTTGGATGACTGCGATATTTCTGCAGAGATTATGAAATTTGCGATATTCACGCATAAATCATAAAAGTATACAATTGATACTTACGATGATACTCGCAACTCAATTTTATTTACAATGGATATCTAAGATCTACTCAATTTTTTCATATTGCAGATGAATAATAGAGGCAAGTATGGGAATGCACGGAGCGATGAAATTATTATTAATCATTATACGATAAAATTATGTAGATCTTATTATATGACACATTTACATAGACTGTTAAAAATAATAATTATGTTGATTAACCATGTTGCAGAAAAGAATTGTTTTCTAATTCATACATATAGAAGCAAAAGAAATTTATACATCAAGTTGGAGAAACTCGCAGCAAGTTGGAGAAACTCATTAATTAGATCCACCATCATTGTGGTCAGATTTTTCTCCTTCTTCATCTTTACCATCATCTTCATCCTCATCAGATTCCTCAGCTTCGCTATCAGAGATAATAAGGTTTGGAGTTTTTGTTGAAACCTCTTTTGCAAGATCAGGATACGTAGAATGATGAATGTTATGATCATCGCGGACCAATTTAATGGAATTATTGCGAACATCAACAAGAGTACTACTAAAATTCACAACGTTAATTCTTAATTGGTCTTTAAATCTTGAATACTTCTCGTTGCGAGCATCAAGGGTATTTGCGAGTTGATTATTATCAGCTTCAAGTTCTCAAATTCTTTCAGAGTATCTCTTTTCAGCTCCTGCGAGTATACAACAACAATTTGAAAGTTTTGAAAGGAAGAATAACAAAAGAAAGGAATTAACAAGGGAGAACGGTTAATAACCTTCTCTTCCAAAAATCAAGTCTTTAATTAAAGCTTCTTGTTCAGTATGAAGACTAACATCTACACCTAAATTAGTTCTGGCATTGTCAAGAACTTTCGCAGCCCAGGCAAATTCCTCATCATTATTAATAAGAAGACGGGAACAAATTTGGTTTTCTCTTTCAATAAAACCTTCTTTCTCGCGGATAAGCCCATCCCTTTCAATTTGAACTTCAAGAATGGTCTTATGAAAATTTGCTAAGGTTTCAGCTCCTTGTCTAGATATACGGTCTTTATCTTTTGAAAGATTCTTGTTCTTGGCCTTTAAAGCTTTAATCTCTACTTTGGAGTTGTGATAAAGTTGTTTGAATCTATTAGTTATATCTAAACAAGATTTGTGGTCAATCTCTAAGATGCAAAACTTAGATCTGAGTTATTCTATGGAAAGAGAATCAATTTTGGAAGGGTTATTCAAAGAATTATTAATAAGTTCTAGAAGATCATCGTCATCTATTGGTTCAGGAAAAGAACGAATGATTGAAGCCTCATCAGTGAGACCATAAATGTCTGTGAGAGTGATAAATCAAGTAAGAAAGAGTAATGAAAAGTAAAAATATAAAATAAAAAGAGAAAATTTTCATACCTAAGAGTTGTTTGTTAGCACTGTCAAGATTGGATACTTTAAGCGACTGTTGAGAAAGATTTTTCTCAAGATCTGCATTCTAACTAGCAAGTTCAGATTCCATTTGTTCATTCTTCCTGCGGAGATTAATGAATTCAGATTCTAGCTTCTCATTCTTTTTGCGAAGCACAATATTCTTCTGGTGAGAAGATGCACGCCTTCTATCCAAATCAGAGGCATCAGCAAAAGAGGATTTTCCAACCAGCGAGAGAATAATATAAATTAAAATATGGTGATGAAACAAATATATAAACACGTTAAAAAGTGGAAACATACCAAAATACCAAGCGATATTAAGAGGTTGGGAGTCAGCGATCTTGAGATCCCATGAAGAGAACCATTATCAACTAATATGGGGGCATCGCAGACTTTGGAGAGAGCATGGGACATCCCATTAAGAGATTCATCTCCGTAATCGTTCGCGATACCATGAGTAGCATCGCAAAAAAATTGGATAGTTGAGTCATAGAAAACTCAGAAGAGGAAGAATTCTTCAAGGAAAAGACATCAACATCTTCAACAAAATCATCATCATTGTTATCCTTATCAAGATCATCACTTAAATTTTTAGAAATAGGTTAAGGAGTTGAAGACGAAGAGAGTTGGGTTTTTCTTCTCTTTAAGGGAGGATCACCAGATTCCTCACTACGAGGAGCAGTAGGTTTCCCTTTGGGAGGAGCAGTAGATTTCCCCTTGCGATCAACTGTAGATTTCACCTTAGTCCTCGCGGGTATTATTGGTTCTAATTCTTCAATTACCTGCGGACATAGATAAAGATAAGAAAGAGGGGTAACAATATATTGTCAAGATTCATGAAGAGGTATTTCTTACTTCATATGTGAAGGATTTAAGAGCTAAAAAAGTACTGGGCTTCATAAAATTCGGGTAGTTGAGTTTCAGCCTGTCAATCTGGAAAGATTGAAGTAGTTAGCGAGAATATAAAAATATGAGAAAGACAATAGTGGTAATTGTGCAAAAGATTGGTGGGAACATACCTCTTTAGTTCTTCCAGGCCAATTAAAAAACCATGGTTGATATTCTGAGAGATTTGCAGGTAATGCATGAAGACCAGAGATGTAGGGACCTTCAAGACATAATGGAAAAATAAACCATGTGTCATCGCTAGAGTGGCGATGGCCTTGATTATTATTCGTATGCCAATCGATATCTAGCATAAGAATCTTATCTTCAGCGATCTTATCTTTCTTCTGCAAACGAACACCCAAACAGGTGCTATCCCTCTTCATGGGGATTATGTCATAGTTTATGGAGAAATTATCTACAGTATACATTGCAGGAACAATTGGAATATCCTTAAATTTAGGATTCTTCGCAGTCTCAGGGTAGCGAGATCCTTTATTTGCACCGCGAGAAGCATACTCCATCAGCAGACGAATGCAATCTCCACTCAACTGGTATATCGCTCGTGAGAAAGAATTTCATAGAATAATGGAAGTTCCGGGTTATAGAGAGGAATGGGAAGACCAGATTCAATCTAACCTAGGGAGATTATGACTTTCTCGCGATTACATTGAAAGTTAGAAAATAATGTTACAGAAAGTTCAGACTAAGGGTTTTGATTGGGAATAGTGGATAAAGTAAAACCTTTGTCTTGAAATTCTTGTTGAAATTTCTCGAAAGCCATCTCGTATTTGCGACCATATACAACCATTTTTAGTATGGGAATGAAGATTGAAAGAGTGAAAGATCGAAACAAAATTTGTAACAGTAACAGATCCGGAATTTACGGAAGAACAGTGAGTTTGCAGAGAAGTTACAGAGAGAAGAATGAAATAATTAAAAAGAAGAAAGAAAAGGAATGAAGAAGTATTTATAGAAGGAGAGATTTCTCAAGAATATGAATGTAATAAATGCAAAGGAAAGACGTGAACGGTTAGATCGCAACGGTTGAAAAGGACGTGTCAAAAATTGAATGGAAGAAAATATACATGAATACAGCTGGCGAAGAATATAGAAATGTGTCAAAACAGAAAAGTGCAAAAGATAAACAGTTGTGGCATTATAAAAATTTCAATTCTCATGATCTTTCCTCCTTCGTAGAAAAAACATGAGAAGAGGCAAGATGTAGGACCAGAATATCGCCATGACAATATTCTTGCGAGATTAAAAACACTTCTGCGAGAATACCGCGAGCTCTTCAACAACACTTTGCGAGTGTCACAGAGTAGGTAAAAGAATGACGTAATAGCTGACGATTGAGGAAACACGAGAAGAGCATGATTTATATGCGATGGTTATAGTACTTGTGATATTTCATATTATAACTGATTGCGATAAGATCGCAGATCAAATCCGAAAGTAAAGGACAACTTAGCTGTCATCCATTATGTATCTACCTTATATATAGAGACCAGTATGTCCAGAGAGAGGATGATGTATTTTTTGAGAGTTGAGAAAGTCTTAAGGAGAGAGAAACTTTGATAGAATAGTTGAGTTCTTGATTTCTTCCACATCTATAAACTTTTCTGAGAATTAAATGATAAAGAGTCGTTTTTAATCTTTAAGTATGAGTTGATTATTATGAAATCTTAACAAGGGTGTAGTGTAGGATTTCCTGCAACTACAAAAGTGTTCACATATTATGTCACCGAATGACGTTTCAAGGTTTGTTGAGTAAGATGACTTACCTCGTTTGGTTCTGATTCTTTTGGATTTCTTCTTGTCCTCAGATATCTCTGATTATTTCCCCGGGGTCAGATTCATCTTTTGCATGTTATTTTGAAATTTGGTAATTCTTTTACAGTTCTTCTTGAATCTCCAACACTTGCTTTGAACATGAGTTGTATTTCCACAAAATGAACAGAGCAGAGGAGGCTTGCTTTGTGAAGATGACTCATGTTTATCACAACGCTCTGGATCTTTTGTTCCAGAACCGATTGAGTTTGTTGTGCACACAGTCTTACTTTTGAACCCTAAACCTTATGTGTTTCCAAAAGCCTTTTGACCAAATAACATTGCTGAGATTTTGTCTGAGCTTCCTGACAACCTTTGTAGGTCACACTTGAGAGAATTGATCTCTTTTTCTTTTAGAAATAGGGTTTTGGTGAATTCATCATTAAGACAGTTAATCTTAAGAGTTTTCATATGTAGTGATGATTCAAGTTTATTCAACAATTCTTTCAGTTGAATATTTTCCTGATGAATTTCTTCATATTTATTCATAAATTCTAGGATTTCAGTGTCCGACTAGCATTTATTGGAAATTGAGTTACATGGGACTTCTGCCGAGAAGGCTAAATTTTCCATACTAACTTCAACAGTGTGAAAGGAATTGGAACACTGAGGTTCTTCTTGACTTGGATCATCAAAATCAATAGAGAGAGAAGATGATCTCTTGGATCCTTTGTTTTTCTTTACCATGTCCTTGATCTTTTGTGTAATCAGTGATTTATTAAAATCAACGTGATTAGGAAAACATTCATCAGCCCACGAAAAGCTAGAAGCGTTACTTGCAATGGTAACAATATTAAACGCAGAGGTTCTCACAGTATTCTGATCAAGATCAAGTAATTTAATCTTTCCCACAGGAGTACTTCTAGAAAGAGTATCAAGGTTATTTCCTTCAACGATGGCATACTTCTTAGAATCGTATCTAGATGGCAGTGATCTGAGAATTTTCATCAGAATGTCCTTTTCAGGAATAGTCTTACCCAATGCAAAAGATGCATTAACAATTTCAGACACTTTGTGATTAAACTCATCAAATGAATCTTCATCTGCCATACGAAGGTTTTCCCAATCGGAATTAAGGTTTTGAAGCCTAGCTTCCTTTTCACTGGTATTACCTTCGAATACTGTTTCTAAGATATCCCAAGCATATTTAGACCTAGTGCACGTAGTTACATGGTGCTGAAGATTTGGGGTAATGGCATGTATGATGACATTCAAACCGTCGGAGTTTTGCTTTGCAAAAATTATCTTGGCAGCATTGTATTCACCAATATTCTTTGGAACGTTCACATTTCCTACTGCCACAACGGGAGCATCATAGCCATTAACTTCATAAACCCATGATTGAAAATCACGTGCTTGAAGAAAGGCACGCATATCAATTTTCCACCATAAGTAATTAGAGTCATCGAAGACTGGTGGTACATTTATAGAGATATCACCTTTGTCCATATCTGATCGCTACAAACATAGACTTATGAGGTCTTTAATATGTTTTCCTTCTCTGATACCAATTAAAAATACGGGGGTACAACAACCACACCCAGCAATTCGTTTGGTAATCTGAGAGGACTTACTCCAATACACTTTTTAGAGAATCAACTAGACAATCAGACTCAATATAGAGTAAAGTATATCAAAGAGTGTAAATATCTCTAACCCTTAATTCAATCCGCGGTCAGCAAATAGAAATCTACGAGCCCGATTGAATATAAGAGGAATTACTTGAACGGTACCAAAGACCAATGTTCAAGTGTCAATCAATGTAAATCAACAACCAAAGGTTGGATATTCTAATTGATTGATCTTAACACATAACCTGTGATATTTCAATTATATAACAAAATACAATAAGGAAAAAAAATAACACAGACACCAGAATTTTGTTAACGAGGAAACCGCAAATGCATAAAAACCCCGGAACCTAGTCCAGATTGAACACCACATTGTATTAAGCCGCTACAAACACTAGCCTACTACCAATTAACTTCGGACTGGATTGTAGTTAAACCCTAATCAATCTCACACTGATTCAAGGTACATTTGCGCTCCTTACGTCTCTGATCCCAGCAGGATACTACGCACTTGATTCCCTTAGCCGATCTCACCCACAACCAAGAGTTGATACGACCCAAAGTCGAAGACTTGATAGACAAATCTGTCTCACATATAAAATTTTATTGGATTGAATAAATCTGTCTCCCACAGAAATACCCAAGAGTTTTTGTTTCGTCTTTTTATACATCATGGTGAACAAGAACCAATTGATAAACCGGACTTATATTCCCGAAGAACAACCTAGTATTATCAATCACCTCACAATAAACTTAATCGACTAGCGAAACAAGTTATTGTGGAATCACAAATGATGAGACGAAGTTTGTTTGTGATTACTTTTCTATCTTGCCTATCGGAGATATAAAATCTCGAGCCAATTATTTCAATTGCACCCAATACAATAGAAATAGCAAGGTCATATCACGCAACTACAAAGATAATAGTTGGGTCTGTCTTCACAATCCCAATAAAGTCTTCAAGTCGTTAACCTACGGGGTCTCGAGAAGAAACCTAAGGTTAAAGGATAATCGACTCTAGTTATGCAACTAGTAACATACAGGAGGTGCGGGGATTACCTTCCCAGTTGCTAGAGTTCTCCTTTATATAGTTTTCAAATCAGGGTTTGCAATCTAAGTTACCTTGGTAAGAAAGCATTCAATAATCACTGTTAGATGAAAAAACTGATTCAAACAAGCTAATATCTTTCAACTGTTAGATCGAACTTAGCTTGTTACACACAAATGAAATATACCTTTATTTATGTTTATGTAATCGTACCTAAACATGTACACCATGTTGGTTCACAAATAGTTAACAGAGGTTATCCATATGATTACTCTCATATCAACCTTATTCATCTTAACCATAACTAGTTCAAATGACTCAAATGAAACTAGTTAAGAGTTTTTCTAACAATTGAAATCAAATCAGTTTGATTCACTTGAATCAATCATGAACATTATAGCCACAGTTTGAAAAGATTGCATTCCTTGTGATTTAAATGTTTAAGTTCATGGACTGAGCTATTTGAAAAAGTAACCAGCTTAAGTATGCGTACGGGTATGCATACTTAAGCAACCGATTTTGAGTTTGTAAAATTTCCAAACTCAGTAGAAATTTTTGGTTCAAAAAATTCCGCCAGACTAGTTAAGAGTTTTGCCAAAACCAAACTCAACAGAAATTCTCGGTTCGAGAACTACCTCCAGTATGCGTACGGGTACGCATATTTAACATGTCTCTTTCACCAATTTTGTATACACACATATGCATACTCTTGGATCTCAGTTTATGGACTTATACACTAATGTGCGAACACACTATATATGCTTATATCCAAAGATGATTACATCATCAACTCTTTATTTCAATCATTGAAACATTCTTCTATAATAACAATAGCCGTTTTCACACACTATTAGCATCAAAGCAATTTTCAAGATATTGAAATAATCATTATTGAAACCTTCCAAGTCTTACACCAAATGATTGTATTACACAAACCATGTAAGATGTTACTCGGAAATTTTCTCATGATATAAGATAAACTTGGTTGAAGTGAAATCTTATTAACACATATTTCGAGAAATATGTAAGCGATATATACTCAGCTCGAAATCTCAAATGTGTATAAAGAAAACTATATCGTAAAACGACTTATGTCTCAATATAGGAGATAGTAGAAATATACTTTCCAAGTGATATATAAGTTCAAGTCTCCATATACCTTTTGTCGAAGAAGTTCCACAAGATCCCTTTAGTAGTTCTTCGTCTTCAAGAGATGAATGTAGAGATATTTAAGCTCAACTACACTATATATGTCCTAGTCCGGATATCTAAAAATAGGCTAGAAATCAAGACTTATAGTTTTCATCACTAATATTAAAAAACATGCTTGAGATAGCAACGCATGTGAGTTCGACTGAGCAATGCTCTAACAGGTTCCAAGTGTTGAGCATCTAATAGCATATGACACATACTCAACTATAACTTAATTACAAATGGATAGATTGAAGCGATTGTGGAGTTTTTGGGAACACTTGACCAAAGTAGGAATTCATTTTTGGTAGTAAACGTCAACATAACCAATCATCTAATATCAAGAAAATATCTATTATGAAATCTTCCTTAAATTTATTTATTTTTCAAGTGATTGGAAATCGCAATCCTAGATGTTGAAGTTGCAAAATTTAAACTAGTTATTTTCTTAACGCTGGAAATAAAATAGTTTTATGGCTGGCATCAAATTATGATGTTGTTAGAGCATTGCTCGGTCGAACTCGCATGTGTTGCTATCTCAAGCATGCTTGTTAATGTTATTGATCAAAACTATACGTCTTGATTTCTAGTTTACTTATGACTAAGTCTCATTCTAGGATAGTAAAGTATAGTTGAGCTCCAGACTCCATGGATATTATCTTGTGAAGACGAAGAACTACTCAAGGAACCGGTGGAACTTCATCCGACATAAAAGGTATGTGGAGACTTGAACTTATCTAGCACTCAAAATTCTATTTATCTATCTCCTACTCTTGAGATTTATTTATTCAAGTCTTCGACTTTGGGTCGTAGCAACTCTTAGTTGTGGGTGAGATCAGCTAAGGGAATCAAGTGCGCAGTATCTTACTGGGATCAGAGATGTAAGGAGCGCAACTGTACCTTGAATCAGTGTGATATTAATTAGGGTTCAACTACAGTCCAAAACGAAGTTAGTTTGTAGTAGGCTAGCGTCTGTAGCGGTTTAATACAGTGTGGTATTCAATCTGGACTAGGTCCCAGGTTTTTTCTGCATTTGCGGTTTCCTCGTTAACAAAATTTCTGGTGTCTGTTTTATTTCTATTCTGCATTATATTTTGTTATATAATTGAAATATCGCAGGTTGTGCGTTATATCGATCAATAGTGAAATCCAACCTTTGGTTGTTGATTGGAAATTGATTGATCCTTGGATATTGGTCTTTGGTAACATCCAAGTTTATATCTCTTGTATTTGATAAAGACTCGCAGATTTCTATTTGCTTGAGTATAGAACAAATCGAGAGATAGAGATATTAATTCCTTTATATACTTTTTATTAAGATTGAGTCTGACTGTATAGTTGATTCTCTTAAAAGTATATTAGAGTTAGTCCATACAGATTGCTAATCGAAATATTGGAGAGGTTGTTAGACCCCCGTTTTTTCAATTGGTATCAGAGCAGACAAACATATTTAAAGACCTTATCAGTCTGTGTTTGTATCGATCTGACTCTATGGATAAAGGTATCGTCTCTGATAAATGCGTCACCAGAAATAAAGACTATGTTTCTAATAGGTATATTAAAGAGAAAGATCCCTCATTCTCTATTATAGACGAACCTAGTGTTCAAATGAAATAGACTAACACTGACATGTGTTATCCTGATGAATCTAACTATGTTGTTCAAAAGGAAACATCTAGCGAGAGTTAACTAATTCTAAACCTTATTAGAATTCAAGCTGATAGATTCAAACAGTTAAAAAAAACATGTCAATGTTCTTCTTGGTATAGTAAAAGACTGTGGCTCTAGTGAAAAAGGCTTGTTATAAGGAAAATCCTGAAGTTTGATCATATCATATCCTACTTGAGGAAAAACTTAAAAAGGATGCTTTAGATGTTGAACATCTCTTGAGTAAACTCTCCATTCATGGATGTTCAGAAGAGTCTGTTATACCATCTACTTCTATTCAAACTGAAAGAGCTCCAGTTTCAGAAGTAATTTCAGATTATCTTCCCACTCAAACAAATGTGCAAGGGATTCACACATCAGTGGGAAGAAAGAAATATCCATACGGTAATGATATATCTGAAATCTCTAATCACTCATGTGATCAGAAAGTGTGCCTTTTTTGTGATTCAAAAAGGCATATAGCGCAAAAAAGGAAACCCAAGTTGAAAAACAAATCGTTAGTTCAACTTCAACACACCTTATACTTGATTCTTAAAGGTGTAACTAACATTCGTATGTCTAAACTAATTGTTTTTCGTATGCATCTTGTGTTTCTTACCAGGAAGGTCAGTTCAATGAGTTCCTCAAATGCACAAAAGAATAATACACCTCTTGAAAAATATCATCCAAGAAGAACTCATGTTATCTCTACTGTTAAAAATGGAGATAATGATGTGAATCATGTATCAAGTGAAGAATGCAGATATGGGCATATGGATGACAGCGTAAAATTGATTTTTAAAGGATATAAGGAAATCATCAACAAACTGCGTAGGTCATCTAGACATAATTCTTCAGGTAAAAATCCTCACTATGCGTCATATTATGGTGATAATAAATTTTATGATAATTTTTCACATCATAACTGAAAAAACGGGGGTCTAACAACCACACCCAATATTTTGCTTAGCAATCTATATGGACAAACTCCAATATACTTTTTAGAGAATCAACTAGACAGTCAGACTCAATCTAGATAAAAAAAAGTATATCAAGGACTTTATATCTCTATCTCTCGATTTAAATCTTACTCAAGCAAACTGCGAGTCTCGATTAAATACAAGAGAGATAACTTGGATGGTACCAAAGACCAATATCCAAGTGTCAATCAATTTAAATCAACAACCAAAAGGTCGGATATTCTAATTGATTGAACAACGCACATCCTGTATTGTTTAAATTATATAACAAATATAATGCGGAAAATAAATAACACAGACACCGTAATTTTGTTAACGAGGAAACCACAAATGCAGAAAACCCCGAGACCTAGTCCAGATTCAACATACACTGTATTAAGCCGCACATACACTAGCCTACTCCAAACTAACTTCGGTCTATACTGTAGTTGAATTCCAACCAATCTCACACTGATCCAAGGAACATTTATGCTACTTACGTCTCTGATCCCAGCATGATACTACGTACTTGATTCCCTTAGCTGATCTCACCCACAACTAAGAGTTGCTATGACCCAAAGTCGAAGAATTTAATAAACAAATATGTATCACAGAAAAGTCAACGGTAATAGATAAATCCGTCTCCCACGAATATACCTACGAGTTTTGTTCCATCTTTTGATAAATCAAGGTGAATAGGAACCAATTGATAAACCAGACTTATATTCTCGAAGAACAGCTCAGTATTATCAATCACCTCACAATAATCTTAATCGACGCAGCGAAAAAAAATATTGTGGAATCACGAACGATGAGACGAAGATGTTTGTGACAACTTTTATCTTGCCTATCGGAGATAGAAATCTCAAGACAATTATTACAATTGTACTCGTACAATTGAAACAGCAAGATCAGATCACACAACTACAAGAAAAATAGTATCTGTCTGGCTTCACAATCCCAATGAAGTCTTTAAGTTGTTAACCTAGTTTAGAAGAAGAAACCAAAGGTTAAAGGAGAATCGACTCTAGTTTAGCACAACTAGTATCACACAGAATGTGTGGGGATTGGGTTTCCTTGTTGCTAGAGTTCTCCTCCCTTATATAGTCTTTTAAATCCGGGTTTGCAATCAATTTTATCTTGGTAACAAAGCATTCAATATTCACCGTTATATGAAAACCTGATTAGATTTAAGCTAATATTTATCAACCGTTAGATCGAAAACATAACTTGTTATACACACATAAAATGCACGTTTGTAGGCTTGTGCCACCATACCCAAACTTGTACATTAGTTGGTTCAAAAATAGTTAACCAAATGGTTATCCATATGATAACTTTCATATCAACCATATTCGTCTTCACCGTAACTAGTTAAAATGACTTACATGAACCAGTTAGAGAGTTGTTCAATTGCAAGGAAATTTCATGTACTACAGAAGACACAATTGAAGCAAAAATGATTTGATTCACTCGAATCGATTTATGAACTATATAGCCATGGTTTGCAATAACATTCCTTAGTTTATAAAGATAAGTTCACAGACATAGTTTTTTGACATAACCTACTCAAGTTCGCGGAGTTAAGTTCCCGGATGGAGTTCACGAACTCCAGCAAAAATTCTCGGGTCGAGAACTTCCGCCAGTTCGCGGACTTAGCTCACGCACTTCTCCGGTTTCACTTGATCAACAAAGTTCGCAAACTTTGGTTCAAGCAATAAGGACTTATACATATATGTGTTTCCACAACAATGCTTATATCCTCCAATGGTTATATAGTCTAAACTCTCATTCCAATCATTGAAACATTCTCAGAGGACGTTATACAATTGTTATTCACAAACTATTTTTCGTCAGAGCAATTTTCAAAGTGATTGATACTTAACATGACTTTCGTCACTAGGAAAAGATGAACATAGCTAACGCGAAAGCTTTACCAACACATATTTAGAGAAATAGATAGGTGAGATATACTCGGCTCGAAATACCAAATGTGTATAATCTAAGTCTATATAGCAAAATGACTTTTATCTCAAGATAGGAGATAAATAGACTTTTGAGTGATAATGTTAGTGCGGACAATCGAATTGATCACTTTGTGATTAGTTTAATTGTGTAACCCGGTTAGAGTATTTATGGGTTCTCTTGTGAATAATCTAATCGATGAATTAAGTCTCCATAAGTTTACTTGTGTTGAGCATATTTAGTCAAATTAATCTTGGTTCGCTTTGGTTAATATGATTAAATATTTTGGATTCCAAATTCATACTTGTATGCAATTTGTTGAGTCTAAAGAAATCCTTATTTTCTCTTGAAATTAAGGTCGCTCTTTTTGTTCCTTTGGGAATGACATCTAATGGGGGAGAGTTCTTTTGAACTTGCGCTTAATTTTCAAATCTTTGTGGAGAGTGCGGCTGTGGAATTTTTAGGGGTTATCTTGTATCTTTATAAACTCCTCGATGAATGCATTTAGCCTCGGCTTTATGATTGCATCTAAACAAGATGATAGAACATTTACCTTTGGTCATAAAATATCTCTTGCGTAAATTTCATTAGGATCCAGTTCTTGTACCTTTGCCAATTTTATTGACAAAAGGGGGGAGAATTAATTGTAGTTTATACTACAAATACATATGGTTTTCGGATCATTATGTAAGGGGGAGTGGTTTAATGTGAGATGGAGTATTGACTAAGGGGGAGTGAAGTATCACCATAGTATTGTTGTTGAAGTTGTAATATAATTGGACTTTGACGTTGTGTAATAATACTATGACACTGTATAAGAATGATTGAGAACCAATGCTTTTCTCATTGTTATAACTATAGATTTTCAACAACAATGATGCTAAACTTACAACCTTTGGGATCATTGGACTACTTGGAAGTGACGAAGATTTCGAGTATTATTGAAGATTAGACATGTGGAATAGGATCTACAAATTTTATTTATATAATTTTTGTATTCCATATGTATTAATAGTTTTTCCACTAAAATTGACAAAGGGGGAGATTGTTAGAGCACTGCTCTTTCAAACTCGCATGCGTTGATATCTCAAGCATGTTTGTCAATCTTAGTGATCAAAACTATAAAGTCTTGATTTCTAGTCTACTATATCTAAGGTCTCGGACTAGGATAGAAAGTGTAGTTGAGATCAAGAACTCCATGGCGATCATCATACAAGACGAAGGACTTTCAAGGAACTAATGGATCTTCATCGACTAAAAGGTATGTGGAGACTTGAACTTATCTATCACTCAAAAGTCTATCTACTCTATCTCCTATATTGAGACAAAAGTCGTTTTACTATATAGACTAAGAATATGCACATTTGATATTTCGAGCTGATTATATCTCGCTTATCTATTTCACGAAATGGGTGTTGGTAAAGCTTTCGCTTTAGCCAAGTTCATCTTTTCCTAGTGATGAAAGTCATGTTATGTTTCAATCACTTTGGAAATCGCTCTGACGAAAAATAATTTGTGAATAACAACTATATAATGCCCTTTAAGAATGGTTCAATGATTGAAATGAGAGTTTAGACTATATAACCATTGTGGGATATAAACATTGTTGTGGCAACACATATATGTATAAGTCCTTTACACTTGAACCGAAGTTTGCAAACTTTGTTGATCAAGTGGAACCGGAACATGAGCAGCAACTCAGTCCGCGAACCCAGTCCGTGAACTGGCGTAAGTTCTCAAACCCGAGAATATCTACTGAAGTTGAAGCTCAGGTGCAGTCCGCGAACCCAGTCCGCAAACTGACGGAAGTTCTCATCCCTAGAAATTCTGCTGGAGTATATTAACTTCAACCGGTTAGCTTGAGTCCGCGAACTCAAGAGGTTATGTCTGGAAACGTTGTTCGTGAACTAATATTAAATTACCAAGGAATGATTTTTCAAACCCTAGCTTTATAGTTCATGAAATGATTCGAGTGGATCACATCGTTTTTGATTCAATTGTGTCTCTTGTAATACTTGGGATCTCATATCAATTGAACAACTCTCTAACTAGTTCATTTGAGTCATGTGGACTAGTTATGGTGAAGAACAATATGGTTAATATGAAAGTTATCATTTGGCTAACCATTTGGTTGAATAATATTGAACCAACCATTGTACACGTTTGGGTACGGTTACATGAACTCAAAACGTCAAGTACATGTGTGCATGACAAGCTAAGTTTTCGATCTAACGGTTGAGAGATATTAGCTTGTATCTAATCAGGTTTTCATCTAACGATGAATATTGAATGCTTTGTTAGTAAGCTAACATTGATTGCAAACCCTGATTTGAAAGACTATATAAGGGAGAACTCTAGCAACTGGGAAACCTAATCCCCACACATTTTGTGTGATACTAGTTTGCTAAAGCTAGAGTCGATTCTCCTTTAACCTTTGGTTTTCTTCTCTAAAACCAAGTTAACGACTTAAAAACTTCATTGGGATTGTGAAGCCAAACGGATACTACTTTTCTTGTAGTTGTGTGATCTGATCTTGTTGTTTCTATCGTACGAGTACAATTGTAATAATTGGCTTGAGATTTCTATCTCTGATAGGCAATATAAAAGTAGTCACAAACATCTTCATCTCATTGTTTGTGATTCCTGAATAATCTTCTTCATTGCGTCGATTAAGTTTATTGTGAGGTGATTGATGAAACTGAGCTGTTCTTCAGGAATATAAGTCTGGTTTTATCTATTGGTTCCTATTTACCTTGATTTATCAAAAGACGGAACAAAACTTGTAGGTTTATTCGTGGGATACGAAATTATCTATTACCTGTAGACTTTTATGTGTGAGACAGATTTGTTTATTAAAGTCTTCGACTTTGGGTCGTAGAAACTCTTGGTTGTGGGTGAGATCATCTAAGGGAATCAAGTGCGCAATATCTTGCTGGGATCATAGGTGTAGGAGCATAATTGTACCTTGGATCAGTGTGAGATTGGTTGGGTTTCAACTACAGTCCAGACCGAAGTTAATTTGGAGTAGGCTAGTGTCTGTAGCGGCTTAATATAGTGTATATTTAATATGGACTAGGTCCCGGAGTTTTTCTGCATTTGCGTTTTCCTCGTTAACAAAATTCTGGTGTATGTGTTATTTTTATTCCGCATTATATTTTGTTATATAATTAAAATAATACAGGTTGTGCGTTGTTCAATCGATTAGAATATCCGACCTAATTAGTTGTTGATTTAAATCGATTGACACTTGGATATTGGTCTTTGGTAACATCCAAGTTATCTCTCTTTGATTAGACTCGCGAATCATATTTGCTTGAGTAAATCAAATCGAGGGATTGATATAATAACTCCTTGAGTATTTTCTATTGATTGAGTCTAACTGTCTAGTTGATTCTCTAGAAAACAACTTGGAGTTGTCCATATAAATTTCTAATCGAAATATTGGGTGAGGTTGTTAGACCCCCCGCATTCTCAATTGGTATCAGAGCAGGCAAACACGTTAAAGACCTCACAAGTCTGTGTTTATGGCAATCTGAGTATGTGGACGGAATCTCTATTGCGCATACCAAAATGTCTCCTAAAGCTTTTGACCATGTCAAGTATCTTGGAAACACCTCAAAGGATTATTCCTTAGTTGATTCTTATGAATCCTGAGGTAGAAAGAATGTTCAGTGTGATAATGACATTTCTTCCTCTCATGAGGCATGTGACACTGTGGCAAAAGTTGAAAAGGAACTCACCGGAATGTGAAAACATACAGCTGAAGATATCGATTTTAATGATCATGATCAGCTCATTGATGAATTTGAAAAGTATCTTAATTTTTGCTTCACCTCCACGAACCTGTACCTTTTGTGGGAAACATAATCACTATGATATTCATTGTTTTTCAAGAAGGAAACAAATTTCTAAGATTCGTAATTTGCTTCTCTTCACTGTCAATGGAACATATAGTCAGTCGACTAAAGCAATGAATCGTATGCCCACAAGAAATCAGAAACCTTATGAGAATTATCTCTACTCTAGATATCATCACAGGGATAAAGTTCTTCCTGGCAATTCTTTTTGCAATATTAATAAGAACATTCCTTGTATTTATAAGGATGTTTCTGATAAATCTAAATCTAGAAAATGGATTCCTATCCATTCCGATTCTCTTGATCCCACTGCAAGAGGTTCTAGATTTAGTCCTTCTGTTAACAAAGATAATTAATCAGTGTCTTATCTCTCTAGAAAGAGCAAATATCAGAAACAGAAGGATAGAGATGAACAATATTCATTTGATGAGCTAAAAGCTCATACTTGTGTGAATTAATCACAAGGTTGAATATCTCACATACAAAAAGCCTAGTTGTGAGAGAATTGGATAGGTATACTCCCTAACTAAGTGACTCTAATTATCTAGCTAATCTCTTATCGTTTTTAGAAAGATAATTGTACAGACACTAGTTTGTGAGTATTTTTTGTTCATTTTCTAAAAAAAACAAAAAACCTTGAAAAATTTAAGTGTTTTCTTTTTCTCTGAAGAGTCTTGTGAAAAAACATCCTACGGGTATGTGTATGGTTCAAGTTTTCCCTTAAACCTATTCTGTAACCCTAAATCTCTCGAGTCTTTCTTTATATACCTATCCTATTGAGTAACTCCATTACTCTAGGTTTCTTGTTATCAATGGCTTCTTCTTCTTTGTTTTCTTCGGATTTGACTAAAGATGTCATTGATAAGACGGTATATGGCAAACTCGATGAAGTAAGGGATACTCTTGTTGAATTTGAATGTTCTCTTCCTCAATCCTCTGATTCACTTTCGGATATAGAAGAGTTTGAAGAGATTTCATCGGATGAAGTTCTTGACTTCCTAATGGAATTTGAGAAGGCTAAGCAACTACTTGTTGATACAATGAAGTGTCTTGATATGGTAAGAACTGAGTTGAAAAATGTTAAGTTTGATCTGGTTCTCATAAAAAACCATGTTAAAGAGCTTCTCATTAAGGATATCAAAAGTACTGAAGATGCTACCATTCACAAGCTTCAAAATCTTAAGGCTCAAGAAGGTCCCGAACTGTCGATTTGAACCTAGTTCGGTATGACATGGAAGTTTCTCGGTTTGGTTCTTAATGTCTAGTAAATCTTCTATGTTTTCTGTTTTATTTAGAAGAATAACTAGTGTTTTGGAATAGCCATGATTTTGATTACACATAGCTATATCCAATGATTTCATCTTCTTATTTTTAAATTTATTGGTTTTAATTCTAAACTGGATTGGAAGATGATGGTTGTAGTATTAATTATTTTGGTTTTATATATTGCAATATTTTGATGGGATATGTGTGTTTACGTTTGTGAACTTGATTGTCCCATATATTGTCAAAAGTAAAGTCGTTCATGAATTGGTATGCAAATATTGATAAAGGAATGAATGGACTTTTAGCAAACACACAAAAATTAAGCCTATATTGTCAATTGTTGATGTAAGATAGGTTAAAATATTTTGTGATTCAAGGATAAAGTCTATTATTTCACTTTGTGATGGAAAAATAGAATAGGTCCTTGTTTTGTTATCCACGGTATAGAGCTTAATTGTTCCATATTATTATGTATTACCGTGAAGGTTTCATTGTGTATCTCATGTTGAGCACGATACAACTAAGTCGATTTCTTATTGTCATGGTTGGTTGTTCCATGAGATGCTATATGTTGAGCATTAAGAACTAAATTAATCAAATTGTGTGGTTATTTAGTTTGTATTCCATGAGTTCTGTCATGTTGAGTACATGTACGGTTAAGGTTGTCATTTCCTATGATAATCTTAGTCGGGGTTCCATAATCTCTTATGTTGATCCCAAATAAACTAAATCAATCATCTTATGTGATTATTTAGTTAGCACTCCATAGATTTTTCTCATGTCGAGTGCGGACAATCGAATTGATCACTTTGTGATTAGTTTAATTGTGTAACCCGGTTAGAGTATTTATGGGTTCTCTTGTGAATAATCTAATCGATGAATTAAGTCTCCATAAGTTTACTTGTGTTGAGCATATTTAGTCAAATTAATCTTGGTTCGCTTTGGTTAATATGATTAAATATTTTGGATTCCAAATTCATACTTGTATGCAATTTGTTGAGTCTAAAGAAATCCTTATTTTCTCTTGAAATTAAGGTCACTCTTGTTGTTCCTTTGGGAATGACATCTAATGGGGGAGAGTTCTTTTGAACTTGCGCTTAATTTTCAAATCTTTATGGGGAGTGCGGCTGTGGAATTTTTAGGGGTTATCTTGTATCTTTATAAACTCCTTGATGAATGCATTTAGCCTCGGCTTTATGATTGCATCTAAACAAGATGATAGAACATTTACCTTTGGTCATAAAATATCTCTTGCGTAAATTTCATTAGGATCCCGTTCTTGTACCTTTGCCAATTTTATTGACAAAAGGGGGGAGAATTAATTGTAGTTTATACTACAAATACATATGGTTTTCGGATCATTATGTAAGGGGGAGTGGTTTAATGTGAGATGGAGTATTGACTAAGGGGGAGTGAAGTATCACCATAGTATTTTTTTTGAAGTTGTAATACAATTGGACTTTGACGCTGTGTAATAATACTATGACACTGTATAAGAATGATTGAGAACCAATGCTTTTCTCATTGTTATAACTATGGATTTTCAACAACAATGATGCTAAACTTACAACCTTTGGGATCATTGGACTACTTGGAAGTGACGAAGATTTCGAGTATTTTTGAAGATTAGACATGTGGAATAGGATCTACAAATTTTATTTATATAATTTTTGTATTCCATATGTATTAATAGTTTTGCCACTAAAATTGACAAAGGGGGATATTGTTAGATCACTGCTCTGTCAAACTCGCATGTGTTGCTATCTCAAGCATGTTTGTCAATCTTAGTGATCAAAACTATAAAGTCTTGATTTCTAGTCTACTATAGCTAAGGTCTCGGACTAGGATAGAAAGTGTAGTTGAGCTCAAGAACTCCATGGCGATCATCATACAAGACGAAGGACTACTCAAGGAACTAATGGATCTTCATCGACTAAAAGGTATGTGGAGACTTGAACTTATCTATCACTCAAAAGTCTATCTACTCTATCTCCTATATTGAGACAAAAGTCGTTTTACTATATAGACTAAGAATATGCACATGTGACATTTCGAGCTGAGTATATCTCGCTTATCTATTTCACGAAATGGGTGTTGGTAAAGCTTTCGCTTTAGCCAAGTTCATCTTTGCCTAGTGACGAAATTCATGTTATGTTTCAATCACTTTGGAAATCGCTCTGACGAAAAATAATTTGTGAATAACAACTATATAATGCCCTTTAAGAATGGTTCAATGATTGAAATGAGAGTTTAGACTATATAACCATTGTGGGATATAAACATTGTTGTGGCAACACATATATGTATAAGTCCTTTACACTTGAACCGAAGTTTGCAAACTTTGTTGATCAAGTGGAACCGGAACATGAGCAGCAACTCAGTCCGCGAACCCAGTCCGTGAACTGGCGTAAGTTCTCAAACCCGAGAATATCTACTGAAGTTGAAGCTCAGGTGCAGTCCGCGAACCCAGTCTGCGAACTGACGGAAGTTCTCATCCCGAGAAATTCTGATGGAGTATATTAACTTCAACCGGTTAGATTGAGTCCGCGAACTCAAGAGGTTATGTCTGGAAACGTTGTTCGTGAACTAATCTTAAATTACCAAGGAATGCTTTTGCAAACCCTAGATTTATAGTTCATGAAATTATTCGAGTGGATCACATCGTTTTTGATTCAATTGTGTCTCTTGTAATACTTGGGATCTCATAGCAATTGAACAACTCTCTAACTAGTTCATTAGAGTCATGTGGACTAGTTATGGTGAAGAAGAATATGGTTAATATGAAAGTTATCATTTGGCTAACCATTTGGTTGACTAATATTGAACCAACCATTGTACACGTTTGGGTACGGTTACATGAACTCAAAACGTCAAGTACATATGTGCATGACAAGCTAAGTTTTCGATCTAACGGTTGAGAGATATTAGCTTGTATCTAATCAGGTTTTCATCTAACGATGAATATTGAATGCTTTGTTAGTAAGATAACATTGATTGCAAACCCTGATTTGAAAGACTATATAAGGGAGAACTCTAGCAACTGGGAAACCTAATCCCCACACATTTTGTGTGATACTAGTTTGCTAAAGCTAGAGTCGATTCTCCTTTAACCTTTGGTTTTCTTCTCTAAAACCAGGTTAACGACTTAAAAACTTCATTAGGATTGTGAAGCCAAACGGATACTACTTTTCTTGTAGTTGTGTGATTTGATCTTGCTGTTTCTATCGTACTAGTACAATTTTAATAATTGGCTTGAGATTTCTATCTCCGATAGGCAAGATAAAAGTAGTCACAAACATCTTCATCTCATTGTTTGTGATTCCTCAATAATCTTCTTCGCTGTGTCGATTAAGTTTATTGTGAGGTGATTGATGAAACTGATATGTTCTTCGGGAATATAAGTCTGGTTTTATCGATTGGTTCATGTTCACCTTGATTTATCAAAAGACGGAACAAAACTTGTAGGTTTATTCGTGGGAGACTAATTTATCTATTACCTGTAGACTTTTCTGTGTGAGACAGATTTGTTTATTAAAGTCTTCGACTTTGGGTCGTAACAACTCTTGGTTGTGGGTGAGATCAGCTAAGGGAATCAAGTGCGTAGTATCCTGCTGGGTTCAGAGGCGTAGGATCATAACTGTACCTTGGATCAGTGTGAGATTGGTTGGGTTTCAACTACAGTCCAGACCGAAGTTAATTTGGACTAGGCTAGTGTCTGTAGCGGCTTAATACAGTGTATGTTTAATCTGGACTAGGTCCCGGGGTTTTTCTCCATTTGCGGTTTCCTCGTTAACAAAATTCTGGTGTCTGTGTTATTTATATTCCGCATTATATTTTGTTATATAATTGAAATAATACAGGTTGTACGTTGTTCAATCGATTAGAATATCCAACCTTATTGGTTGTTGATTTAAATCGATTGACACTTGGATATTGGTCTTTGGTACCATCCAAGTTATCTCTCTTTTATTAGACTCGCGAATCGATCATATTTGCTTGAGTAAATCAAATCGAGAGATTGAGATAATAATTCCTTGAGTATTTTCTATTGATTGAGTCTAACTGTCTAGTTGATTCTCTAGAAAACAACTCAGAGTTGTCCATACAAATTGCTAATCGAAATATTTGGTGAGGTTGTTAGACCCCTGCATTTTCAGATACATACGTTCAAGTCTCCACATACCTTTTATTCGATGAAGATCCACCAGTTCCTTGAGTAGTCCTTCGTCTTGTATGATAATTTCCATGGGGTTCTTGAGCTTAACTACACTTTATATCCTAGTCGGAGACCTTAGCTATAGTATACTAGAAGTCAAGACTTATAATTTTGATCACTAATATTGACAAACATGCTTGAGATAGCAACGCATGGGAGTTCGACCGAGCAATGATCTAACCATCTCCCCCTTTGTCAATTTACTGACAAAACTATCAATACATATGGAATACAAAAAATATATAAATAAACTTTGTACCTCCTATTCCACATGTCTAATCTTCAATATTACTCGAAATCTTCGTCACTTCCAAGTACTCCAATGATCCCAAAGGTTGTAAGTTTAGTAGCATCGTTGTTGAAAATCTGTAGTTATAACAATGAGAAAACAAGAGTTCTCAATCATTGTTATACAGTGTCATAGTATTATTACACAGCGTCAAAATCCAATTGGATCACAACTTTAACAACAATACTATGGTGATATGTCACTCCCCCTTAGTCAATACTCCATCTCACATGAAAACCACTCCCCCTTACATAATGATCTGAAAACCATATGTATTTGTAGTGTGAACTACATATTAATTCTTCCCCTTTTTGTCAATAAAATTAGCAAAGGTACAAGAACGGTATCCTAATGAAATTTCCAAAAGAGACATTTCAAGACTAAAAGTAAGCATATATCATCTTATTTAGATGCAATCATAAAGCCGAAGCTAAATGCATTCATGAAGGAGTTTATAAATATACAAGATAACCCCTATAATATTCCACATCCGCACTCCCCAAAAAGATTTGGCAATTAAGCACAAGTTTAGTTAAGAAATCTCCCCCATAAAATGTCATTCCCTAAAGAAAAACAAGAGAGACCTTAATTTCAAAAGAAAAGAAGGATTTCTTTGAACAAAACAAACTAAAAAACTTGACAAAATATCAACCTATGTAAACAAACGCAAACTTGAAGTAAACACATGCTGGATCTCCAACTTAATTGCCCAAAAGATAGAGATAAGCGCAGGGGAAAGAGTTATAGAAACAGCTAATGAACCAAAACAACACCAATAGACTACCGTAAGTGTTGAAATGTATCTGTGTATAATGGTTTGGTGAGAATGTCAGCCAATTGTTGTTCGGAAAGCACAAATTCCATATTTATGATACCATTCTCATAAAGATCTCGAATAAAATGGTACCATATATCAATGTGCTTTGTTCTTGAGTGCTCAATGGGATTCTCAGTGATTCGAATCGCACTAGAGTTATCACAAAAGATCTTCATTATTCCAGTATTAACTTCATAGTCTGCCAGCATTTGTTTCATCCATAGAAGTTGAGTACAACATGATCCAGCAGCAATATACTCTGCTTCATCCATAGACATGGATTGTGAATTTTGGTTTTTGCTGTGCCAAGCCACAAGATTCAATACTACATAGTAGAAACCCCCTGATGTACTTTTTTTGTCTTCTACACATCCTTCCAATCAGCATCAGAATAAGCAGAAAGGTCAGTGTTAGTATCAAAGGTGTAGGATAGACCATACCCGGCAGTGTGATTGACGTATTGTATGATCCTTTTTGCAGCTGTTAGATGAGATTCCTTAGGATCAGCCTTAAATCTATCACAACAACCAACACTAAAAGAAATATCAGGTCTAGTAGCTATAAGATATGAAAGGCTATCAATGATAGATCGATATAGTTTTTGATCTACTTTTACTCCTTTCTCATCTATATGCAGTTTACCAGTAGTGGGGTGTCAATTTTGGAGAAGACTTATCCAATCCAAATCTTGTCACAAGATCCCTAGCATATTTTTCTTGGGATAAGTAAATTCCATCCTTCTGTTGTTGAATTTGTAATCCTAAGAAGAACTTTAATTCACCAACATTGTTCATTTCAAATTCTTTAGCAAGTGAAATTTGGAAATCCTTTGCAAGCTTCTCAGAAGTTGAACCATAGATAATATCATCTACATATACTTGAGCAATGACAACATATTTCCCACTCCATTTGGTAAACAAAGTTTTATCAGCTCCGCCTCTTGAAAAACCTTTTCTAATAAGAGAAGTTGTAAGTTTTTAAAACCAAGCTCTAGGTGCTTGTTTTAACCCATATAATTCCTTTTTGAGTTTAAGAATATGATCTAGGAAATCAAGGTTTTCAAAACCTTTAGGTTGAGAAACATAGACTTCTTCCTTTAAATTTCGTGTAGGAACGCATATTTAATATCCATTTGGAAAAGCTTAACCTTGAGAAAACAATCATGAGCTAATAAAAGTCTAATGGACTCAAGGCGTGCCACAGGTGCAAAGGTTTCGTCAAAGTCGATGCCTTAAATTTGTGAATATCCTTGAGCGACAAGTCTGGCTTTATTTCTGACAATTGTGCCAAATTCATCAGACTTGTTCTTAAATATCCATTTCGTACCAACAATATTAACATTGGAGGGACAAGGTACAAGTTTCCATACTTCTTGTCTTTGAAATTGATTTAAATCTTCATGCATTGCATTCTCCCAAACAAGATCACTAAGAGCTTCATCAATATTTCTTGGTTCTACTTGTGACAGATAACAACCAAAATTGCAAATATTTTGAAGTTGTCCCCTCATTTTAGCTGTAGAATCTCTTCCTCCAATAATACTGTTGGGATCATGATTCCTTTGAACCTAAAGATGTCGTGGAGGGAAACGTTCTTGTTCTTCAGGAGTAGCCTGATCAGTGCTCTTCTCCTCGTCACTAGAAATATCAGGATCAGTAACAGTTGGGATGACTTCAACTGATTCTGGTATTTCTTTGACTTTATCAATTATCTCAGTTGGAGGAAATTCAGCAGGAGGATTATCATGATGAAAATTACTAATATCATGGATAATAACATTAGCAGATTCCATCATGACTTGGGTTCTGAGATTAAATACTCGGAAACCACGACTATTAGAAGCATAGCCAAGAAAAATACCTTTATCACTTTTGGTATCAAATTTCCGTCTCTGTTCTCGATCTTTTAGAATGTAGCACTTACTACCAAACACTCGAAGATAATGCAAGTTGGGTATTCTACCGTACCACAACTCATAAGGAGTGTTGAGGGTTTTATACCATAAGTATACATGGTTGATCAAATAGCATGTTGTGAAGACAACTTCTCCCCAAAATCTTAAAGGTAAGTTTTTGTTATGGAGCATTACCCTGGCCATCTCCTAAATGTTTTTGTTCTTTCTTTCGGCAACTTCATTATCTTGGGGAGTAATGGGTAGAGAATATTATTGAATAATTCCCAGTTCGTCACATAATTCAAACACCTTAGTGTCCTTGAATTCAGTTCCACGGTCGCTTCTAATTTTCTTTAGTTTGCGACCTTGTTCGTTCTGGATTCTATTAACAATAATCTTGAATTCATCAAGGGTTTCATTATTATGAGATAGGAATGCAACCCAAGTGAACCTGGTGTAATTATCTACCATAACCAAAGCATACTTCTTACCAGCAACTGTGGGTTGTTGAATTGGTCCGAAGACATCCATATGAATTAAATCAAGTGGAGATTTAGTGAGAATGTCTCGAGATGATTTATGGTGAACTTTCGTTTGTTTACCCTTTTGAAAGGCACCACATACACCTTCAATCTTTGCATTAATTTTGGGAACACCTATAACAAGTTCTTTTTTAATGATCTTAGTTAGAAGACGATAGTTAATGTGACCAAAACATTCATGCAAAAGATGTGTAGATTCAACCTTAGTCAAATAGCAACAATTGCTGAACTAAGTATCCAGAAGATAACAGTTACTTTTACCACGAATTCCCTGAAAATTTACTTTCCCAGTTTGTCTACAATGTCACATCCATTTACATTGAAGACAACTCGATGGCCTTTGTCACAAATTTGATTAACAGACAAAATTTTTGCAGTCATACCTTTTACGTAGACTACATCATGTATTTCAGGTACGCCAGGTGAATTGATCGTTCCCTTTTGCTTATGTAGCAACAACTCCCATCTCTGAAAGTTACTGGTCCACCTTTATAGTTGTCTGAGGAAATAAACCAGGTGAGACCCCTTGTCATATGTATGCTACATCCACATTCAAGAAACCATTGAAAGGGTGATGTTTATTTTAAAGCAAAAATTCCCATACTATCAATACTATTATGTTTAGGGTTTCCTGATAGTTTTGTATATCTTTTTAGAGAAGGAATTCGTTGTTTAGTTTTCTTGTGAGGATCACTTGCAATTTTTAGTCTCTTTTGAAAAGATACACAATCATGTCAAAAGTGATAAGAAGAAGCACAAAGCAAACATGGGCCAACACCTTTTATTTCGGTAGAGCAGTTCTGAGTCATATCAGTTTTCTCAACATTTAATCGTTGTTTATCACTTGATGTATGACCGTTCTTCAAGGAGTAACGATTGGAGTTACTGACATCCATTAAAGGATTTATAATGGGTTTCAAATCCTTAAGTACTGCAATTTCTGCAATAAGATCAAAATTGATCCTGGATTGGTTCATCCAACCTTTTTTTGGAGAATAACTAGCTTATCAGAACTTCTTCTACGATTGGTTTTTAAACCTGGTGAAGCATTGTAAAAGACTTTATCGTCCATAGAGTCAGATCGCCACAAATACAGACTTATCAGGTCTTAAATGTGTTTGCCTGCTCTGATACCAATTGAAAAATCGGGGGTCTAACAACCCACCCAATATTTTGCTTATCAATATGTATGGACAAACTCCAATATAATTTCTAGAGAATCAACTAGACAATCAGAATCAATCTAGATAAAAAGTATATCAAGGAGTTTATATCTCTATTTCTCGATTTAAATCTTACTCAAGCAAACTGCGAGTCTCGATTAAATACAAAAGAGATAACTTGGATGGTACCAAAGACCAATATCCAAGTGTCAATCAATTTAAATCAACAACCAAAAGGTTGAATATTCTAATTGATTGAACAACGCACAACCTGTATTATTTCAATTATATAATAAATATAATGCAGAAAAGAAATAACACAGACACCAGAATTTTGTTAACGAGGAAACCGAAAATGCAGAAAAACCCCGGGACCTAGTCCAGATTGAACATACATTGTATTAAGCCGCTACATACACTAGCTTACTCCAAACTAACTTCGGTCTGGACTGTAGTTGAACCCCAACCAATCTCACACTGATCCAAGGTAAATTTATGCTCCTTACATCTATGATCCTAGCAGGATACTATGCACTTGATTCCCTTAGTTGATATCACCCACAACTAAGAGTTGTTAAGACCCAAATTCGAAGACATTAATAAACAAATATGTATCTCACACCGTCTCCCACGAATATACCTATGATTTTTGTTCCGTCTTTTGATAAATCAAGGTGAACAAGAACCAATTGATAAACCAGACTTATATTCCCAAAGAACACCTCAGTATTATCAATCACCTCACAATAATCTTAATCGACGCAGCGAAAAAAGATATTGTGGAATCACGAACGATGAGACGAAGATGTTTGTGACAACTTTTTATCTTGCATATCGGAGATAAAAATCTCAATCCAATTATTACAATTTTACTCGTACGATAGAAACAACAAGATCAGATCACACAACTACAAGAAAAGTAGTATCGGCCTGGCTTAACAATCCCAATGAAGTCTTTAAGTCATTAACCTGGTTTAGAAGAAGAAACCAAAGGTTAAAGGAGAATCGACTCTAGTTTAGCACAACTAGTATCAAAAAATAATGTGTGGTGATTAGGTTTCCCAGTTGCTAGAGTTCTCCCTTATATAGTCTTTCAAATCAGGGTTTGCAATCAATGTTAGCTTGGTAACAAAGCATTCAATATTCACCGTTAGATGAAAACCTGATTAGATTCAAGATAATATTTATCAACCGTTAGATCAAAAACATAGCTTGTTATACATACATGAAATGCACGTTTGTAGGCTTGTGTAACCGTACCCAAACTTTTACATTAGTTGGTTCAACAATAGTTAACCAAATGGTTAGCCATATGATAACTTTCATATTAACTATATTCTTTTTCACCGTAACTAGTTCAAATGACTCAAATGAACTAGTTAGAGAGTTGTTCAATTTCAAGAAAATCTTATGTACTACATAAGACACAATTGAATCAAAAATGATTTGATTCACTTGAATCGGTTCATGAACTATATAGCCACAGTTTGCAATAACATTCCTTAGTTTATAAAGATAAGTTCAAAAACATCGTTTTTAGACATAACCTACTCAAGTTCGCGGGCTGGGTTCGCATACTTAAGTTTCCAGATGGAGTTCACAAACTCCAACAGAAATTCTCGGGTCGAGAACTTCCGCCAGTTTGCGGAATTAGCTCGCGCACTTTTTCGATTTCACTTGATCAACAACGTTCGCAAACTTTGGTTCAAGCAATAAGGACTTATACATATATGTGTTTCCACAACAATGCTTATATCCTCCAATGGTTATATAGTCTAAACTATCATTCCAATCATTGAAACATTCTCAGAGGATGTTATACAATTGTTATTCACAAACCATTTTTCGTCAGAGCAATTTTCAAAGTGATTGAAACTTAACATGACTTTCGTCACTAGGTAAAGATGAACATAGCTTAATCGAAAGCTTTACCAACACATATTTAGAGAAATAGATAGGCAAGATATACTCGGCTCAAAATACCAAATGTGTATAATCTAAGTCTATATAGCAAAACGACTTTTGTCTCAAGATGGGAGATAAATAAACTTTTGAGTGATAGATAAGTTCAAGTCTCCACATACCTTTTAGTCGATGAAGATCCACCAGTTCCTTTAGTAGTCCTTCATCTTGTATGATGATTGCCATGGATTTCTTGAGCTCAACTACACTTTTTATCCTAGTCCGAGACCTTAGATATAGTAGATTAGAAATCAAGACTTATAGTTTTGATCACTAATATTGGCAAACATGCTTGATATAGCAACGCATGCGAGTTCAACCGAGCAATGCTCTAATAATAACAGTCTTCCTCCAAGGGACAAAAGGAAGAGTTTTAACCAAAAACAATTTTCATTTGATGAGCTAAAAGCTCATACTTGTGCTACCTAATCACAAGGTTGAAATCTCTCAAACAAAAAATCCTGGTTGAGAGATATGTTCAGGTATACTTGTTAGAATGGTATTTTCAGATCCTCAAGCTATTTTCTTATCGTCTTTAGCCTGAGTATCCTTGTAAAAAATACTTACACAGGTGTTTTGTTTTGCTATTGTCAATTTTTTTTTCAAACAAGGTGCTACTCATGTACTCTAAAAATTTCTTCTCTTATGAGATATAGATTTTTGGAGTCATCATGATGTTTCTCGTTTTGCAAGAGTTTTTTCAGCAAAGTCGTGTGTATACATCTTTTGTTCTGATTTTGGGTCAAAATCGAACTCATACAGATTACCCGTGTGACTGACACAAATCAATTAAGGAAACCCTAAAACTTCCTTCTCTAAGATACCTTTAAGTAGCCGACCTATTGAGTTACGGAAGTCACGTACGCATACTCTAGGTTATTTTCTGGGTTATCAAGAATGTCCTCTTCTTCATCTCTTTGTGGCTATTTTGCAAAGGGATTTCTTGAGAAAGGTTTTGGGTTTGAATCAAAAGGAAGAAAGAAAAGAACTCTTGTAAAATAAGGTGCACCTAATGCCTCATGCTACTATGCCTACTCACACCAAGATGTTGAGAATGAGGATATGGTTTCTGGTGAAGTGGTTCATGACTTTCTTAAATACTTTGAGGAAGCAAAACTGCAACTTTTTGATACAATGAAGGATCTTGATGTGGTTAGAAGTTAATTAAAAAAGTTTACTACTGACCTTGGTCTCATAAAGTCACATGTTAAAGAACTTCTCAATGAGGATATCTTCTCCGAAGACGCAGTTGATAGTATGAATCACAAGCTTAAAAGTATTGAAACCCGTGAAGCTTCCGTACGTGAACTTTAGCTCGTGATTGGTTTCTAGTAGATTTATTTTTGTCTAGGAAGTCTTCTTATGAGAATTTTATTCTTGTGTTTTAGGAAGAATAACTAGAGTTTGGAATAGCTTTATTGTGATTACACATAGCTATGTCCAATATTTTTTCATCTTTGTTTTTTTTAGATTTTTATTTATTTAAACTCTAAAATTGTTTGGAAGATGATTTTTGCAGTATTAATCTTTATGGTTTTATATATTGCAATATGTTATGGGATATGTTTGGTTGCGTCCATGAACTATTATTGTCCCATACGATGTCAAAAGTTATCTCTTTTATATGTCGATATGCAAGTATTGATACAAGATCGATGAACTTTTGACAAACAAAAGTTAAGCCTATTATGTCAATTCATTTATGGTAGATAGGTTAAAATATTTTGTTTGCAAGGATTATGTCTATTGTATGTCATTGTGCAAATATTGATGGAAAATAGAATGAATCCTTGTTTATGCCGCAGTATTGATCTTAACTTGATCCATATTTTATGTGTATACTGCAATGCTCCATAAGTTTTTCTTGTGTTGAGCATAAAACGATTGAGTTAATCATTCATTTATGGTTAACATAGTCGTACCTCCGTAAGTTCTCTTATGTCGAGCATGTTCAATTAAATTGGTCACTTTTGTGTTTAGTTTGATTGAGTATTCCGATTAAATTAATCATGGGATTTCTTGTGGTTAGTTTCATTGAGAATTTTGGATAAAGAAAATCATTTTTTATGGTTTTTGGTGTCCAATAAAATCCTTCTTTTCTCGTAAAAGTTAGGTCGCTCTTGTTGTTCTCTCGGGAGTGACATCAAATGGGTGAGAGTTCTTTTGAACTTGCGCTTAATTTCCATATCTTTGTGGGAAGTGCGGCTGTGGAATTTTTATGGGTTATATTGTATCTTTATAAACTCCTTGATGAATGCATTTAGCTTCGGCTTTATGATTGCATCTAAACAAGTTGATATGTCCTTTTCTTTGGTCTTGAAACGTCTCTGTGAAAATTTTATTAGGATCCCGTTTTCGTACCTTTGCCAATTTTATTGACAAAAAGGGGGAGAATTAATATGTAGTTCACACTACAAATACATATGATTTACGTGCTTTATAGGTCATCATGTAAGGGGGAGTGGTTTTCATGTTGAGATGAAAGTATTGACTAAGGGGGAGTGATACATATCACCATAGTATTGTTGTCGAAGTTGTGATATAATAACTTTGATACTGTGTAATTATACTATGACACTGTATAACAATGATCGAGAGCTGTTGTTTTCTCATTGTTATAGATACGGGACTTCAAAAACTATGATGCTGAACTGAACATCTATGGAATCATGGGAGTACTTGGAAAAGACAAAGTTTTCGAGTAATGTTGAAGCACCAGGGAGATCAAGCATGTGGACTAGAAGCTAAAAAGTTTTATTTATTTTGTAATCCATATGTATAGATAGTTTTGTCACTAAAATTGACAAAGGGGGAAATTTTTAGAGAATTGCTCGGTTGAACTCGCATGCGTTGCTATCTCAAGCATGTTTGTCAATATTAGTGATCAAACTATACGTCTTGATTTATAGTTTACTTATGACTAAGTCTCGGTCTAGGATAGTTAAGTATAGTTGAGCTTCAGACTCCATGGCGATTATCTTATGAATACGAAGAACTACTCAAGGAACCGGTGGAACTTCATCTGACCAAAAAGGTATGTGGAGACTTGAACTTATCTAGCACTCAAAAGTCTATCTATCTCCTACTCTTAAGACAACAATCTTATAAGTATGATAGTTTTCATACATACACATTTGCTATTTTGAGCCGAGTTTACTCACCTATCTTTTTCTCGAAATATGTGTTGGTAAGCTTTCGCTTTAACCACCTTTCATCTTTATCCGTGACGAAAGTCATGATGACGTTTTAATCTTGAAAATAGCTTTGATGACGATAGTCGATTCTTTATGTCTAACGACTATTATAACATTATAGAAGAATGTTTCAATGTAGAGTTGAGATTACGTAACCACCTATGGATATAAGCATGTATAGTGTGTTCGCATATTAGTGTATAAATCCATGTACCGGAAACCAAGTTCGTGCATATGTGTGCATGCAGTATTGGTGCAGGAGACAGGTTGGGTATGCGTACCTGTACGTGTACTGGCGGAAGTTCACGTCCGTCAAATTCTGCTGAGTTTGGAGTTTACGAACTTACAAACCAGTCACCTTAGGTATGCGTACCCAAAGAAGTTTTTATCCGAAAATTTCTGTTGGGTTTTCAAACCCAATTCCGGTAAAGCTAAAGTACGCGTACCTAAGCTGGTTATATCTCAAATCGGTTATATCATGAACTTAAAACAATAAATCATTAAGGAATGCAATCTTTGCAAACCGTGGTTATATTATTCATGAATTGATTCAAGTGAATCAAATTGATTTTCTTTCAATTGTGTTTATGTATAAAGATCTAAGTAATTCAACAACTCTTGAACTAGTTTTTATGAGTCATTTGAATTAATTATGAAGAAGATGAATATGGTTGATGTGAAAGTTCTCATATGTAAAACCATTGGTTAACTATTTGTGAACCAACCGAATGTACATGTTTAGGTACGGTTACTCAAACCTAAATGAAATACATTTCATGTGTGTGTGACAAGATAATTTTCTATCTAACGGTTGAAAGATATTATCTTTAATAAATCAGGTTTTTCATCTAACGGTGAATATTAAATGCTTTGTTACCAAGGTAACTTAGATTGAAAACCCTGATTTGAAAACTATATAAAGAATACGTCTAGCAATGGAAAAAACTAATCCCCACACCTCATGTGTGATACTAGTTGGTTTGCTATAGTCAATTCTGCTTTAACCGTAGGTTTCTTCTCGAGACCCTGTCGGTTAACGACTTAAAGACTTCATTGGGATTGTGAAGCCAGAAGAAACTACTTCTCTTGTAGTTGAGCGATACGATCTTTCCATTTTCTATTGTATGAGTTCAATTAAATAATTGGCTTGAGATTATATTTCCGATAGGTCAAGATAAAAAGAAATCACAAACATCTTCGTCTCATCGTTTGTGATTCCACGATATCTAGTTTCGCTACCATACGATTTAGATTATTGTGAGGTGATCAATAATAGTAGGTTGTTTTTTGAGGATATAAGTCCGGGTTATTGATTGGTTCATGTACACCTTGATTTTATCAAAAGATGGAACAAAACTCGTACATTTATCCGTGGGAGACAGATTTATCTATTATCGTAGACTTTTCTGTGTGATACATATTTTTTTATTCAAGTCTTCGACTTTGAGTCGTATCAACTATTGGTTGTGGGTGAGATCAGCTAAGGGAATCAAGTGCATAGTATCCTGCTGGGATCATAGACGTAAGGAGCGCAATTGTACCTTGAATCGGTGTGATATTGATTAGGGTTCAACTACAGTCCAGACCGAAGTTAGTTTGTAGTAGGCTAGCGTCTGTAGTGGTTTAATACAGTGTGGTGTTCAATCTGGACTAGGTCCCGGGGTTTTTCTGCATTTGCGGTTTCCTCGTTAACAAAATTTCTGGTAGTGTTATTTCTATTCCGCATTATATTTTGTTATATAATTGAAATATCACAGGTTGTGCGTTGTATCGATCAATAGTGAAATCCAACCTTTGGTTGTTGATTGGAAATTGATTGATCCTTGGATATTGGTCTTTGGTACCATCCAAGTTTATATCTCTTGTATTTGATAAAGACTCGCAGATTTCTATTTGCTTGAGTATAGATCAAATCGATAGATAGAGATATTAACTCCTTGATATAGTTTTTATTAAGATTGAATCTGACTGTCTAGTTGATTCTCTTAAAAGTATATTAGAGTTAGTCCATACAGATTGCTAATCGTAATATTGGGTGAGGTTGTTATACCCCCGTTTTTTCAGGTGTTGTTTCGAATGAAGTTATCAATGCATATATGTTTGAACACCTTCGAGATGAATTTAAATTGACACAGAGGTTTGGGGATTTGGATCGTAAGTTCAAGTTTGGGGAGGTACGAGCGTGTATCCTGCTCAAAGATTTTCTATTGGTAGTAGTTCATTTGACTCAAAGAAATGAAAAATAACTTTCTCATACTTGATATCTAATGTGTCTTTATTGCAGCTCACTACAGTGGAAAGGCTATACCTGAGGCAACTGGACATATGGCTGCATATATCTATTTTGCGTTGTTAATTTTCTCTCTCTTTATCCTTTTTGGCTTTACTTAGGGTTTTATTAGTGTTTGCTGATGGTAATTTCATAAATCTACAACTAGGTTTTGCTTCTCTCCATGACTCAAAAAGAGAAGAGAGAAGATATGGTTTTCAGTATTTCAACCAATCAGTGAAATGCACCCAAAACATTAAGTAATTGTATCATTTTTCTTTCCTGATTTCTTTCTCCTTTGATTTATATATGAGGATTTCATTAGTTATTTGATAGAATTTAAGCTTCAGAAATTACATCTATAAAATAAAAAGGGAAAAAAAGTCTCATTTTTCTTTGTTTAATTAAAAAGATGTTAATAGTGAATGATATTGAAAAATTGTGCGTGCTTTGAAAATTTTCAACACATTTTTATAAAAAATATCAATGTGCAGGCATTGGTTGTAGAAGTGTGTGATGTTGCTGAATTTCCGGATGTTGAGCTTTTGGATGTCATTAACAACAAAGATCAATGTGAGATAGTTAAGTTAAAGGTGGAAATGGAATTTGGATATGGAGTGCAACTACATAATTTGGGGGAAGGTTTACAACAGGAGAATTGAACTTTGGAAGTTACAAGTCCTAACATGTTTCAATCTCAATGGAAACTTTGATACTCTATTTTGTTTAAATTGACTACAGTATACAATACGTATGTTTTGACAGACGAGTTTTCGATTATACTAAAACTGAAAGCCAGAAAATAACTAAAGAAAAATCTTTCTGAATAAAAAATATGAAGAAAAGTCTACAATTCACAATTTTAATAGGGGATCATGTAGCCAGGTTTTGATTGTTAGTAGACAACCATATTTCTAGGAAAAAGTAAACAAAGCTTAGATTATACATTTTGATTTATAGGTTCATGTAGACCTGCAACCGAGTGTTTGGTCATTCCCACCCCATCCCAACTTACTTCATAAATAAGGAGGCTCCCTCCTATATTGAGAAAATAGTTCAATCAAATAAAAATCAAAACACTCCGTGTTAGCGAACGGAAAGCCTCCACAACTAAACATATGCTCTTCGACAATCCTATAAATTTTCATAAGAAAATGTGGATTTAATTTCTTGAAGAATTTATAAAATACATCAGGATGTATTCGGAAAAAGTCTTGAAAAAAAAAACAAAAAAGAAATGAAGGAAGGAAAGAAGCAAATTTATCACATTTACTTGAAAATATTTAGATATAACAAAGTAATTCATGCAATTCATGCAATCTCTATGTGGATAAACCTTTCTCCATTGTTAGATTTAGAAACATGATTTAATTCATCATAAGAGCCGCTGAATATACATATCATTACACGCACTTTATGACATCACAAAGTATATATAATAATCTATTGTTAACAAGTTCATGTTATACTCAAGACTGTATTGGCCATAAATCTGTATCTCAAACTTTAACCTCATCTTGTCTGAACACCTTTAATGATCCACTTTTTACTGGTAAGTTTAAGTTAAACTCCAAAGAGCTAATCAAAGTGCAGAATAATTAATAGATTACCTTCATTCATATAATTAATTACACAAGTTTCTTTCAACCCTGAAAATTCTAACCTTAGAGAATTTAACCAATAATATAGAAATTTAGTATCACCAATAGTAGTTACCATTGATTGTACTATAGAAACCTAGTATCACCAAAAATAGTAGTACATGTGAATCGATATGAATCAAGTAATAGAAAACAACACCTTTTTCTTAGTTATATTAACTAGTTCTTGCGCCCGTGGTTGTTCCATATGTTAGTAAGTTTTATTTTACTTATTGGTGGTGCTGAAAACTTTTTCTTTTTGTGTGTTGAAAACTTTTTTTTTCCTTAATAAACGTGGTGAACAATTTGTTTAGTTATTTTCGCACCTTGAAGTTGAAACCTCAAAAAAACAAACGATTTCCACAACCTTCTCATCACCACTGCCTGCCTACGACCCTTTTTGATGTTGACGTAGTGTTGCCAACTTATGTTAACTGGCATACCTCAATTTTTGTTGCTCACATAGATAAAATGGATATATCCAATTATGCAAAACCCCATAATGATTTTAAACTTAGAAACTATTTTCATATTTCGATATACAACATGAGTTGTGGAAGATACTTCTTACTTGGACATGCCAAGTCATATGATTCAAGAAATATTGTTAAGATGCGCCCAAAAAAATTAGTCAGCATGGTGCTAACTTGAACATGCCAAGCCTCACTAAAATATGTAACTTTTTTCATCCTAATTCAGTTTCCATCAGATATGTACTAGTTAAAGATTTACACCTCATTTTCTTATACAAATTTGTGATGTTCCAAACTTCCAAGAGCATCTTATGGCATAATATATACTAACCAATTTAGGATGTTAGTAACCAATCGGTTATTTTTAGTTTGTATGAAGGCAAACTTAATTCTACAATAGACACAACATATCTTTAAAATAAGCAAAGAAATATTTTAATTAAATGAATGTCCGGATAGGTTAGAATTGTAGTTGAGTATCAAAGATCACCCTTGTAGACTGAAGATCAATAAAGGAATTTGGAGAACTTATGTATCATGTATGTGAAGACTGAACCATTATATTTTACTCACTATACCATCGTTCTATCTATCGAGACTACGTCGTATGACTTATAGAAGATTAATAAAGAAGATGTTTCGAGTCAAGCTTGTCTTGTGAAAAATCTCGAAATGGTTTTTTGGATCGACAGAGTTTCTCTCTCTATGTGATTTCATGACATTGTTTTTGATAGTGCCTCCATTTTCTGCATCAGAAACAAAGCCCAGAATTATTTCGATTACAATCCTTAAGTTTAATAGGTTTATTAAACCATGTTTTATTGTCTTTTGATATATTCACATCAAGTGTTGATTTAAAAAATCATACAAGTTTATTTCTCAATTTTAAATTCTCTGCTTTAGACTTTATGATTTCATCTCGACAACAGTTGATGTCATGAATGAGTTTAGATACTTGTTCTTTTTCGGAATCTTGAGAGAGTTCAATTTTCACAAGACGCTTGTTAAGTTTTTCTTTATCATTCAGATAACTTAACCTGATTTGATCAAGAGATGATTTTATTCCTTTGATTTCAGATTCAAGAAACTTAGTTCTTTTATCTTCACGAGGAAATTCTTGTTGAAAAACTTAGGAGTGAACTCTTCTTGAGTATCTATTGTTGAAAGTATTTCTGAATCATAGACTTCTGTAATGGTTGCAACATGGTCCATCATACAGTCTTAATTATCCTAGTCAGGGGAATAATCAAGTGCGGCAGTATATGCATTTATCTTCCACTGAATATCCTTAGTTGGACAATCTGGAGAAGTATGAACAAACCCTCTACATTTGTATCATTGAGTAATAATATCATCATCATCCCATGTATCTTCACTTTTAGGCGTAGAAATATGATTTCTTTTCGATACAAGGGGATCTTTTTTTCGGTGTCTCAACAATTTCTTGAATCATTGAGTAATAAGAGACAAATGATGATTTAATTCACTCCCATCTTTATCATCTAGATATTCACGATCTTGGGAGTTTTCCGTATACTAAGTCGGAGGATTTTTGATGGCTTTGTATGCCAAATTGTATTTCCGTTTTGACAAGCACTCCTGGTAAAATATCTTTAGTTTTCCTACAAGAGAACTTATTGATAAGGAAGAAAGATTGTTAGCTTCGATGATTGCATGCTTCTTATATTCATATCTAGATGGAAACGATCTGAGAATTTTGCACAATATATCTTTTTCAGAAATAGTCTTTCCAAGAGAGAAAGAAGCATTAGCTATCTCAGAGAGTTTAATATGAAACTCTTCAAAAGTGTCATTGTCATCCATTCAAAGGTTTTCCCAATCATAAGTGATAGTTTGAAGTCTAGCTTCCTTTTATGATGTGTTACCTTTGAATACGATCTTAAGGTTATCCCAAGCTTCCTTTGAAGTTTGGCATGTTGATACATGATATTGTAAATCACGACTTACAGCATGTATAATAGAATTCAAACCATATGAATTATGATTTCCAAAAGCCTTTTTTTCCTTTGTATAATCCACTAAGCGTTTAAACTCAGTCTCTGAATCTTCTACTTTTGGGAGATTATAACCATCGATGACTAATAGCCAAGTATTAAAGTCTTGTGATTGAAGAAAATATCTTGTAGGATATTTCCACCATAAATAGTTTGTTCCGTCAAATCTTGGTGGTACGTTAACTAAAATTGATTCATGTGAACTCGAGCTCATTTATTATAGGTTGGATCGCACTAAACACAGATTGTTAGATGTTTTCGTGTTTGCCCACTCTGATACCAATTGAAAAGACGAGGGTACCCAAATACACCACAATCTTTAATTTATCCACCTATAAGTCCTATTACGGAAAGTGATTGTCTATGGACAAAGTCGAGACAATACTACTAATCAGTATTCACACTTTGTGTGATTGTCTATGGATACAAGATCGAGACAATACGACTACCAAAGTGCGATTACTTGATAATAGGTTCGAACTTAACCAAACTCTATTTGGTCACTATCAAGTAAAGCGGAGTTAAAGTTTATGTAATTTACTTCAAATTATATAAACAAATATAATTGCGGAAATAGAAAAGTAAACCACACAACAAGATTTTGTTAACGAGAAAAACTGCAAATGCATAAAAACCCCGGGACCTAGTCCAAAATCGAATATTCTCAAAATTAAGCCGCTATACAAAATCTACACCAACTTCGTATAGTTGAGACCAAGCAACTACCCCTAGTTCGCTTAGTTTCCTCAGTATCCATGCGCTTCCGACTTCGATGAGTGAATGCACTAGAACAATTCTTTTGGATCATATTCCAAACAGTAAAGGAACAACAAATCTGTTTGGTAACAACTCTATTTATTCTTTAAGATAAGATATATCAAGTCATATGCAAAAGCTCTTCCGTTTAAGCTAATAAACTCCTTTTCCTGGTTAGATCAATCTATCAAATAACTACCGAAGTAACCAAATTTAGATTCGCACACAATCCAAATAAATTTCAAAGAGATACATTGTGAATGCCGATCTCACATAATTAATCAATCGAATAAATTCGATTCTAGTTGGATCCAAGCCGATCAAGGTTTGTACAATAAAAAGATATGAGAAACCAATAGGAAATCTTCTTTGTCTTAAAATCTTCTTTAATCTTCAATTAAACCTTCACAACACCACTTGAATCTCTTGTGATCAATCACACACAGAACAGAGTCTTCTAATAATGGATTATCACAAGATGTCTTTAGATCTACAAACAGTTATAAAGATCTCGTCGATACTTCTATCTAGTTTGAGTGAATCTTATATCAGAATAGAAGATTCTCAAGAATAAACAAACTAGGTGCAATCAAAGTTTCAACAACCGTTACTCAATCAAATCAATTGAAAACTAATAACACTGCAATTATCTAGTTTCCCACCAACGGTATTCGTAGAGCTTCTTGATCCCACATAAGTCTTTAAACGAATGGTCATAAGAGATTTCGATAATTTCCTCTCCGGATAGACAGCTCCACCAGAAACAACAAAAAGATGAAGTTTGCCTGGCTCTTAGGATAGTTTGCTAGAAATCCAAACTTAGGTATTTATCGACCAAGGATGTTTGGAAACCAACGAATTTCCAAAACCGAAAATATTCTCAAGATATGCAATGAATGGAAAAATTCGGTTTTCATAATTCCAGTAAATGCTTGTGCAATATTTTCCGAAATCTCTCAATAGAAAATCTCCAATTAGTAAATGCACATTACTAATTTTTATTCTCTAGAGATATGCATTTAATTGTTGGTCATTAAAAGCATATATAGCCAAAAACCTTAATTAAAATAATTTCAATTAATTTCAATACAAGATCTCCTTGAGTACTAAGTAATATCTTTGAACAATAAATGATAAGAGTTACTGTCTGTGTTCAAAGTATGTTGACATATTTTATCTGTAAATCATCTTTCATATTTACATTCTTGGAATCGGTTATACCACACTTCCAAACAAGTTTAGAATTGGTTCACCTATATTCCAAGACTACTATGTGATTGATAAAGCATAAAATCACATCCATGGGTTCAATCGGTTCTACCAATCACTAGGATCAGTTATACCCTAATATGGAAACACTTGTGATCGGTCACACAAGTTACCAGGACCGGTTACCATATTCCCATGGTATTTCTTGTGATCTGTCACACCAGTCATTAGGATCGATTACACCAATTACCAGGATCGGTTACACCAATTAATAGTACCGGTTATACCATTTACAAGGATCAATTACACAACACTCTGTGATCGGTCATACCAATTACTAGGATCGGTCACACAAATTACAAATATCGATCATACCATCTCAGGTGATTACTTAGGATTGGTTACGCTAATTAATCAAAACTAGTCATACCAAATCATAAGTCAGGCATTGTGATTAGTAGTACCAAGATACATAACAAAGTTACGATCAGTTTTACCATCTCACACAAATTAGTAATCCAAAGATTTGCAATGAATAACCGTAACAATTGTTAGAGCATTGCTTCGTCGAACTCGTATGTGTTGCTATCAAAAGCATGTTTTTCAATGTTTGTGATCAAAACTATAAGTCTTGATTTCTAATCTACTATATCTAAGGTCTTGGGCTAGGATAGAAAGTGTAGTTGATCTCAATAACTCCATGGAAATCATCATACAAGACGAAGGACTACTCAAGGAACTGGTGGATCTTCATCAACTAAAAGGTATGTGGAGACTTGAACTTATATATCACTTAAAATTCTATTTATCTCCTATCTTGAGACAAAAGTCGTTTTGTTATATAGACTTAGATTATACACATTTGGTATTTCAAGCCGAGTTTACCTCGCCTATCTATTTCTCAAAATATGTGTTGGTAAAGCCTTCGCTTTGGACAAGTGCATCTTTACCTAGTGAAGAAAGTAATGTTAAGTTTCAATCACTTTGAAAATTGCACTGACAAAAAATGGTTTGTGAATAACAACTATATAACATCCTCTGAGAATGTTTCAATGATTGAAATGAGAGTTTAGACTATATAACCATTGGAGGATATAAGCATTGTTGTGGAAACACATATATGTATAAGTCCTTATTCCTTGAACCGAAGTTTGCGAACTTTGTTGATCAAGAGAACCGAAGAAGTGTGTGAGCTAAGTTCGCGAACCCAGTCCGCTAACTGGCGGAAGTTCTCAACCCGATAATTTCTGCTGGAGTTTGTGAACTCCATCCGGGAACTTAAGTCCGCGAATTTGAGTAGGTTATGTCTAAAAACGATATTTGTGAACTTATCTTTATAAACTAAGGAATGTTATTTCAAACCGTGGCTATATAGTTCATGAACCGATTCTATTGAATCAAATTGTTTTTGCTTCAATTGTGTCTTGTGTAGTACATGAGATTTCCTTGCAATTGAACAACTATGTAACTAGTTCATTTGAGTCATTTGAACTAGTTATGGTGAAGAAGAATATGGTTAATATGAAAGTTATCATATGGCTAACCATTTGGTTAACTATTTTTGAACCAACTAATGTACAAGTTTGGGTACGGTTATACAAGACTAGAAACGTGCATTTCATGTGTGTATAACAAGCTATGTTTTCGATCTAATGGTTGATAAATATTAGCTTGAATCTAATAAGGTTTTCATCTAACGGTGAATATTGAATGCTTTGTTACCAAGCTAACATTGATTGCAAACCTTGATTTTAAAGACTATATAAGGGAGAACTCTAGCAACTGGGAAACCTAATCCCCACACATTTTGTGTGATACTAGTTTTGCTAAACTAGAGTCGATTCTCCTTTAACCTTTGGTTTCTTCTTCTAAACCAGGTTAACGACTTAAAGATTTCATTGGGATTGTGAAGCCAGACCGATACTTCTTTTGTTGTAGTTTTGTGATCTGAACTTTCTATTTCTATCGTATGAGTACAATTGTAATAATTGGATTGAGATTTCTATCTCCGATATGCAAGATAAAAAGTAATCACAAACATCTTCGTCTCATCGTTTGTGATTCCACAATTTTTTTTTTCGCTGCGTCGATTAAAACTATTATGAGGTGATTGATAATACTGAGTTGTTCTTGGGGAATATAAGTCTGGTTTATCAATTGGTTTCTGTTCACCTTGATTTATCAAAATACGGAACAAAACTCATAGGTATATTCGATGGAGATGGATTTAGCTATTACCGTAGACTTTTCTGTGTGATACATATTTGTTTATTAAAGTCTTCGACTTTAGGTCATATCAACTCTTAGTTGTGGGTGAGATCAGCTAAGGGAATCAAGTACGTAGTATCCTGCTGGGATCGGAGATGTAGGAGCATAATTGTACCTTGGATCAGTGTGAGATTGATTGGGGTTCAACTACAGTCCATACCGAAGTTAGTTTGGAGTAGGCTAGTGTTTGTAGCGGCTTTATACAATGAATGTTTAATCTAGACTAGGTCCTGGGGTTTTTCTGCATTTGCGGTTTCCTCGTTAAAAAAATTCTGGTGTATGTGTTATCTCTTTTCGGCATTATATTTTAATATAATTGAAATAATACAAGTTGTGTGTTGTTCAATCTGTTAGAGCATAGCTCGGTTGAACCCACCAAGCGTTGGTATGTCAAGTTTGGTTGTCATATTTTAGTGAGCATAACTCATTTAAGAGTCGCTTGATGTACTAGAGTCAACTTCGTATGGGTTAGCTTGAAAGTATTAGGATGAGACATTACAAGTATTGCGAAGACTTGAAGAAGTGAAGAATTATGGAGCTACAACCACAATATCATCCTTCCACTTGAGGTTAGTGATATTTGACTTGAACTGTTTCATTCCCTAACGTATCTTTCAAGTCGTGCATATTGAAAACACAAAACTATGAAGCATGAACACTCTAGATAGACATAGTATTAAGGAATAAAATATGAGGTTTATTGCTTAACCATTAAACTTTATATATAAGACATCAAGATAATCGTATGAATGCTATTGTGATTATGTATGGGTATGAGGTGAGGATTTCATCCTAGGGAACAATGTTTACATGTGTTCCAAGGAAGTAAGTTCATAATATGTGTTGTGAACCGAAAAGGAAATCGTCAGGCATTATTGAGGATGTTATTCATTGCATATCTTATGAATGACCAATATGTGTGATTAGTATAACCGCTCATGACTTGTTTGCGTTCTTGGTAAAACTATTCACATGAGGCCTGACTTATGTATTGGTATGACTTTTATTAGTGAAACCGATCTTAAGTAATCACCTGGGGTATGATTGGGTTTGTGTGTGTCTGACCAAATTTGAGAAAGGGGAACCGATCCTAGCAAGAGGTGCAGTACATCACAAGGGGGAACCGATCCTTGTATGAAGTGCATCAAGATTTAAAGAAGAAAGTGGAACCAATCCTATGAACATGTGCAACACGTTTTTAGGCAAAGGGGAACCGATCCTTTGGACATGTGCAACACATACAAGTTAGATACCAAATATATGTGGGGAACCGATCCTAGTACCTAGTCAACCGTATTTTTGGTAAACTAGTGTAACTATGCACAATACTCACATGGAGGTAGAACCGAAATTTATTTGGTAGAACCGTTACACCCATGACTTGTGATTGAGTGGTACTTGATCAATCACATAGTTTTTGAAAGTCAGATGAACTAATTATAAACTTGTTTGGAAGTGTGGTAAATCGGTTTCAAGTGAGCAAGTATGAAAAATGGATGTTGACACACTTTGAACACGCGCATTAATGTGTATATTTTATTTGTTCAAAGATATTCCTTAACAGCTAAGAAGAAAGTAAATCCCAAGATCGAATTTAAATAAGTTAAGAATCTTTTAATTAAGGTTTTTAACTATATATGGAAAATAAGAATTAGTAATGTGCATTTGCTAGTTAAAGATTTTCCAAGGAGATTTCAATCATAAATTTGGACAGTGCATTCTCAGGAATTATGAAAAACGAATCTGGGTTAATATGGAAATATCTTGAGAATATTTTCGGTTTTGGAAATTCCTTGGTGCCAAACTTCCTTGTCTATAAATACTTTGAGTTTGCATTTCTATCAAACTAATCCTTCGTGACAGTAAACTTCCTCTGTTGTACTGTTACTGGTGAAGCCGCCTATTCGGAGAGGAGAGTAACCTAATTAGGTGAAATCTCTTACGACCGCTCAGTTTAAAGTCTTCTTTGGGGTTGAGAAGCTCTAGTGCATACCGTTGGTGGGAAACTAGATAATTACGGTTTATCTTTAGTTTTCATATTGATTTGATTGACTAACGGTGGTTGAACTTTGATTGCACCTAGTTTGTTTATGCGTGAGAATACAGACGGAACTAGGTGAACTATAGGTGTAGGATCAGAATATCGCCATGACATTATTTCTATGAAATTAACAAAACTTTTGCGAGTACTTCTGTGACACTTTGCGAGCATCACAAGATAACTTTAAGAGTGACGTAATAGATGACGATGGGAAAAACACGAGAAAAGCATGATGATCCTGTGAGGATTACAACACCTGCGAGAACTGACATTATAACTGTTGTGATAATACCGCGAGTCAGATCCGAAATTAAAGGACAGCTTAGCTGTCATCCATTATGTAACTACCCTATATAAAGAGACCCAGTAGATTCAGAGGGAAGAGGATGAATTTTTGAGCGTTAAGAAAGTTTTGAGGAAAGAGAAAATCTAAGAGAGTAGTTGTATTCTTGATTTCTTCCATTTCTTATAAACATTTCTGAGAATCAAATAATAAAGTGTTGTTTTTAATCTTCAAATATGTGGTGATTATTGTGAATTCTTGTGAAGGGTGTAGTGTAGGTTTTTCTGCAACTACATTTTGGCGCCCGAAACAGGGATTGAATTAACGAAAATCATAGAAAAAATGAAGTTGAAGATGAGAATTATTCAAGATTAAGAAGATAATTGAACAAATCGGTGAAATAGTTGAAGGAAAAATGATTAAAGCCAAAGAGAATTGTAGGAAATTGGAGTGTGGTATGATAACAAGAACAATGGTCGACAAATTCCATGAAAACATTAAACGGAGGATACATAAACGAGATTTTGAAGGAAAAAAATTTATGACGGTGGATAAAATATCACCGTTGAAGGAGTGGGAAAAGCAGGAAATCACATTTACATCAACAAAAATACCAACAGAAAATTTGAATCATACATCTCCTTTGGTAATTACGGTATCCGTTATACAAATGAAAAAGAGAAAATCAACAAGATCTGCGAAAGAATGGGCTGTAAATAGAACTTTGGTGGATGCAGGAAGTTATGTAGATATAATATTTTATCATGCATTTAAGAAAATGGGATATAAGGATGAAGAAATGTCTTATTCAACATATCATATTCATGGCTTTGGAAAATCTTTAACAAAACCTAAAGGCGAAATAGTGGTACGAATTCCGCTAAGAAAGATTGAAACACAAGTAACATTATGTGTGGTAGGCGTGGAATCGCCGTATAACATGATATTGGGAAGACCATGGATACATGCAATCAAGGTTGTAACATCAACATTGCATCAATGTATCAAATTTCCTATGCCCAGTGGAATTTTTAGAAATTAGAGGAGATACTGATCTTGCGAAGCTGTGTTATCAAATTGAAGTGAGAAATTATGAAGGGCATCCAAAGCTGCGAAAAGCTCGCAAAAAATGGCAAAAGAGACAAATAAAGAATAAGAATTTAAAGTATACATGATAAGAGCAAAAGAAGGAAAAGGAATACCCAACGAAATCTCGCAAGATGGAGATAAGCCTGCGAAAGTTATGAAAACATCAACACCAATGGGGGAACCTGAGGCCAGTTATATCGCATCAGAACCAACAAAGGAAGTAAATATTGGAAGTAAGGAAGAACCTAAGATGCTGAAAATTGGAACGAAGATAAATGCAGATGAGGAAGAGCGAACCGTAAACCTCTTGCGATAGTATAAAGACATCTTCGCGTGGAGTATGGATGAGATTCCTGGAATAGACCCGTTATTTGCATATCATAAGTTAGAAATTAACAAGAATATAAGACCATTTAAACAAAGGATAAGAAAAATCGCAACAACATGCCATTCCCAAATAGAAGAAGAATTATAGAAGATGCTTGATGCAGGAATTATAAGGAAGACAAAGTACCCGGAATGGATTGCAAATATGGTGGTGGTTCCAAAGAAGAATAAAGGGATAATAATTTGTATAAACTTTACTAACTTAAACAAAGCTTGTCCTAAAGATAGCATTCCATTACCATATATTCCTCAAATGGTCGAATCAGCAGCGGGAAATGATAGAATATCTTCATTAGATGGGTATAAAGGGTATAATCAGATTCCTCTCGCTGAATAAGATCAAGAGCACACCGCATTCTTTGCTCCAAGAGGATTGTACTGCTATACAAAGATGCCCTTCGGTTTACGAAATACTAGTGCAACATATCAAAGAATGGTGGAGAAAGTGTTTGCGAAGTGGATCCATAAAACATTAGAGGTATATGTAGATGACATGTTAATCAAGAGTAAAGAAGCTAAAAACCATGTGCAGGACTTGAAGGAGATTTTCGATCAAATGCGACATTTTAACATCAAGGTGAATCCCGAAAAGTGTACTTTTGGAGTAGCTTCAGGAAATTTTTTGGGGTATATTGTGTCAAAATAAGGAATACAAGTGGATCCAGAGAAAGTACAAGCAATTCGCGACATGCCAATGCCAGCTGATCGGTTGTAAAGTGACACAAATATAATTTACACTTTCTTACTACTCAAAATATTAATATAGCAAGGTCAAGAAAGGATCGATCCCACAGAGAGGTCTAGGTTGTCAATATGCTTTCGGTTTCCTAACAATAACACCGGGGGTTTTCTGATTTTTATGCAAGTAATAAAAGTAAAAGCAAATAAAGAAATAAGCAAACCAAAGTAGTGAAAATATTGGTTAAGGATTCATCTTCATTCACAAATATGTTTTCTTCACAATAATTAGAATTGATATTTAATCTCAACTTTTATCAAAAGCCCTAGAATATCTTGATCGCAAGAATATCCCGCTAATCTCCTTTTGTCATCAACAAACATATTAAAAGATGCGAATATGAGTTCTATCTTAAAGAACAACCTAACGTGTAAAAGCACTAATCAAGTTTAATTCCCTAGATGCATTAAGTTCTATGAAATCAGGCCAATCAAAGCAATCGAACGTGGAAAACGCACTAATTCAATTTAACAAAGGTTATAATTCACATATGATCATAAGAATATATCACTACAAACTATAATCATATTTATGCTACTTGCAATCAGGAATCTATCACTTTTACGTATAACAAACCCTAATCTAGCAATAGAGATGAAAACAAACTCAACCGATTCGCGACTCGATCAAACAAGCATTCAAATCATATAACAACATTAATTGTGAATCATAATCGATAAAATATGGAGACAAAACTAATTTATCATATCAAAAACCATATTATGTGAAATCCAATTATTCCATAACCAATAATAAAATTAAGTACTCATATTCAAGGAGTTCATAACAAGAAGAAGAAGAAACCCTAACATGTTTCTAAACCCTAGAACAAAGTAGTAGAAGAAAAGATAAAAGATATCTTCCAAAAGTTGTAGAAGTTTTCCTTTTATAGCTCTCCTTGTTCCAAAATTAGGTTTTGCCTTCAAAATCTTCAAGTCCACGTCCATCTACTAGTCCACCAAGCCCAGGTGTGAGAAATATATCTTTGGAAATTTTGGGTCCGAAACTGGTCGCCGGAATTGCTGACGTCATCGCCGGAATCCGGTCGCCGGAAAACTTTCTCCGATCACTTGAACCATTGGAAGACGTCGTCAGGAAAGTGCACACTCCCAGCAGCTCAACTCCATTTCTCTGCAATTCAAACATTCACAAAATACCACCTAAACCAATTCCTTGTCTTTTGCGAAAACGCGCCCAAAAGCGCGACTCGTAGCTCATATATCCGGCCATCGACTTTTGCATCCGACTCATACCCCTTTCATGATTCAGTGAAATATTGAGATCGACACTTCAACCTCTGAAATCCGACATCCCTGTCTAGTACCACCGGTTCACCAATTCCGCTCCATTTTCGCATAGCTTCTGCAGAACTGGATTTTATTTCAGGAACTGTCCACAGCTCACTAGATCCTGCACCCTTGTAAACTTCACAACATCAATTGTGACTGCACTCGCATTTCATACAACCCATTTCATTCACTTGCCATTCTCATGCCCAACTGCAATTTAGCTTACCAATACTCGCTTCACAGCACTTGTAGCTCTATTCTGATCTGCGGAGCCACAACCTGGAACCCTTCAGTCAAACCCATGACCACCTTATTGAACTGCAGCCTCATTAACACCTGCCTTGAACTACAAGCTCCTTCTGTAGCCACCAGTTACAGCTGCAATGTATCAGCACCAGTGGCTTCAATACCAGTACCCTTACTTAGTCGAAACCACTGCAACTGCTACCAGAATCTCTTGTTGCCAATTTATCTTCCATGACCCCTTGCAACTCAGTAGCATCGCTTAACTCTATATCCATCCATCATCTCCGTCTCCCATTCAATCATCAGTTCAATCACTTCAATGCCATGACACATTACCACCACTGCAACCTTGATCATCTCAACCCCATTAACTCTCCATTGCAGCAGCAACTCCAGCCTTCATTGCACTGCACCATACTCAAGCTCTCACTGCAATCTTATCCAAACTCAACTCCTTACCTGCTCTTTATTGCAGCATCACCAGCTGCTTCATATCCAACTGCAACATGGCTGTAACCATTTCATAATCACCAACTATTCATGCCACTTTCATCATACTTGTGCACATGCAACGCGATATAACCTCACTACCAATGGCATCTCAACATTCATGACCATCAGCATCAAAGCTTTTCTGTCTCTCTCAATCACACAAGCTCCAACATCACCAGCTTATTCTCACCAAACCACTGGCAAACAGCCCTCATATATAGCCATCATGGAAAACCAGCACAGAGTGGTGCAGTCAACAACCCCAGTTCAATTGATCCCTAGAACCAAGGGATATAACCATTCTCTTCTTCCCAGGCCACCATTTGCATTTCAGTTCAATCTCCACCTACAGCTGCATTCAATCCTACCAAGATGCAGCACCAGCAGTGCATCACTAGCACCAGCTCATTATCCAGTCCTGCTTCTTGAGCACTAGTTGCACACTAACCACCATACCCTCCCCATACTGCATCACTTTGCACCACCAATTCAACCTTTTTATCTCACCAGTGACACCACTAGCATACAACTTCAGTCCCTGCTTTTCCACCTGCATCTTCCCATAAAATCTGAAGCAGAAACATACCTTCACCTGAAATCCAGCAACAATAACTCTCAGCAGTTACAGAACCCTACATTCTTCTCAAATTCGATTGCCACACAAAACCCTAACCAAAACCAGTCAATCAACCAATTGTTCCATGTCTGATTTTTATTTCAGATGACTTCAGTATCACCACCAACGGCAGCACCCATCTTCTCTCGGCTTCATATCATCTCCCCCATCTCTGATTAACAGAACAACACCTCCTCTTCTCAATTCCATACAGCAACATCTCCCTTGTCAGATTCAATCAAAAACCCATTTAAATATTATCAATCGCATAAACCCCCATCACCAGAATCAAAAGAGAATTTCAGAACCTTGAATTCGAGCAAAAATTCTTCTTCCTTCAATCTAACCCATCTCTCAATTTCTCAGTTCGATCTTGGTTTCAGTAGCAGTTCTCACTTTCAGGCAAAGAATGAAGGCGTAAATGATTGATTATAGGGTTATAAAAATGAGTGGTGGGACGGCTATTTGCACCCACTGCTAATTACACCCTCTGATAAATGATAAGGGTTACCCAGATAGCTACCCCTTAACCCCAGTTGGTCTTTGTTTAATATTCCTCTGAGAGAGTTGCCCCTTAACCGTGGCTCGTCTCCCGATATTGCTCGCAGTGAAATGACCTTTTTGTCCTTTTCGCTTCAAATGGATAATTTCTCCTTCTTTTGCTCCATATGACTCCAAAGCACCTAATACACTCAAACTCACACATAAGATACATAATTCACACGAAAAATAGCAAAGAAAGCATTAATACTAAATATAAAATAAGGTGTTTTAGACACCTATCACCAGCAACAATAAAAGATGTGCAGAAGTTGAACGGGCTCTTAGCCTCGCTAGGAAGATTTATCTCGCGATCTTCAGATAAATGCAAGCATTTCTTCAATATACTCAGGAAGGGTACAAAGTTCAAGTGGACATATGAATGTGAGAAGGCTTTTCAAGGAGTTAAAGAATATCTAATGAACATATCTATTTTACAGAAAGCAGAACCGAGAGAAGAATTATTGATTTACCTTGTGACAACTTCGCATGCATTAAGTGCAGTGTTACTGCGAGTAGATGCAGGGGTAGAAAAGCCAATTTATTACATCAGCAAAATATTTAATTCTGTAGAGAGAAATTATTCAAAAATTGAGAAGCTAATTCTGGCATTGGTCTATGCAACCTTTAAACTTCGCATCTATTTGCAAGCACATAAAGTAAAAATATTAACAAAGGTACCAATTAAGTCAGTAATGAAGAATTCAAAAAGATCAGGTAGGGTTGAGATATGGAATGCACAAGTAGGGCACTTTGAAATCAAATACGAAATCCTATCCTCGCCAAAATCACAAGTTGTAGCAGATTTTTTAGCAGAGTTTCCTCTAGAAGATGATGAAGCTGTGGAAGAAATGATGTACATAGAAGAAGAACATGGAGACCCAAAAGATATATTAAAGGAACCCAACATATGGGAAATATTGGTGGATGGATCACCAAATGGTGAAGGGAATGGAATTGGAGTTATCTTTATCTCGTCAGAAGGAGAAAAAATAGCTTTTTCATTCATATTGGAATTCACATCCACTAATAATGAGACGGAATATGAAGTTGTGATTCATGCGTTAAAATTCGCAATAGAAATGAAGTTGGAGAATGCTAGAATTACTAGTGACTCGCAATTGGTTATTTGCCAGATAAAAGGAGAATACACAACAAATGAACCATCTTTGAAGAAATACAAGAAACTTGTTGAAGAATTGTCTGCGAGAATTCCAAAAATAAAATGGAGACATATATCAAGAAAAGATAACAGAATCGCAAATGCTTTTGCTTTCATATCTAGCATGATGATAAATCCACCTGCGAGATGCATAAAAATTCAAACACTTGTATCACCCTCAATCAATAAGGAAGAATAAGAAGAAGCAGATGTGATGATGATAGAGGGTGGCGAAGAAGAACCAAGAGGCAATATTGCAGATTGGCAAGCAGAACTTCATGCATATTTGGCGAGAGGAAAAACACCAAGAAATAGATTAGAGGCACACAAATTAAAAAGCCATGCAACAAATTATGAATTAAGAGATGGATTATTGTATCGAAAATATTTTACTGGGCAATCACTTAAATGTTTGACACGAGAATAAGGAGAAAAAGTGTTAAAAAATTTGCATAGTGGAGATGCTGGTAATCACAGCGGGGGAAGATCTTTGTCTTACAGAACAAAAATGCAAGGCTATTATTGGCCGTATATGCATGAAGATGCAAAACAACTATCAAGACATTGCGAGGATTGTCAGCGACACGGAAAGAAGATACATGCACCAGGGGAACCATTGTCATCTTCAAGAAGTGTATGGCATTTGGAAAATGGGGTTTAGATATTGTGGGACCATTTTTACCAGGATCAGGGCAGAAGAGATACTTAATTGTCGCGACAGATTACTTCATTAAGTGGGCAGAAGTAAATCAGTACAGCATATTCGCGATAAAGACATATTTACATTCATCTTTGAAAATATCATCTGCAGATTTGGAATTCCATCACAATTGGTTTCTGATAATGGGAAACAATTTGAAGGGCAGAACATAGAGATACTACTCAATGCGTTTAAAATAAAATGCGGGAAATCTACTCCTTTGTATCCACAAGCTAACGGGCAAGCTGAAGCAACAAATAAGACAATCACAGAAATATTAAAGAAGAAGTTAGAAGGATATAATAGAGCATGGTGTGAATAGGTACATAATGCAGTCTAGGCTTACAACACAACCAGGAGAGAGGCAACTAGGATGTCACCTTTTTGTTTAACATATGGTTTTGAATCAGTACTACCAACATAAGTTGATATTCCTACAACAAAAAGAGAGGCTTGGGAGAAGAATCTTAGTGCTGACATGATTCTAAGTGAACTTGATGAATCAGAAGAGAAGAGAGAAAAAACTTTACAACATATGGAAAATTATCAGCGAAGATTGGCTCGCGAGTATAACAAACGAGTCAAACAATGTGAGTTTCAAACGGGTGATCTAGTGTTGCGAGAAACGCCAAATTATCAGCGATAAAATGGTGGAAAGTTGGCGAGAAAATGGGATGGACCATATATCATTAAGGAGATAATTGGAATAGGGGCATACAAGTTAATGGATCCAGAAGGTAGAGATGTTGGTCAAAGACTTGGTAGACCATGAAAAAAGATTATATCTAAAAAGATATTATCAATGACAAATTCTGCGAGATTTGAGATGCTGGTATATTATATGATGAAATGGATAATAAAATTTTTTTATCACATCTGCGAGATTTTTAAAATTACAGAGAAAATAAGAAACGCGAAAATATCGCAAGAAACGCAAATAAAATTTCGCAGAGATTAATAGAATGGGATGAACCTTTATGGCGTACACCCTAGTTCGCGAATAAAATTTTGCAAGAGGCAACTGTAAGACCTAAAGTACGTCATATAAGGGGGTATCTATTTGCATGGCTCGGGGATAAGGTTATACCCCTGCTGGAACCTGAGTCATGGAGAGTTGGGGTCCATTTCCATGAGAGATACCTATCCAGGAGAGGTACCTTAGATTTCCAACTATATATATAAGGTTTTACCCTGGTTGGATGACCGAGGGTCTCTCCTAAGGAGTACAGAGTATGACCAAGGCGCCGAGGTACACGGTTGATCCAAGGGTGCCCGAGGCGTAAGAAACTACCTTGGAAAATCTTGGCTATGATGCACTCGGCCCGAAGAAAACCCCACTTAGGGTGCAGTCTCGTAACTATAATCCATATAGGCAAAAAGGATAAGAGATTGCAAAAACAACTGGTTATTGTTAAGACCGGATGGGAGGAGCTAGTCTTGTATGGACGATATGCCCTCCTTGAAGGGGGAATATAAGGGCGGCACCCTCCATTAGGGAGATGATAAGTGTCTAAAGACGGAAATGTCATGGGGCTTTATGTTCGCGAGAAAATCTAGGCCTGTCATATTGTCACGTGAAAAGTATTATACAGAGGCAACAAGCCATGAGAAAAAGTTAAGATTAGATCAATGGGTTTTTACATGAAAGTGTAAAGATGTCCTGCGATTTCATCGCAAGACGGAAATGTCATGAGGCTTTGTTCTCGCAAGGGATCTTAGACTTGTCATATTGTCACAATATATTTAAAGAATAAAGATAAGGCAAGATCAATGGGTCAATACATGAAAATGTAAGGACGTCCTGCGATTTTGTCGCAGAAACAAAAAATTGGCAAAATAAGACCTTTAACTAGGAAGGCAAAATAAGACCAACATAATGATCCCAAACATTAACTATTTTCTTTTAAGAATGCAGGAAAGATTTGTTCATCGCAAGAGAGATAGTGAGAAACAAGTACTATTCAGAACTCCTCAGAAGTATTATTCAAATTCTCTCAGAAGGATTATTTAAAATTTCACAGCATTATCCATAATTTCGCAGTCCTATTCGCAACACTGCTTGCGGAAATATACTAAAATGCAGGAAACACTTGTCCATTACAATAAAGATAATGAGGGGCAAGTATGGGAATTAATAAATAAAATATCATTATCTTTCTTGAAAATATTCAAGATAACAGAAATGTAATTGAATTCCAAAGTTGAATAAAAGTACATTACTCGCAAGAAAGAGGAAGTAAAGGAAAACAAAAACAAAACTCAAGCTTCAATATTGGTCTTGCCAGCTTCATTATTTTTTCCAATGTTATCAAATTCACCAATATTCTTCTCGTTACGATTGATTCGAGCTTCTTCTTCTTCTAATTCTTCACCAGCAATTGCTTCACCACCAGTATCTACTTTTCTAGGAGGGATTTTTTATTCTTCTGTTGGGTCTTCTAGAGAAATATCTTCTTCACCGCTTGCATAATCTAGATCATTATCTAAAGGAAGAGGAATTTCATCATCATCTACTTCTAGAGGCTCGATGGATACAAGGGGCAGAGACTTGGATATCAGAATGTCATTCACAAGAACTTCAGCACTAAGATGAACTTTGCAAAGGAAACCTCTATCGCGATTTATAATCTCCATATTCTTGGAGTATTCAAGATAGTCATATCTTCTCTCTGCTCGATCGCGAGATTGAATAAGATGAGAAGTGAGAACTCCATTTTCTTTGCGAACTTTAGCCAATTTGTCAGTCAGATCAGAAATGGTAGAATGAAGGCTTTTTTCAGATTTTGCGAGAAAAACAAATTAACAGAAAAGATATTCAGGTAAAGATCTCACAAGAAGTATAGCAGAGAAATTTAACAGAGAGATTAACAATTGAGGCAATAAAAATGACTACGTTCCTTTTACGAAGTTAAATTTTGAATTAGTGTTAAGCAATAATTCTCCCATTGATTCATGGCATCATCAAATTTATCCCCAACTATACCTTTCAGGCGAGATTTTATATTTTCTTCTTTGGAGAGGAGATACAAATATTCTTTTGATAATAAAGAGTAAGATTCTTCTAATTGGGAATATTAATCTTGGAGTTTACTGGCCTTTAAACTTAGAGTTATCCTACCCTTGATAAGTTTATCTTTCTCAGCGGCAGATGATTCGGTTACTTCCTTGAGTTCATCTTTTAGTGAACGAAGAGATTTCTCTTGATTATCACACACCCTTTGAAGAATACTCAATTTTTGCGAGGAAATCTCCATCATGTTCGAAAAACTACGTTTTTCCTGAGACAAAGTTTTATTTTCATCTGATAAAGATTCCATCGCCAAGTTAGCCTGGGTTAACAAATATGAGAGGCGAGTAACTTCGCTACTTAATAAATTTTTCCTTTGCAATAATTGGCCATTCTCATTAATAAGATTATCTATTTGATCGATCAAGTATTTGTGAAGATTGTCTAGTCTATTATATTGGTCCATCCAAAAATCTTTCTCAGCACGGACTTCTTCAGCAATAGACTCAAATTGAAATCTCTCTATGAATCGTTTCTGATTTAAAACTAAATATGTGAACCAAGGATTTAAAAAGGGAACTGAGTACAGAAAAGATGAAAATTTACTAGAACAGAAAAACAAGAGACATAGGCAGGGAAATTATACCTTTTAGTTCATTGTTTTTTCCGCGAAGATTTTTGCAATCAAGTGAAGAATTGCGAAGCTTTTGGCAAAGAGTGTCACATTCTGAATTTTTGGCTTGGAGACTTCCTTTTAAAGTTTCAACTTCATTCTCTAAATATTCCTATGAATCCATTTGGTTAGAACCAAAATACTTAACTAAAATGTCGCAGACACCCTGCTTGACAGGATCAGTAGAATACTTCCTAGCATCATCTAAAATATCAGACAAGATTTTAAAAGCAACATCTACTCCTACTGAAGTTTTCTTAGAAGAAGGGAGAGATGCAGATGGTGAAGTAATGATAGTAGAAAGTTGGAGATTTGAATCATTCGCAATAATTGCATCACCAGAAAGTGGAGTGTCTGGAAAAGTAACAGTTGGAAGTGACATAGGAGTGGAAGAAGTTTTGTTCACAACAGCTTTAGGAGTCTCATTTGTCAGAAGATCAGCTGAGACAGGGATATTGGTAACGATATTCTTGCAGATAGAGGATGGAGGTTCCATTTACGAGGTTGTAGGAACAAAACTCGAAGATGTTAATTTGGGAATGATAATGTCAATCTTAACAGTTTTAGCTTGGAGAGATCGCTTGAGAGGTTTAGCAATATCTTCTCCATCCTGCGAATAATAATTTAGATAAGAAACATAGGCAACAATATTGTTATTAAGAAAACAAATGTTTGTTACTACCTTATGACTCGCAGGCTTCCTTTTATTTTCAGCTAGTTTTTTCCGCAAATCTTTAAGAAGATTAGGGTTTTGGATTACATACCGGGTGTTAGAGTAGTTCCACTGAAAAGAAAACACAATATGGGAATTACGAAGAATCAAGTAGAAAAGATTGAATAATATAGTTCAGACAAGCAAAATTGAGTCTAATAACGTGAGAAGAACACATACCTTAGTGATTCCATTAAAACAGTAGCAGGTGAATTTTTAGAAGAAGAAAGTTGCAGGTGGGAAAAGTTTGCAGAAAACGAAGAGGTGAAGAAGACGAAGAAGTAAAAGAAGAAAAATATTTCTTTGACAGATTCTCTCTTTTATAGACGGAAGAATGGTAACCGGATAATAAAGGATTAATCGGTAAAGAAAAGAATATTCGACAGGTGTAGGCGGTCACACTTAATTTACGGAGTTTTGTCGGGAAAAAAAGATGAAAAAATGGGTAGATGCGGCATTAAGAAGAGATAAATTTCTCATGATATTCTCCTCTTCGCAGAGAAGATATGAGAAGATGCAAGATATAGGATTAGAATATCGCCATGACATTATTTCTATGAAATTAACAAAACTTTTGCGAGTACTTCTGCAACACTTTGTGAGCATCACAAGATAACTTAAAGAGTGACGTAATAGATGACGATGGGAAAAACACGAGAAGAGCATGATGATCCTGCGAGGATTACAACACCTGCGAGAATTGACATAATAACTGCTGCGATAATACCGCGAGTCAGATCAGAAATTAAAGGACATCTTAGCTGTCATCCATTATGTAACTACCCTATATAAAGAGACCCAGTAGATTCAGAGGGAAGAGGATGAATTTTTTAGGGTTAAGAAAGTTTTGAGGAGAGAGAAAATCCAAGAGAGCGGTTGTATTCTTGATTTCTTCCATTTCTTTTAAACATTTCTGAGAATCAAATAATAAAGTGTTATTTTTAATCTTCAAATATGTGTTGATTATTGTGAATTCTTGTGAAGGGTGTAGTGTAGGTTTTCATGCAACTACAATAGGTTTAGTTGATTGGTATCAACTATAAGAAGTTGGTTTATTTTGTATAGCGGCTTAATCCCGAGAGTATTCAATTATGGACTAGGTCCCGGGGTTTTTCTACATTTGTAGTTTCCTCGTTAACAAAATCTTGTTGTGTCATTTACTTTATATTTCCGCATTATAATTGTTTTATTATAATTAAAGTAAATTACACAAACATTAATTCATATTTACTTGATATGCGAATCCTATAGAGTTTGGTTAAGTCCGAACCTTTGTATCAAGTAAACATACTTCGTTATTGTATTTGTCTCGATCTTGTATCCATAGACGATCACACGAAGTGTGAACCGATTGATTGCATTGTCTCGACTCAGTCCATAGAAAATCACTTTCGGAGAAAGGACTTATAAGAAGAAAAAGTTTTAGCTTGAGGTATATTTGGGTACCCTCGCCTTTTCAATTGGTATCAGAGCAGGCAAACACGAAAAGATCTAACAATATGTGTTTGGTGTGATCCATCCTATAATAATTGAATCCATGTCTGATTCGGTTAACGTAGAGCAATAAGATGATATACTTCATAAATGATGTTTGTTTTCAAAGTCTGATAAACATCCTTGGACTGTTAGTTCACTATTTGAACCCAACTCAGAAAATATTAACTATGATGAGTTAATAAGAAAACAAATTGTTTTGACAAACAAGTCATACTCAGTTGACAGTGATGATATTAAATCTTTCAGAAAGCTTGCTGAAAAATACAATCTAAAGGATAATGTATATTATCCATCTGCCGAAAAGGTCGTCAGAGAATTCTTGATTCATGAAGATACTGAATCTTAAGGACTTGAATTTGTTCAAGCCAAAAGAGATATATTAGTTAAAACAAGGATATGTGATTCTAATCTCCAGAATCTCTTAACTAATATACAAGTTCCTGATTCTAATAGTCTAGCCACCTATAAGAATCAAGATGAATGTGTTTTAAGGGTTAATTCTTTGACTAGTATCCGGTCAACATTGTATGACAATGATTATCCCTCAAACAGAGAAAAAGATCAACTCATGCATACAAAAACAAAGGATTTCAAATCCTGCTGTTCTGTTTTTGATCTACGCAAGAATTCTGATTATTACACAAATCGCAAAACTTCAAGTTACGTTTGTGTTCTGGTTCATAGAACTGATCATTCTATTATATCAGATCATCTTAATTGTGACTATGTGGAAGAAGTTTATTCTTGGAAGAATCCGAAAGAGAAAGATATTAAAAAATATCATGATTCCATGAATCAAGAGATTTCACTAGCTCACACCAACAATTGATGTTGGCTTGCGGAATTTCCCCAGGAAGTGCTCTATTCTAATAAAAAGAGGGAAGTTCTTAAAATAAGCACGAGAAAAATGAAGATAGTTTAATTCTATACTCATAAAATCTGAAGTGTATTTCTTTATACTCTCAATTCTTGGAAAGTCTATGAGTAATGTTCGAAAAATACTTCTTTCAGAACTCTTAGGACAAGTTCGGAAATTTTCCTATTGTTTCTGAAAGTATGTGTATTTTCACAAATAAATATACCGTATTTAGGTATCTCATTCTTGGAAATCAAGTTTGAATTATTTTATAATCCATCTTTTGAACCGATTTTTCTATGTCATGTTCACGGTCAAAGATGGGTGGAAATACCATTGATATTGAATCTCAACTTCGAAAACTTGAAATATTTCCGGTTGAGTTTAAGTGCTACTTCTCGGATGAACATAAAAAGAATCATATCTCTTTCGAGCTTATGCTTATGTTAATGAGAGACTTTGAAGTCGCTCGTGAGCTTTTGGAATCTGCTGTAGCGAATGAAAAACTGCTTGAGTCAAATCTCTTGAAGTCAATTGTGGAATTGAATCTGCTGAAACAAAGACTCAATCATTTGAAATAAAAGGGGAGACTCAAGAATCAAAATACTGAAGAATTTTCAGTAAACAATGAATAGCACCACTAGGAGATTAAGTTATATGATGTAATACTTAATCTAGAAAAATAGACATCAATTTTTGATTTCTTTCATTGATTGTATGAGTCTATTATGAATAAAACTATTATGAATAAAGTTATTTGATTTATAATTTTCTTGTGATAGTTTTTGATTTACATAGCCGGTGCTTTAATGCTTTATTTATATGTTATGGATGTTTATGGGATGTTTGATTTCGGTTTATTACCTTGATATTTGATCTCATAATATGTTGTGAACCCTTATGGTTTGGGTGACTTTTTGATTTATCAGGATTAAGTTCTAGCCCATGTTGGTAGGCTTTATCTGTAGGATCAGAATATCACAGGAGCAACCGTCTTGCGAAGTTAACAACAACACTCTTGCGAAATTTTAACAACTCATTACAAATGTCGCAGAATGGTTAGGAAAGTGACGTAATAGATGACGGTGGTATAAACATGAAGAAAGTGTGATAATCTTGCGAACGAAAGAGGTTTGCGAGGAAGTATCACTAACAAGCTTGCGAGAATATCGCAAGTCAGATCCTAAAATAAAGGACGGATTAGATGTCATCCACTATATATATAAAGTGTAGGATCAGAATATTTCCACAGCAATATTCTTGCGAAAGTTTATTAACAACATTTCTGCGAGCCTCTCAACAACACTATGCGAGTGTCGCAGAATAACTCAAAGAATGACGTAGCGGATGACGGTAGAAGAAACATGAGAAGAGCATGACGATCTTGTGAAGATTACATCATCTGCGAGAATTAGCCTTACAACTGCTGCGAGAGCACCGCGAGCCAGATCCGAAATTAAAGGATAACTTAGTTGTCATCCGCTGTATACTTAACCTATATAAAGAGAGCCAATAGACTCAGAAGGGGGAGTTCATTTTTTAGAGTGTTGAGAAAGTCTTGAGGAGAGAGAAAATTCTTGAGAGCGATTGTATTCTTGATTTCTTTCATTTCTTGTAACATTTCTGAGAATTAATCAATAAAAGTGTTGTTCTTAATCTCCAAATATGTGTTGATCATGGTGAATTCTTGTATGGGGTGTAGTGTAAGAAATCCTGCAACTACATTTTTGGCGCCCGAAGCAGGGATGAATTGATGATTATTTGAAGAAAAAGGTAAAAATTGACATTGTGATTAGAAGGAATTTGGAATAATTAGTAAAGGATTTTACGCAATTTTCAACAGTTTACTAAGATTAATGGCTAGAAGAAGAAGAAATACATCAGAACCACCAACAACTGTAAGAAAGATTAAAAGACTTGCAGGTGGAGAAACAAATGAAATGGGAGAATCTTCAAGGATAAGAACAAGAAGAAATAGAACAAGGAATGATGGATAAAATCAGGTTCGACAGCCTAATCAGCAAATACCAATACAAGATATAACTGTGGATTATGACAGAGTAAGCGTGCATACTTGGCGATCGGATTCAATGGAAGAAGCATAAAATGGACAATTAAGAAATGAAAGACGAGAAGAAAGAGATCAAGAAGTGGTTGAAGGATTAATTCAAGGAGATGGCGAAAATGAAGTAGTAGAGGATTTAAGACAAAGAATACAAGAGGAAAGGAGATTAGAAGCGGAAGAACGTGCGAATTTAACAAGACAAAATCACGAGTTAAAAATGGAGAATTTGAGATTACAAAATAGGAGATCAAGAAGTATTGCAAGATCAAGTTCAAGATCATTTAGAGAAGAACCAAGGCGAAATTCCCCTGTGAAACATGCTGGAGAAAATATCCGAGAGGAAATGCAAAATCCAAATGAAGAGCAGCATCATGGAGAAGAAGAGATGATTAATGATCGCTACATTTCGCGCGAAGAAACTTTGAATGGTAGACGTGATAATAGAAATCAAGAGGGTGGAAATAACCAAGATGGTGAAGAAAATAGTGAAGAAGGGGGAAGAATATTACATGAGCGAGAAATTCAAAGAAATCGAAGAATAATTGAGGAAGAAATTGATAAACATTATGCTGAACAAGCACGTCTAGCCTGCGAAAGAGAAAGATTGAGAGCGGAAGTGGAGGAACAAGAGTTTCAGGAAGCAATACGGCAGAATAATCATGACAATCGAGAAAGGAAACACACACAAAATCGCCACAATGGTAATATCAATGAAGAATATGATAGAATACAAAGGAGAATAGAAAGACAGCGAAGAGAAACGATGAGAAATGAAGAAGATCGTAGAGAAGAGAATAGAAGGCGTAATCAACTGCGAATTCAAGAAGGAGGTGGATCGGAAAATTGCAGAAGAAGGCAGAATGAAGATGCAGAAGAAGATGCACAAAATCTCGCTAGGCAAGAAAGACATGAATGCAAGATAAGGGAAGCTTCACTGAAAAGACCAATGGAGCAAAATTCAGCTGGGAATGAACAAATCTTAAGAGAGCTAGCAGAAATTAGGGGAATGTTAAATAACAGAAGAGAATGAGGCAGAAGGTAACTTGATGAAGCCATTGAAGAAGCTGCGAGAACTCCATTCACTCAAGAAGTACAATTAGGAGGAATACCCCCAAAATGCAATTTACCAACATTAACCAGTATCTTCGAGGGGACTACTTGTGTTGTTCAACATGTCAAGGCTTATGTTAGGTGTATGCTACAGTGGGAAAACCATGATGATGTATTGTGAAAATATTTTGCATCTAGCTTAACTGGCGAGGTGTTAAAATGGTTCGAAGGTTTACCTAAAAACACTATAAATTCTTTCGACCATCTGCAAGCTACATTTTTGGGAGCATATATAAGCAACAATTCTTCGCGGCCAGATATTGAAGATGTATTTGGGTTAAAACAGAGAATTGGCGAGAGTTTGAAACATCTAACCATAAAATGAAAGACAATGTGCAGTGAGATGGCAAGAAGGGTGGATGAGAGATACCTTATTTTATCTTTCATTAATGCAATGTTCGCAACCAATCTTTTGTACATACCAATTTTCAGAGTAAAAAATACAATAACCATGACGGGGCTGCGAGAATTACAAGAAGAATACATTGCATTGGAGGAGAGACAAAACGAGATGGAATCATATCCCATTGCGAACACCAGTTCAGTTGCAGCAAACGCAAGTTTACTTCCAAGATTAATAAATACAGTAACGATCACTTCGCAGGTGAAGCAAGAAAAGAATATGAGTGAAAATCCATAGAAATTAGTAGCTATGGGAAGCAGAGACCAAGAAGAGTTCGAAATAGAAAGAAATTTCTTCAGTAGAGGTGGAAATAATAAGATTCAGAGACTCGATCAGCCACACGAGACTTATGGTGATCAGAAGCAAAATCATTATAGAGGGAAAGGAAGTCAGAAGATAATATGGGAAGAAATTAAGATGCCACCTCTAAATGCTAGCATAGAGAAAATTTGGGAGGCTATAATTCTAATGGAAGACATACCCGTACTATGGAATATGGGAAAAGAGCCACACCCAAATAATCGAAGTTCAGAATTTTGCACTTATCATCAGTTTCATGGTCACTCAATAAATAAATGCAGGAATGTAAAAAGAATCATCTTGAAAATGATAATAAATCAAGGAAAATTAAATCATTTTTTGATAAGGCATCCACAAGGACCACAACATCAGCAATTGCCTCCAGCTCCTGAAATTCGTAGAGTAAATACAACTAAGGAGGGAGAAACGTCTGTAATAGAAGTTGGAGCAAAGGCGAAGAATCTGTTCTGTAACTCTATCATACATTCGTATAAAACTATAGAGGATTTCCACGACAATGTTCTAAGCAGAGTTTTCGTGAGAGATGCAGATGGAAGAGAGATAATGAATATTGCTAAACCTTCGCCATTAGAAGAATGGAAAAAGCATACTATTTCTTTCACTGCGCAAGAAGTACCTAAACCTGGCGAGATGCATGACAACCCACTAGTGGTAAGATTAGAAATAAATCCAAAACAAATGGAAGAAGAAGATGAAGAAAATGAGGATGATAATGTTGAAGATTCTTGGGCTATTGACAGAGTTCTAATTGACACTGGAAGCTCAGTGGATATCTTATTTTATCATACTTACAAGACCATGGGAGGAAGAGACAAAGATCTGATACCATCAACCTATAAAATCTATGATTTTAACGGTACTTCCAACAAGCCCAAAGGGGAAATTATAATGCGAATTCCATTGAAGGGGATATCTTCTAAGATTCTATTCTGCGTTGTTGATGTTGAATCACCTTACAATTCCTTGATTGGCCGACCTTGGCTACATGGGATATTAGGTGTAGCGTTAACTTTCCACAAGTGTATTAAGTCTCCCCATCCTAGTGGCGTTGGAGTTATAAAGGGAGACTGGGTTGATGGAAAAAAGTGCTATGAAATTGATATGGAATCTCACGAGGAAAGGTCTGCGATGAACAGAAACTGGAAACATAACATCAAACAAAAGCAAAGAGGTGATAAGTTGATGGTTGATACAGTAGAGTGGCGAGAATAAGGAATACTGCGAAATCAGTATGAGATGCAACCAATAGATGGCGAGCGTCTCACAGATGGAGAAAATGTAGCAAAGCGCAACAAAAAAGCATAAGCAGAAGATAATAAGTAGAAAAGGTAAAATTTCTAAAGTAAGAAATACAAGAGATGTATGAATGATTTGTTGAAGAAAAAATCTACAAAAAAATATTTGCTTTTATTCAATGAAGAAGATGAAATTGAAAAATTATACAAGAGCTGGCAATATTCGCAAGAGATATAAGAATGGGACGAACCTTTATGGCGTACACCCTAGTTCGCGGATAAAATTTCGTAAGAGGCAAATGTAAGACCTAAAGTACGTCATATAAGGGGGTATCTGTTTGCATGGCTCAGGGATAAGGTTATATCGCTTCTGGAACCTGAGTCGTAGAGAAGTGGGGTACATCTCTATGAGAGATACCTATCCAGGAGAGGTACCTTGGATTTCCAACTATATAAGGTTATGCCCTGGTTGGACGACCGAGGGTCTCTCCTAAGGAGTGCAGAGTATGACCAAGGCGCCGAGGTACACTTTTGAGCCAAGGGTGCCCGGGGCGTACGAAACTACCCTGGCCATTCTTGGCAAGTCTTGGATATGATACACTCGGCCCAAAGAAAACCCCACTTAGGGTGCAATCTCGTAACTATAATCCATATAGGCATAAAGGATAAGAGGCTGCGAAAACAACTGGTTGTTGTTAAGACCGGATGGGAGGAGCTAGTCTTGTATGGCCGATGTACGCCTCCTTGAAGGGGCAACCAGGGGGAATATAAGGGCGGCACCCTCCGTTAGGGAGCTGATAAGTGTCTTAAGAATACAACTATACAGAGGCAAAAATCCATAAGAAAAAAGATAAGATGAGACCAATGGGTTTTTACATGAAAATGTAAAGACGTCCTGCGGTTTCATCGCAAGACGGTAATGTCACGGGGATTTGTTTTCTCAAGAAAACTTAGGCCTATCATATTGTCGCAGAGAAATTGACAAAGCATGGATAAGGAAAGATCAATGGGTTTTTACATGCAAGTGGAAGGACGTCCTGCGATTTTGTCGCCAAAGACATAACGTGGCTAAATAAGACCTTTAACTAGGAAGGAAAAGTAAGACCACAAGAGATCATGAGATTATACATATATGACCTGCGACATTTACGCAGAGATCATAAAATTATAAAGATATAACCTGTGACATTTACGCAGAAACTGAGGCAACAAATTACAAACAGATCTTATTCAACATTGGTCTGCTTAATATTCATATTGCAGATAAATAACAGAGGTAAGTATGGGAATGAACAGAATGATAGAATTATTATTCATCTTTATATGACAGATTTACACATATATAATTATTATTCATATTTATATGACAGATTTACGCAGATAGTTAAAAGTTAATAAGCATATTGATTAACCATATTGCAAAAAGGAATTGTTTTCTAATGTATGCAGATAGAAACAAAAATAATCTATATATCAAGAAACTTGAGAAGTTGGAGAAATTCGCAGAGCAATATGTTACAAGGAGAAAAAGATAAATGTACAAATATTACAAAGAGATTTCAAGAAAAGATAAAGCTATTTAGGTTCTTCATCATCTTCGCCAGAGTTCCCCCCTTCATCTTCATCTTTATTATGCTCTTCATCTTCTTCAGATTATTCATCTTCGCTATCAGAGATGATGAGGTTAGGGACGTTCTTTGGGACTTCTTTCGCGAGATAAGGATATATAGAATGGGGAATTTTATGATCATCACAGACTATTTTAATAGAATTATTGCGAACACTAACAAGAGTATTGCTAAAATTCGCCAGCGTAATCTGAAGTTGCTTTTTGAATTTAGAGCATTTATCGTTGCGAAAAGACAAAAGTTCTGCGAGTTGACCTTTTTCTTCTTCCAGTTCTCCAATCCTTTGGCAAAGATTCTTTTCAGATGCTGCGAACAAATGACAACAAATTAATAAAATAGTAGAGATTTAGTTAGAAAATGGATTAGTGGAAAATCAAGAGTAACAACCTTCTATTTCAGCGATCATTTCTTTAATTAAGGCAGAATGATCAGCTTGAAGGCCAATATCTACACCTAAGTTATTCCTGGCGTTATCAAGAACCTTTCCAGCCCAAGCAAACTCATCATCGTTACTAATGAGAAGGAGGGAACGAACTTGGTTTTCTCTTTCAACAATAGCTCTATTCTCGCAGATAAGTCTATCTCTTTCAACTTGAACTTCAAGAAGAGTTTTATGGAAATCCTCTAAAGCTTGAGCTCGTTGCCTAGAGATGCGATCTCTTTCATCTATGAGATCACTTTTTTGGGCTCTTAGAATCTTGATTTCTTCTTTAGAGTTAAGATAGTGACGCTTCGATGTATTAGCCGCTTTCAAACTAGATCTGTGTTCAATTGCTAAGAGATGGAATTTGGATCTAAGTTCATCTATGGAAAGGGATTTAATCTTGTCATTTGAATAATTGTTTAAGGAATCATTAAGGTGATTGAGGAGAGTATCATCATCTATTGGATTTGGAAAAGAACGAAGGAATACAGCTTCGTCAGAGATGCCGTAAACATCTGTGAAGAAGAAAAATAAGAAAATGCAAAGGAATACAGGGTTAAAGAAAAAGAGAAAGATTTCTCACCATAAAGTTGATTGTTCGCATCTTGGAGACTTGCAACCTTATCTTGCGAAGAAGAGAGTTCAGTTTCCAACCGCTTGATCTTTTCTTGAAAATCAGCAGACCCAGATTCCAATTGCCCATGAATATTAGAAGACTCAGATTTTAATTCTTCATTCTCTTTGCGAAGATTAGCATTTTTATTTGTGAGAACTGCACGCCTTTTCTCCAAATTTGAGACAACTACAAAGGAAGCTTTCCCAGCCTGCGAAATAATACAGCGAATCTCTGAGAAATTAATTTAGAATAAAAATGAAGATAAGAAAGGTAAAAGCATGAAAATTTACCAAGCTATTGAGTGAATGCAAGAAATTTGGAGATATGGATTTGGAGAAGAGATTCATTGTCCTTCAAGATAGGAGCATCACAAATAGCAGCGATAGATTTGCAAGCTTCGGTCAGAGGAGTATCACCAATTGTATGCATGGTATTAGCAAAAATACCAGATAAATGATCCATAGAAGACTCAGGATGGGAGGTTTCCTTCGCGGAAGTGAAATCAGCATTACCATCATCGCCATCATCATCATCGCTATAATTCTCGCCAGATTGAAAAGTTGAAGGAAGGGAGGATTGCGTGTTTTTTTCTTTAAAGGAGGATCATCAGATTTATCCTTGCGAGCAGCACCTTTACCTTTCCCTTTGGTCTTTGCAACCTCATCGGGTTATATTTCTTCAATAACCTTCAAACACAGATAAAGATAAGAAATAGGGGCAACAATATATTGTTAAGAATCACAAAGGAATATTTCTTACTTCATCTGTGAGTAACTTAAGTGCTGATAAAGTACTGTGTTTCCTAAGCTTCTGGTAGCTAATTTTTAGCATGTTAATCTGGAAAAATTAGAGTAATTATCGAGAGAATGAAAGCATGAAGATGATGATAATGATAATTTATGCAAAAAATTAAGAGAGCGTACTTATTTATTCCTTTCAGGCCAGTTAAACACCCATGGCTGGTACTCTGCGAGATTCGCAGGAAAAGCGTAAGGACCGCAAATGTAGGGACCATCAAGAAATAGTGGGAAAATACACCTTTTATCATCACTAGAATGGCGCGGACCTTGGTTATTACCCGGATGCCAGTCAATATCTAACATGAGAACTTTATCCTCAGCAATGTTATCCTTCTTTTGTAAGCGGACACCCCAACAAGTGCTATCTTTCCTCATGGGGATTATATCATAATTCGCGAAGAAATTCTCTACAGTATACTTCGCAGGAATAATTGGAACATCTTTGAATTTAGGATTCTTCGCAGAAGGAGGGTAAAGAGATTCTTTACCAGAACCACGAGTAGCAAACTCAAGCATCAGACGAATGCAATCTCCACTCAACTGATATATAGCCCGCGAGAAATTTGCGTGAGAAAGAATTTCGAAGAATAAAGGAAGTTCAGGGTCATAAAGAGGAATGGGAAGGCCAGCTTCAAGTTGACCTAGAGAAACTATAATCTTCTCGTGAGAACACGGATGATCAGAAAATAATTTAATGAAAAGTTCGGCTTTAGGGTTTTGATCAGGAATGGTAGATAAAACAAAACCTTTGTCTTTAAGTTTCTTCTGTAGTTGCAAGAAGACAATGAGATTTTTACGGCCAGGAGGAGGCATCCTTAGTATGGGAATGAAGAAAAGATCGAAAGAAAAAGAAAGAAATTACAACAGTAGCAGATGCGGAAATTGCGGAAGAACAATAAAATTGCAGAGACAAAGAAGAAGAAAGTAAAAAGAAGAGAGGAATAAAGAAGATATATATAGGGGATACGAAATTTTGAGAAGGTAAATGCATTAAATGCGAAGAGACGATAACGGTTGAAGCGCAGCGGTTAAAAAAGACGTGTAAAAAATTGAATGGAAGAAAAGATACGTGTAATAAAGCTGGCGAAGAATACAGAAACGTTTCAGAACAGAAGAATGCAAAAAGACAAATAGCTACGTCATTTTAAAAGGATTCAATTCTCATGATATTTTCTCCTTCGCAAAAAAGACATGAGAAGAGTCAAGATGTAGGATCAGAATATTGCCACAGCAATATTCTTGCGAAAGTTTATTAACAACATTTCTGCGAGCCTCTCAACAACACTCTGCGAGTGCCGCTGAGTAACTCAAAGAAAGATTCAAAGAATGACATAGCGGATGACGGTAGCAGAAACACGAGAAGATCATGACGATCCTGCAAAGATTACATCATCTGCGAGAATTAGCCTTACAACTACTGCGAGAGCAGCGCGAGCCAGATCCGAAATTAAAGGATAACTTAGCTGTCATCCGCTGTGTACTTACCCTATATAAAGAGAGCCAGCAGACTCAGAAGGGGGAGATCATTTTTTAGAGTGTTGAGAAAGTCTTGAGGAGAGAGAAAATTCTTGAGAGCGATTGTATTCTTGATTTCTTGTAACATTTCTGAGAATTAATCAATAAAAGTGTTGTTCTTAATCTCCAAATATGTGTTGATCATGGTGAATTCTTGTATGGGGTGTAGTGTAGGAAATCCTGCAACTACATAAAGAGTTGAATAAGCGTAAGGAAGAGAGAGATCTTTTTCGAGTGTTGAGCAAGTCATTAGGAGAGAGAAAGTTTAAAGAGCGATTGTATTCTTATTTTCTTCTATTTCTTGTAACATTTCTGTGAATCAATTAATAAAAATGTTGTTCTTAATCTTTAAGAGATGTGTTGATTATTATGAATTCTTGTGAGGGGTGTAGTGTGGGATTTCCTGCTACTACATATTGGCGCTAGAAACATGGACTCTTCCATTGTTTTTAGTGTGAAAATTAGTATTGTGATTAAAAAGAATTTGGAGTAGTTTGTGGTAAATTTCATATAATTTTCAATAATTCATTGAGGTTGAAGAGATGGCTAGAAGAAGAAATGCTTCAAGGCTACCAAAAGATGTGAGAAGGAGTAAGAGACTTGCTGGAGAGAGAAGAAACGTAACTGGAGAACCATCAAGAATGAATACAAGAAATGATGGAGAAAATCAAACTCAACAACCAATTCAGCATACACCAGCGCAAAATAGAACTATGGATTATGATAGAGTGAGTATACACACATGGCAGTCATATTCAGCAGGTGAAGCGGAAGAGGAGCAACAACTAAGAAACGATAGGAGAATATAGGAAGATCAGGAAGTAATTGGAGGAATAATTCATGGAAATGGTGAAGTGGAAGCATTAGAGGAATTGAGACAAAGAATACATGAAGAAAGAAGAGTAGAAGCAGAAGAACGTGCTAATTTGACAAGACAGAATCATGAATTGAGAATAGAGAATATGAGACTACAAAATAGAAGGTCAAGAAGCACTACAAGATCAAGTTCAAGATCAATCAGAAGGGAAGAAAGACAAAACTCACTTGTAGAAAATGTTGATGGAAATATTCGGCAGGAGGTGCAAAATTTAGATGAAGAACGTCGCGAAAATAGAGAAATGATTGAAGATCGATACATTCCACATGGCGAAATTCCACAAAACAGACAGCGTCAGGAACAAAATAATCAAGGTGATGAAGAAAACCAAGAAGAAGGAAGAAGAATATTACATGGAAGAGAAAATCGCAGAAATGAACAAATAATTGAAGAAGAAATTGAGAGACATTATGCTGAACAAGCACCTTTAGCCTGCGAAAGAGAGAGATTGAGAGCAAAAGTGGAGGAAATAGAACTCCAAGAAGCAATACGTCAGAACAACCATGATAATCGAGAAAGAAGACGCGAGAAAAACCGCAATAATGGTAATATCAATGAATAATATGATAGAATACAAAGGAGAATCGAAAGACAACAAAGAGAATTGATAATGAGTGATCAAAATCGCAGAGGAGAAAATGAGAGATATAATGGTGTGCGAATTCATGAAATAAATGAAAGAGAAGATCGCAGAGAAAGACAAGAAGAAAATTCTGGGGAAGGAAATCAAACTCTCGCAGCACAAGACATGCAAGAACGCAGGAGAAGAAAAGCAAAATTGAAGAGACCAATGGAACCAGCGTCCGGGGTAAATGAAAAAATCTTAAGAGAACTGGAAGAAATGAGAGGAATGATGAATAATAGGAGGGAAGGAGGTAGGAGACAATTGGATGAAGCCATAGAAAAAGCTGCGAAAACTCCGTTCTCACAAGAAGTACAATTAGGAGGAATACCGCCAAAATGCAGTTTGCCTGCGTTAACTAGCATCTTTGATGGTAAAACTTGTGCGATTCAACACATTAAAGCTTATGTGAGATGTATGTTACAATGGGAGAATCATGATGTTGTGTTGTGCAGGTATTTTGCATCAAGTCTAACAGGAAAGGCGCTAAAATGGTTCAAGGGTCTGCCCAGGAATACTATAACATCTTTCAACCATTTACAGACTACATTCTTAGGGGCATATATAACTAACAACTCCTCGCGACCAGGAATAGAAGATGTATTTGGACTAAAGCAGAGGATTGGAGAAAGTTTGAAGCATTTATCCATAAGATGGAAGACAATTTATAGTGAGATGGATGGACGTGTAGATGAGAGATATCTCATTTTATCCTTCATCAATGCAATGTTCGCAACCAATCTGCTATACATTCAAATTTTTAGAATCAAAAGTACAATCACAATGACTGAATTACGGGAGCTACAGGAGGAGTACATTACTCTTGAAGAAAAACAGAAAGAAATGGAATCGTATCATGTTGCGAATACAAGATCATCAACAGCGAATGCAAGTTTGCTACCAAAATTGATAAACACAGTTGCAAGCACTTCGCAGGTCCAACAAGAAAATAAGAATGATAATCAACATAAATTGGTAGCTATGGGAAGCAGGGATCAAGAAGAATTCGACAGAGAAAGAAATTTATATAGTCGAGGAGGGAACAATAAAATTCAGATACTTGATCAGCCACAAGAAACATATGGAGGACAAAGACAAAACTATCAGAGAGGATCAGGAAGTCAAAGAATGACATGGGAGGAGATCAAGATTCCGCCTTTGAATACTAGTGTGGAAAAAATTTGGGAAGAAATAATTTTAATGGAGAATATACCAACACCTTGGAACATGGGAAAATAACCGCTTTCAAATAACAGGAGCAAGAATTTTGCTGAAATCATCACTTTTATGGACATTCTACAAATAACTGCAGAAACATAAAGAGAATCATTCTCAGAATGATAGACCAGGGAAAGCTAAATCATTTTCTAATGGGGAACCCTCAATCTCAAATCTTGCCACCACCACCAGAAATTCGCAGAGTTAATGCGACAAAAGGAGGAGAAACATTTGTCATAGAAGTTGGGGCGAAGGAAAAAAATTTGTTTTGTAACTCTATTGTACATTCATACAAAACAATCGAAGATTTCCATGACAATGTCCTAAGCAGAGTTTTCGCAAGAGAGATCTTTGATGGGATAGAAATAATGAATATTGTGAAAGCTTCGCCATTAGAAGAGTGGCAAAAGCAGACTATTTCTTTCACTGCACAAGAAGTACCTGAACCTGGCAAAATGCATGACAATCCATTGGTGGTGAGACTAGAGATAAACCCAGAACAAAGAGAAGATGAAGATGAAGAGGCTGAAGATTCTTGGGCAATTAATAGAGTTTTAATTGATACAGGGAGTTCTGTAGATATCCTATTTATCATACTTACAAGACAATGGGAGGCATAGATGAGGATCTAATACCTTCAACCTATAAAATTTATGGTTTTAATGGCACTGCCAATAAACCTAAAGGGGAGATCACAATGCGAATTCCATTAAAGGGGATATCTTCCAAGATTCTATTATGTATTGTCGATGTGGAGTCTCCCTAAAATGCCTTAATTGGTCGACCTTGGCTACATGGGATTTTAGGTGTGGCATCAACTTTCAACCAGTGCATTAAGTTTCCACATCCTAGTGGCATTGGAGTAATAAAGGGAGATTGGGTTGAAGGAAAGAAATGCTATGCAATTGATGTAGAATCTTGCGAGGAAAGAGCTGCGAAGAAGGGGAATTGGAAGTATAACATCAAGGAAAGACAAATAAGTGAGAGATTGATGGTCGATTAGGTAGAACAAAGAAAAGAAAGGGATGTTGCGAATTCAGAACTTGCTGAAAACGACAAGCAGAGAAAATTTCGCAGAAGGTCAGAAAGTAACTAACAATCTCGCAGAGGTAGGGAACAGTAAAGGTAAAAAAAAAATTAAAACTGTGAAGTGAAAGAAATATTGAGGAAAAGAAAAAAGATGTATAACTGGTTTGTTGCGAAAATTTCAAAAAATATGTTTTCCTTAATGATTAAAATGAAATGAGTGAATACAAAAATTTTACGAAAAAAAAGGATGCGGAATTGCAGATATCAAAAGAAGAATGAAAATATGCGAAAATTTCGCAAGAAATGATCATTTAAGATCCAGAATGGGACGAACCTTTATGACGTACACCCTAGTTCGCGAATAAAATTTCGCAAGAGGCATATGTAAGACCTAAAGTACGTCATAAAAGGGGGTATCTGTTACATGACTCAGCGGTAAGGTTACACCGTTGCTGGAACCTGAGTCATGGAGATTTGGGGTCAATGAAAGCCCATCCAGGAGAGACACCTTGGATTCTCAAACTTGAGCATATGACTTGAGTTGGGAGACTAAGGTAATAAGAGCTCTCCTAAGGGGTGCAGAGTATGACCAAGGCGCCGAGGTACACGGTTGAGCCAAGAGTGCCCGGGGCGTATGAAACTACCCTGGACATTCTTGGAAAGTCTTGTCTATGATGCACTCGGCCCGAAGAAAACCCCACTTAGGGTGCAATCTCGTAACCATAAGCCATATAGGAAAAAGGGATAAGAGGCTGCGAACACAACTGGTTGTTGTTAAGACTGGATGGGAGGAGCTAGTCTTGTATGGCCGATGTACATCTCCTTGAAAGGGCAACCAGGGGGAAGATAAGGGGGATACCCTCCATTAGGGAGCTGATAAGTGTCTTAAGACACAAATGTCATGAGAATTTTACTCACGGGAGTATTAAGACTTGTCATATTTGTGCAACATTCCTGAAGAGGCAATAATACAAAAGAGAAGATAAGACGAGATCAAGGGTTCATTACATGCAAGTGTAAAGACGTCCTGCGATTTCGTCGCAAGACGGCAATGTCATGGGGATTTAGTTTCGCAAGAAAATTTAGGCATGTCATATTGTCGCAGCAAAAATACAAAAGAACAAAAAGTTAAGGCAAGATCAATGGGTTTCTACATGAAAGTGTAGATATGTCCTGCGATTTTGTCGCAAAAGAAAAACGATGGCAAAATAAGACCTTTACTTAGGAAGGAAAAATAAGACCACATCAGAATATAAAAAAAGAATGCAATTTTACAATTTATAATTGCGAGATTATGCAGAAATAATTGTGATTTTCTAACAATTTATGACTGCGAGATTCTGCAGAGATAATTGCAATTTTATCGTAAATTATTTTATTAAACAGAGGAAGCTTGCTCAATCAATCATCTGAATTCAAATAACAGAGGCAAGTATGGGAATGCATAAAATAAGTTAAGTGTTATTTGTTTTCACATGATAGATTTACGCATAAAAAGTTAATTGTATTTTGGATAGTCCTATTGCGAAAGGGGAAATTTTTCTAACACATGCAGGGATATTTTGATTTTGGGTCATGGAAAAGTGACCAAATTTGCGTTTGGGTCACCACGGAATTTTAATTAGAGTTTGGGTCACGGACCATCATTGACCGCGTTGAAAGTTAAGGGAAGTTAGTTAAACATTGAAATGACTGATTATAATTCATGCTTTTGTTTATTTACTTACCTTCACCATCAAAATCCGTGAGATTATATCTTAGGATCTTTTACACCTTCACCACCACCATCAATAGATCTTTACAAAACACCCATCAATAGCCAAAACACCCCAATCGTTAAATTATGATGAATTCTTTCTATCAATGATTTACATAAACGAGAAATCTTCACTTTAACAGATCGAAAACACTAATCACAGGACAGGAATATAATACTCCCTCCGTTTCACAAAGATAGTCCGGTTTGACTTTGTCAAGATATTAAGAAGATCATTGTAGTTTACATGTCTACCCTCAAGTACTTGCCTAATTTAGTTAAATTAAATGTTAATAATAAAAACTTCCAAAAATTGATATGGAATTGTAAATAGGAAATAAAAAAAATTAAATTAAAAACATATCCCATTTATGGAAATAGTATCACCAAAGTTAAAAGAGATGAAAAGAATATAGAAATAAAAAGATTGTATACTTATGGAGGATAAACTTTATAAGGAATTTAATTTGGAACCATATATATTGTCTTTTAAAAAGAATGTAGAATAAATGTGTTTCCTTGATTATATAGATTTTTAGATTGGGTCCCATTAATTATTTTTTTAATAAATATAAAAGGTTTAAGGGTATATTAGAGAGATCATTGAAAAAATACGTCCATAAAAAGAAGCTGGACACATTTTTGAAACAGACCAAAATGGAATAAAGGACGATCTTTCAGAAACAGAGGGAATATAAAATTGGTCAAGAAGAGGAAGGACAGTATAATTGAATCTTAGATTGATAAATTAGGGGTTTTGGTTTAGGGGAATAATGGGGGCGAGAAGAGATATGAATTTAATGTAATGGTGATGATTTTTCTTCTTCTTTTTAATCTAGATCTGGTTCTTCCGCAGGAACCAAGAACTTTGTGAAACCATTTATGATTTAAAGAATAATTGTTCATTTGCTGGTAAGATTGTTGACTTGTGAAATGTATGAAATTTCCTATAAAGTGTATGTACGGAAGGATTTAAGTATGAATTGGCGATGATGTATTAACTTATTCTGTTTGTATAAGATGCTACACACTCTTGTATTTATTTTCAATTGATCATTCATGTATGCATTGTCTGTGAAGTGTTTGGAGGAACTGACGGTGTTATAAGGTAACTTGCGGTTTTAAGTAAATAAGAATTAATTTAAAAGAAAAAATAATTTCTTAACGGCCAAGACGGTCAATGACGGTCCCATGACCCAAACTCTAATTAAAATTCTATGGTGACCCAAATGCAACTTTGGTCACTTTTCTGTGACCCAAAGTCAAAATATCCCTAAAACAAAAAAGAACTTATATTAAAGATTTGAGAAATCCATAGTGATAGATTACAAGAGTAAAAGACTGAAGACTGAATGTACAAGTTTTACAAGGGATCAATCAAGGAAGCAAAATCTATTTCGAGCTTGATTCATCATTATCTCCATCAGATTCTTTACTAGAGCTTTTTTCCTTGTCTTCATCAGATTTATCATTTTCATCTTCTTCAGATTCTTCTCCTTCATTAGCTTCACTATCAGAGATGGTCAAGTTAGGCACATTCTCTGGGATGTTGTCTAAAAGACAAGGATATCTGGAGTGAGGAATCTTGTTTTCATCACAGATCTCCTTGATAGTATCATTACGATAAGAAATTGCGTCATTCCCAAAATTCGCAATAGTGATCTTCAGTTGAGACTTCAATCTTGAACATTTCTCATTGCAATAAGAAAGATCATTTGCGAGCTTCGCCTTTTCATTCTCAAGTTCATCAATCCTACTGCGATATCTCTCTTCAGCTTCTGCGAAAATACAACAATAAATCAACAATTTGATAGAAAGTTGTGAAAAATAAATAATCAAATAAGGAAGAACAGTTAACAACCTTCTCTGTTAGAAATCATATCTCTAATCAAAGCCGTTTGCTCAACTTGAAGACTAACATCTACACCTAAATTATTCCTGGAATTATCTAGAACTTTCAACCCAAGCAAATTCATCATCATCATTTATGAGAAGGAGGGAGCGAGTTTGATTATCTCTTTCGTAGAGTACAATATTTCTATGTTTGAGGTCATCTCTTTCAATTTGAATCTCAAGAAGAATTTCTTGAAAATTCGCTAATGTCTGAGCACCTTGAAGAGAAATACGATCTTTCTCATCTATCAAATCACTATATTTGGCTTGTCACTTATGAATTTATTCTTTGGAGTTGTGAAAGAATTGTATAAATTTATTAGCCATATCCAAGACAGATCTATGTTCAATTTCTAAAAGGCAAAGTTTGGATCTAAGTTCATTTATGGGAAGAGATTCAATCTTATCATTTGAAAAGCTATTTAGAGAAGTGTTTAGATGTTCAAGAAGGGTATCATCATCCATGAGATTGGGAAATGTATGAATAAGAATAGCTTCATCAGTAAGACCATAGACGTCTGCGAAATGATAAACTCTATAAGAAGAAATTTTTGAGAAAATAAAATAAAGGGGAAAAGAAAAGAATCCCATACCATAGAGTTTCTTATTGGAATCTTGAAGATTAGATATTTTGTCCTTCTGAAGAGAATTGTATGATTCCAATTGTTTGATTTTTTTCGCGAAGATTAGCATCTTCGATCTCCAATCCTTCATTTTGCTTATCCTTCTCACGAAGAACGGCGACTTCAGCCTCCAATTCTTCGTTTTTGTTGAGAAGTTTAAGATTCTTCTTTGTGAAAGCCGCATGCCTCTTCTCCAAATATGAGACAACAACAAGGGAAGCTTTCCCAGCCTGCGAAATAATGCAGTGAATTTTAGGAATTAATTATGAATTCAAGGCAAAAATAAAAGAAGAAAAGTATAAGAATGAAAACTTACCAGGCTATTAAGCGAATGTAAGAAACTCGCATAAATAGATCTTGAAACCCCGCGAAGTGATTCATTATTCTCTAAGAGAGGGGCATCACAGATAATCGCTAGAGAGTTGCAGGCGTTGGTAAGAGGAGTATCACCAATTCCTTGCATAGTATTGGAGAAATACCAAACAACTGTGCCGTAGAAGATTCAGGTGGAGAATTTTCTTGGACAAAAGAAGTATTAATATCTTCATCTTCATCTTCGTCATCATCATTATCAGAACTTTAACTAAATTGAAGATCTGAAGGAGAGGGAGATTGGACTTTTAATTTCTTTAAAGGAGGAGCAATAGAATTCTCCTTTCGAGGATCACCTTTTCCTTTACCTTTACCCTTGATCTTCGCAACCTTAAAGGGTTCCTCTATTTCACCAATAGCCTTAAAGCACAGATAAAGATAAGAAATAGAGGCAATAATATATTGTCAAGAATCTTAAAAGAATAGTTCTTACTTCATCTGTGATTGATTGAAAAGCTGATAAAGTACTAGCTTTCCCAAACTTCTTGTAGCTTGCTTTCAGCCTCTCAATCTGGTAATTTCGCAATTACGCGAAAATATTGGAGTGATTAGCGAGAACATATGTAAGAATATAAGAAAAATAATAATAATGATTCAAGAAAAAGGTGGAAATGTACCTTTACATCTCTTTCGGGCCAGTTGAATATCCAGGGCTGGAACTCTGCGAGACTCGCAGGTAAGACATGAGAGCCAAAAATATACGGACCCTCTAAAATCAAGGGGAAAACACACCACTTGTTATCGTTAGAATGACGCGGGGTAGAATTATCGCCAGGATGCCAGTCAATGTCTTGTATGAGTAATTCGTTATTAGAAACATTATCTCTCTTATGTAAGCGAACACCCCAGCAAGTATTGTCTCTCTTCATAGGAATTACTTCACAATTCGCAAATAAGTTTTCTACAGTATATTTCGCAGGTATAATCGCAACTTCAGCAAATTTAGGATTCTTAACTTCAGTGGGGTAAAGAGATTCCTTACCAGCATTGCAAGTGTCAAACTCGAGCATTAGACGAATGCAATCCCCACTCAATTGGTACACAACTCGCGAGAACTTCGCATGAGAAAGAATTTAATAAAACAAGGGGAGCTCAAGATCATAGAGGGGAATGGGAAGACCAGCTTCAAGCTGACCTAGTAAGACTATAATCTTTTCTTGATTGCAGGGATGATCAGAAAATAATTTGGCAGTTAGCTCAGATTTAGGGTTTTGACCGGGAATGTGTGATAGAGTAAAACCTCTGTCTTGAAGTTTCTTTTGAGCCTTTTCAAAGGCAATCTCATTCTTACGACCGGCATGAGGCATTTTTTAGTATGGGAATGAAGAAGAAAGTAAAAACTTGAAAAGAAGAATAATCAAGAAAAATTACAGTAGCAGGAGCGGAATTCGCGGAAGAACAGTGAAGAAAGTTGCAGAGAAAATAAGAAAGAAGAGGAAAAAAGAAGAGGAGAAAAGAATGAAAAGAGTATATATAGAGAGAAGAATACTCGAGAAGATAAACACATTTAATGCAAAGATTAGACATGAATGGTTGAAAAGGACGTGTCAGAAGCTGGATGGAAGAAGGGATACGTGTAGTAAATTTGGTGAGGAATGCAGAATCGTATCAGAATAAAATAATATGGAAAGATGGGAGGTTGCGGCATTCTGAAGAAATAAGATTCTCATGATATTCTCCTCTTCGCATAGAAGATATGAGAAGAGGCAATATGTAGGATCAGAATATCGCAGGAGCAACAGTCTTATGAAGTTAACAACAACACTCTTGTGAAATTTTAACAACTCATTACAAATGTCGCAGAATGGTTAGGAAAGTGACGTAATAGATGACGGTAGTATAAACATGAAGAAAGTGTGATAATCTTACGAACGAAAGAGGTTTGCGAGGAAGTATCACTAACAAGCTGGCGAGAATATCGCAAATCAGATCCTAAAATAAAGGACATATTAGATGTCATCCACTGTGTAATTCCCTATATAAAGAGTTGAATAAGCGTAAGGAAGAGAGAGATCTTTTTCGAGTGTTGAGAAAGTCATTAGGAGAGAGAAAGTTTAAAGAGCGATTGTATTCTTATTTTCTTCCATTTCTTGTAACATTTTTGTGAATCAATTAATAAAAGTGTTGTTCTTAATCTTTAAGAGATGTGTTGATTATTATGAATTCTTGTGAGGGGTGTAGTGTGGGATTTCCTGCTACTACATTATCAAAGGATCATGAGGGGTTCATGTAGAAACAATATGTGAAAAAGTCACAATATTTTGAATCGGTTTTGGTTTAGCATAAAAGCATATGTGTTTCGACGGTTTTCAACTTTTGCTTGCAATTGTTAAAACCGATTTTCAACCTTTCTCTGGTAAAGGTTGGTTGTTGTTATTCATTTGTTTTTTCATAAGGATGACAACATAATGGTATTTCGATATCAATTCTCCCTGGAAGAAGAAGGTGCGATCATATTGGAGAAGTCGGATGCGAAATTGAGGTAACAATCTTGTTAGTTAATTGTTTTCCTGTTTAAGAAAAGCCTGTTTTTATTATATCTATTGCTTTTGCTTGAACGAAATTGTCGGTGTTAGAGCACTGCTCGGTCAAACTCACATGTGTTGCTATCTCAAGCATGTTTGTCAATCTTAGTGATCAAGACTATATAGTCTTGATTTCTAGTCTACTATAGCTAAGGTCTCAGACTAGGATAGAAAGTGTAATTGAGCTCAAGAACTCCATGGCGATCATCATACAAGACGAAGGACTACTGAAGGAACCAGTGGATCTTCATCGACTAAAATGTATGTGGAGACTTGAACTTCTCTATCACCCAAAAGTGTATCTAATCTATCTCCTATCTTGAGACAAAAGTCTTTTTACTATATAGACTAAGAATATGCACATGTGACATTTCGAGCTGAGTATATCTCGCTTATCTATTTCTCGAAATATGTGTTGGTAAAGCTTTCGCTTTAGTAAAGTTCATCTTTGCCTAGTGACGAAAGTCATTTTATGTTTCAATCACTTTGGAAATCGCTCTGACGAAAACTAGTTCGTGAAAACAAATGTATGACATCCTCTGAGAATGTTTCAATGGTTGAAATGAGAGTTTAGACTATATAACCATTGTGGGATATAAGAATTGTTATGGTAACACATATATGTATAAGTCCTTAACACTTGAACCGAAGTTTGCAAACTTTGTTGATCAAGTGGAACCAGAACATGAGCAGCAACTCAGTCCGCGAACTGGCGTAAGTTATCGAACCCGAGAATATCTGCTGAAGTTGAAGCTCAGGTGATCGAAATCTGTGAAGCGACGGAAGTTCTCATCCCGAGAAATTCTGCTGGAGTTTATTAACTTGAACCGGTTAGCTTGAGTCCGCGAACTCAAGAGGTTATGTCTGAAAACGTTGTTTGTGAACTTATTCTAAATTACTAAGGAATGCTTTTGCAAACCGTGGATTATAGTTCATGATTAATGATTCGAGTGAATCATATCGTTTTTTATTAAATTGTGTGTCTTGTAGTACTTGAGATCTCATAGCAATTGAACAACTCTCTAACTAGTTCATTTGAGTCATTTGGACTAGTTATGGTGGAGAAAAATATGGTTGATATGAAAGTTATCATTTGGCTAACCATTTGGTTGACTAATGTTGAACCAACCATTATACACGTTCGGGTACGGTTACACAAACCCAAAACGTCAAGTACATGTGTGTATGACAAGCTAAGTTTTCGATCTAACGGTTGAGAGATGTTAGCTTGTATCTAATTAGGTTTTCATCTAATGGTGAATATTGAATGCTTTGTTACTAAGCTAACATTGATTGCAAACCCTGATTTGAAAGACTATATAAGGAGAACTCTAGACATTGGAAAAACTAATCCCCACACACTTTTATTTTGTGATACTAGTTTTCTCTAAGCTAGAGTCGATCTCCATTAACCCTTGAGTTTTCTCTCTAAATTCGGGTTAACGACTTAAAGACTTCATTGGGATTGTGAAGCCAGACCGATACTACTTTTCTTGTAGTTGTGTGATCTGATCTTGTTGTTTTTATCGTACGAGTACAATTATATTAATTGGATTAAGATTTCTATCTCCGATAGGCAAGATAAAAGTAGTCACAAACATCTTCGTCTCATTGTTTTTGATTCCTTAATAATCTTCTTCGCTGCGTCGATTGAGTTTATTGTGAGGTGATTAATGAAACTGAGCTGTTCTTCTGGAATATAAGTCTGGTTTTATCGATTGGTTCCTGTTCACCTTGATTTATCAAAATACGGAACAAAACTCATAGGTTTATTCGTGGGAAATGAATTTATCTATTACCTGTAGACTTTTCTGTGTGAGACCGATTTGTTTGCTAAAGTCTTTGACTTTGGGTCGTAGCAACTCTTGGTTGTGGGTAAGATCAGCTAAGGGAATCAAGTGCGCAGTATCCTACTAGGATCATAGGCGTAGGAGCATAATTGTACCTTGGATCAGTGTGAGATTGGTTGGGGTTCAACTACAGTCAAGATTGAAGTTAATTTGGAGTAGGCTAGTGTCTGTAGTGGCTTAATACAGTGTATGTTTAATCTGGACTAGGTCCCAGGGTTTTTCTTCATTTGCGGTTTCCTCGTTAACAAAATTTCGGTGTCTGTGTTATTTCTTTTCGGTATTATATTTTTATATAATTGAAATAATACAGGTTGTGCGTTGTTCAATCGATTAGATTATCCGACCTTATTGGTTGTTGATTTAAATCGATTGACACTTGGATATTGGTCTTTGGTATCATCCAAGTTATCTCTCTTTGATTAGACTCGCGAATCTTATTTGCTTGAGTAAATCAAATCGAGAGATTGTGATAATAACTCCTTGAGATATTTTCTATTGATTGAGTCTTGTTGATTCTTTAGAAAACAACTCGGAGTTGTCCATACAGATTGTTAATCGAAATATTGGGTGAGGTTGTTAGACCCACGCATTTTCAGTCGGTACAATTGATGAGTTTATTCCATTATGTATGTGTGGATGTATGTGTGATTCAATTGGTTCTGGTTAAGTAAAACTTTTGTTATCTTGCTTTGTTGTGTGGTATCAATCATTTAGGATTACAAAAGTTTGGTGCAATTGCGGTGCTTTAATGTCTATGTTATTTCAATTGCTTCCAGTTAAGTAAAACAATTGTTATTTTGCTTTATTGTGTAGTATCAATTTTTTAGGCTTACAAAATTTCATAGTGGAACTTTAATGATATATGTTGTTTCAATTGCTTCCGGTTGAGGTGAATAATTATGCAAGTTGATTTATTGGTTTGTATGAATTATTTATGGCTTAACGAATGAATATATTGACGGGATTAGTTGTTTAGTCCAATTCGATTCCGGATAAGATAAACTAAGTTAATTCTAATCTTAGTTAGACTTATCAAAGTGGAGGTTTCGGTTATTCAAGTCTAGCCGAATGCCTAAACAAGGAAATGCTAGTTAACTAACCTAGTATTTGTCTTGTATAAAATCTAAAGGTCTAAGTTATATGGATAATTAGAACCTGATGAGAAAAATGGAGTTTATCTTTGTTTTGGTCTTATCAAATGAAGCGGTTGTATTCATACAATCGGTTTAGCAACGGAAATAAGTTGCTTAGTTGCTAAACTAGTTGGGAAAATTGCTTCGGGCCATTATTTCTATGATAACATATCAAAACATAATTACTTTGTAGTTTCGGTTTTGATATTGGTTATCAAAAATGGTATGTGGAACCCTCGTGCTTGACTCAACAGGTTGCAAGTCTATTTTGAGATTTGTAAGGTCCTTTTCGTGTTGTCCTTTATTTTTTCGTTTCTTTGTTATTTTTGTGACAAAAAGGGGGAGAAATATATGGAGTAAATAAGTGATGTTGGTATCAATTTTATATTGATTGGTGTTACTAGGGAAGAGGATAATGGTGTTTGAACGTTTATCTAACGAAAGAGTAAAAGCACAGACTAAGGGGGAGTAACATATCATATGATTGGGATAACAAAGACGTGCGGATTTAAAATCTACCTATATATCTCACCTTTAGGGGGAGTATGAGATTTGTTATTATAATATCGTTGTTGTATTTAAGGATTGAATTAATGCATGTTATGTGATGTTGAATTCGGGAATCAAGCGTATGTGTAATAAATTATTGTAATTTGTTCATCCATATGATTGTAAGAGTTTTGTCACTAAAATTGACAAAGGGGGAGATTGTTAGAGCATAGTTCGGTTGAACCCACCAAGCGTTGGTATGTCAAGTTTGGTTGTCATATTTTAGTGATCCAAAACTCATTTAAGAGTCGCTTGATTTAAATGTACTAGAGTCAACTTCGTATAGGTTAGCTTGAAAGTATTAGGATGAGACATTACAAGTATTGCGAAGACTTGAAGAAGTGAAGAAGTACGGAGCTACAACCACAACATCATCCTTCCACTTGAGGTTAATGATATTTTACTTGAACTGTTTCATTCCCTAACGTATCTTTCAAGCCGTGCATATTGAAAACACAAAACTGCGAAGCATGGACACTCTAGATAGACATAGTATTAACGAATACAATATGGGGTTTATTGCTTAACCATTAAACTTTGTATATAAGACATCAACTTAATCGTATGAATGCTATTTTGATTATGTATGGGTATGAGGTGAGGATTTCATCCTAGGGAACAAGGTTTACATGTGTTCTAAGGAAGTAGGTTCATAATATGTGTTGTGAACCGAAAAGGAAATCGCCAGGCGTTATTGCGGATGTTCTTCATAGCATATCTTATGAACAACCAATATGTATGATTAGTATAATCGCTCATGACTTGTTTGTGTTCTTGGTAAAACAATTCACATGAGGCCTGACTTATGTATTAGTATGACTTTTATTAGTGAAACCGATCTTAAGTAATCACCTGGGGTATGATCGGGTTTGTGTGTGTCTGACCAAATTTGAGAAAGGTGAACCGATCCTAGTAAGAGGTGCAGTACATCACAAGGGGGAACCGATCCTTTTATGAGGTGCAGCAAGGTTTATACAAGAAAGGAGAAATGATCTTATGAACATGTGCAACACGTTTTTAGGCAAAGGGTAACCGATCCTATGGACATGTGCAACACATACAAGTTAGATACCAAATATATGTAGGGAACCGATCCTAGTACCTAGTCAGTCGTATATTTGGTAAGCTAGTGTGACTATGCACAATACTCACATGGAGGTAGAACCGTTACACCCATGGCTTGTGATTGAGTGGTACTTGATCAATCACATAGTTCTTGAAAGTCAGATGAACCAATCCTAAACTTGTTTGGAAGTGTGGTAAATCGGTTTCAAGTGAGCAAGTATGAAAAAGGACTTGAAAGAGAAAGATGTCTACACACTTTGAACACGCACATTAATGTGTATCTTTTATTTGTTCAAAGATATTCCTTAACAGCTAAGAAGGAAGTAAATCCCAAGATTGAATTTAAATAAGTTAAGAATCTTTTAATTAAGGTTTTTAATTATATATGGAAAAAAAGAATTAGTAATGTGCATTTGATAATTAAAGATTTTCCAAGGAGATTTCGATCATAAATTTGGACAGTGCATTCTCAGGAATTATAAAAACTGAATCTGGGTTAATATGGAAATATCTTGAGAATATTTTCGGTTTTGGAAATTCCTTGGTGTCCAAACTTCCTTGTCTATAAATACTTTGAGTTTGCATTTCTAGCAAACTAATCTTTTATGGCAGTAAACTTCCTCTGTTGTACTGTTACTGGTGAAGCCGCCTATTCAGAGAGGAGAGTAACCTAATTAGGTGAAATCTCTTACGTCCGCTCAGTTTAAAGTATTCTTTGGGATTGAGAAGCTCTAGTGCGTACCGTTGGTGGGAAACTAGATAATTGCGGTTTATCTTTAGTTTTCATATTGATTTGATTGACTAACGGTGGTTGAACTTTGATTGCACCTAGTTTGTTTATGCTTGAGAATCTTCTCTTCTAATATAAGATTCACTCAAACTAGTTCAAGGTTTCGACATGGATCTTTAGATTGTTGTTAGATCTAAAGACGATCTTGTGATAATCCATTGTTAACAGACTCTGTTTTGTGTGTGATTGATTACAAGAGATTCAATTAGTTGTGTGCAGGTGTTTATTGAAGATCTAAGAAGATTTGAAGACAAAAAAGAGATAGAAGATTTCAGACTTGGTTTTATAATATTTGGTGTGCACAATACTTGTTTCGGTAATAGAGGATCCAATTAATAATCGGTTCATCCTTGTGGTAGATTGGATTGATTAATTGAGAAGATCGGCATCAACACAATTCTTTGGATTAAGAGTGTTGTTGGCTTAATCTTAACGATTACCTTTGGGTGATTGAACATAAGATAGATCTTGGAACCTGGCAAAGGAGTTTATGTTAAGATAAACAGAAGAGCCTTTATGCAACTCATATCACTTGGTTGAAGAGAGTTGATACCAAACAGATTTTTTGTTCCTTTACTGTTTGGAATACGAACCAAAGGAGTTGGTGCAAGTACGTGACTTGTTTATAGGTTGGAGGCGTGGGAATACAGACGGAACTAGGTGAACTATAGGTTTAGTTGTTTGGTCTCAACTATACGAAGTTGGTTTATTTTGTATAGCGGCTTAATCCTGAGAGTATTCAATTATGGGATAGGTCCCGGGGTTTTTCTGCATTTGCGGTTTCTTCGTTAACAAAATCTTGTTGTTTCATTTACTTTATATATCTGCATTATAATTGTTTTATTATAATTAAAGTAAATTGCACAAACGTTAATTCATATTTACTTGATACGCGAATCGTATTGAGTTTAGTTAAGTCTGAACCTTTGTATCAAGTAAACATACTTCGTTGTTGTATTATCTCGATCTTGTATCCAGAGACGATCACACGAAGTGTGAACCGATTAGTTGCATTGTCTCGACTCAGCCCATAGACAACCACTTTCGGAGAAAGGACTTATAGGAAGGAAAAGTTTTAGCTTGAGGTATATTTGGGTACCCTCACCTTTTCACAATCAATTAGAATATCCGACATTTTGGTTGTTGATTTAAATTGATTGACACTTGGATATTGGTCTTTGGTACCATCCAAGTTTATCTCTCTTGTATTTAAATTGAGACTCGCAGTTTGCTTGAGTAAGATTTAAATCAAGAGATAGAGATATAAACTCTTTGATGTACTTTTATCTAGATTGAGTCTGACTGTCTTGTTGATTTTCTAGAAAGTATATTGGAGTTTGTCCATACAGATTGCTAAGCGAAATATTGGGTATGGTTGTTAGACCCCCGCTTTTTCACCAATAAGCCTAGGGATTTCCCCTTTGATTTATAAAAAAAGTTCATGAATGTACTTCCTTTAAACAAATGTAAAACATTGATTCCTAGGATGAAATCTTCACCATTACCCATTCACATTTTCATAACAGCATTTATAAGATTATGTCGATGTCATATCAACGAAGTTCAAAAGATAAGCGTTATACTTTGTAGTCTAATTCCCTAATACTATGATCATGTGATCATGTCTCACTACTAGAGTAACATATCCAATACATAGCTTCGCAGTTATGTTTTCAATATAGCACGATTTGAAAGATACGATAGAAATGAAACAATTTAAGTCAATATTATTAACCTCAAGAGGAAGGATGATGTCGTCGTTGTAGCTCATTACTTCTTCGCGTTCTTCAAGTCTTCGAGTAATACTTGTATGTCTAAACATTCCTAGACTTTATAGTCTAACTTAAACGAAGTTGTCTCTAGTAGATAATCAAGCGACTCTTAGATGAGTTTTGACACACTAAAATATGACAACCAAACTTGACATACCAACACTTGGTGGGTTCAACCGAGCTATGCTCTAACAAGATGAAGTATTGACTAAGGGGGAGTGAGACATATCACCATAGTATTATTGTCAAAGTTGTGATACAATTGAACTTTGATGTTGTGTAATAATACTATGACATTGTATAACAATAATTTAGAAAAAATGTTTTCTTGTTGTTATGGATACGGATCTTCAACAACAATGACGATGATTTGAAGACGTTATGAATCACCGGAGTACTTGGAGTGACGAACTGGAGAGCGTTGCTCTCTCAAGTTTGTTTGTCAAGTTTAGGTGATCAAAACTATAAGTCTTAATTTCTAGTCTACTTATAGCCATATCTCAGATTAAGATAGAATGTGTAGTTGAGATCTAGACTTCACGACGTTCATCGATTGAAGACGAAGATCTACTAAGGAGAGCTTGGAGGAACTTCATCAACAAAAGGTATATGGAGACGAAAACTTATCTATCACTCAGAAGTCTATTCTATTCTATATCCTATTAAGATTAAGTCATATAGCAATATAGACTTTTACATTATACACATTTGATATTTAGAGATGAGTTTAACTCGCTTATATCTTTCTCGAAATATGTGTTGGAAGCTTTTTGCTTTAGATGCGTTCATCATAATTCTTGACGAGTTTAGTTGGAAACAATTTATATGTTGGAAACTAAATAATAAGTCAAAAGATGATCATGTGAAAATTTCCATGAAACATCTTACAGGATTTGTGCGAGACAACCATTTGATGTCGACTCGGAATGTTTCCTATTAATCATTCGATCACTTGAAAATTACTTATAAGCTAATAGTTTGTGTGAGACAGCTATTGTCGTCTTCTAAAGATGTTTCAATGATTAAAATGGGAGTTTAAAACAAAACCATTGTCAGGATATAACACAATATGCATACCAGTATGCAAACTATTGTGGTAAGATTCAGGCCCGGGAACCAAGTTTGCATACCAGTATGCGAATGGTTTTAACTGTTGAAGTCCGAGAACCAAGTTTGCATACCACTATGTGAACGGTTCTACTTGAGTTAGGTCCGGAACGGGAATATGCATACCGGTTTGTGAACTATCGGATAAGACCAAAGTCCGGAAATTAAGTTTGCGTACTCGTTTGCAAACTGAGTTGGTTTAGTATGATTTCATACTCATGAGCAAATACATTAATAAATTGAGGAATTCAATCTTTGCAAACCGTGGCTTAATGTTCATGAATTGATTCTTAAATAAGTAATTTGTATAATCATGAATCAAATCCGATTTTATTTCAATTGTGTCTTGTATACTTCTATGAGAATATAAATAATTGAACAACTCTATGAGTAACACAATTAGATTCATTTGATTATTGTTTAATCATCATTTGATCTAGAAGTATTAGATGAATGTGGTTAATACAAAAGTGTTCATATGGCTAACTTCGGTTAACTGTTATTGAGCCAACTCAATATACGCGTTTAGGTACGGTTACCCATATCTAAATGAAGGTACTATCGTATTGAGTATTATGTTCTCTAAGATTGGATTGAGATTTATCTCCGATAGGTAAGATATAAAAATTAATCACAAAGCTCTTCGTCTCATTCTTTGTGATTCCACAATAACTTGTTCTACTACCATATAGTTAAGTTATTGTGAGGTGATTGATATTTCTAGGTTGCTCTTCATGAATATAAGACCGGATTATCAATTGGTTCATGTTCACCTTGATTTATCAAAAGACGAAACAAAAACTTCACAGGTACTTCTGTGGGAGACATATTTGTTTATAAGTCTTCGACTTTGGGTCGTAGGAGCTCTTAGTTATGGGTGAGATCAGCTAAGGGAATCAAGTGCGTAGAATCCTGCTAGGATTCAAAGGCATTAGGAACGCGACTATACCTTAATGGGTGTGAGACTTGGTTAAGGCTCAACTACATTCCAGTCCGAAGTTAACTTGTATTAGGCTAGTGTCTGTAGCGGCTTAATACAATGTGGTCTTCAAATATGGACTAGGTCTCATGGGTTTTCTGCATTTGTGGTTTCCTCGTTAACAAAACTTCAGGTGTCTGTGTTATTTCTTTTCTGCATTATAGTTGTTTATATAATTGAAATATCACATGTTGTGCGTAGTTCAATTAATTGGTAAATCCAACCTTTGGTTGTTGATTGAAATTGATTGACACTTGAAAATTGGTCTTTGGTATCGTTCAAGTTGTTTCTCATAATAATCAGGCTCACGGATTCGTATCTGTTTGATTTGCCGATTACATTGATAGACAGAGATATAACTCTTGGATATATTTCCTTGATTGAGTCTGACTGTCTAGTTGATTCTCTTGGAATTATATTGGAGTTAGTCCATACAAATTGCCGAACGAAATATTGGGTGTGGTTGTTAGACCCCCACTTTTTCAGGTACAGTTACCCATATCTAAATAGAAGTATATTTCATTTGTGTCATTGTGTGTAACAAGCTAAGACCATCTAACAGTGGAGATTGATTGCTTAATTTCTAAATAAATATTGAATCAGTTGAGAACGACAATATAAGAATGACTAAAAAAAGGGTAGAACACAAAATTTGGTTTTACAACAAACGAAAGAGTTACGGATTCCATAGTCAAAAAAACGTTTGTTGCACGACTCTTCTTTTTCAAATTAATTTTACCACTGACCGGATGGACTACTCTAGAACAAACCCCTCAAATATAAAGCTTAGCATTTGGACTTCAGAGAGACGTGGACTTAACTTCTACCAAGAATAACATTTTTTATCCATAAAAGATGAATTATCACAAAGATATGGATAAAAATTTACTCAATAAAAGTTTCCCTAATAGGCAATCCTTCTTAAGGGCAATACCTATGGGATGAACAAACTCTAAGTTTGTTCATTTTGATCCCACTATGGGATGAACAAACCAAGAAAATAGATGTTTAAATGAACAGGTCTGTTCATTTGAACACTGAGACATTCTAGTAGGCGCGCGTCTGGTGCAATGACGCGAGACACTGATGATTCCTCTGGCGACAACTTGGATGACGCCCGAGATCAAGGAGCAAACGTCGACGTTCATGTTGATGTCGCCCACAACAAACAATCACTTTTTTTGTTTTTTTAACTATTAAAGAAACATTTTAATATTTATAACCTTTTTGTTTATATAAATAAAAACATTTGTGGGACCCAATTTTTATTAGTTTAAATAAATAAAATCATTAGTGGGACCCAACTCTTATTAGTTTAAATAAATAAAATCATTAGTAGGACCCAACTTTTATTAGTTTATATTAATAAAATCACTAGTGGGATCCTAAAATATCAGATTTGTTCATTTTACATTATTTCTCATAATAGAGAATGCAGTTTGTTCATACACATGGACGAACAAACTTTTGAATTTTGTCATTGCCATATGAAATGTACTAAGAATCTTAACTGCCATCATAATTAAAAATCTAACAATTTGAGAGTTTTATATGTATTCTTATTTCTTTTATTTTGATCAGCAATTGTTTTATATGTATTCTCGTTAAGCAATTCATGCTTTATTAGTTTACAAGGCGGTGCAAACACTCCGGAAGAATATGATTGCCGATTCATAGGCAAAATTTATGGCGTGCCCAATATAACTGCCTCACCCCATGTGATAGATCTGTAAAAATAAATATTACTCCCTCCGTCCCTTTTATACCTGGCACATTTAGGGGCGACTCATTCGCAATTAGGGGCGACTTTTTTATTCCCAACCCAGAGGCCACGTTAAGGGGTGTCAAAAAACGTGGAGATTACGTTAATGCCCTTATATAATCGGAAGCAATTTTGTGACCGATTATGTAACACAAAATCGGAAGGTTAATAATCATATTTGACTACCGATTAATATAGATTTCGTGCCAAACGTGAATCTTGGTCCTATAACAATCGGTAGTAATAATAACCTCACTATACTACCGATTATAGTATCTCCCAAAGAAGAGATTTGGGGCAACTTATAATCGGTAGTCATATAAACTACCGATTATCATAGTTCTCAAATTCGTAAAATTTGAGATTTCTCTCAAAACAATATTTGGGGCAACTTATAATCGGTAGTCATATAAACTACCGATTATTATAGTTCTCAATTTCGTAAATTTGAGATTTCTCCCAAAACAAAATTTGGGGCAACTATATAGTCGGTAGATAAATTCCTTATTTGGCTACCGATTATACAATTTCCCCAACAAAAAAAGAGCCGTTGGAACTCTAAACCCTATATAAGGATTGTATCCTTGTACCCTCTATGGAACACAAATACATGTAAACTCTCTCCAACTTCATATTCAACATAATGGCCCAACCATTCATTAATCCAACGGAGTTCACGATTGAAGAAGATTTATCTTTATGTAGGCGCTACGTTCAATTCTATCCGAGACGGGGAGCAGAACGGAGGCAAGGAGGCATAATGAGTATGAGTTATTTGGGGATAATTCACGAAAAATTATGCGCCGACACCGGTAACCCAAACAACCGTCACTCTGCTGATCTTTTCTGCCGAATTGGTTCAATAAACGGACGCGTCGGAGAATTTGTCGATTTAACTTATCTTGTGAATCAATATCGGTTGAGGGGTGCAACCAATGATGAGGTTATAGAACAATCTCTCGGGGAATGGCGGAGATGGAAAAGATCAAGCTTATGTTATGAAGCTCATTTTAGAATCCTTATGGCGATGGAAAGATTTAATCCGTTTAGGACTCGTCCAACACGTCCACGTCACTAATCACAATACATTGTAATAGAATTTGTGGAAGTTCAACGTAAAATTATGATGATGTTGAGATGATATTTTACTGAATTTCCCAAACACCAAGAAAATCGGAAGTTTATGTTATTTATTTAACTACCGATTATACTCCAACGGCTATTTTTGAAGTCGAGCCTCGAAAACACACAAAATCGGTAGCGAAAACATATTGATAAACCTCCGATTATACCTCCCTAATGAAACTTTCTACCCTGTTAACAAAACAGTCTATAATCGGTAGTTTAACAAGGATCCTAAGGTTCCGAGTTAGTATAATCGGTTACTTATGTTACATAATTTACTACCGATTATGTGTAATAATTGTACGCAACTTCAGTACAGTCTTGTAAAGTACGCATCAACGGCCATATTTTCCAAAAAAAAAAGAGACGTTGGGAGTGTCATCTATATAAGCTGGTTAAACTCTTCTTATTTATGCAGCAAACAACACATATATAACATTGTGTATTCTACAAATATCTTTTCCATCGTCTAATCTAGTTCATTCCTTATATATCTCAACTTACTAGCATGGAAACGTTTGACGCAGCAGAAGATTTGATCATTGTGAAAACCTGGTATCATGAAACAAGATGTGAAGATGTCATGGCGGGAACGTTAACAATCGAAGTCTTTTGGTCGAGGGTATATAGACAATTTGTGCGAGAGTATGGAAATCCAAAGCAAAGATCACTCCAACAAGTTCATGATCGTTTCCGACTTGTCCAAAAAGGGGTAAATGATTATATAACGATACAAAAGAGGATGTTTAATACTAGCCACTTAAGCTTGTCAATCCAACAATTTGTAAGTATGGTTTAAATTCTTTATTTTTAACACCGGGTGTCTAATCCTACTTACTAAAACTAACTTGGCATTATTTTGTGTTTGTTTATGTAGGAGGCACTCGCAAAAAGACAGTACTTTGTGGAAAAGGGCGAAGATTTCACTTATGATGGGAGTTATGAATTCCTGAAGTCCGTGACCACCGTATAAATATTGATTAATAGTTACAATCGGAAGTTATTGTTATCTCTTATCTACCGATTCTGGGGAGATTTTCATCTTTTCATGTCAGAGTTTGAAAATAATCGGACGTATATTTTAAGTTTTGTCTACCGATTCTTGGAAACTTTTTCAAATTGTTTTCAGAGTTTGGTGACAATCGGATGTTAATGTAAGATGTTATTTACCGATTCTAGGGAATAAATTTCAGTAATTTTGTTAGACTTGCAATCGGAGGGTAACTTGGAAGTTTTAATAACCGATTATAAATTTGATTGAGTCTGTTTACAAAAGCATTTATAATCGGTTGACATATTTATAATTTAACTACCGATTATGGATTTATACTTCACAAAGCATTCCAAAAAATTCCAAAAAATTCAAATTCCGCAAGTAACGATCATTCATCTTCATCATCCGAGGGAACTAATTCGAGTATGCCTGCCGGAAAGTTGATTTTCATGACGTAATCCCAATCGAACATGTTGGTCTCATATTGTTTCAACCAATCCTTACAATGATTCGTTGTGAATTAATCCGTCGCACCATCCAACGGAGGTAATGGGCAATCTATCTTTACTCTTAAACCGATAAAATGCATCTCATTCACAAATGCCATCACAATTCTTCTATCTTTAACTGAATCATCGCAAACCGTCCTTGTAGGTGCAAACGTAAAGGAATGTCCATACATAGGTGGAACAAAGAAATGTACCACGCAATTCAAAACGTCCGCTAAGAGATATCCACATGAAGGCATTCTCATACAATACTTTGATCCGATGGTCTTCAATCCCTTTCGGCACTTTACACGCGCAACTAAGTTTTTGAACTATAGCTCTTTGTCGTGTCTATCTCCTTGCTTCATCATCCCCATATAGAAATCCTTGTCCTTTATTAGTTGTACCGCCATCTTAGTTCTTAAATATTGCCATTCGGTGACATCTTCGTCCAAAACTTCTCCAAAGTAACCAATTTGTTCCGTAGCGACGTGAAATCCACAATTACCATCCCCATCCACCTCGTCGGTGGACAAAACAAATGGAACAATGAGGGGAGGGAGTTGTTTCATATACTCTTCTATAATTGTATACCTTGATCGCGTAGGTTTTCCATGAAAATCCCTAGGACAACGAAGAGTACCATACTTCTCTCTTATAGTCACCATTTCCGTTGATTGTGTTTCTTGGGAGTTTCTCATTTGATCTATAACTACGGAGGTAGTTTGGGTCTCCACTAACAAAACTTCTTTCACCGCCATGGCTTGACTCACTTGAGAAGGCTTCGTAGAGACATTTGGCCCCACTTGTCGGCCGGATGGTCCACTTTGATATTTTCTTGGACGACCTCTTTTCTTGGGTTGCGGCTCATCATCAAATTGGGCTTCGGAACGCTCATGCCTACACAATATTCTTCGATTAGACAAATGCTCTTTCAATTCTTTTCTTCCCATGGCCCAAGACACTTCGGAGGGCCTACCCGCCCCCTTTTTCTTAATAGGTTCATCAACCTACCTTAGACTAGGGTGAAGAGCTTGCTCCAAATCATGCATGAATACTTGCTTCTTGGCGCCATTTGTTGTAGAATAACGCTCGGATATTCTTGCACATAATTTCGAATCCAAGAACGACGGACCATCAACTACGGGGGTGCTTGGAGTGAAATTTAATTGCTTCCAAAATGGATGAATATCATTGATGTCAATCACATCGACGTACGTACCCATTTTATGACGACATGGGAGACCAATACCTATCATATCTTTGCAAACACAAACCGTATTCTCGTCATTGTAATTTCTATATAACTTCAATTGTTTCATCATGTGATTTATTGCCTATCTTGAAACATTATGAACAATGCCCCTTAGAAGCAATCTTTCCTTTTCATGTTCCGTCGGGAATCTATGTACACTTAATTGCATAGAACCCTTAATCTTAACGAGATCTCGATTCGTGAATTCATGAATTGCTTCTTGGATAGATACAACTCCATTTTGACTACCTTTAAGTATTTTCTTTAACCGGTAATGAGACCCCTCCTCTATGATTGTCGCCTCGTTCTTGAAATTACGACATTCATATGTCCATGCAAACACAAACCTCTCCTTGATCGTTAACCATTGTGTTTTACAATATTCAACCGGTTTTGGGTAGTCCTTTCCATATTCATCCTCCAATTTCTTCAAGTTCCGTTCGTAAATTTCCTCGATATTCGACCACACGATTTTGTCCCACGCTTTCATGAACAATCTCCAAATAATTCCATCGTCCTTCCATTTTTCATCAAATAACCTCTTCTCTTCCTTTTTTTCTTCCACGGTTAATTTACTAATGCGCTCATCCTCTTCCTTCAACCTCTTTGTACCCTTCTTCTGTTTTTTAGCTTGGAAATGGAGATGGCAATTGTGTTTGATGTTGCATTGAATGTGCCACGTACATTGCAAGTTTCGGGCTTCAGGAAACACAACCCTTATTGCATGCATTAATGCTTGATCATTATCCGTTACAATAACCCTCGGAAAATCATCCCCATTATAAATGGACCTCAACGTCTCCAACATCCAAATGAAACTCACGTTATTCTCATGATCCATTAAACCCCATGCAATTGTAAACGTGTTTTTGTCCGACGTGTGACAAGCAATGTTCAACAACGGCATGTTATATTTGTTTGTCTTGTAAGTGGCATCTATCAACAAAATTTGATGAAAACACTGAGCCAATTTTATCATTTCAGGATGTGCCAAGAAAATACGTACCACTTTACCATCCCTTTCTTCCATTCTCAACGTGTAGTCATGTAACGCAGCTAACCACTGAGATTGTTGCATAACCGTTCTACCATCCCATTCCGTCCTTTTGATAGTAGCTAGCACCGACTAAATAGTAGACAAAGATGACAAGTTGTCGGGGTCGTCCGCCTTAATTTTACTTAAGATCGCACTCGGCTTTTGGATCCGCATTGACCGCACCGTCTCCATTTCATGTGGTTTTAACTTCGCAACCATTACATGTCCAACAAGAGTATCCGGATCATCATGGTTATGACAAGCATTAGCAACTTTAGACATTTTCCACTCTACACTATCCTTACCATTGGGATTATAGAAGACAATCTTAAAGGGGCATCCAATTTTCTTTGTATGAGTTCGGTATTTCTTTCTCTCCGTCTTTCTTACATACTTACTATTCTTTCCCTCGTGACTCTTCTTCACCCCACCTCGCTCACAAGTCATTTCAAACCGACCCTTCTTCACACAAGGGTTTTGAACTACCACGCACATGTTCTCTTTTGCCTTGTTCATTAGCCAAGCCTTGGCCTCCTTCTTACTTTGAAATATCTAAATGCGTATAAAACAAAACAAACAAAATAAGCATAACCATATAACATACATGATTCGACAAAGAAAAGATAATTCATGAACATACCAAATCGTTTTCATAGTGTACGGCAGTATCAGGCCTTAAATAATATTCGTCATCCTACGCACCACAACAACATGTTACGCATTAATAGTCGGATAAAAGTTTTATGATTGTACAACCGATTGTATAACAATCGGTAAAAGAATACTAACACACATTACCGATTATTTATAATCGGAAGTTTTGTTAATTATAAAACTTCCGATCAATATAAATTAAACATCTCAATTTGGGATTTTTATTGTATTCGGTAAGTTAATACATATAATACTCTCGATTGTAAATAATCGGTAGATAATTATAATAATATGACTACCGATTAATATTCGTTAATGGCATTCAATGCATAACAGGTGACGAATTTTCACGTTCAAAATCACACACAAGCACACATAACATTGCTATTAGAGTTTGTTAACAACATACCTGATTGTTTGACGCATTGTTACCTTTGATTTCGGGTGATTGTCCAAATTCTTCCATTAAATCGTCCTCTAGGGTTTCATCTCCATCAAAGTGTGGATCATTCAATAAATACCCCAAATCGTCATCTTTAAACGGTAATGAATCTTGAACTTCAACAACTTCACGTACTTCTTCGTACCCATTCATGTTTATGGAAGTTTGCTATCTATAATCGTAAGTAGTGTAAAAATATACCCACTTCTCCTATTTTTTGAGGGAGGTCTCTCACTCAATCGGGAGTCATTGGGACTATTACTCCAAAACAAATTCCCAACACCATAGTATAGTACCTTTCCTACCGATTGAATGTGAAAGAGTCCGATTATTATAATCGGTAGATAGTTGAGTATAATAAACCACCGATTATGCTCAAAGGTGTGGTTAGGAAAAACACGCACCAAGTGGTTACTTTTTTGAATTGGCTCATTAACCTAAAACTTGTGAAATTTTGGCAAAGGTGTGGTTAGGGGAAACATATAATCGGTAGCCAAATTATCTACCGATTATATTTATTTTCAAAATTTTGGAATTGAAGGGTTTTAAGAAAAACTCATTTTTGGGGCAACCTATAATCGGAAGTTAATTTAGTATAATAAACCACCGATTATGCTACGTCGCAAAACAAGCTTCAAGTGGTTAGGGGAAACATATAATCGGTAGCCAAATTGTCTACCGATTATATTTATTTTCAAAATTTGGGAATTGAAGGGTTTTAAGAAAAACTCATTTTTGGGGCAACCTATAATCGGAAGTTAATTTAGTATAATAAACCAAGTGGTTAGGATTATGCTACAAATTGTCGATTATATTTATTTTCAAAAAACAAGCTTCAAGTGGTTAAGGGAAACATATAATCAAGTGGTTAGAAACCTAAATGTCTTGTTTAACATCCGATTATAGTACCTTTGAAAGATAAAACCGATGTAAACCTAAATTCTTTTCTCATTTCGTTTCTTTTCAACTTCAACTCTCCCATCCTCTTCTTTCTCTCCGAATACAGAGAGCAAAACTCTCCCCCTCGTTAACTCCGCGTCAATACATCGTTATCGTTAATCGTCGAATCGAATAATCGTCGAATATTCTCTAAGAAGATGAAAGATAAAGTGCGTAAATTGGGTCGAAACCAAAATGTGGTTCGTGGGGGTGATTCAAACATTGGAGTGCCTACCCGTAATAAAGAGGTTCTCACCGAAGAACACGAAGAACGCGAACAAGGTGATTCCGATAACCAAACTCTCAGGCAACTCCAGATGGCCCCTATTAGGTAACATTCTACTGTTAGATTTGGGATTTTATTACTTTAATTCGAAGAAATCACGAAATTTTGTCTTAGGGTTTTCGGTTATTACACAGAATCGGGAGGTTATATATATTTGTAAACTTCCGATTATTCCTACAATTCCCACTGGTAAAGAACATTTGTCATATTCGGTTGCTAAAATCATAGGTTTCCTTCCGATTATAATAGGCTTATGTATCTCCTGGACACAAACTGCTGCATATTCGGCAAGTATAATATATTTTTGGTGTCCGATTATGTGTATTCGCTAGAGTATGGTGAAAATATGCTTCCGATTATTTATAATCGGATGATTATTCTTAACTTATAATTCCGAGTATAAATCTATTTTACCATTTCATGCTATTTAGGGATAGGCGAGGAAAAAAACCCGAAGACGCAGTGGTCTCGGATAGTGCAAGGATGGAAAGGCGTAAGAACTTGACAGCTAGTGCTCGGAGAGCTAGGGTCACTAAATCCACTTCAAGTGCTAAACATGGAACTCAACAACCTGCCCCACAAGTAGACCCACTTGAAGAAGTTGTTCGCTCAAGTGCCCCACAATCACAGCCAGTACAATCAGTTGTACAACCACCTGCTCCACAATCACATCCTGAAATTCAACCTGCTATTGAACCAGAAGCACCAGAAGAAAGATTTATGGAAGCTGGACAACCCAGTGGTGCGCAAGAAGAAGGAGAAGCCGAAAAGAAAAATCCCCCTCGAAAGAAGGCGAAACACCTAGTCCTAAAAGAACTCAAGGTGAAGGATATTCCAGAAGGAACAATCCTTGGGATGCCGGCTGATGGAGGAGAATTGTTATTTGGATACAAATATTCCTGGGCAAGAGAAATATATGAAACTGAGGTAATAATCATATCCGTTTTATGTACGTAATTTTTTTGTGTAATCGTAATAGTAGTTTTAAGGGTAATAAGTTTAGGTAATTATAATTTGTTTTTAACTTGTCATGTGTATAATAGTACCATTCCGATGCGGTTCGTTTACTCAAACCCACCGCCGCACCACCTAAAATGATGGAATGGCCTTTATCCGGTGAGTGTCAAAGGTTCAACACAATTATTGCAAATTCGGGGTTGGCTAATCTTTGCTTTGAAAACTCTATCTTTGGAACATGACCGGGTGGCTATATCGGCGTTTGTGGAGAGACTTTATCCTGAGACCGACACCTTCCATATGCCGTTTGGAGAGATGACGATTACCCCAGATGATGTTGTGCAGATTCTTGGACTCCCTGACCATGGAAACGGTGTCAGGGCTGAGTTCACAAAGCAGTTGGAATGGGTTAAACTCTATGCTCTAACTAACAAGTGTTTTGGTTGGGATGAAGAAACATCAAAAATTGAGTTCAAGAGATGCATGGGGTATAGAACCAGACAATTCAACATTGGTACTCTGATGGATATGTTCAAGGGTACCAAGGCAAAAGAAGAGAACGGAACTTTAACTGATGAGCAAGTGAACCATGCGGCCACCGCATATCTCCTATGTGTATTGGGATGTGTAATTTTCCCCAATACTAGTGGCAATCGGGTCGACGCCAACCTTTTAAAACTACTGGATCCCCTCAATAAAGTGCATGAGTACTCTTGGGGCACGACATGCCATGCGTGGTTGATGGAAGAGTTGAGAAAGGCTTCGAGGCTTGGAATTAGCCAAGTGGCCGGGAACGTGAGTCTACTACAGGTATTTTTATTATTCCTACATACTTTGTTGTTTTTTTATAACACTACCATTGAAGAAACAATTTCTTAAAACTTGCAAAAATGTCAATACAGACATGGATCTACGACCACTTCCCTATCTTGGAATTGGCCATTCAAAAACCGGGGTGGGCGCCAGGTCAGCCTAGAGGAAAGAAGTACGTCTTCGATGACAACCATTCTAGATCAAAAGAGCAGCAGCTGATTCGTTTGAGGGAGGCTTTGATCCATACAAGGAAGACCGAGATAATGGACATATCGCAGGTCGGTCCGATTTGGCCCTTTATTTTGGGCCATTGTGGCACCCAACCGGATACGTGATGTACAATTCCTCGAGGGTGATGCGACAAAACGGTTATGTACAAGCTTTACCAAAGTGCCACATCAATGGGAATTTTTGGTTGGATGTGGATAAATGTAATTCAGATAAAACTTCTATCACAGTGGTTTACAAAGGTAACCCATCCTGCAAACACCATTGGGATAGAAGGATGGATTTCTTGATCAGCGGTGGAAGGCAAGCCAACAACGGTTATGAAAATTCTCCCAACTATATGGATTGGTATTGGGATGTTTCTCATTTTCGCGTAATCCGTGATCTTAAAGCAAAGCCCGCACCATATAAGAGTATCCTCAAAGACAAACCTCCGGGTTTCGATAGATTGGTACGTATTGGTTTCTTAATTTAGTTTTATTTTATGGGTCAAAATCAGGCTAGAGCCGTCCTTGATGGTATGCTATGTTTTAAAACAGATGAACAGGTTAAGAGGTTTGTCCAAATGGTGCACTAATTGCATAAAAGCCGGACAGCCTGTGCCACTTGAGAAGATAAAAGAGCACCAAGAGATGATTGATAACATTGACAATGAAGATTATGCATCTCGGTTTGGGGATAAAGTCAAGCAACCTAAAAAGGTTGTGAAAAAAAGAACTCGGGAGTCACCGAGCACTCAAGTTGATGAAACCGGTGATGATGTTCGTCCAAGTGGTAGAGGCAGTAAGGGTCGCAAAGTCATGGGAAAAAAGGAGAAATAAACTTTCGATGTTGTAAACTCTCGCTTTTTTTAGTTAACTTTATGGTTTTCAAAGTTTATGCCGGATTAGGTCGTTTTAAAAGTTTGGGTCGGATTATTAGTTGCTACGTTATGTTTATGGATTGTGAATTCTTCCTTTTATGGATTATGAATGGCTATATTGCTATGTTTATGCATTTAACGATGACTCTCAAGCGAATCACATGATAACACATGTAAGTGTTGAATTCTGGAACACAATCGGAGGGTTAAGTTTATAAAAGAACCTACCGATTCTGGGGTTTTTGCATTTATGGTCAGAATCGGAAGCTTTATATATTTTTAACCTACCGATTCTGGATATTTTTCAAAACATGTAGTCAGAATCGGAAGGTTAATAATATAATCTTCCATTCGATTATTATGTGTAAAGAAAACTTGCCTTCTGTATCAAAACAACACCACAATCGGAGGGTTATTTTTCACCAATCCTTCCGAATAACAATATTCGGTAGTGTTGTTAATGGTTCATTTCCGATTATTATGTGTGAAAACAATGTGTTTCTTGGAACCAAATAACACCATAATCGGGAATATATATTCCTTCACTGGTTAACGATTATATTAAACGGTAGTTTGTTTTTATGAGTTCCTTACGATTATTCTGTGCCCAAAAACTTTCTATTCTGTAGCCAAACCACCCAACAATCGGATGGTAAATCTTCACCCTGACATCCGAATAATTATATTCGGTAGGATATATATTTTTTTTAATATCCGATTATTCTGTGTCAAAAAAATTGGTTTCCTGGAACCAAATAACAACATAATCGGAAATTTTTTAAGGTAGATACCCTACCGATTATAGCAGATTTCAAAATTCAATACATGAAGGATTTTCGCAAAAAATCATTTTGGGGCTACTTATGATCGGATGGTTTTGTAATATATAAAACTTCCGATTACCGCTGCACCCAAAACACGCACCAAGTGGTTATGGCTGGCTGTGTACACTCAAAACCTATGAAATATGGAAAAGGTACGATCTGGGGCTCGATATAATCGGTAGGTTTTGTAGTTGTATAAATTACCGATTATCGAAGATTTCTAAATTCTCTACGTGAAGGATTTTAGAAATAATATCATTTTGGGGCAACTTATAATCGGTAGGGTTTTAACATATTATCCGTCCGATTACAGATAAATCCGCAGCCCAAGCCAAGTGGTTATGGTTGGCTCTGCACCCCTCAGAACCTCCGGGATTTGGCCAAGGTTATATAAGGGGCTCCTTATAATCGGTAGCCTTAAAATTTCGATATGCTACCGAATAAAAAAAGATTATTTTCCGAAGTATCTACACAATAATCGGTAGGTATATTTTCAATTTAACATACCGATTACAAACTAACCTACCGATTGTTGTTTTGGCTACCGATTATAAAAGGGTATAGTTGCCATTTTGAAAAATCGCGGATAAGGGGTAGCTCAATTTTACATTTGGGTGACCTTTTTTGTCTTTTAGTGTCGCCCCTAATTGCGACTGAGTCGCCCCTAAATGTGCATTTCTTTTATATAGGCGGAATTTTGAATTTTGCTTGTCCCATTAGATAGGCGGATTACTATTTGCAAGATGAATATTTCCACGAATGCCCTTATTAATGGTGTATAGATAATTGTGTTACTAATAGGACAAGGGGTAAAACATGAAAAAACATAAAAAATTATGAATCCAATGCACTTTTCTTAATCTAAGAGAATTGTCTCTCTGCGCCTATATATGTGGGACGGAGGGAGTACATGTTTAACTTGTTTGTCACCTCTTCACATTAGACAATCTCAATTTCCAAAAAACACCAACCCAAACTAATACTCCATAAATGGTTCCAGTCCTCCTCCAAACTCATCAGTCATCAACTTGGACCGCTACATTTATACATAAGCTGCACCCATGTGCTCTTTTATTCTTTAGTGATGGTTGAGAGAGAGAGTGAGTCTACTCTAGCAGACTTTGGCTTCAGCATATAATGCACATAGTGTTGGACCTGACCTGCTAGTGAGGAAATATGCATATTCGACAACTGGTTTATCTACTTGTAACTTAGAATATCGGACTCAGTGGTCAAAGTTTTTGTTGGCTAAATATAGTTAATACTGACATCGCTCAATTCCATGGTTATATACTCCAAAACTTTTAAGAATCTCTTTGTCAGAAAACTTAAAATTTTAATTTCTTTAAACTTTGAAGAATGAAGAATCCCTTCTCTACAGCTTTACATCCTTATTAAAGAAGAGTTTACTGCCTAATTACATGTTGCGACGTTACCAAACACTATCTTTCTCATTAAGCTAATCTTATAATTTCTTGTTAGGATTATTAATACAAGTTGAATAAATAAATCAATAATAATATTTCAAATTATGTGCATGACCCTCGAAGTTCTTACAAGTCAGAAATGATTATTCATTATGTCTCGACAGAGACATTCGATATAATTATTAGTAGTATATGCAGAGGCTCTTAGCGTCAGAACTTAGAGACCAGCTGCCTAATAGTGACAATTATAAAATTCAAAATTTGGTTGGAGAAAATTGGACTTCCAAATTTGTGTAGTTTAATTATAGTGTTTCGTAGGAGCTGCACAAAAAAAAAAAAAAAAACGTATACTATCATTTCTAAAATAAATTCTCACTAGTTTCTTTTCGACTATAAAGAGTGCAATTTAAGTTTTGCACTTAGGCCTTATTATCACATTTAGGGGCGACCAAAACCGAATTAGGGGCGACACAAAACGATAAAATAGAAAATAATCGGTAGGTTATTTCACAATCGGAAGGTTATTTTCGGGGCATTTTTTTTAATGGCCAAACTACCCTTTACAATCGGTAGATAACTATACAATCGGTAGGTAATAAATAATCGGGAGTAAATTTAGTTTGTATGACTTCCGATTATACGGTATCCCCAAAATAAAATCCTAAATCTTTTGAATTTTGATTATCCTATAATCGGTAGTAAATAAAGTTATATTGACTCCCGATTATACAGTAGACCTTTGGCAAAAATGCTACCATAATCGGTAGGGAATTTAGGTTATTTAACTTCCGAATATAGAGTTGCCCCAAATTCAGAGTTTGCAAAAATCCTCTTTTTTCTGAAATTTGGTTGAGCCTATAATCGGTAGTAAATGAAGTGTTATCATGACTTCCGATTATACAGTGATTCTCTTTGCAAATATCCTACCATAATCGGTAGTCAAGAAAGTTCATATAACTACCGAATATAGAGTAGTCCCAAATTCAGATTTTGCAAAAATCCTCTTTTTTCTGAATTTTGGTTGAGCCTATAATCGGTAGTAAATGAAGTGTTATCATGACTTCCGATTATACAGTGGATCTCTTTGCACATATCCTACCATAATCGGTAGTCAAGATAGTTCATATGACTACCGAATATAGAGTTGCCCCAAAATCAGAGTTTGCAAAAATCCTCTTTTTTTCTGAATTTGGGTTGAGCCTATAATCGGTAGTAAAGGAAGAGTTATCATGACTTCCGATTATAAAGTGGCTCTCTTTGCACATATCCTACCATAATCGGTAGTCAATATACTTCGTATAACTACCGAATATAGAGTAGCCCCAAAATCATAGTTATCATGACTTCCGATAATGAAGAAACCCTATGGGAACAAACACGTTTTGTGAAAATTTCTGGAAAACCGAATAGGTTTTCAAATTCATTAACCAAAACGTACAACCAAAAAATTCTACCTTGAGTTGTGATCTATGTGAATGAAGTATTTCTTCTTTTGTTTCTTTATCTTTATTTGTGGACTCCGAATGTTCTCCATCAGAATCGTTCGGATCAACTGGTTTTCCCCCGTCAACCATTGTTCTTAAACAACCAAATATAGATAAAAAACAGAACCTTTGAGATTAGTATTACCTCAAGCAATCTTCAGAAAAATACCTTTACTTCAACTGCAATTTGAGTTCCCGTATCCAAGAGCGTAACCTTGCTCTGATACCAATTGTTGCGCCAAAGCCTGCGGAAGCGTTAGGTTGCACTACTACAATGGTACTCCAATATTTCCAAGAACACAATCACACACAAGAAGAACAAGTATTTAACGAGGTTGAATCCTCGGGAAGGAATAAGCAATTTTATATATCACCGTATAGGTTGGAATATACAAAGCTATAGACGAGAAGAAGAGAACTCTTACTTAGTTCTGGTGTGTTTTCTCTAGTTCTCTCTATGGCTATTTATACACATCAATAGGACTGGACACATTCCTTAACAAGGATTACTTTCCTAAAAGTATAGGGTTTCCTAACTTAGCTCTAAGAGACAAACCTCTTAAGTTGCTATACTTAGGACACAAGTACTTGGTTTCCTTAACCAACTAGATTTCCTAATCTAGTCCTTGACCGACCTACCAACAATTCTCCACCTCGGATCATGCATTCATGCATAGGGCTGCACAAAACCGAACCAAAACCATGAACCAAAACCGAAACCGAGGAATTTAAACCGAACCGAACCAAAACCATACTCTAATGGTTCATTTATGGTTGTCAGTCCTAGAAAACCGACACTATCGGTTTTGGTTTAGGTTTCCTAGAAAAACTGAACCGAAAACCATATGGTTAACCGAATGTTCCTAGCCATAGGATCGAAATGATATTAGCCACATGATGTTAGATATTTTACCCTAATAATGTAATAGATCACTCGAGTCTTCTCTTCCCTATGTTTCTCAAAACTCCATCTCTCTTGTTCCGTTCTTCCCTGAAGTGAAAGAACTACCACCATACTTCATTAGATCCTAAAACTACCACCACCAGTCCACCACCAGGATCACCATCACCTTCTTATTCTCTTTGTTTTACTTATTCTTTTACTTTGTTTTACATAGGATTGTAACAAACCTCACCATCAGATTGAAGCTGGAGTAAAAGAGATCGAGTAGAAGTTTGTTTATAAATCATTTGGTTAACCAAAAACCGTTTGGTTTTTAACAAAACCGAGTAGAAACCAAAACCAATAAAACCGAATATGCTATATGGTTTCATTGGTTTTCATTATTGGAAAACCGAGTACTTTGGTTTCGGTTTAGGTTTTGCCAAAAACTGATAAAAACCGAACCATGTGCAGCCCTGTTCATGCATGAGATGATCAATAGATAAAATCACCTCCATCTTCCAACGTCGATTGAACCATCACTGGCTGCCTACGTATCCTCAATAGGAATCAAACCCGATCGTAGTTCTCTCAAATGGTCTTGCTAGAAGACCTCCACCAGGTTCCTAAGAACCTCTACCCCCAAAAAGGGCCTTTCACCAAACCGGAAGGATGTGGATCAATTTCAAACAATGTCGAAACTTGATCCCAGAAACTGCTTTAGTCAACATATCAGCTGGATTGTCTTTGGTATCGATCTTCACAAGTATAGAATGTCTTCTTCTTCAAGAATTTCTCTCACAAAGTGAAATCGTACGTCTATATGTTTAGTTCTAGCATGATGCACTTGATTCTTAGCCAAATAAATTGCGCTTATACTATCACAATGCACAGGCAGTTGGTCTTGCACAACTCCTAAGTCATATCTAGTAAACCTTGTAACCGTATAGCCTCCTTAAATGCCTCATTCACTGCCATATACTCCGCCTCCGTAGTTGAAAGCGCCACAGTAGACTGCAAGATTGATCTCCAACTTACTGGTGCTCCTGCTATGGTAAATACATACCCTGTAGTTGAACGTCTCTTGTCCAAATCACCAGCATAGTCAGAATCCACATACCCAATTAACACACAACTAATTGTTACTTTTATCCTTCACAAACTCCAAGCCAACATCAATTGTACCATAAAGATACCTTAAAATCCATTTCACAGCATGCCAATGTCCCTTACCGGGACAATGCATATAACGGCTAACCATACTAACTGCATGTGAAATGTCCGTCCTTGTACATACCATCATATACATCAAGCTACCAACATCCTCAGCATATGGGACTTGATCCATATACTTTTGCTCTTCTTCAGTAGTGGGAGACATACGAGCATTCAACTTAAAATGAGCACCAAGGGGAGTACTTACAGATTTAGTTCCTTCGTAGACACCAAACTTCTGTAACACTTTCTTCAAATATGCATTCTAAGACAAACAAACCTTACCCTTCTCTATGTTACATTGAATCTCCATACCAAGAATCTTCTTAGCTTCTCCCAGATCTTTCATCTCAAACTCAGATGACAACTTGCACTTCAAATTATCGATATCTTTCTTGTTATTCGATGCAATCAGCATATCATCGACATACAAGAGCAAATATATGAAAGATCCATCATGTAGCTTCTTAAAGTATACACAATGGTCATAGTGACTTCTTGTGTATGTTTGGCCTATCATAAACTGATCAAATCGTTTGTACCATTGTCTTGGAGACTGCTTCAGCCCGTACAACGATCTCTTTAGTTTACATACACAATCTTCTTTTCCAGCAACCTTGAACCCACTCGGCTAATTCATATAGATCTTCTCTTCTATATCACCATGTAAGAACGTTGTCTTGACATCTAGCTGAACTAGGTATAAATCATATTGTGCTACCAAGGCCAACAAAATTCGGATTGATGAGTGTTTTACCACCGGAGAGAACACCTCATTGTAGTCAATCCCTTCTCTTTGGGCATAACCTTTTGCAACTAACCTTGCCTTGTAGCGTACTTGATTCACTTGAGATCCTTCTTTCTTAGCATATACCCATTTGCACCCAATGGCCTTCTTACAGTTCGGAAGTTTTATAAGAATCCATGTGCCATTCTTATAGAGAGACATCATCTCGTCCTGCATTGCACCTTCCCATTATTTACACTCTGCACTACGTACAACTTATAAATAGGAAGTAGGAGTACCATCTTCTATAACTGGTAATGCATAAGCAATGTAATCATTCATCCAACCAGGCTTCCTGGTTGATCTTCTTGGTTTGCTGGTTGCTATGGTCTATGTGACCGTAGATTCTGTATCTTCTACTGACTCTTGTTCCTCTTCCTCAACAATGTCACTATCATTTGGAACTTCATGTAGTTACCTCTCTTGTAGACTCAATGTCTTGAAGTATTCGAACAGATCAGACTTAAATTTGGAATTAGTGGAGTTGCATCAATCTCCACCTGCTGCAAAGGCTCACTAGTACTGGTGCTTCTGTCCTCCACCTGCCGAGAACCCCAAGACTTTACCATAGACATCTCATCAAATGTGACATCTCTACTCATGACTATCTTCTTCTCAACTGGATTCCAAATCTTGAACCCTTTTACTCCATTCTTCATACCCACAAAGATTCCTTTTAACAAAGACGATTATCAAGCTTGTTTTCACTAACATGATACCATGCAGGACAACCAAAGATATGAATTGAGTCATAATCATAAGCTGGTTTACCAAACCACTTCTCCATAGGAGTTTTACCTTCTAATGCAGCTGATGGCAACCTATTAATGAGGAAGCACGCATATGTAACTGCCTCAGCCCAAAACGCTTTACCTAATCCAGCATTAGATAACATACATCGTACCTTCTCCAGCAAAGTACGATTCATGCGTTCAGCTACCCCATTTTGTTGCGGTGTCTTCTTAACTGTGAAGTGCCCCTTTATCCCCTCATCCTGACATACTTGCAAGAACGGATCACTCTTGTACTCTCCACCATTGTCCGAACGTAGTACTTTGATCTTTCTGCCAGTTTGAGTCTCATTTGCCTTTTTCCACCTCACAAAGATTTCTAGGACTTCATCCTTATGCCTCATGGTGTACACCCATACGCGCCTAGAATAATCATCAATGAACGACACAAACCAATGTTTACCTCCCAATGATGCATTCTTGGAAGGACCCCAAACATTTGAGTGAACATAGTCAAGAACTCCACTAGTATTGTGGATAGCTATGCCAAAGCTTGTTCTTGTTTTCTTTCCCTTAACACAATGCTCACAAAATGCTAACTTGCAGGCGATAGCACCTTTCAACAAGTCTTGTTGAATCAACCTATGCAATGACTTCTCACCTGGATGTGCAAGTCTCATGTGCCATAACTTCGTCTTCTCGGTAGCTGCACTTTCGATGTGTTCAGAAATAGACACATCCCCTGTTGTTGTACTCCCAATTAAGTAATACAAGTTATGATGACGTATGCCCTTCATGATTACCATAGATCCAGAGATTACTTTTAGAACACCATTTTCAGCGACTAACTTATAGCCCTTAGCTTCCAAAGTTCCGAGCGAAATCATATTCTTCTTTATGGCAGGTACAAATCTTACCTCCTTCAGCTCTCTAACCATACCATCATGCATCTTGATACGAACACTACCAATCCCAATCACCCTGCAGGTATGATTGTTTCCCATACGTACTTCTCCATCAAGCTCTTCAAAACTTGAGAACCAGTCTCGATATGGACATATATGATACGTTGCTCCAGTATCTAATACCCATGTACCATCTGTAATAGTACAAGATGATGGTGTCACAGTTAATGAGAAATCAGAAGCATCATCTGATTCTTCATTACCTTTAGCAATGTTCAACTCAGTATTATTATCTCCTTCTCTTGCCTTACGCTTGGTACAATCCTTAGCCCAATGACCAAAGTCATGGCACCAAGCACACTCATCTTTATGCAGTCGCGTTCTACTCTTAGAACGTCCTCTACCTTTACCATAACCACCATTCTTCTTTCTCTTGTCTGTTGAACGACCTCTTGTAAGAAGCAAGTCATTATTAGCTTCACTTGCAAGGTCTTCACGATCCATCTTCCTGAACTCCTCACTACGCAACGTTGTAGTAACCTCGGCGTATGTCATCTTGTCCTTGCCGTGCATTAATGCTTTAATCACGGGTTCATACTTTTCAGGAAGAGAGTTTATCAGACACAAAGCTTGTTCCTCGTCATTAATCTTTTCATCGTAGTTAACCAACTCAGCAAGAAGTTTATTATATGAATCTAGGTGCTCGGTTAGGGTTGCACCTCTCTTCATGTTATAGCGATACAAATTCCTTTTAAGATGTATCCTATTTGCCACGTTCTTCACAAGGTATTCCTTCTCTAGTTTTTCCCAGAGATCCTTAGCTGAAGTCTCGTGTTGATAATTAACTCTTACTACAGTTGCTAAACACCCTCGTATCGAAGCGAGACATAATTTATTCATCTTGTTCCACTTCTTTTCAGACATCTCCACTGGCTGAACTTCTAGAGCTTCTTCTAGGTCAAGATGAACAAGAGCATCCATTACGTCCGTTCTCCATAAACCAAAGTTATTGGTTCCTGTAAACTTTTCTACCTTGAGTTGTGATCTATGTGAATGAAGTATTTCTTCTTTTGTTTCTTTATCTTTATTTGTGGACTCAATGTTCTCCATCGAATCGTTGGATCAACTGGTTTTCCTCGTCAACCATTGTTCTTAAACAACCAAATATAGATAAAAACAGAACCTTTGAGATTAGTATTACCTCAAGCAATCTTCAGAAAAATACCTTTACTTCAACTGCAATTTGAGTTCCCGTATCCAAGAGCGTAACCTTGCTCTGATACCAATTGTTGCGCCAAAGCCTGCGGAAGCGTTAGGTTGCACTACTACAATGGTACTCCAATATTGCCAAAAACACAATCACACACACAAGAAGAACAAGTATTTAACGAGGTTGAATCCTCGGGAAGGAATAAGCAATTTTATATATCACCGTATAGGTTGGAATATACAAAGCTATAGGCGAGAAGAAGAGAACTCTTACTTAGTTCTGGTGTGTTTTCTCTAGTTCTCTCTATGGCTATTTATACACATCAATAGGACTGGACACATTCCTTAACAAAGATTACTTTCCTAAAAGTATAGGGTTTCCTAACTTAGCTCTAAGAGACAAACCTCTTAGCTGTTATACTTAGGACACAAGTACTTGGTTTCCTTAACCAACTAGATTTCCTAATCTAGTCCTTGACCGACCTACCAACAGAACAGCCATGACACAATCGCTTACCTAAATTGAGTACTCCAATAGTAATTGAGGCCCGTCATTTTAAACAACTTTTTTTTTTAATCTAGCACCCTCCTCAGTATTATTTTTGGTGGTCCAGAACAGATTCCGGAATCGCAAATTACTGAAACAAACAAGAAATGCATTGACCGTTCTTTCTACTTTTAGTCTGTAATTAGTAATTCTGTAGTCGCAGTCAACCTCTTACTGTAGTACTGAACATGCCCAGTCAGTGTTCTTCTGCGAGATGAAATCTCTGGCACTCATAGCGTTGTAATAAGTACGGCCCACTATTGAAGCATTGATGATCCACCCAGCTTTACATATAGCCTGCGTTGTCAAACCAGTGATGATGATGAGTAAAACCGTAAAATAAGGGGTAGGGTAATGCTGATAATTTTAAGACAAGGAGGGGTATTTAAATAGTAAATAATTAATGCAAGAGAGATTGGAGTAGTAGTAGCTCTCACTCAGCTCAGTTTCAGCCAGCTAGCTCGATATAACCTAATTCGGTTATTCTTTCTGTAAAATTCTTGTTTTCTTCTCCTTCGTCTTCTTTATTGTACTACTCACACAATAATTACCTCTAGGAAGAAAAGAAAACCCTAGAAGTAAAAAAGATAATGCAGTTAATGGTGATGGAAGTCTGAATGCGCAAGTTTCTAAAACTCTCGAGATTGAAGTTATACTTGTTTCTCTCTCTTTCTCATTTAGTGAAATCATAAGTAGTTTTGATTTCACCAAAATACTTGACATTTTCGAAGCTTCTTTTTTTCGTTCACCCAATTCATAACACTTCCAAGTATTACAGACTACAGAGAAGAAATTAACAGAGTTTTTTTAGAGAAATTAGTTATCTCTTCGACTTCGTTTTCATCTGAGCTTCAATTTCAGCTCAAAATTGGTGAATGCATCGAAGTTTGGGAGAATATTAAGGTTTGTAAGACATTAATTCAACAATGTTAGTATTAATTTGTTCATTTTGGAGGTAGAGTCTACTTTTTGGGTTTATTCTCCTTCGTACACTGATCTACTGTAGAAAATTTCAAAATCTTTGATGAGATTTTAGTCTGATTTTGTTAATTTTGTGATACTTGTGAATTTAGTTCTCTGCTGCTACATACATTTGTTCTTGCTTTTCTTTTTGTTACTTTTTTAGCTCAGTGGAATTGTTACTCTTTCAAGCTTTATTCTCCACAGAGATTCTTTTAATCTTTTAAAAAGATTATGTAGCTAGGTTTAATGCTTAGTTATGCTTTCTGATAACTTTTTTTTTTTTTTTTGAACAGCTTTAATGTTTTATTCTCTGATTTTTCAACTTTCTTTTCAGTGAATTTTTCAGTAAATAAATATTATCACCCCTGAAAGTTTTATCATCAAGTACTGTTAAGAATTTTAAGTCATAAAGAGCAATAAATGAGAAATCACCGCCAATGTAGTACACACATTCATCAGATGATTCAGATCTTACTCTTAGTTCACTACTCTGAAACTTTTTCAGCAGAAGAAGCTTTACAGAAACCATTAATGCTGAAACATAGAGCTCTTCTTGGAGAAAATGTTGGGGGGAAATTGAACTAGATCTGATTCTGATTAGTTGAGTTCAATCAGGGTTTCAATTTTTCGCCATCTCTAATTTTTTGTTCTTACAGATCTGCTGGAACTTCACCAATGGCTGGTCCTAGGAGAAGAAATTCCGTCAAGATTTTCTCTGGTAAAGTTACATTCTATTTCTCATGTATAAAGAAAAAATTGGGGAATTAAATTTGAATTAATTATTAATTTATTATCGTTGGATTTAAAATATTTTAGCCATAATTAGGGATGTGTGTGAATGTGACTAACATGCACGTATCGTGCTGGTTAACTACCTGGCTGGCATACATATTCAAATCACTTCTTTTGCATGCTTCAATGTCTGTTACTGTTTGTTGTTCAGTCAATTAGGGAGTTGGGGAGGAGTGGTTATATGGTTCGCACTGGGGTCACGTTATATATGACGTTGGGTAGGAATTTAATATACACCGGTAGGTAAATGCATCCCGGAAAATGTTTTGTTTGGATTGTTTACTTAGCTAATTGACATTAGTGTTCATTTAAAGTTTGTACAAAGATAGGAGTATGCCTTTTCTTTTTTAAAGAAATAAAGTTGTTGGATTTTTATTCAACTTTTGTAATCAGTATACTTTGAGCCTTTAAATGGTGTTTTAGTCGTCTGATCTTTATTAGAGAGAAAAGATAAGATGGGTTTTCATGGAAATGACTACTTTTCATTTCAAGTGTCTTTTGAGCTGAATTGATAAAGAGATATCCTCTTCTTTGTAGTATGATGTACCCACAAAAGGAATTTCTGTTTGACTCTTTAAGAAGTCAAGAGTTATTCAATTTGGTCCTAGAGAGAAAAATATATCTTGATTGAGTTTTTTGGGTTGTCGGATTACTTTTGATTATAGTTTATATTTGTTTGTAATCCATAAGAATTGGGGATTTGTTTTCTGTGCTTTCTGCTTCTAATCAAGACATAACCGACAGTTTCGTGGGGTTTTAGCGATGTAATGTTTGGATTTCTCTTCAAATTTCTGATGTTAAGTGGACTGAGTAAAACAAGAGAAGGTGAGAAAGAATCTCCTTTATGAGGAAGTTATCATGGACATAAAGACAGATTAAGATGGCCTACTACCCTCGTAATGTCGCTTTTTTTCTTCCACATCTTTCTTTTTTCCTTTTGTGTCTTCTATGACTAATATCTGTATAAAAAGAAATATGTTCCCTTTCTTTCAAGTGTTTGCATTATGGAGCTTTTAGTTCACTACTAACATGACTAATAGTAGTTTCATTTTACTCTCATTATGGATGAAGAAGCAGTACTTATGTCGCTAACATTGTTTTATAATTCCAGAGAATTGCACCATACTTGTTTCTTTTGAGGTGTTTGTATTCATGTTTACTTCTCTTTTCCAGCTTTATACGCTAATCCTTCTATACTTTCATGTATTTGCTCCATGTTAATGGTTATCTATCGTCTTTTTCTTTTGGATCAGGGGAGCAACTGGAACTTGTGTGAGCGTTCTCCCTTAGATAGTCACTTCTATAAACCCGTTGAAGAGCGGGCCCAATGAATCATCCGACTATCAATCCTGTCACTTACCTTTTCCTGCTGCTGTCTCTCCTTGGTGCGGCCATCGGTGACTTGAATTCTGACAGACAAGCACTTCTTGACTTTGCTGCTGCAGTTCCACATGGCCGAAAACTCAACTGGAATACTTCTACACCAATCTGTTCGTCATGGGTTGGTATCACTTGTACTTCTGATGGCACTCGTGTGATTGCCCTTCGCCTCCCTGGTGTTGGACTCGTTGGCTCAATACCTCCCCAGACTGTAGGAAAACTCGATGCTCTCAGGATCTTAAGCCTCAGATCAAATCGTCTTAGTGGGAGTCTTCCTTCTGATGTCTCCGCCCTTCCTTCACTCATGTACCTCTACCTACAGCATAATATCTTATCAGGTGAAGTCCCCAGCTCCCTCCCACCTCAGCTCAACGTACTTGATATCTCCTTCAACTCTTTAACGGGTAAAATTCCATCCACAATCCAGAACCTTACTCAACTTTCTGGATTGAGCCTTCAGAATAACTCCTTATCAGGGCCTATTCCTGATCTTAGCCTTCCAAGGCTCAAGCATTTGAATATTAGCTACAACCACTTAAATGGATCAATCCCATCTACTCTCCAGAACTTCCCCAATTCTTCCTTTGTAGGAAATTCTCAATTGTGCGGACCACCTCTCAGCAAATGCATTACTACCCTCCCGCCTTCGCCTTCTCCATCACCACCCCCATCAGTAAATCCTCCTCCCCACAAAAAGAGTTCCAAATTGAAACTTTCGACAGGGGTTATCATTGCTATAGCATTTGGGGGCGCTGCATTGCTGTTTGTTTTAGTGTTATTGATCACATTCTGTTGTTCGAAGAAAAAAGATAAAGAGGATGCTGGTGGAACAAAGGGGAAGGCCGCAGTTGGTGGAAGAAGTGAAAAGCCCAAGGAATTTGGGAGTGGGGTAGAAGAGGCTGAGAAGAACAAGTTGGTTTTCTTCGAGGGCTGTTCTTATAATTTTGACCTGGAGGATCTATTGAGGGCTTCAGCTGAAGTGTTGGGTAAAGGAAGCTACGGAACAGCATATAAGGCAGTCTTGGAGGAGGGGACAACTGTAGTTGTAAAGAGGTTGAAGGAAGTGGTTGTTGGAAGAAGAGACTTTGAACAGCAGATGGAAACAGTAGGAAGAGTTGGCCAGCACCCCAATGTTTTACCTCTACGTGCTTACTACTACTCCAAGGATGAGAAGCTCCTTGTTTTTGACTTTGTTCCTTTTGGTAGCTTGTCCTCGATCTTGCACGGTACGCTTTATACAATCTTCTTCTTTTCTGATCTCATTTTATACTCATATATGCCATGCTACTTATAAAGCACTGTGAAACATGAACTGCTTGTGTTCCTTCACATTAGTATGAAAACTGATTATATTGCAAGAGAGAATCCACATAATTTGCCTCAGCTGGATTGGTAGAAAACGCGAAAGCATTAAGAAAAAGTGGCATGACACCCGCTGTACCAATAATCCAAAATATAATCCACTAGTAAAGATAACTACATGATATAATGGTTGATCTCTTCCATCTGGAAAGACGATTTACTCTCCAACTGCATTGTCATAGTATGCACTTATCAATTTACTCATGCCTGTCAAAGTTGATGAGTAAATCATCTTCTCTTTCTTGTTTCCGATTACTCCCTATAGGAAACACAACCACTGGAAGAACTCCTCTAGACTGGGACTCGAGGCTAAAGATCTCACAAGGAACTGCAAGAGGAATTGCTCACATCCACTCTGAAGGTGGTGGCAAATTCACCCATGGAAACATAAAATCCACCAATGTCCTTCTCAATCAAGACCTTGAAAGCGCTGTTTCTGATTTTGGATTGACCCCTCTTTTGAACTTCCCTACCACTCCATCTCGATCAGTAGGTTACCGTGCTCCTGAGGTAATTGAAACCCGGAAACCAACTCAGAAGTCAGATGTTTACAGCTTTGGCGTTCTTCTCCTTGAAATGCTAACAGGTAAAGCCCCACTCCAATCACCGGGACGAGAAGACGTGGTTGATCTTCCAAGGTGGGTTCACTCAGTAGTCAGGGAGGAATGGACAGCAGAGGTTTTTGATGTAGAGTTGATGAAATACCCAAACATTGAAGAAGAGATGGTTCAATTGCTGCAAATAGCAATGGCATGTGTCGCAAAGGTGCCAGACATGCGGCCTAAGATGGATGAAGTTGTAAAAATGATTGAGGAAATCCGACAATCTGAATCCGAGAACCGTGCATCCTCCGAGGATAACAAGACCAAGGATTCAAATGTGCAGACTCCATAAATAAAGTTCTCAAAATTAGTTTCCCATTTGGTGTCAGATTCTTACTTCCACTCCAGCTATCCTATCTCACAAATCGTAGCGGTATGATATAACATATGCAATACGTACATGATATTGGAACGAGATGGTGTGGCAAGGTCAGGGTCTGTGCAACCGTGTTTATTCCGTTAACTTCTAATCTTGTTCGTCTTTTTTCCTCCTATTTCCTATTATCTGTTGGTAAGATTTATCATTCCAAGATTTGTTGTAAAATGCTCTAATACTATTGTCGAGTTGATTGCTTATCAAGCTGACCAGAAAAAGTTGAGTTGATTGCTTATCAAGCTGACCAGAAAAAATAACTCATTTTCTGATTTCCATGAAGCAACCCATTTGATGATTTTCATATCTATGTAATTTTAATTTTTAGTTGTATGAGAGAAGATTGAAAAGACTTTGGTAAAGACTGCCATCAGAAAAAGGACAGAATGTTTTTACATTGATAATAATAGAAGTTGTAATTGTAACACATAATGCAATGCGGTTCACATCTAATGATTGACCCTAAAGTTCATAGGCTATAGTTCACATCTAATGATTGACCCTAAAGTTCATAGGCTATAGCTACCTTTTAACGAATGATTTTTGACCATCCACTACCACTAGAGAACTGAGCACTGGTTAAAATAACATGCAGACTCAGGCCATATGACCTACTGCACTGTACTGGTTATAATTTTATTAGTAGGAAAGAAAATAGGCCTCTCCCTCTTTTGTGTGCCATAACCCTTTTATTCCTTTCTCTGCATATCATAAGAGGCTATATCTTCCTTCCTCTATCTTTAGCCCTTCTACTCCCATGCTAACAACTCATGCAACAAATTATGGTCAAAGCTTGCACCCACTCCTGGTCAAAGCTTGCCAAGAAATAATTCCAGATTTGTCTTGAGAACTTAAAAATGCAACAGCACGTGACTAGCAGTTTCTTCTTCTTCAGCACATAAATAGCATTGCTTTTCCATGATATTACAACCTCTTCTGTTGAGATAATCCACTGTTGGGATGGGATTGAGTAATTCAGACCATATGAAGAAACATGTTTGTGAGGAAAAATGTCCTGTGATATATTTTCAGATGTAGATAACCAATCGTAAATAGATTTTCGACAGTAAAGTTGTTACCTGAGGTGCTGACAATTGTATCTTTCCGATGAGATAAAGATGGGAGCATTCCTATCAGTCTCATCAAGTTTGCAATGTCCATCAGTTCCGCTGAATTTGGATTCTTCTTGTATCTTATGCTCCAGCATATGTTCACAATTTGATCTTTAATCCTTGCCTTCCTATTGACTGCCAATCTGTAGACTCTAGGGAATAAATTCTGTAGTGTATCAGCTGCTGCCCATTTGTTTGCTGCTGAGGTCTTCTCCGCCAGATGTTTACGCTTTGAATTCCTTTCCTTGAATGACCCTTTTCCATAGAGTATGTTTCTCATACTTTGGAACCTCCATGTCCATTTTGCCAACAATGCTTGATTATTGTTCTTTAAACTTCCTGGTGCCAAACCCCCGTACTCTTTAGGTCTACATAACCTTAAAGTATGTGCTTTCTGGCTAATTCCATCCAGGTATCCACGAAACCCCATCCTGGTATCTTCGTCAAATCTTTCATCTCTTTCCTTAGCTTCAGTTCATCCTCCCAACGTCCAGCATCTGCGTACATGCTAGACAAAACATCGTAAACCCCATGATTCTGAGGTTCCAAATGGAGCATCTTCTTTACCACTCTCTCTGCGATTGCGATATTCCCATGATTCCTACATGCTTCCAGTAAAGCTCCCAATACAACTATATCAGCTTCACAAACCATCCCACTTATCAACTCCTCAGCCTCAACTAATCTCCCACCTTGTACAAGAAGATCAACCATGCACCTATAATGTTCAATCTTGGGTTCATTTTCATATACCCGCTTCATAGATAGAAAAATATCCCGACCATCCTCAAGCAAACCAGCACGGCAACAAGCAGACAGGACCCCTGTAAAGGTGATATCATTGGGCAAAACTTCTGACTTCCCCATCTCCTGAAACAGCTCAAGAGCTTCTACAGCATGCCCAAGATCAGTCAATCCACATATCACGGCATTCCATGTTGTAGTATTCCGCTCTGGTATTTTGTTAAATAAACTTCTAGCCACCGAAATCTCCCCTTTCTTAGCATAAATGTCAACTAAAGCAGTTCCCAACATTAAACCCACTTCAGTCTGATCCTCGGATACCGAAGACAACGATCGAGCACAGGCACAGAGAACCGGCAACAAAGTCTCACCATTCGGCTCAACTCCTTTAGCGAGCATCTGATCGAATAACAGTAAAGCCTCATTCGAGAAAAAGTTCCGAGCGTACCCATTGACAATCATGGTCCAGATAATAAAGTTCCTTACAGGTACTTTTTCAAACAGCTTTCGAGCATCACTCATATGGCCACAAGCACCATAATAACGAATCAAGCTATTAATAACATACAAATCCAAATCTAACCCAAACTTTATAACATGCGCATGAATTTGTTTACCAGAATTAAGCAAATGACAATCTGTACAAGCTTTTAAAACAAAAGTAAAAGTGTTATTACCAGGTGTAACACCTAGTTTTCTCATTTTCATGTATAGCAATATAGCCTCAACAGGATTGGAGCCATTAGCTTGAGCTCTAATGATAGTATCGCACACAATGGAGTTAAGTTCGTGGGTTTTGTAAAATAATTCTAGAGAATAACCAAGATCATCTAATTCGACACAAGATGAAATGATTCGACTCGCAACACTGCCGTCAAACTTCTGATCAGAGACGATCATCTGGGCATGAATTTGTTTAAGTTGGTTCAAAGAAGTACATTTTCCTGCAAGAAGAGGAAGGCTTGGGGATATTTGTGGATGGGAAACTAAGTTCTGGGTATGAAATGATGAGAGAAAGTAGGGTGAAGGTCTCTTGACCAAAAGACGCAATTTTGACAGGAACATTCAGCCACACAGCGGAGAACAACTCCCCATTCAATTTTGCTCCATTTTTTAATTTGGATTCTCAGCACTCCGCAGCAACCCTATTAGCCTTGTTACTTGCAGCATAAGATTCGCTCAAGTAATAGTTAGGCAACTTATGCGTGCTAACTACCGAAATTTTGATTTGATGGTATTCTGGAGACTGACACTTTCAGTTTGGCTATCAATTGTTGACTTAAAACTGATGAACCCAGAGTGCAATTTGCAAATGTACTAAACGCAGTAGCTTCCAACTGAAACCATAGCAAAAACTTTTTAAGTGTTTGAAAGAAAATAACCATTTCATTAGTTCAGTTAATCACTATGATATCAGAAGATGATCCAAACAACAAAAATGGTTCTGTCTTAGAATGACAATAGTTTTCAAGAACAAAAATCACAACGAGAATTACATTTTCTGTGGACTGTGGTTAAATCTGTGTATAAAAAAACAATTAAAAGTGTTGGTTAACAGGCCCGTAAGAAGAATAAAATTATTTCTTTGGGTTGAACCTTTCAATTCCCACACGAGGATATTTCATCTTTCTAACAAAAAAAGATGGGAGTTTTTAAATTCAGTCCCACGAGGTATCAACAATTACCTGCCAGAACTAGATGTATTTTTGTCAACCAGATCTGCACCACTGACATATCGTGCAAAAAATGAAATCAGCCTGAAAGGGGCTCCAATCAATGGAGCATCCGATAGTGGGATACCAGTCTTTTCATCAGATTCAGTAGCTTGTGACTCCACCTCCTTAATTTCATTATCGTCTAAAGGAACTTGCACGATTTCCTCAATCTCACTGGCTCTGTAAGGTACTCCTGATGATTCTTCGCTCTGGCTCACAGTAACAGATTTAGATTCCATGTCTCTGTTATTTGCGGTATTCTGTTCGTCTTCCTTTTGATTGCTCATTGAAGACCCCAAAGGCATACTAGATTCAGGAGCTTTCTCACTTAACTCTGGCACATAATCAGGTGCAGCGACTGCTTCAAGTGATACTACTGCCGAATCATGAGTAGGAATTGAAGGGGATTCACCATTGGTACTCCTGTTATCATGCTCGTACAGTTCACTCACCTATAAAAAGAAAGATAATTCAGCGATAAGTAAACAAATTCATTAAAAATTGGTGTTCAATTTTGCTGAACGATGAATAACTTGGCTGAGCAAACAACCATCATCATGCTGCAGAGTGTTATACCATTACAAGATGGAAGGCCTACTGAACATCACTAACTAGCCATGATACGACATTCCTCACCCATCATGCCAATGGAAAGAAAATCATTCCAAAATTTTGTTCTCAAGCCTAAGGCCCCCTTGGGGTTGTGCTTTGTAAGTTGTAACTAACTTTTAGTCAATATCGTGTTGGATAACATTTTGGGCCTCTGTTTTGGCCCAGCTTATAAAAGCAATCCAAAGTAGCTTTCTAAAGCAGCTTCCTACTTTTGTTTTGAAGATACTAAGATATGACATTAGCCAACACAATTTGACTGGTTTGTAAACTCGTAAAAGTTTCCGAACTAGCATCCTTATCTTCGGAGTCATGCTGGACATACAAGTTAAAATTTATCCACAATAAAAGTACCTCTATATATTTGGCTTAAAACAAGATACTCTTCTTTCTCATACACTTTGTTTCTCTGCATGGAAATTTAACTGAAGATTGCTGCTCTTTAAATAGCCAATCATGAGGACTGTGATCCTATCCTGTCTGAAAATATCCAAATCCCAAAAAGCTATCCTGTTTAGCCAAGTTTCCAGGTTTGGGGTATTTCTGACTATGCTCAAGTGTGCATTCTCTTTTTAGAAACTACAAGAGACCTTCACGAGTTCAAGGAGAAATTCACGGAACACTGCTCAATACAGACTTGCGCAATTTAAATATGTGTGTATGATGCTGATCCATAAGTAAGATATCCCTACCCAGATGCCAAAGATGATTAGAGTAGGATAATCATCAGCTCATAAAAGCATCAACTCTGTTCCAACATTTAGGTCCTGAGCTTGTATTACATACATGGTGGTCATGGTCATATATGATACAAACACTAAATGATTACCAGTTAGGTAATAAGGAGCGCCTTAGAAGTCAAATTGTTAAAGGGGTGCCTAGGATTTTTTTCCTTCCATATAAGAAATGTAATGTTCATATTGTCAAAGATGCGAAAAAATAAATAACAAAAACTTTACCATATCTGACGTTGAGGCAGCAGCAGCAGCAGCAGAGGAATTGTTACCCTTTGCAAGGGTTTGAATTTCTGACTGCAAAACAGATACAGTTTCCCTCAACTGTTGGTTCTCTTGCGCGAGATAGTCTCGGGATTCTTCCAACTCCTTCACCTGCCAGGCTTTTGTTTTTAATATCCATATCAGAAACATTGGAAAATATAGTCTCAGTGTCAAGTCTCAATTGATGGAAGTTTGAGGACAACATTTTAGAAGTGCAAAATTTAGCATACTAAATACTTTGCTATTGTACTTACAAATTTCTTACAGGTTATGAACCAGGACCTCTAGTTTACTCTTAGAAAGCAAATAAGAAACCGGAAGGGCTTCAGAAGCAAAAAGTTAATAACCAATGCCATTGACATGATACGAATACGTTGACCCATTGAAAGTGTATCTATATCATTGTCAATATGTAAAATCTGGAAATCTAGCAGTGGCACATACAAAACCTCTTCCAAGTTATTAGCTATATACCTTTGTTTGTATCTCCATCTTATCCGCATTCAGTCTAGTTAACACTTCCTGCGCTAAGTTCTGCCAAGAAAAGGAAGCATCTATTTCAATGCTGAACTTATTTATGGCAGTCAATTCGAGTTGGACCCTAAGAGCTTGAATGGGACAAACAAAGCATCTAACAATGGGAACTGTTACCTCCTTTAAGGCCAACGATTCTCTATCATGCTCCAAGTGCTTGATTTTATCCTCCAAAGTGCCCTGCATGTGAATTTCCAGAACACTTTCATGACTTGATTTGATAGGAAACATAAAATAGCATTTAAAAATGGATATTTTACCTCCTTATAAGCCAAAGATTCTACATCACTCTCCAAGTGTTTAATTTTATCCTCTAAATCAGCCTGCATATCAATGAATTTCTAATTGGTCATGAAACAAAAAATGCACACAAGGGTACAAATACATTAGGCAAACAATGTGCAGAAAACAGAAAATGCTAACTAGAGAAGAAAAAAATGCAATGAGGAACCATATAATGTGATGCTTTACAGCTGATCAGCTAAGTACTGCAAATTCAAAAAGGTCTAAAAAAGTAAAAAGTAGACATCTTTCTTTTATGAAAACGTATAGCCAGAAAAGCTAAAAAGCGCATCTTTAGAGGGTAAGGGCATTTCAAGTTCACAGTTCTTTTATGGTGCTCAATTTACGGACTCCTTGGAAATGCAAAATTGTGCGAGACTATCACTCAAAGAGTGTCTTACTCACCCATGAATGTGTGTTATATGGCTTCAGTGAGTAGCGACTTCCGACTTATAACAGTAAGTGTAGCAGCAGAGCAGAGGGGAAAAAAGAGGTCTATGATGTCGAATAGGAAAATTCAAAATGGTTTATATACTGTATACCCTACCTAGAAATTCAGCTAAGAAGCCAATGAACTGCATGTTCACTACATTCAACTAAATCTAAAACCAATAATAGGAGAAGGTAGAGCTGGTACCACTATTTAGCTAGTTAAGTATCCAGACTGATTCACTTTCTCAACAAAATATAAAGGGAAGGCAAAGAAAATATGGGAGAAAGATAGAGAAAACAAAAATGAAACTTCAGAAACAGAAGACAGTAGGTACCTCCTTTTGAAGCCAAGAATCTTTTTCACTCTGTAACTGCATTATTTTCTTCTCCAAAACATCCTGTAACGTCATCCAATATTTGAGTTAATGACCCAACACTACATTCTTACTAGATAGATGAAAGTTGTTAATAATACCAGAAAATCATTTATATACATAGATACAACGAACTTCAAACAGAAATACGAAAAAAAAAAAAATACCTCTGTCTGAACAAGTGAAGCTTTTTCATTTTGTAATTGTTCAATTTTCTCATTTAAGCTCACCTGTAGAAACCCAAACAGCCATTAGTGTAGGGTAAACCAACTGGAATGACAACAATATTTGAAATAAAGAAAATTTGAAACTTGATTTTCCACATTTCATATATTTCAATTCAGCAGTATCAGCAACCATGATAACATATCCTTCGTATTAACCTTTCTATTTATCGTAAAACATTACCTCCCTCTGTATGCAGGAATCCTTTTCAAACCGTAACTTTGTAATTTCCTCTTCTAAGTGTGCCTGTATAGAACCAAGTTTGTTACTCTCACCATCTCATGTTGCAAAGGAATGCCAGATAACTAATCTTAAAACCAAATAAATCAAACTTACAATTTCACATTTCACTTAGATCTATTACTATATATCTAGTGTTGTGTGCAGGAAACGATATATATAATCCATGTCAATTGAGTAACCATAACAACTATTACCTCCTTCAAACTCCATGAATCCTTGTCCAATTGAACTTGCTTTTGTTCGTCTTCGACGCATTTCTAGAAGCCAAACCAAAAGCATTAAACCAAGTATAAATGGAAAACAAATTTAAGCGGGGAAAAGGGGTCTGAAATAAAGGATGTCACAGGTTCCCTGATATAAAAGAAGGTGTGCGTCCCTTAAAAATAGAGCTTATCCGTTTTGAAGAACAATATCAAACATAAGCAAATGAAATATCCGGGAAAAGGAAAACAAACAAAAATGGAATTGGAATAAATCTGGAAACATTTATTATCGCATTGTAATTGTTCATATTCAAGAATAATAATGTATCTAAGCATAATAAAGCCGTTCCAAAAGCAGAACAATTGAACTGTTTAGACAAGTAGCAGGCTCTATTGAAATGATGTTCTCCTTTATTAGAGATACATACACAACTCAGTTTATCATACTTGTATTACATCCTTAGCTAGTGAACCTAAACGGGCTTTTGAATCAGTATATGAATGTAGTGTTATGTACTCAAAATTACTTACATGCATAGACATTAACTCCAAAATCATTTATAGGTAAGAGACAGGTTGACATAAAATAAGAATATTTGAAACTGCTGATGTTATTTGAATTTCGATAGTTGACTTACATTTTCCATTCCATTACTGTGCATGTCTAGTCTTCCATCAGATTCCAGTGCTACAGAAGAAGTCTGAGTATCAGCAGTTCCTGATGTCTGTGCACCATTATTATTATTCTGCTCCACAGAAGTGGTTTCTACATCTGGAGTCTTATTTTGTTTTCCTTTCTTTTTCTTATTTCTCTTCTTCTTTTTATCCTCTTCCATCAATTACAACACTTCAATGATAATAAACCTCTTGCTTTTAAAATATAGATATTCCCAAAATTAAGTTCGTCAATTCGAGTATAGATCTGAACACAAAGAAAGCAACTTTAGACTCGTTAAACAGAATGCTATAAATTTATCAGATTTTACGAAATGAAAATCGGAATCCCTAAATAAAGAAAAAGCCCTAGAAATTCAACTGTATCAATCGAAACCTTTAGAAAAATTAAAGGGAAGATATGAGAAAGTGATTTAAAACAAAATCTAATACTTACCGAATCAAATGTCTTTGCGTAGAATTTCAACTTTGCAATTTGTAGATTTCCGATTTTACTTGGTTTTCTGATTAATGTTTTCCTGGTCTGGAAATACTAAAGACTTTGGGGGCGAAGTGCATACGGACAAAAGAGTTTCAACGGTTTTCATTTGCAAACCTGGCGAGATTGGGGTATAACCAGATTAATTAGGGGTATACCCAAATTTAAATGGACATTTACACTTACTAAGGAGAGGCCAAAATGTGGTGAGTTTACCTTTTTACCCTTTGACTAATTAACCCTATTACTTAATCTAATAATTATAAAATTAAAAACTTAACCAAACTGTTAATCTTCTCTTCTTCTTCTTCATCTCATCTAAAAATTGAAGAGTTTGATTATCCTGAAAAATGGTTGATTCCAAACGATCAAGAGATCACATAGATTCAACAGGAAATATCAAAAGATCCAAATCAGAGAAAAAAGGTAAGGGAAAAGATGGAACTAGTAAACCCGAAAGTTCAATCCCTGAGAATGTTGAAAACAACCCTCGTAGGTGAAAAGAAGGCGTAAGTTGATTTCTAAACTCAACCCAATATTGTTAGGTGTTTTTTGATTGTTAGATTAGGTTAGAAACTAAAAAATTAGAATTTCAGGGTTTTTGGCCGGCAGGGTCGATAGTTTAACATCATGCCGACTGCTGTTGTTTCTTAAGCGCCGGCATTGTATGAGGATGAATAACCTGTCGGCGTTTCATATCATCCATGGCGATTGTTCGACAATAACCAGGGTCGGCATGCAATACCAACAACATCATGCCGGCTAATTTGTAGCCGGTATTATATTATACTTGTACCTTGCCGACTTTAGGCATCAGAAACTTGATATCTTTAAGTTATAGCCGGCATTATGATTTAATAAAACATTATCGGCGTTGTTTTGGTCGGCTAGGTGAATAATTATTACCATGCCGGCCACCTATTGGTTGGAAGTTTATATATTATATACCTTGCCGGCTATTGGATGACCAGAACCAAATTTCAATGTGTAACAATTTTGATCTCTGACTTTTCTGGAGTGAACCCCTATTACAATGAGGTCGGTGACTACATAGGTCAAGATAAGGGAAAAACAAAAGCTGATGCTGGTGAAAATGCTAGTGATGGGGAGGAAGATAACAACAATGAGAAGGATCCTTGAAATTCTTAAACTTTATTATATTTTACTTGCTTTAGAAACTTAGATTCTGGTTTGAACTATTATATTATGTTTTGAACTCTTAGATTGTGGTTTTAGACTTGTTAAACTTATTTTAATAGACAAAGTACTAGAGGCCGTCATAGTAAGAAATCTATACCTTGCCGGCGTAAATGTTAGTTGCACCTTTTAGGTACAAAGTACAACCCATTGAATGCTCAACGACTAGAAATTTCAAAATCAAGATATTAGGTATGGTGTTATTATAAAAGCATTCCCAACTTCATCTTCAACCTTGCATAAAGAATGGAAGTTTCCAAACCAAATATTTGTAGTCTTTGTACACTTAGTGGTCATTTTGCAAACGATTGTCCCTTTGAAGGAAGCAAATGCACTATTGAAGGTTGTAAGGGATTCTTATTTCTCATGAAAACTGCAATAGGAGGTGTATATCAGCCGTATGCTTCAAAATGCACTTGTTGTGGGTTTTTCTATTGGATAGATGAGCGCCTAGCTCCGTATGAAGATGAAGTTGCTAAAATCAACCTTCTACCATGCACAGATCCATATTACGACGGTAAGATGAAGCTAATTACCTCTCCTAAGAAATTGTGTAACGGAAAAAGATATTATCTATGTCCCAAATGTGTTAGGGTTAAGTTTTTAACGTTTGTATGCTTTAATTAAGGTTTGTATCCGATGTATAGTCGGTAATGTTCTAAATATAGGCTTGCCGGCGGCCTTATAGTCGGCATTATCCGAAATTAAAAGCCTGCCGACGGTTGTTCTGTCGGCATGGATATTATAATACACATTTCCGGCTTGATAACATTCATGAACAATTTTTGAGTGAGCTCTTAGACGGCATGGTTCTCCTTCAACAGAATGCCGGCGCAATTAAGGCCGACAACTTGGAAAAAGCCGGAACATGCCGTCCTGATAGTAAAAAACATCCAGGAACAATCTTTTTAAGGGAGTTATCTGCCGGCATAGTGAATTTCATAAACATTGCCGGCATGGTAAACGCCGACATTTTGGTAAAAGCAATACCTTGCCGGCCATATGAGGCAGCTTTTTCCTTTATTGTCATGCATTGTGGCCGGCAGTCTGATGAGATAATACTGTGCCGACCCTGGGAAAGCCGGAAGGGTTGTGTAATAACTATGATGCCGGCAAATTAAAAATACATCCAAAAAAACACATCCATTTCATTCATTTGTAGCACTCCAAAGTACATTACACAAAACAAGCATGCGATTACAAAAGTACTCCAAAAAGTACGAATGTTTTATCTAGTACTCTATTGTACACTACACAAAAAGCTTCCTTATTCCCTAATCATAATCACTCCTCACTCAAATCTATTGGAAGGAGTTCATTCAAATCAGTCAAATCTATGGGACATTCCCTAGACTCATCTATAACATTCCAAAGGGCCATGTTGTCCTCATAAATTTTCATCCATTTCTTGCTCTTATTGTCTGTGAACTTCTCCCACAAACTAAACCTACATAGAGGAGGTAATGGACATTCCTTATTGAGTTGTAGACCAATAAAATGATTTTTATCCACCAAAGCAATGAAAATTATTCTATGCTTGAGTTGGTTCACGCAAACCACATGTTTCAGTGCAAATGCTATAGATAGTCCCTCACTAAAGAAATGTACCACGCAATTCCACGTATCCGCCAATAGATGGCCACACTCCGGCATTCTCAACCAATGCTCCCATTTGATCGGTGCATTTCTCTCCGAGCCTTTAACACTAGTTAGCAAACCTTTGAAAGTTGCTTCTTTCTCCTCCATGAAACCTTCTAGCATCATTGAGATATGGAACTCTTTGTCGTTTTCTAGTCGAGCAGCCATCTTCTTTCTAATGTATTGGCATTGCGTGAGATTCTCTTCAACCACTCCACTCAGGTGTCCCAATTGTTGCGAGATAACGTGAAACCCACAATTTCCATCTTTCGGAATATCGTCGATACCAATCACGAAATCTTGAATAATTGGAGGGAGTTACTTGCGATAATTTTGCAACACCGGTTGTACTACCTTATTTGGATGACCTTTTTTCTTCGCAACATCTCCTTGGATTTCTTGACTCTCAAGAGGTAGAGTTCCATTTGTATTAAAGTTAGAGACCGTTGGTGTAGTTGAATCCTTCCTTGGACGACCCCTTTTCTTTCCAATAAATTCCACACTTGCTTGACTCTCAAGAGGTAGAGTGCCATTTGTATTCAAGTTAGAGACCGTTGGTGTAGTTGAATCCTTCCTTGGACGACCTATTTTATTTTTTGCGGGCTCCTCCTTGTATTGCGCCTCGGTATAAACATGTATGGATGGATCGCACTTTGTACTCAAATGCTCTTTAATGTTTTCTTTTTGGATTGATCACTATTTGTACTTAAAAACTCTTTAATTTGTTCTCTTTCAGATTGATCTTCATCGCAATTTGTACTCAAAAACTCTTTGAGTTGTTCTCTTTCTTCCGCCCTCGTCTTTTTGGTAGTTGGTCTACCATTAGGATCTTGTTTCTCCGGTTCTTCAAGTTCTTCCATAAAAGGGTAAACAATCGGCATCAACTTGTCCTTCATAGTTTGTTTGTCCAACTTATTCAACATGGGGTACTTATCGAGGATTATTCGCCCAAGATCCATGTCGCAAAACTCTTCACCGGGATCTTCTCTTGGAGACGGTTTGAAAGATAATTGCTTCCAATAAGGATCGATATCATCAAGAGGAATGGGAGTTCTATACTTACCAAGCATATGACTACACGGAAGTCCGATAGCCTTCGTTATCCTACACTTACAAGGAGTGTTCGGGTCATCAAACTGATTATACTTTTTAAACAATGTGAGATGTTTCATCATGAAACATATTTCCCAATGCGAGACGTTTCTATGTATACCAATAAGCAACCAATCATCCTCCTTAAACTCCTTCAACTTTCGGAAGCTACTTTCTTGGAATTGTTTTTTTATCTTGTCGATGTCATTATTAGTGTACTCATGGATAGCATGTTGTACCATCACAATCCCATTTTGGCTCGTGAAAAGTAGACTTTTTAGTCTCCCATGATCTTGCTCTACCATACTTGTGGAGTCAAGTTTGAAATGTTTATAGTCGTAGGTAAAAGCATACACAAACCTCTCTTTGTGTGGCGTCAACCATTGTCTCTTGCAATATTCCACTACTTTGGGGTAATTAGTGCCCCAATCATCCTCGAACTCCTTCAAGTTTATCTCATATCTTGCCACACTCATCGACCAATACAAATTATCCCACGCTTTCATGAATAACCCAAACTTGATCTCACCTTATTTCCATTCTTCATCTTCTTTCTTCTTATCTTCCTCTCTCTCCTCTTTAGTTAGTTTACTAAGACGTTCATTTTCCTCCTTTTCACGTTTAGTACCTTTCTTTTCCTTTGGCTTTTGGATATGATTCCTACAATTCTTTCTAAGATTGCATTGTATATGCCAAGTGCAAAGGAAATTTTGTGCATTGGGAAAGACTATCCTCACGGCGTTCATTATTGCTTGCTCATTGTCGGTGACTATAACCCCCGGAGTTTCGTCTTCGTGGTAGAGAAGCTTCAAAGTTTCCAATGCCCAAATATATCTATCATCCTTCTCCCGATCCATAAAACACCATGCCACCGTGAACGATTGCTTATCCAAGGTTTGTCCTACAATGTTCAACAAAGGCATGTTGTACCTATTCGTCTTATAAGTACAATCCATGAACAAAACTTGGTAAAAGCAATGCGCCAATTGAATCATATCGGGGTGCGCAAGAAAAATACGATCTACCTTCCCATCCGATGACTCATGGTGTCTCACCGTGTAGTTGTATTTGTGTTCCAACCATTGTGATTCTTCCATCACCTTTCTTCCATCCTATTCAATTCTTTTAATGGTTGCCTTGGCCGCATAAATTGTAGACAATGAAGAGAGGTTATGCGGGTCATCCCTCTTGAACCTACGAAGGAGCTTGCTTGGTTTAATTTCCCAACTTGTTCTTACTTGTTCGAACTCTTGCGGTTTCAACTTGGCAACTTGACAGTGCCCAACAAGACTTTGCGGATCTTTATGGTTATGCCAACCAACATCAACTCTACTCATTTTCCACATGCTATCGATTTTTTATTTCCTCCCAAAAATAATCTTGAATAGGCATTCACACTTCTTAGACTTCGTCTTGTACACCCTAGTCGTCTTCTTATCATACACATAACCCTTTCTCTTGTGACTTTCGTCCGGTGATCCATAACACTCGCATACCATTTCAAACCGCGTAGATTTTTGTTGGGTAATTTTCACTAGAACGCACATCTTCTATTTTGCTTTCTCAACAATCCAATTTACCGCGTCCTTTTTGTCCTTACACTCCAAAAAATTAGCATAATGTTCGGAAGTATCGGGACCCCTAATTTTCTGAGATTGAGGTTGATCCGCCATAGGTACCAATGCCACAATCTACAAAACATCAAAAGTGTAGTTAATATGTATTACCACGGTCGGCATGGTCGACATATAAAACACTGCCGGCAAAAAAAGGCTGGCACGTAATAGAATATAAACAATGCCGACATAGAAACAGCCGGCACTGTCTTAAAACTTGAAAATGCCGGCGTAAGCATTTTCAAGTAATGGCTCCTATGTTTCAAAAAAATGGAAGTCGGCAAGGTTCAAATTTTATACTTTGCCGGCGTGGTACTGCTCATGAAAAGTCGGCACATTCGGCAAAGTAGAACTACGCCGGCCTTAAGGGCCGACATGATCGACAAGCGTCGACCTTGCCGACCCTGTACAGAAGAAGTGAAAAAAAAAAAAACCAAAATCGATCATTTGATGGAAAAATCACAATCTCAACCACCTAGGTTATCTACCTGATTACTTGCAGCTCCATTATCTTCTTCTTGGTCATTGGACTCTACGTTTGGCTCGAGACATTCATCACTTCCATACCTAGGGCTGCACATGGTTCGGTTCGGTACGGTTTTTTACGAAAAAACAACCGAAACCGAAGTACTCGGTTTTCCAATATTGGAAACCGATGAACCAATTTAGCCTATGAGGTTTCATTCGGTTTTGAGCCTCCCGGTTTCGGTATAAAACTGGTCGATTTTTGGTTAACCAACTGATTTGAAATTTATTGTTATTTCTGTCAGTTGTACAAACCTGACAGGAATTTTTTTCTAAATCTGTTATAAAATTGTTATTTTCACAGAATTTTAAACACATTAGATGTTCTTCCAACACACATTAACAGAAAAAACAACTAAATTGCGAAGAATCTAATTTCTCTCTAGTTATAAAAGAAAAATTCAAACACCACAAGTTATAACTGGTTGTTCCTTATAAAGCTTTTGCATCTCTTTATATGAGCAGTCAAACCAGCAGTCCCATTCTTCATAGGATCAGCAGGGAATTTTATGTTACAATACCGGCACATGGCATGTTTTGAAGGTGGCTCCTCCCTAACGAAGTGATCCCATATTGCAGCCCTAGTTTGACGATGCCTAACAAGTGGTGTTGATGCGTTTTGCATGGAAGGTTTAGTAGTACCTGCATATAAGTGGAGTAAACAACATATCATCAAGAACACTATGTTGGCAATTCGCAGTACCGTACTAATAATTTTACAAAAATATCCAAACTTCACGCATATTGGAACAGAAAGGTAGCTTCAACTAACTGAAACCTCATACAAAAATCAGGAGTAATTAAGGATCCATTCTATCTTGCTACTAAATCCTTAACAAAATAATAAAATAAAACAAAGCTTCAGATATTTCATGGCCATGCACAATTCCATGCATTTACTGAAGTCTAATGAAATATTATGCATTTCTAGTTCTGGGCCTAGTACTCATTCCACTATGCATACCGGCAACTCAAATTATGTACTGTGAACTTCTAAGAACAATCTGAACACACAACAACCCCTAGAAAATATACCCAATCTGGTAGTATACTGAACGGGAGCATTTGGTGTTGTAAGATGGCATACCAAAATATATAATGATCATAAAGAAACTGATATAGAGAAGGAGACTACTTTTACGCTGAACTAGGGACGTACTAATTTTTCTAGCATACATACCCATCAAAATCAAACCCATATGAAAATCCAATGAGAAACAAAGCATACAGGTCGGTCTCGACCTGTTTTATGTTAAGTAACCCATACGACAAAAATGATATATTAATACACCATGGATAACAAAATATTAAGACATCACCATTAGCATGCACATAATTCAAATCAAAACGTTGTAGTAATTTAATCTCTAAAACTACAAACTTTCATATGTATAGTTCATATTCCAGATTTTACTTACAACCCATTAATATTATGCCATACATCAACACAAATCTTATACTAACAGTACACAATTTTAAAAATAAAATTGAACCAAAGGAAATCAAGCCTCATACTAACAGTACACAAATCTCATACAATCAAGCCTCCAAACCAAAGGAAATCACATAAGAGAAAGTTATTCATTCAATTGAATAAATTTAACATTAGATTTACCCAATCATTCTTCCCTAATCCCCTTTTCACTTTTAAGTCAACCTAAATTAGTATCACAAAACCCTAATTTTCAGATTTGTAGCATCAAATCTAACTAATAATTTCATAAATAATTCAAATATAATGCTTATAACATAGATCTATCTATATTTCTTTTGTTCTACAGATGGAGAAAAACCTTACCAATGAACCCGGAAATCAAAAAGCAGTAATATCAAAATCTCTAAACATACGGTTGAATTAAAATAACGATGAACGAAAAATTGAGAAGAGACTTACCTTTTTTGTTGTTGAGATGAAGAAAAACTTTAACAGTGAACCCTGAAATCAGTAAAACCCCTAAACATGCAGTTGATAAAAAAAATCAAGAAGAGATTGAGTGAATAAGTTTACCCTTTTTGTTATAGAGATAGAAGAAGAAGAGGAAGAAGTAGGTGGATCTGAATATGATGATGGGCTAGATGGTGGAGGTGACTAACTGTAAGGAAGAAGAAGAAAAGAGAAGAGAAGAAATGAGGAGAGAAAAAATGGGTAAGTCTGTTGCTGGTCGATGGGGAATGAAGAGATAATGAATGGCTTATATACCTAAATCTAATGGATATGATTAAACCTAAAAAATCAACGGCTAATATCTAGTTATATTCGGTTTCTCGGTTTATACGGTACGGTGTTGGACAAAAACCGAAACTGGATATGTCGGTTTCCTGGAACTGACAGCCTAAACCTAAACCATTGGATTCGGTTTCACTTCGGTTTGGTTAATTTTCAACGGTTTCGGTTCGGTACACGGTTTAGGTTCGGTTTTGTGCAGCCCTATCCATACCCATCTTGAGTTTGAGGAAAATAAAAGTGAGGATCATGCAAATAATCCATTCAATCATGGTCTGGTAGATCATCATACAAGTACTCATCTGTAGGAGGAAAGTTAGAAGGCTCCCCCACTTCAAAATCAGGATTCGAATCACTCATTTCACTCATATCACAAATTTCACAAAAACCCTAACTCCCCCCCCCCCCCAAAAAAAAAACCTCCTCTACTACTTCATACTAATTCTCTCTCTAAATGATTTCTAAAACCCAACATATAACTAAATCAACTAACCAATCTAATAACTTTAGTTAAATTAGAGTTAATCATTATGGGGGCATTTTAGCCATTTAGAAAAATCTAGGTTAAGGGGTAGCTTATCTTTACTTCAAAATGACCATATTTTGTCTTATTGGGTATACCCCAATTAATCTGGGTATACCCCAATCAAGCCAGGTTTGCAAAGTCCATCAGGTTTTTTTTTTCTTCTATGGAAACGATTTTTTTTTTAGCCATCGTCAAGGAAATCCAAAGGTTCCCATTTTCCCTTATAGACAGACAAGTTTTGAGTCAACCTTTATTGACGAACAAGTTTTGAGTCAACCTTTATTGACGGACAGAGTCAAATGGGTGCTCCTGGTTGACACATAATCGGTGGAAAATGACATTCTAATCCTTTGAGTTGTTAACTTCACCAAACCGTGTTTTCCCATCTTTTGTTTTCTTCGTTCTCCCTCAGTTTTCTTCTATTCTTCTTCGTTGGTTGAAAACCTAGCAGAGAGTAGACCGCATAATTTTATTTCTTATTAACTAGATCTCTATTGTAAATTCCGATACAACTCTATATTATCGCGATTTTTTTTTCCTGTAAGTTATGAGAAATCCAAATGCAACTCTTTATTACCGCAAATCAGGTATAGACGATGACACCGATAACCCAATTTGACGAATGCTTTAAATACCCAAAATTTCCAGTTTTCAAATTGCAATGTCTAAGATGCAAGATTTAGAATTTATGAAGGTTTGCAAATGGTGAGTTGATGTATTAAGCCACGGGTTAGCTGTCATTGCAAGTAAGTTACTCTATTTTCTTGTTTATATTGAAATTTTCATCTAGTAATCATCTCTATTGCAGGATTAATTCTTTATTTGATGTCAAATAACAATGAGAGGGATAACTAGTTATGTATCAATGCATCATGTTCTTATTTTGCTGCTAAGAAATGTATCAAAGAACTCGCTCTTGATTCAAAGGTAATACAAGCATCTTAATTACCCAACGCTTCATTATTCTTAGTAGTGCTTGTTTTACTGATATGTATTCGCTTTCACACACTGCGCTTTAATTATTTGGTTGTTTGCCTCAATGAAATGTCATCAGTACAACGCTTGTTTGAGTATTGACTAGAGGTACCGTGGGTCAGTTAATGAGCGTACCACCTCGATAATTCATGTCTCATAAAATTGTACTCATCGATTGTGAATCATGTCTCAAGAACTAAACACCATAATTGCATTGCAATATAATATTTTTACATTGAGAACGGTTGTAGTTCAGGTATCTACACATAGTAGGGACCTTTATAAAGTCTGGCAAAGAAAACAAAGAGAGCGGTAAAATGAGCTCTTGAGATATCTTGCCATTTATCTGGTGTTGGATTCACCGTCTCTTTTAGGTCTTCACTAATTGCTCCATAATATTCTTTTCATGATTAACGGAGCTACATTTGGACCCACATTTTGATGGAATTTTTTATTTTTGTTGTTGTTTATAATTTGAGTAGGTTTTTTCAATAATTATTGAAGGTTTTGGGCGTAAATGTAGATGTTTCTTCTCCCTTTCCCTTTAGATGCACTTAACGTTTAGTGTGCTGTATGGATCATTGTCCCTTCATCAATTTACTTTGCCTTCGATTTGCTCATGCGTTGATTCTATGCATGGGACCATGGGTGGACAGAATGTACAAAAATGTCAAATGACTCAAAACGTGTTTATATTGTTGTCTCATATGAAGTCATGAGCTGGTACTTTTCATTCGGACATTGGGTGGAGGTGTTGTTGGACAATGTGAAATGGTAGCATTGGTAGGCCAAAGGTATATATATAGGTGTCCTTCCGATTTGAGAGCTACTGCTCAGCTTGTTCAAATGTAATTATTGGTTGCAACACAAGTTCACCAAGATAATTCAGTGAACTTAGTTAGGCAACCCAGTTTATATAGGTTTTTGATACTTTTGGCGTTTTAGACTTATTATTAAGTGATAAATACTGCTTCCCGAATCCAAGAACGACATGTTTTAGAATCTGAAATACTGTTGACAGAACCATTTAAACTTGAGTGTTTACTAGTTTGTATCCGTCATCATCACTATCCACTCATGTGTAATTTAAACAGGTGTTTTCTCATTCGCGTGAAGCACCACCTTTGGATTTCATGGTGCGCCCACAATAAAAAATAGATCCAGATGGGATAAGATCTCGAGCGAAACAAGTCGTACATGATCAGCGCAGGGTAAAGGTTAGTTTACTTTTGACCGGTGGAAGGCTCAAAACACTGCATTTCAAGCACTAACCAGTTTATAGAATTAACGTTGTTTATTATGCAACTATTTCCTGTTGGCATAGTTGTCAACCTAAAATACCAGGTTCTCTATTATGTATGACATAGTTTAATCGGTGTGTTTCTCACAGATGAATAAGAAGTTGTAGCAGTTCAAATCACCAAAGAAGAAAATGCTTCAAGCATCAAAGCTCAGTGTAGAGGGTCAGGGCATGGTCAAGTTCTTTTAGTTTATGTACTGCAATTGAACTGCTAATCTATCGTTCTACTATCTGTTTGTTGTCTATTTCTGTTTGTTATGCATTTTCTAAAACTTTTAATAACAATCCTCAAGCTTAAATCAGGGCATCGTCCTATGCAATTCTCTGAAGCTTTTAATCACTATTGTCCTTTGTAATTCTCATAAAGCACTTTGGTGCCAATTGCCAAACGATGTACGTTTGTATCATCTCCTACTTTGTATTTTTTATTAATTTCAGTATAAATAGTTTACGCAAATGGATAGGTAAATTTGTGATTCTTTCCTTGGTGGTATTTTTCCTTCCACCTTTAACAAGCTTTTACAAAACATTTTTTGGTAAAATACTTTGTTTTGGACACAATGCTGCTAGGTCAACTGGCCCTATAGGACTAATGTGGCATGATGCGTTACTGGTTTGTTGATAAATCCCTTTAACTCGATGATGGAACGTACCTTCGCCATCATGAATGATCATTTTTCATTTTAATCGTTTGATTTATTTATTATTCCGTGCTTTTTTTTCTACCGATCTCCGCTGGTCGCATAAAATAAACTGGTTACACATGTGAGAAATTTATGTAAAATAAACTGGAAGCCGCTTTAAAAAGGTCGTACAAAATAAATTGTGTATACTTGTTTATTTGTCGCATAAAATAAACTGGGTATTCCTGTGAGAAAGTTGTATAAAATAAACTAGAAGCTCCTTCAAAAAGGTCGTATAAAATAAATTGGGTATACTTATTTGTTGGTCGTATAAATTAAAATGGTTAAATGATAATAACTGTAATATAAATTAAAATATGTAACAGAGTTGGTTGATACTCAGACCACCAGAAGTTACAATACATCATTGTCAAGGCAATCTAAAATTGAATAAGAGATACAAATGCACATGCAGGTAACAATAAATCATAGTCCATGAGTAGCCCACGCCTCAGAAAACATTAGGAGAGATTGCGGAATTTTTTTGAAGGCTAGTCCAGAGTTAAGAAGAAATTCAGCTGAGTCTTTACTGCTCACTGGAAACTTCAACAACTTCTCAGAAAGAAGCTTCTGCGTCTTCAAGTTCCAGTGCTTAGCTATATAAAGCCAAAAAACCCGGCACTCTACAAACGTTAACTTTTGTCTAATACTTTCACATTTTTTCCAATGCTTGCAATAATCACCAGCGTTAGGATTTTGACGAACACCAAAAGCAATGCAGAAATAATTTAGCAAGTTCTTCTCTAGAACATTCAACTGGAAGCCAAATAAATTGTCCTTGTCATAAAGCACACATCCTTCTGGGCAAACCCATCGTCCCATGTTGCTTCCATTTGGAATAAAGATCCGCATAGAATCTTCGTTGATAGGCTCTTTAGTAGCTCCTTTTTGAGGCTCCCAGTTGAAATGACACAAATGCTTGTAGATCCGAGCAATGACGGCAAACTGAGAGTTAGACTCCAAATGACTGGCAATCAATGAACACCCATGTTAAAGTTCAGCTGCACTGACAGAATAGGACTCTTGCACTTTTGTTATGTTTACTTGATTGTGCAACACTTCAAGATTTTTTTTTTTGTCGTAGGTGTATATGTTCTTATGGTTTAGGAGAGGATTTTTGGGGTATATTTGCAGATGTGACTGAAGTATTATGTGAACTTGAACTTATAATATGGAGTGTGAAGGTATCTACCACACCAGATGACAAAGTAATGGATTTGTACTTCATAACATACACAAGGTTTGAGATTCTTTTCAATTTTGTTCTTCTTTCTTTATTGTCAAATGCAAAATGAATTTTTAGTTATAAGAAAACTAGTACTTGTTATAACAATCGACAGAACGGGTACTATGAGAAACATATAGCTCATAACCGTAGGTTGAAACATCAGAATTTTTTTGTCCTGGTATAGGGGTGACACGGAAATGGGGATTGGATGCTACCATGTGATGGGAATGGACGAATCTAAGAATCGTTTCTTGCTAGGGTAATTTAGACAGAGAGATAAAATAAACTGTGAAGTTTTGGCCGCATTTGTATTTGTTAGCCTTTCTATTTGGTTGTGTTAAGGCTACTTTTGCTTGTCTTTAGGTAATTCGCTAGTTATAATTATTATGCTGGTACCATACGTTTCTTATTTCAGGGAATTACATGCTGGTACTGCATACAAATCAGAGACAAAAGATAAGTTGAGTAAAGCACCACTCCGTTCACCCATAATGACTTAAAATGAGCAATACTTTGGACTTCAAGTGCAATACTAACTTTCGCTTTCAACAACTCCAATATTCAATACTATAACTATAGTTTCAAGAACCAAATACTGCAGATTAACATGTAATTGGGTTTGAGACATTACTTCATTCGGGTTGATGGTTTCTAAAAATTAGATTAAAAATGTACAAAGAAAATAAAACTCTATAATGCAAATAATTTGAGAATCGGAGAACATTAGCTTACCACTGCCAGTGTGATTAAGGATTTGAAATGAAGCAAAAACTCATTTCCTCCATACTATAAATGTTTCCTTCAATTGGCATCAACTCATCACTAATGAACTTTACTAAAATATGTAACCTACAATATGAAGGTACCAAATTGAAATCTCCATACTATATCAATCACACCGAATCCATTTTCCTGTCATCTTCCTCCATACCAAATTGCAGTAACAAAGAATTTGAAATAGGTTTCTCTGACGATACTCAACTTTGGAGCCATGTGGTGGAGATCGGGAATTTGCTTCATCTGTAAAATTGGAAGTAACTATAGTTGACTTATTAACTACGATTGAGGGGTAAGATTGGAAGAAAAAAATGAAACTTAAGAAATATGAAAGGACAACCGATTATGTTCGTTAACAATGGTTGACTCAAAAGTTGTCTATCTATAAGGTAAAAGAGAAACCTTGGGATTTCCCTGACGATTTCCCAATTTATTTTGGGTAAATCAATTACCCTTAGTTTTAGAATCCTATTTTTGGCGCTGAAAAAGTCCCAAAAAGTCTTGGTCTTTTGGGGGCTATTTTGGGTCAGCAAATAGCAATTGAGTTACCCCATATCCAATATTTATATAATGACTACAGTGCCTCCATATGATTTTAGATAATAAACTTGATTAACCTTATTAATCATGATTAGTAGATGAATTAAGACTAATTCATGTCTTTAAGTTAGGTGTAGATGAAATGAAAACAAAAAAAAAATATCAGAGGGAAGAGAAGAAGAAGAAGAAGAAGAAGAAGAAGGAGAGGAAAAAAAAATTGGGGAATTTTTTTGGAAAATGAGTGATTCAAGCAAGACTTTTGATGTAGGTGAGCCTTCATCTTCAAAATATGATAACATATTAATACTCATCTACAACGATCAGTTCTTTGCCGATTTTTCCGAAAATCAAGAATTTTTTTCTCAAACTCAACCTAACCCTTACGAACCTTACGATGATTTCGAATGACCAACCCAAGAAGCAAAATAAATTGAAGAGATCAATTCTCAAGATTACCAGGTATACCTCTATTCTAACTCCAATTTCAGTTTTTAAGGTTAGAGTGGCAAGAAGTTTTGTTTTTTTCGTTCCGAAAACCCTATGTTTCAAGCCGCCAGGACTAATCACGGATGGGAAACCTAGAACTCCTGGCCGTTAACCTGTGTTACGGCTCACAATTAATGAACTCCCAGCCGTTTTCAAAGAGTTATGGCTGGGATGATGAATTTTCCTAGACGTTACTAAATAATTACGGCCATGTTTTTTCTACGTGCATGGGAAGCATTTAATACTGTCGGTGGAAGTTTGGTTTACCCGGACGTAACTTTTTTTACGTCTCATTTTCTAGGCCGTAAGCCAACTCTTGCAGTTACAGGACAATGTACGTCTTGGAATACCTGGATGTAACATGTTTACGGTTCAGAATTGTACTTTTAGACCCAGCCGTATATCATTTGACAACTGGAAAATCTCATCGACCCAGCCGTATACGTAATGACGGTTGGGATATAACTTCCTGACCCAACCGTTTACTTTATGACAGCTGGAATATCATTGGTTTACCCAGACGTTTGTGAGTGTTTAAATTTCTTTTGTGAATAATTATGTGACATATGTCATTCTATTATAGATTGTACCATACATTACGGTGGAAGACCAAGAGGTGCGTATAGAAGATGAAGAGGTGGTTATTGAAGAGAAAGAGGAGGTTATGCAAGATCAACCCCAACTTGTGCAAGTTTCCGAGGACACAAGTGCTTACTATGCAAACAACTATGAGGGGGGAGATAAGGAAGATGCAAAGAAGTGTGCTCGATCACAAGGGTTGAAAAAGATGTGCATCATAGTCCAGAATAAACAAGTTAAATCCGACAACTTTGAAATGGTTTTTGAGTGTAGTGGAAAGTATGAGAGCCGTTGTAAAAAGGGTAGTGAGTATGTATGAAAAACCACAAGGAAGATTGGAGTATATAATACGAAGAAGTGCGGATGCCCTTTTAAGCTTCAATTTAAATTTAAAGCCGATAAAAAAAATGTGGTATATGGTTAAAGTCATCTCGGGTTATCATACTCATCATATTTCGGAGAATTTGATCAAAAATCCTTATTCGGCAAGGCTCAACCCCTTAGAGAAGGAGTTAGTACACGTGTTGAGTAAAAGACGCACAAGACCTATTGATATTCTTAGTGGCATGAAGGTGTTAAACCCCCAAAACTCATCCTCATTGTCAACTATCTATAACGAAAGAGAAAATTTTAGAAAAGAATCATGGAAAGAGAGAGTGCTTATGCAATAATTGTTGTTTTTGTTTGAGGAGGCAAAGTACTCTACCGCCCATGATACGAATGAAGAAAAGGAAGTGGAATATCTTTTCATCACCAATCTGGAATGTGTACAATTGGCAAGATACTTTCATAAAATTCTCTTTATGGATTGCACGTACAAAACTAACAGGTACAACATGCCGATATTGAACTTTGTTGGGCAAACATCTACCAAGTCGACATTTACCGTTGTGTTTTGTTTCTTGAAAGACGAGACGAAGGAGAGTTATTTGTGGGCATTGCAAAAGGTGAAGTTATTATATCAAGAAGGTTATACTCCACGGGTGTTGATTACGGATAAGGAGAAAGCATTGATGTGGGCCATACCCCTTGTTTTACCCTACGCGCGTCATCATATTTGCACATTTCATATATGGAACAATGTGCAAACTAATTGCAAGAGGGTTATATGGCCAGCAAAGAAGACCGAGATGGAGAGGATTAAAAATCTACCGTTGGAGAAATAACAAAAAGAAAAAGAAAAGTTTGACATGAATGACAAGATAGTCGAGGTGCTTTTGGCTGAATTTCAAGATGATTGGGAAGAACTAATATGGTCACTCACGGAACCATTATATTTCCAAAGGGAGAGTTTGTAATGGAAAATGGTCAACCTACCCGGATGTTATAACATATTTGAAGAACGAGTTATTGGATCCCCACAAAGAAAATTTTGTTAGTGCATGGGTAAACCGTTATAGACATTATGACAATCAAGCCACAAGCATGGTGGAGTCGGCTCACTGTCGGTTCAAGAGTAAGTTAAATGGTTGTGACGGTGGATTCGTTGTTGTTTTTGAAGCTATGGTTGAGTATTTTAAGCGTGACCTCGATAGAATTAAAGGGTAATTTGAAAAGAGCCGATCTAGATTGGTTGTCGACTACCGGGATAGCCCTTAGCTCCGAGGAATAAGTTTATATGTTTCTCAATGGGCAATCCTAAAAATGATAACGGAAGTGGATGCTTGGGAGGAACACAATTTTCCACTGGGAATGATATGTAATTGTCCCATTAAGTCGGCTATGAGGCTACCATGTAGGCATGCGGTAGCAAATTATCCCACAAGGATGATTCCGATCCAAGATATAGATCCATTTTGGAAATAACCAGAATTTAAAGATCCATCACCCGATGAAGGTTTTGGGGACGTGTTTTGCGATACGGAGGTACACAAGGAACTTTTTGAAAAATATGCTTCTTTACTACAGGTGCAAAGACAACTTTAGTTGTATGAAATACGGAAATTCACCCATCCATGGAGGTGATATTTTAGAACCTAACAAGGGGCAAGGCAAGGGTAGGCCTTCGAAGAAGATAACAAAGAAATAAGAAAGGGAGGAAGTTAAGAGAAAGGTTCAGGAGGGTTCACAATTGACTCCTTCAATGCGAAGAGATCATTCGGGTTTTGAGAAGTTGAACGAGCTCTACACGCTTAAATGAAAGGAAATGGAAAAAGGCGGACCAAGCCGAGCTAGTGGAACGAAGGTAAAAAGCCGCAAAAATAATGTGGTTGTTGCATCTCAAGATAATTCAAAAAGAAAAGTTGATAGTGGAGTCAAAATTAAAGACCCGACAGTTCCATCCCAATAAGGTTCAACAACAAAAGAAGCTAGTAGTGTCCAAATAAAAGTTGGTGGTGCGGTTGGTATTAAGAAATTAGCGAGAAGCCGAGGTAATGATGTCAAAGGAAAAGCACCGATGGTCGAACCATCACAAATCACCCCACAAAGAGTTGTTAGTAACCTTGACGGTGAGAAAAAGACGGTATTCTTGGATGTAGGTCCGATGAAATCACCCCCTATAGATGAGGAAGGTAATTATATCCGACCTACTTACACGATATACAAAAATTACAAGCACTTTATACCACATTTTATTCATGAGTACATCAAGTCCACCGACAATGTTGAGGGCGACGGAAATTGTGGTTACCATGTGTTCATAGATCAACTTGGACCTTTTGAGGATGCAAAAGAATGGGGTGATGACCAAATTATTACTTATGTAAGGAAAAAGTGTTTGCTTGAACTACGTATTTTCCCCGATTTCTACTTGGCAATGATGATATTCGAAAGAAATGACACGGAGGCGATGTTAAACGAGGAGTTCAAAGAATTTGAACGGCGTTTAATGGGCAACACTATATTGACAAGTGAGTATTGGATGAGAATGCCAATATGTGGCCATATACTCGCCAACGCATTCCATTGCATTATTCATTCCATTTCCTATGCACATAGTGTTACTTACGTACCAACAAGATGTATTTTTACCGAAGAAGAATCTCCAAAGATAGTCATCATGGGGTTCGTGATGATGACCCATTATATCGGCCTCCAATTGAAAGATGGATGCCCATTACCTCCATTAAGGAGGGTAGACGGATGTGATGGCGAAATACCAATGGGTTGGTGTCATAGGTTTGAGCAAAGATTTCATTTGTGGGAGGCATTACAGTTGTCGAGGGATGGCCCGTTGTGTGTACTAATGAGTTCCGATGAGGATGACTATGAGTAAATGTCATGTGAAGGAATATGATAACAATGTGTTTTGTAGGGTGGTGATTAAAATGATAATATGATAACAATGTGGTGTGAACCTATGTATTTTGAATCACTCATTATATATATATATATATATATATATATATATATATATATATGAAGAATCTAGTGTTACTCTTACTATGTGTTTGTAATAATGATATGATAAAAATGTGGTTATTTAGAGGTATTTACGGCCGGGTCATACGTTGACACGATCTAGCCGTAATGACCCAACTGAGCTATTCTTCTGCAACTCGGATGGTAAACCTAACCGAAAGGTCAGTAACGGCCAGGAATCTTAGCCATATTTCTGGGTACTGTCAGTTTTACAGCTGATAATCCAGACCGTAACTCTTCCTGGAATTTTAGTTTCATTTTATACTTAGTTATGGCTGAGAAACCAAACCGCAAAACAAAATACGGCCAGGATTCCTACCCGTAAATATGGGTACTGTCATTTTTACGGATGGTAATCCTAGCCGTAACTCTTCCTGGAATTTCAGTTTCATTTTATACTTAGTTACGGCTGAGAAACCGAACCGTAAAACAAAATACGGCCAGGAATCCTACCCGTAAATATGGGTACTGTCAGTTTTACGAATGGTAAAATGACGGCTGGAAATTCCAGCCGTAATTAGTATCATATTATACTTAAACAAGAATCAGATACATTAAGAATCAAAACACTAGTATCCATTCATTCAAAGTTAAGTCTACATAATGAAAAGTAAGTCTGAAAAGTAAATCACCCAAATCCATTACCTAAAATATGCTAAAAGTCTGACTTAAACAAGTACATAACCTACAATCATCCACTACGACCAACAATCGAAGGAACTTCCTCAGAAGATGATGAAGAAATGTCGGGAGTTTGGGAAAGACTGATCCAATCATCCTCGTCGTTAGTATAGAGATCATCCTTCGCTAGATTATGTAACTCCTGAAGCCTCATAATCAGCGTTCTTTGTTCGTCACAATCCAAATATAGAACCTCCTCAATGTTACGGATCAGTCCCCTAGAAATCCACTTAGCTCTCTTGACCTATTTTTACATCATTCAATTAATGAATCATATAATTTGAGCAACGTATACAAAAATAAATAAAAATGAATCATATACTTAGCCTACGTACCATCATCGTAGCAATATCACACATCGGTAGTTCCTGGGGTTCTTTCTCCTTTTCAGAGTTCCTCCTAAAAATTATGAAAAATATATAAGAAGATACGACCAATTCACAAGGAGTGATACAATTACTATTTGGAAATAACATATAACTCATCCGTAAAAACAATATCGGCTTACAAATATGCGGACCACCTCGCCGTAAACACAATTTTGGCTAGAAAATAAAAAAAACGGATAGAAAAAGTTATTTACGGTTCATAAAATCCATGTCGAAACAGTTATCACTCATTTTTACTCTGCAACCACATGACAACTTACTGATCGGTTGTCAGCCGACATAAATATAATTTCACTTCCTCACTCAACTAAAATAAATGTAGTAGTGATAAGAAAGAGTTCGTATCCACAGAGAGGCTTTCGTTGTCAATATGTTTCGGTTTCCTAAAAGTCACAAGGGGGGATTATTCTGATTTTTAATAAAGTAAAATAAACTAAAAGCAAATAAATAAATCAAGTAGAAAATATATTGGTTAAGGATTCATCTTCATTCACAAACATGCTTTCAAAACAATAATTAGAATTGACATTTATTCTCTATTTTATCAATGGCCCTAGAATACCTTGATCGCAAGAATATCCCGCTAATTTCCTCTTGTCATCAACAAACACATTAAAAGATGCGAGTATGAGTTCTATCTAAAAGAACAACCTAACGTGTAAAAGCACTAATCAGGTTTAATTCCCTATATGCATTAAGTTCTATGAAATCAGGTCAATCAAAGCAATCGAACGTGTAAAAGCACTAATCCGATTTAACAAAGGTTATGGTTCACATATGGTTACTAGGATATATCTCTACAAGCAATAACCATATTTGTGTTACATGCAATCAGGAATTATCACTTTTGCGTATAATAAACCTAATCTAGCAAAAGATATGCATGTGAGTTCTACCAATTTGCAACTTGAAAAAACTAACATTCAATCATGCAACAATATTAATGGTGAATCATAAACGATAATATGAGACAAAACTAATTTATTGAACAATCCATCACCAATAATAAAATTAGCTCATGCTCATGGAGTTCATAACAAAGATAAAAGTTCTATCATGTTGTCCAAAACCCTAGGCAAAAGTAGAAGCTGCCCCCTAATGGAGATGTCTCTAGGTTTAGAAAAGAGTTTTCTATTTATATGCTTTTCTCCTCATAAGGATACTTTCCCAAAATTAGGTTAAGTCTTCTCAAAACCCGTCTCCAAGTGGTCCGCCAAGCCCAGGAGTGAAAATAAGTCTCTGGAAATTTTGGGTCCAAATTTGGGTCGTCGGATTGCTGACGTCATCGCCAGATTCCGGTCATCGGCGCCTGAATCCGGCTACCGGAAAACTTTCTCCGATCACTTGGACCATTGGAAGACGTCACCAGGGATTAACACACTTCCAGCATCTCAACTGTCCTTCCCTGCGATTCATACATTAACCAAAAAGCAAGTTAAGCCAACTCCCAATCTTGCGAAAACGTACCCAAAAGCGTGTCGCCAAACTCATATATCCCACCGTCGACTCTTGCATCCGACTCGAACCCCCTTCATGATCCATTGAATCTATACGATCCCCACTTTCGGTTCCAAAATCCGACTACCGGAACTAGTACCACCGGCTCACCATTCTTGCTCACTTTTCGCATAATTTCTGCAGCATCTCCACTGAATACCCATTACTGCTTCTCAGTTTCTAGCTCATGTCTGTAGCTTCAATCATCCATTACATACATCTACTCAACTGCAACCAACAGGCAGCTTCCCTGTACAGTTCAAGCCACCTGCAACTGCATACCAACTTTAGTGCCAACTGCAATTTCTTTCAGCCACACATTCCATCTGTACCAGAACCATATGCTTAGCTGCTTCATTTAAATTCAGCTCATAACATCCCAACACCATACACAATTCATTGCCTCAGCCTGTTATCAGATCACCCACCAAACTCTGTCTACCGCCTTGTGATCTGCAATCCTCCTACAGCTCCAGTTCAAACCCTGCCATGTCAGTTCACCACTGCAGCTTCAACTACTTTCACCACCACAGTCACCAGTGCACTGCATCCTCCAGTCACGTAGCACAGCCACCTGCAAACCCATATCGCCAATCTTGAGCCACCTCTGTCATCACCTTCCATCCAGCAACCACCAGTACCGTACAGCAACAACAGTTGCAGCGCACTTGACCCCAACTGCTTTTTCATCCATGAATTACACCACTGCATTTCCCCCAGCAGCTCCTTGTCTTACTGATGCTTCATCCAAGCAGCATCTGCATTCATCCATCCTCAGCTTGATAGCACCAGGTTCATTACATCCCAGCTACATTGCAATATTCTTTGCTCCTTGTACAACATATAACAACACCAGCTCACCTGCCCTTCTCTTTTTAATGCCAAATAACTCGAGACTCAGTTATCGACCCCTAGGCTACAGCAGCGCCAATTGCATTCCATTATCACAGCCATACAGTACCAAACTCCTCCTGCCTACAAATGCAACCAACAACAGTTAGCCACAAGACCAGCTTCTAGTTCCATTTCCTGCAGCAGCAACTCCATACTCTTCTCAGCTACACAAATTCTCTTAGATGCGACAGCATACTCGAGCCACAACAATCTGTAGCCCAGCTACAAGACCAGCAGCCACCTGAATCATTTCCTAGCTCTTCCATCTAGTTCCATCTCCTATACCAACTCCCTGAAAACCTTCTCCATCATTCGTCCCCTACACAGTTGTAGACTCTTAGCTTCAAAGACTCACTTTGCTCTATCAGACAGTTTATCAAACAGTTACCCAGCACAATCCAATGCTGTTGACGTGTATCAGTAATCTCCTTCTCTATCTCCCTGTAAATTCAAATTCAATCAAACCCATAACTCCAATTCCATTTCGAGCTCAAATATTCATCAACCTACGCCATATACTGTCACAAATCAACCACAGCCACAACACTTCATCATCTGTTTTGGCAGCGTGAACTTGAGCTCAGAACCATTTTCCTTACTGCACAACACGAATTGAACATACCCATTTAACCTTCAACAATTCGTACCCATATATTCTGTGGATTAAACTCAAAATATTCAGTGACCATCAAGCTCATTGCTCGCCGGCGTTGGACTGGTGCAGAGCTAGTGGTGCTGTGACTGAGCTTGTCAATTTCGACCTAGCTTTTAGTTATGAAGGGGGAAGATGGATTTATGCGCCCCACAACTGTATACCCCAAACTAATGTGAGCAGGTGGGCGCCCTGAGTTAAAGAACAGATGCCTTTAGTAATTCTGTGCTTTCGCAAATTCGACATCTTTGACTCGCTTCAAACGCTAGTAACTTCTTCATACGAAGTCGGAATGATCTCCTTCTTTCACTGCTGACTTTGTTATTTCGCCTTCTTCAAGATGATGATCAGATATCCTGGCTTTGAACGGATTCTACTTCCTTTTGCTCCAAATGACTCCAAAGCACCTAATAACTCAAATTCACACATAAGATACACAATTCACACGAAAAATAGCAAAGAAAGCATAAATACTAAATATAAAATTAGGTGTTTATCACACCTATCAAATTCCCCCACACTTAGACTTTGCTAGTCCTCGAGCAAATAAAACAAAAATAAAATACAACAACTCCGTCTCGTCGAGGCTACGGTCACTTTTAGCATAAATAACAAGCCTTTAAACCCTAGGTGTCCCTAGTGGACGAGTTATAGTCTCGTGAAGGTTTACAAGAGATATACCTACAAAAATTATATTTCCAACTCCGTCTATTTGTGACAAATCAGTGAACGAATCTAAACTGACTACAGGAGGAGGTACCTTGTGCAAATTCAATTCATATATTAGTAAATAAAGCTCTAATTAGATAGTCGAACAAACCATAATACTCGGAAACTAACAAACCACAATCACAATGAAAAGATTAAGAAGATGGATATAGATGTAGATGTTGGCGAATGTTCACAAGTGATCGATGTTTCCCATATCTGTCTGAAGGTCACCGCCAAGATGAACCTATGCATCATATATGATTGAGCTACTGGTCTGAATTCTAGTGTTAACACACTGGCATATACAAGGGAACCAGTGGTCAACAAACATATTTCTACATCAACTCACTGGCATATACAAGGGAACCAGGAGTGACTTTATTCAACAAATATAATCTTTTTTTTTTTAGACTGCATGATTAGATCTTTTGGATCCAAGCGCATGCTTCTTGTTAGCAAGTAGATGATAGTTTCCTTGGATCCTGCATTCCACGCTTGTTTAGGCGACGGAGACAGGGACTACGTTTCACACATACTGCTATTCTCAAGTGTCATTTTTATTCCGTTTGGTCTAATTGGTCGGTTTTTTTTTATTATTATTGAACAACTCAATCACTCTATTTCATCCCAGCAGTAATAACAACTCGATTTTTAGTGACCCACCAAAGCACTTAGAAAACAATAGATAAATATGGAAATTCAAAAAGTAGAAAATGATATGGTGATATTCCGAGATATGGTAACAACTATCATGGTATTTATGATTTGTGAGCTATGTTCGTCCCTTTTAGTTAATCGGTTCCTCAACTCCTGCAATCAAAATGGTTCCATCCACTAATGGTGTCATCCTAAAGGCACAAGTTTCTAGATTTCGGAGTTCAAAAAGCACAAATTTTTTCTTGGTTTTTCTTGGTTTTTCTATTTTTATGATTTTTTTTTTTTTTTTTTTACTAAAGGCATAAAATAAACTATACAAACATATAAATGCTCCCCCACACTTAAACTTTACATTGTCCTCAATGTAAAATTGTGGGAAATTCCGCAAATGAATGCAAAAACAAAGAAAATAAAGATAAAATGCTTAAAGAATAAAAAGATAAAGGTAAAGATACAAAACCGGTGGGTTGCCTCCCACTTAGCGCTTGGTTTAAAGTCGTCAACCCGACTTGCAAGAGTCTTAGTTTCTCTTAATAACCAAAATATCAAAAAATTCATGAAAACCCATACACCAATAATATGAAAAGTTGGGGATCCTTCCATGTAACCTGTTTTGCAAATATTAGCTTCACACAAATATTAGTACAAGAAAATAGAATTGAAGCTATCGCCCCATAGAAGTTTCCCCCACACTTATTATTTTCTACACTTGGAAGTGTATAAAGAACATAAAAATCAGGGACTTCTATGGTTTCTTCTTTGCAAACATTCATAGTATGAGAATCAAAAGTTTCTAATGGTGGATATAGAGAAACAAAGTCATTTAACAATATTCTCGAAGCACATATATTCAAGCCAATAAGAGGTAAAGGAGAAGGATAAATAGGCAAAGGATTAGCCAAACCTTGCAACTCTTGTATTATAGTATCCTCTTCATCCTTAGAAACTTCAAGTGAATTACTTACCTCTTGCACATCGTGGTCCTCTATTGAAACTTGCAACAATTCTTCATTCGTTTCTGCCTTAACCAAAGTCTCGATATCAACATCTTCGTTACAATCTTTTGCATGCTCAATTGGGTCTTCCACAATATTGGTCAAATCGGTTTTATTCTCAACATTCTCCTCTTCGTTATTAGGCACATGCTCTACTGCAGATCCAAATTTTACTATGAGGAACTTTTTTAGAACACTCAAAAATGCATCATCCTCAAGCTCCACCCTTTGAATAGGCTCTTGATCATTATTAAGATCAATTCTTGAGTTATCTACAAAATTTTCATAGTCCTCTTCGTCTTCATCTTGATCCCAAAAAGATTCCGTTGTACACCTTCGGGAAATGTCACCATGAGTTGGTTCAAGTGATGTCTCTTCATAATCATCTTCACTATCATAGTTAACATAAAGTTGGTCGTTGCTGAATTTAGTGTTGCTAGTCTCAAACTCATCCTTTTGAATAGGTGAATGATCATTATTAAGATCAAGAGTTGAGTTAACTACAAAATTATCAACGAAAGACCCCAAAGGTTGGCCTTTTTCAACATTAACATCAATCAAATATTCATCACAAACCACAGGCACATTAGAATAATCATTGCTTTGAAAACAAAGTTATTCTTCATACCTTTCTTCTTTGTATTAATCAATATCTCTTTGTAAGTTGGCAATACCTTCACGAAGTTCTTGGAGCTGCTTATCTGTAGCCTCTTTATCTTTTTGAAACTCTTGCCGTACAAAGTTGGAAAAGTTATCTAACAAGTTAGAGACTTGTTGTTCACGAGCATAAGAATCCTCCAATCCTTGTGGTTGTTCGCACGCATACCCGTCATAAGGTTGTTGAGGAAAACCATAAGGTTCCATGGAATATTGGTCATAACCAATGAATTGGTTTTGATTATACCCCTGGAATTGGTAGTTGTCATATTGTTGAGGTTGTTGAAAACCGTATTAATTATTCCAATATGCTCCATCCATGAGAAATAAGTACCTGAAATAAGATTCTCAAACCAAGGTTAAAAACCAGAAAATAAAAGAAAAACAAAACTAAAAAAAAACAAAACAAAAAATAAGAAACCAAAAACTAGTGACAACCGTTGCCTCCCCGGCAACAACGCCAAAATTTGATCGGTTGTCAGCCGACATAAATATAATTTCACTTCCTCACTCAACTAAAATAAATGTAGTAGTGATAAGAAAGAGTTCGTATCCACAGAGAGGCTTTCGTTGTCAATATGTTTCGGTTTCCTAAAAGTCACAAGGGGGGATTATTCTGATTTTTAATAAAGTAAAATAAACTAAAAGCAAATAAATAAATCAAGTAGAAAATATATTGGTTAAGGATTCATCTTCATTCACAAACATGCTTTCAAAACAATAATTAGAATTGACATTTATTCTCTATTTTATCAATGGCCCTAGAATACCTTGATCGCAAGAATATCCCGCTAATTTCCTCTTGTCATCAACAAACACATTAAAAGATGCGAGTATGAGTTCTATCTAAAAGAACAACCTAACGTGTAAAAGCACTAATCAGGTTTAATTCCCTATATGCATTAAGTTCTATGAAATCAGGTCAATCAAAGCAATCGAACGTGTAAAAGCACTAATCCGATTTAACAAAGGTTATGGTTCACATATGGTTACTAGGATATATCTCTACAAGCAATAACCATATTTGTGTTACATGCAATCATGAATTATCACTTTTGCGTATAATAAACCTAATCTAGCAAAAGATATGCATGTGAGTTCTACCAATTTGCAACTTGAAAAAACTAACATTCAATCATGCAACAATATTAATGGTGAATCATAAACGATAATATGAGACAAAACTAATTTATTGAACAAGAAACATGTTATGTGAAATCAAATCAATCCATCACCAATAATAAAATTAGCTCATGCTCATGGAGTTCATAACAAAGATAAAAGTTTATCATGTTGTCCAAAACCCTAGGCAAAAGTAGAAGCTGCCCCCTAATGGAGATGTCTCTAGGTTTAGAAAAGAGTTTTCTATTTATATGCTTTTCTCCTCATAAGGATACTTTCCCAAAATTAGGTTAAGTCTTCTCAAAACCCGTTTCTAAGTGGTCCGCCAAGCCCAGGAGTGAAAATAAGTCTTTGGAAATTTTGGGTCGCCGGATTGCTGAGGTCATCGTAGCCGGATTCCGGTCATCGGCGCCGGAATCCATCCACCAGAAAACTTTATCCGATCACTTGAACCATTGGAAGACTTCACCAGGGATTAACACACTTCCAGCATCTCAACTGTCCTTCCCTGCGATTCATACATTCACCAAAAAGCCAGTTAAGCCAACTCCCAATCTTGCGAAAACGTACCCAAAAGCGTGTCGCCGAACTCATATATCCCACCGTCGACTCTTGCATCCGACTCGAAACCCCTTCATGATTCATTGAATCTTTACGATCCCCACTTTCGGTTCCAAAATCCGACTACCGGAACTAGTACCACCGGCTCACCATTCTTGCTCACTTTTCGCACAATTTCTGCAGCATCTCCACTGAATACCCATTACTTCTTCTCAGTTTCTAGATCATGTCTGTGGCTTCAATCATCCATTACATACATCTACTCAACTGCAACCAACAGCCAGCTTCCCTGTACAGTTCAAGCCACCTGCAACTGCATACCAACTTCAGTGCCAACTGAAATTTCTTTCAGCCACACATTCCATCTGTACCAGAACCATATGCTTAGCTGCTTCATTTAAATTCAGCTCATAACATCCCAACACCATCCACAATTCCTTGCCTCAGCCTGTTATCAGATCACCCACCAAACTCTGTCTACCGCCTTGTGATCTGCAATCCTCCTACAGCTCCAGTTCAAACCCTGCCATGTCAGTTTACCACTGCAGCTTCAACTACTTTCACCACCACAGTCACCAGTGCGCTGCATCCTCCAGTCACGTAGCACAGCCACCTGCAAACCCATATCGCCAATCTTGAGCCACCTCTGTCATCACCTTCCATCCAGCAACCACCAGTACCGTACAGCAAAAACAGTTGCATCGCACTTGACCCCAACAGCTTTTTCATCCATGAATTACACCACTGCATTTCCACCAGCAGCTCCTTGTCTTACTGATGCTTCATCCAAGCAGCATCTGCATTCATCCATCCTCAGCTTGATAGCACCAGGTTCATTACATCCCAGCTACATTGCAATATTCTTTGCTCCTTGTACAACATATAACAGCACCAGCTCACCTGCCCTTCTCTTTTCAATGCCAAATAACTCGAGACTCAGTTATCGACCCCTCGGCTACAGCAGCACCAATTGCATTCCATTATCACATCCATACAGTACCAAACTCCTCCTGCCAACAATTGCAACCAACAACAGTTAGCCACAAGACCAGCTTCTAGTTCCATTTCCTGCAGCAGCAACTCCATACTCTTCTCAGCTACACAAATTCTCTCAGATGCGACAGCATACTCGAGCCACAACAATCTGTAGCCCAGATACAAGACCAGCAGCCACCTGAATCATTTCCTAGCTCTTCCATCTAGTTCCAGCTCCTATACCAACTCCCTGAAAACCTTCTCCATCATTCATCCCCTACACAGTTGTAGACTCTTAGCTTCAAAGACTCACTTTGCTTTATCAGACAGTTACCCAGCACAATCCAATGCTGTTGCCGTGCATCAGTAATCTCCTTCTCTATTTCCCTGTAAATTCAAATTCAATCAAACCCATAACTCCAATTCCATTTCGAGCTCAAATCTTCATCAACCTACGCCATATACTGTCACAAATCAACCACAGCCGCAACACTTCATCATCTGTTTTGGCAGCGTGAACTTGAGCTCAGAACCATTTCCCTTGCTGCACAACACGAATTGAACATACCCATTTAACCTTCAACAATTCGTACCCATATCTTCTGTGGCTTAAACTCAAAATATTCAGTGACCATCAAGCTCATTGCTCGCCGGCGTTGGACTGGTGCAGAGCTCGTGGTGCTGTGACTGAGCTTGTCAATTTCGACCTAGCTTTTAGTTATGAAGGGGGAAGATGGATTTATGCACCCCACAACTGTATACCCCAAACTAATGTGAGCAGGTGGGCGCCCTGAGTTAAGGAACAGATGTGCTTTCGTAAATTCGACATCTTTGACTCGCTTCAAACGCTAGTAACTTCTTCATACGAAGTCGGAATGATCTCCTTTTTTCACTGCTGACTTTGTTATTTCGCCTTCTTCAAGATGATGAGCATATATCCTGGCTTTGAACGGATTCTACTTCCTTTTGCTCCAAATGACTCCAAAGCACCTAATAACTCAAATTCACACATAAGATACACAATTCACACGAAAAATAGCAAAGAAAGCATAAATACTAAATATAAAATTAGGTGTTTATCACACCTATCACTTACGGCTGGGAAATACCCATCCGTAAATTTATTTCACGGTTGGGTTATCAAATTTTCCGAACCGCATTAAACATTAACGGCTGGGAGTTCTTGACGTCCCAACCATTACGGCCAGGGCAATATGATTTCCCAGCCGTAAATGCTTCAGAAAACCTTTTCTGGAAACCTTAAAACCATCAATAGAACCTATTTTTTCAATCTAATGGTAAAAATAACTGGTGGGTTTTTCGATTCTTACCTAGTAGGATTCATTTTTGGAGGATTCGCAGGTGTTTGAACAGATTGGTTAACCATATCTCCATTAAAAGGAACATCAATAACTTGCCATGTTTCAGAATCAGGGTTCAATCTCCCGGATATTGTCACTCTTGATCTTGTTGCCATCTTGAGCTTCTTCAGAAATCATTGGAGAAGAAATGGAGATATTGTTAGGTTTTGGAGATTGTTTTTGAGAGGTTTTGGAGAGTATTTTTGAGAAGAAGAGAAGAGAAAATGAAAATGAAAATGAAATGGTTTTGGTTTTTTGGGGCTTGAATTAGGAATAGGTTTTAATTATATAAGATTTGTTTTGTTTTTAAAATTGATTTATTAGGAAAGGGTAAATCCGACTTTTTAACACCTGAGATCTTCCCCTATCCATTTCTTGGCTACCCAAAGCAATTTAGCCCCCAAAAAGTCAAAGAGGAGCAGCCCTAATAATAGGATTCTAGTTTTAACATCCAACAAAAATACCCTTATACAACAATAAATATACCTTTATCATTTAAAAGTCTTATCTATTAATAAATAAATTACCTTAATACCCTCACTCATACAATAAAAAATTTATTTCAAAATACAATAAATTTCTTTCTCCATCACCTCACCACCGGTACCATCACTAACACCACCACATATCTACCACCACCGCTCAACGACCACCACCTACCAACATCCACCAACACCACCAACATCGCCAGCGCCACCGATCCACCACCATCCCACCACCGCCGTTGGTCCACCACTAGCCAGTCGGTCTGCCGCTGAGATCAATAACCGAAGTTGATCCCAAAATAATAATAATAATAATAATGTGGTGTCAACAACCAAAGTTGACATCATAATATAGGGTCAACAACCGAAGTTGATTCCAAAAATAAATAAATCTGAAACTAAGAAAAAAACAATGGTGTCAACAACCGAAGTTGGCATCATAATATGGTATCAACAACCGAAATTGATCCCAAAAACAAAAACAAAAATGTATCAACAACTGAAGTTGATCCCGGAAATTAAAAATTCAGAAAATATTCATATTATGTATGGTGTCTACAACGAAATTTGATTCCAAAATTGGTGTCAACAACCCAAGTTGATACTAAAATTAAAATTTAGAATATGTTTAGATCATGTATGGTATCAACATTCAAAGTTGACCTCAAAATATGGTGTCAACAACCAAAGTTGATCCCATAATTGATGTACTAAGATTAGTGAACCCAGCGTGAATCGAACACGCATCTTCTGACTGGAGTCAGTAGTGATACCATTACACCACATGTTCGTCTAACATTTAAAAAAACAAAAAACAAACCAACCATTTCTTTCCTTACAAAATTTAATACCTATGCCAGGCTGAACATCCCTGCATGCTACCATGAAGATAATACTGGCGCCGAGTTTCGTGTCTGACCAGTATATAACTTCTGATGAAGGGAAACCATCTCGTCCAGCCTGAAATAAAAATATGCATAACCTATTAAACTATAATTTCTTAAAAAGTGTTATAAACCAAGTTTATTTACTAAGATGTCCTTCGTGTCTAAGATTAGGGTTTACATATCTTGAGAACCAAGTCTTCTATCTATATAAATAGAGGCTTAACCCATTGTAATTCTACACACATTAATAGAATTTCTCCCTTCTTCTTCCCCTCTATTTGTGTCTCCTTCTCTCTTTCTCTAGTTCACAACACGTCATCAGCACGCTCTACAAACAGTCTCTGAGCATTAAGAAAGGAAAATAAACGAAATCAGGGAGACATGGCAGCGTGAAATAAACAACTTTTGATCTTATGCTTTTGTTTATTTATTTTTTGAAGCATTACCATATAACTATACGGAAGACGTTGTATTCTAATATTGGCATCTGTTTTTTTTTTTTTTCCTTGCATGTACTTGGTTGATTAAATTCATGCGGACTCATGTGCATCGAATGCGTCCATGAGCTAGCACCCACCAACTTGCTGCATACCTCAGTTCCATTACGCTGCTACGAGATCGTTACCCAATTGATATGTTGGTGTAATATTATTGGTTTATTTTTATTTTATTTTTAATACACCTAACGTTTTATGCTTTGTATTTTTGCTTTTAAGTAGGGCATGTTATTGTTTTATACGCTTAATATCGGTGTGAGTATTTGCTGATATTATTATACATCGTATATACGGGTGATCATCAACTTATCAAAAGTTTGATTATAAAAGGTACATACGGGTGATCATCAACTTGTCAAAAGTTTGATTTTTCTTTTCTCTATTTTTTTTTCTATTGAAAAAAAAATTAAAAAAAATCCATCAATAGATGGTTTATAGTTTCTATCCTTCTAAAAGAAACTATAATCACCAAAATTGGTGTTGTCGCAATTGAAATACCTTTACGGTAATTAATCACGTGCATGGTTAAAAAACCTCGGGCCAATTATTTGGTATTTTTGTCTTTTAGACAAGGATCATGTGATTTACATATGGTTTCTATTTTTCTTATATGCAAGAAACCATCTGTCAACCTCAAAATAGGTTTCCTAAGTGATAACTAAAACGACAATATTTTTATTTTGTCAATACGAGTTTGATAAATCGTAAAAACCAATTTTGTGAATTTTCTCACTGGTTTTTATAATACAAGAGAAAATAGATTGGCATATTTTCTAAAATTTTACCAATAATGGTTTGATTTTTTTTTTCCTATTACGGAAGATTGATCGTTTCAAACAAATTTTTACGATCAAATATGGATGGTTTTATCTAATAATAAACCATTGGTTTCTATTTTCCTTTACATGAAACCATTCATCAACTAGAAAGACTGGATTTTATCTCTTCAAAGAAAAATAACGATAAAGATTTCCATATATTCTCAAAAAGAAACATATAATTCATCTATATCGATCCCTAAATGATGAAATATCGTTATTATGGTATAAGCCGATCGTTGAATACCGATGAACGAGAATTTGCTGCATTCTTTTAAGATATTGAGCAATTTTAATTTTTTTTAATTTTTTGTATTTTTTCGGTAATAATCTCCAAAATTCGGACTATTCCACTTATTGTTGGAACACCGAAGGACACATAAGATCAAAGGGTGCACCCGGCTTATTAGCTATATCATTAGTCCTTGTTGTGACTATATCGATCTTGATATAATTTTCTTTTGATAAAGAAGTGTCCATAATTTCATTCTAGTTCATTATCTCGTTGATCCTTGAGGTCATGAAATTATTTTGGAGTTTTATTTGTATATTTTGGCTGTAACTAATAAAATCCATGGTTGATCTTTAATTTGTATAAACTACAATATTTGTGGACATTTTTTTATGGCTCTTGGAATCAGTATCTACTGTCCCACCTGGTATTATTAACATCCAGAAATTATTATAAGTATATGTCCTCGAATTAATCGGATAATACTTTACGAAATTTGTTTTCGTTTTTAAAAGGTGAAAATATTTCCGCCATAATCAGGGGGAGACTATACACTACCAGCAAAAGTTGGTGTTAATTAACTTGAATGTTATATCAGTTTCTCTCCCATCATGATCAAATTGAAAAAAAAAAAAAAAGGGCTGCCATTGACTAGGCGTGAAATATCATATTTGCTTTTGCATAAGCGTTTACCTCTTTAAGAGGAAAATCCAATCACATCTTGTAAAATAAGTAGCGTTCTATAATAGGCTACTGGTAGTGCTCCAATTGAGTGTACCAAAAACACGATTTTCATTCTCAAAGTTATTATCTCCTCAATTGAATAAGAGGAGATTATAATGCCCGCGGGTGCTGGTACCAATAATTCTATGAATTTTTCAAGATATGCTTACATTTGAGAATTGTGTGGGATCATAGTTAGTTAACATTGTCGAATATTCATATATAGTAGCTACTGAAATAAATGATGGTGGTTTTCAACCCCTCTGCAAAGGAATATCGACACATGTGATTGGTTGGCATACAATCCAATTAGGTTGGATTAATTTCTCGATAATCCAATTTTTAATGCAATTTTGGATCCAAGACTTAACACTTTAAATTGCCAAGCTTATTAATTAAAGGTTGGTGTAGTCATATTGCGTATTAAGAGAAATAAGTCGTTTTAAGAACGACTGAGGGTTATAAGTTCAAACCCGAGGATTGGTTTAATACTATATCGTTCTCCCTATATGATGCATTTTGCGTGGTAGTCTTGAAAGACTCGTATTGCATTCACACAAGTGATTTTCTTGGAGAACATATTCAAATTTGTATTCTTTAGAGGATTCAAATTATATTTAGACAGCCACTTGACTCGATTATGTCAGGTTTAACAATCATGTATGTGTTTTTATAAGTTTTTTACCAAACCGAAAATCTGGATTAATTAGTTGATGATATCAGCTTTATATATAGGTCTCTTGGGGAGTCCATAAAAACACAAAAATCCACGCTTTGGCAGCATAAATTCTATTTTCTTAAATCTGCAGTTGGAATTATGCTAGCTTAAACTCTTCTTTAAGATAAACTAGAATTATTATTTTGATTCTTTTCTTTTGTAAAACTCATATAGTTAGGTTAGCATCCATATTTACGTCAAAAGTTGTACTCTTTTCCCTTCGTTTCAGGTTTTATCCCATGTGGTTTTCCTGACAAGGTTTTAACGAGGAAACATCTCATTGACGTTTGATTTTCTTTCAAAAATGTTGATATTTGTGCTCTTTTCCTTCGTCCAAAATTTTTCCCATTGGGTTTTATTGACAAGGTTTTAGTGAGGCAATTTATTCAACATGGTGGTCATCCAAGGGGGAGTTATTAGACCACATCAACATAAGAACCCTTAGGAATTTGGATATCAATCTGATCCATATATGGTATGATCACAAATTTTGTTCACCTTTGGTACTGTAACTACATATTGGAACCTTGTTGAAGAAACTACATCAACTACATATGCAAATCATCTCCGAAGATAGCAAACCAAGACACAAGTTCTTAATGCATTTGGAGAAGCTTGAAGAATCGAGAAAACTACCATTAGAAGACTAACACAAAAGAAGACTTCATCAACTTGGAAATTTTTCACGAAAGCATTGCTATCTCCAGCATTCATGAAATTCGTTCACCGATATCGGAAAGTCTCGACTCAAAGATTTGCAAGCCAAGAATTTACTGAAGTACTCATTAGGGGGAGCGCCATCATCAAATTCAGGTGCATTCACTGGACTTTATCGCGTTGTACTCTTTTTCCTTCGTCAAGGTTTTGTCCTACTGGGTTTTTCCTTGTCAAGGTTTTAATGAGGCAACATATGCGTGCCCAACACTGTATGAGTCTTTACATGCTTATGCAATTTCAGGTTTTTCTCTTTTGAGTTTTCCTAATATGTTTGTAATGACTTGGCCACAGTGGTCATCAGGGGGAGTGTTATAAACCAAGTTTATTTACTAAGATTCCCTTCGTGTCTAAGATTAGGGTTTACATATCTTGGGAACCAAGTCTTCTATCTATATAAATAAAGGCTTAACCCATTGTAATTCTACACACATTAATAGAATTTCTCCCTTCTTCTTCCCCTCTATTTGTGTCTCCTTCTCTCTTTCTCTAGTTCACAACAAAAAGAATAATAAGCAAAAAAAAACTCGTGATAATATAGTAACGTTCAAATCATCTCTAACATTTCAAGATAGTAGCTGCACTGCCTTGGCAGCTTTCAAAGCATGTGACACTAGACATAGTAACTATCATCATACCACAACAACAATACCAACATCCTACAAACAAAAACAAGTGCATATAATTATATCATGACTAAAACAAGCTAGACTACTATTGTAGCAATGTTACTGTCACCATCTCCGTTATCACTCTACTAATGCGTCTACACCAACACCACCAAATTTTGTTACCACCTCTACCACCACTCTCACCACTACAAAAAAATCCACAACCGTCACCTATCGTGCAACAACATCCACCACCACCACCACCCTAACAAAAACACACACCATGACACTAGTGCTCAACATCCACCACCACTGCTGAAATAAAAATATGTCTAACCTATACAATTATAGTTTCTCAGAAATAAATAAAGAATGATAAGTATAAAAACTAGTGATAATGTTTAAATTTAATGGTACACCATTCACATTATGCATATTTGGTCATTACCTTCAACAGTTGACAGAGTAGTATACACCAATTTATAGTTCTAGCCCCACCATCAACAATCACATAGAATCTCCACCACCATCACACCGCAACATCCAGAACCACTACTATATTCATCACCAATTTTAATATTTTAATTAACCTCACCACAAACAACATTCCAACCTATTCACCAATTACATCATTCTAACCAGAACCACCATAAATTTCATCGTTCTTACATCTTTCCATCTGCATTACCGCTAGTTACAATACCACCACCACCTGTAGAAACTTAAACTAGAGAAAGAAGATAATCAATTTTGTTGGTTTCCGACAGTTGAAATTTTAGATCTAATAATTGATGAAGATTTTCATCCTCTCTTCCTAAAACGATTGGGAACAAATCTTTAAGAACTATCTGTTATCGTTGATTTTAGGTTAAGTGAAATCTAGTTGATAACAAATTGAATCTGATATTTCTGATTCGGTACGACAATTTAATCATTGATTCATCGATCTACACAGATTGTTTAGGATGTGATGGTGGTGGATTTGGTGAAAGTATAGGGAGGTGATGATAGAACTGGTGGCGAGATTAGTATAGGTAGCGCTAGAGTTGAGGCGACGACGATGAAAACGGTGGTGATGGGGTTTGGTTAATTTTCGTTTTTATTGAGAATAAAGATGAAGCAGAAGTTGAAGAAACGTATAAGACTATAAGGTCAAATAAGGATTTATCAAAAATAAATATTTCTTTTAAAACCGGGAGGGTATAATTATTGATGAATAAGGGTATTTTTGAATCCCATGAGAAGGAGGGATATTTATATAATTTCCACAATTTATTTATTAACTAGGTAGGCTTATTTCTATGCACTTGTCAAATAGATGATTTTGCCACTTTAGCACCCACTATGGCTATAACAAAATGTCAAACATATCAGTGACAAACAAGTATAACATATGGGCATACATGATAGACATTCCAGCTGGCGATAGAGTGTCCATCGCTAGATGGTCAAAAAATCGCTAGTTGGTCATTTCAGCGCTAGTCATGATGTCGCTCGCTGGTATGATCATCGCTCATCAGTTCCTCATCCAACTGCTACAATTTCCCCCCTCTATAAATTCCCAATTTCAAACTCATTTCAACTCAGACCAGAATTTCTAAATCTCTCTAGAATTTCTTAATCTCTCAATCTTCTTCAAATATAAAACAATCACACCTTCTATACAATTCTTAATTCCTTGTAACATGGATCCACAATCTCAAAGTCAAGGCAAAGGTTAAAAAAAAAAAGTTTGTGGTGCAAAATACAACCTCACAGAAGATGAATGCGTTTTTCATAATTATGTTTTTTTTACCCAAGATTGTATCGATGGTGCACAACAACATGGTAACACCATGTGGGAAAACATATTTCGTAAATATGAAGCACAAACCAAGAACGTCAATTTTCATTATGCAAAAGGGTTGGCAGAGCGCTTCATTACAATCAATAGAGAAGTAGCCACTTATGTTGGATTGATAATGCAAACAAAAAGAGGCCGACAGAGTAGTCTTGTGGATGGTGATATTGAAAGACAGGTTCGTACAGATTGGCAGCTAATCAACAAATACAATTTGCCTCCCTCAACATCAAATTCTTCACCATTTTCAACTGGTCCATCGAATTCTTCACCAGATACCCCAAGAAACTCAAATGTCGACTTAGTTCTCAATAATGATGATGCTAATAAAAAACTTCTAGGAAGAAACATAGCAAGACTTGCTAGAAAATCAGCTCAAGAAGGTGGAAGCTCCTATGGATTTAACATGGCGGAGTTTATGGAACATCAAAAGACCGTCGATAATCAAAGAGCGGTTGATGAGAAATTTCAAAATAGATGGTGGTTTTTAGCTTTGGGTTAAAATCGTAAAACCCTAGTCGGACAGTGACGTCACAGAATTTGAGTAATAATGTCTCCACTGAATGCATTTATTGAACCCTTTAATATGTCTAGGAGTAAATTACCAGGGTACCATTTTTTTTAAATACTTATTAGGGTTTCGATAGGCCAAACCCTAATTCCCACAGCACTGTGCCAATGGAAAACCATGCCAGCCACATCTACCGCGCCAAGGAATGCCAACCATGCTAGCCGCATCACTGTACCAAAGGCTAACCATGCCAGCCACATCTACCGCGCCAAGGAATGCCAACCATGATAGCCGCACCACTGTGCCAATGGAAAACCATGCCGGCCACATCTACCGCGCCAAGGCATGCCAACCATGCTAGCCGCACCACTGTGCCAATGGAAAACCATGCCAGCCACGCCTACCACGCCAAGGCATACCAATCATGCTAGCCAAGCCAACCACAACTTGCCTTGGCCCTAACCATGCTATCCGCACCATGCGCCAACGACATGCCAAACCCTTGGCCCCACCATGCCAAACCATCCATGCCAAACACCCCATATGTACCAATGGCATGCCAGCCACCTTGCCGCGCCATACCGTGTTGGCCTTCCCCATGCATCCACCAAGACAAAGGCCAGCAACAATCAACGACCATCTTTCCATCTAAGATGCAAATCTTAGCCTTCCAAAGTTGACAAACAACGCATGGCAACCTTTGGCCCAAAATCCTAGTTTTGGCCACGCCTAAACCACGACAAGGCATGCCGACCCTGACACATGTGACAATGGCATGCCGTGCCATCCACCTTGTCGCGCCATACCGTGTTGGCCTTCCCCATGCGTCTACCAAGACAAAGGCCTGCAAAAATCATCGACCATCCTTCTATCTAAGATGCAAATCTTAGTCGTCCAAGGTTGCCAAACAACGCATGGTAACATTTGGCCCAAAACCATAGTTTTGGCCACGCCAAACCACACCAAGGCATGTTGACCATGCCACATGTGCCAATAGCATGCCGTGCCAGCTACCTTGTCGCGCCATACCATGATGGCCTTCCCTATGCGGCTACAAAAATGAAGGCATGCAACGATAAACGGCCACCCTTCCATCCTAGGTGAAAATCCTAGCCGTCCAAGGTTGCCAAAAAATGCATGGTAACCTTTAGCTCAAAACACGCTAGCTTCCCAAAACTTTCTAGCTTCCAAAAACGTGCTAGCTTCCCAAAAACGCACCAAACATGCCACCGTCCCTCTTGAATTCTTCCTGATTTTTACTTTCGGACTGTTTTCATCTCCTAAACGAGCTCAAAACCTAAATATTGCCTTGTCCGGGGATAGGTAATTCTTTTCCGTACATAATGGAGGGGCGGACCATCAAAATCCGAGTCCGTATGAGAATTCTACATTGATTCTAGTAAAAAGCACTAATTAGGGTTTCAACATACTAAACCTTAATTTAGACAAAGCCGCAAGCGCTTCCCTTCCTATCTGCACACCGCCAGTGGCTTCGCTCCATGTCAAAGCCATGCCGGTTATGCTTTCACGCCGCTGGATACCAAACGAAGGCCTGCAACAATCAACGACCATCTTTCAATCTAAGATGCAAATCTTAGCCGTCCAAGGTCGCCAACCAATGCATGGTAACCTTTGGCCAAACGCCAAAACCGTGCCAAGGAATGCCGACCATGCCACATGTGCCAATGGCATGCCGTGCCAGCCACCTTGCCGCGCCTAACCCATACCATGCCGGCCTTCCCTTTACAGCTGCCAAAACGAAGGCCTGCAACAATCAACGACCACTTTTCATCTAAGGTGCATATCTTAGCCGTCCAAGGTTACCAGCTAACGCATGGCAACCTTTGGCCCTAGTTTGGTCGCGCCTAAACAAAGCCAAAACCCTAACTTTTGGCCGCGCCTAAACTAGGCCATATTAAAGCCATACTGATCATGCAATAATCAATGGCTACCTGTCCTCTTAAGATGCAAAATCTCGACCGTCGAAGGTCACCACGCAAGTCTCCCAAGCTCAACTTTCCAGCCAACATCAAATGTGCTACATGTTTTCCACAAAAATATTCGATACATCAATGCATGTCACAAACTGGGGGATGCTCATTGGGTATAGGTTTGGCGGTTTACAGCGTGCGGCGTACACTACGCCCGTTATAATAGAGTGTCATAAGGATGAAGCGGTTAGTAAATACAGGTATTAATGATGAAACACCTTCTCTAATGGAATATCAATTCCAGGCGTTACTAGTGACCACCTCCTCCCATTTACTCACCCGTTTTCCATTTCTTAATGAGACCCGAGTACGTTTCACGTCGACTTGTATAAATAGGCATTACTTATTTCTATCGAACAACAAGTTTAGGTCAGGAGCATACAACACTCAGAAAAAATTTGCTAGCACTCCATCTGTGATCTTCCCACTTTCTGATACAAGTCGTAAAATAACAACTCTTCTAGAATCAACTATTCTGGTCTCAACACTTTCTTCGCTTCCCTCCCCAAAACCAACCCTTCTCCTTCACTTTGTGACCGAAGCAAGTCTGGAACGGCCATTTCTTGGTTTAGGACGGATCTGTATAAATTGATCTCTCGAATCTAAAGTACTCCTTACAGTACATTGTTTAGGGTTTAAATTCGTTACTCACCCACACACCCGAAATTACCAAAATCAGCAGAAACCGTTTTCACCCTCAAACAATTGGCGACCACATTGGGAGATTGATCTTTCGGTTACAATGTCAATTTTCGACCATCGATCTCATGCTTCGACCCAGACATCAAGATGGTATAAGAAGGCGATCCGCTCAGGTATCGACGACTCAGTTACCAGACGACCCGATTATCAGTCTTGACACAGCGAGGGATGAATGGGGACTGCTTAGATATTAAAAGCGAATGATCCAACCAGGGATCGATGACTCGATTATCAGATGAGACGACTGGGGACTTTCCACAATCACGGCGGTGCTTCTCATAAAACTCGGTCTTACACCCGAAAGGTTCCCGTTTTCATCAGAAGACCTGAAAAACCGAGTAAGTCTTACCTAGACAAGATACATGGTTTGATATTTCAAGTTTCAACGGGAATAATAAAACCGATAGCCATGTTATGTTTCACCCCATGTCATCTACCAACACACGGTTCCATGGTTTTCCTGGGATATTTGGGTCACTTGCAATCGTAACCAAGACAACATCATTCCCAAAACAATTCATTCCAGAAGAATAATCCAAAACCCTCAAGGTAATATATGTCTATCAACCTAAGAAATCTAGGAAATCAAAACCATAAACTAGGCGTATCGTTTGCCTTTAAAAAAACAAAAAAAAACAAGAGAACAAATTGAAAGAGAAACGCTGGAGTACATAACTGGAATATACTTGCCCACTTTATTGCTACCACACCGCTAACACCATGACGTGATAACAAATATACGAGATAAAAAGGGGAGCCAACCCCTTTCATAAGCATAACACTTTTTGGAATTTGAACAAGGAAAGGATTTACTGTTTGAGCTACGTATGAAAAGAGGCAACTAGACCCGCAAGAACAAGTCCGCGCCACACCAAGCCAGTGTCGTGCCAAGCCAACAGATAGCGTCCATGCCAAGACAGCGTCCACGCCAAGCCAGCGCCCATTCCAAGATGATCCAGCGCTAATAACTTGCATCTTTCCAGCACCAACAACTTGCATCCTTTCCAGCGCTAACAGCTTGCATCATTCCAGCGCTAACAACTTACATCTTTCCAGCACCAGCAGCTTGCATCCTTTCCAGCGCTAACAGCTTACATCTTTCCACCACCAGCATCTTGCATTCTTTCCAACACCAGCAACTTGCATCCTTTCCAGCGCTAACAGCTTACATCCTTTCAGCGCTAACAACTTACATCTTTACAGTAGCTTACATCTTTCATCCTTCCAGCGTTGCTCTTTAATGCCCAGTAGAAGGGAATCATCAATCTAATTTCACCACACGTAAATATCAGGAACGACTTCTCCAAAGTCGAAGCAAGGAAAATCAGCACCCCCCCTGAGTTCACAAAGACTCTTTTCCTGCCAGGAGATGCATGATTTCCAGGGACTTCGCCCGCAAAATCGTGCAGTCTATGATAAAACATTTATATGAGATTATATATTTACCCAAGGCACAACGTCAAGATATATTTGCAGCCCTCAACCACACTGCATCTAGAAAGCAGCTGTTTCCATCCAGGAAGCCGTTCTCAAACCCTAACCTCTCTTGGAAAGCACAATTGATAGATGGAACTGGGGACTCCTAACCACTGTTCGCTTGAAGGGTGTCCAGTTTGACAACACACTTATTGATTGACGCAGCCTCTCCGCTTCAACGTCCTCCAGCAACGGCTCCACTTCAACATTCGCTTCAGCAACCGCTCCGCTTTAACATTCGCTCCAGCAGCCGCTCCGCTTCAGGTTCTCTCCATAAGCTGCTCCAGGATCCGAAAACGAAGCTTTAGCATTTTTTGCTCTATAAGTTTTAACTTCCTCTCCAAGAACTAAAGCCGCTTCAACGCTTCCTTCCCTCCAAAGCTCGTGTTCATGGACAGTTTGCTCGCTTATGCATCCAGCCAACCTACTTTGTTCCCATGACAGTGTAGTATCTTCTGATCACATCTGCTCCCGAGAACCGGTCCCGCTCGTCTGTTGATACCAGCAAGAGCTTCACCAAAGCACGATCACTACAAAGACTGAAACATGTAAACCAAATTTAGGGACTGAGGCTCTACACAGAATCCCTTTACTGGTCATAGTCACGACGAGGTCATTTACTTTTCAAGGGTACATCGTAAGAATATTATCACCTCTCTGTCTAGAAGACGCCTTTCAAGGGTGCAGTGTAAGAATATCATCACCTTTTAGTCTAGAAGATGCCTGCAACACTTTACATGGCCGCGATGGGTCCCAAGCCTGCTCAGAAAAAACAACTTCAGAATCTAAAGAAAAGTGTAACTGGGGACTGCTCATCGCAGTCCATCCCGATGACCATCAAATATTCATGAGATAACCCCAGAGACACGGCTGAAATATTTCCTTAAGAAGCATAGGGAGCCACGATAAACAACATAACTCTGTCATTTTTACCACTTTACTATCCAGAGTATTTCATCCATGTGATATTCTAAGCATCCCAACGTCACATCCAGAAGAGTACAATAAGCTTGTATCAAATCACGTGGACGTGGATTTAAGGTGATGCAATGAAAGTAGGCTACACATGGGACTACCAGCACGGGGCGCTTTCACCCTTCAACCAGGTTATTTCTAATTTCAACATCACTGTCGAAGTTTTATGGGCCGCAGGAATTTCTCAACACGAAGCCGTACATGTGCATCGAAGACTCCAAAAGCACGCCACAAAGATATATTCACATATTCGGTCGTGCCATCGGATCTAACAGAAGTATAACTGGGGACTGCTCACCGCATCCCGTTCCATACGATAGTCCAAGATTCAGAAGATGGTTCAAAGGATGTCTCTTGGAACAAAGTCCTTGAAGACTTGATAGAAGCACGTCGGCAACGAAAAGTCTCCTAACTCATCTATTTCATCCAGTGGCTCAAGAAGATTTCGACCATACAAGCATCCACAACATACTGTCATCGCGATCAGAAGGTCCAGTCACTGAAAAACCTAAAATCAATGATGGACCGACAACGCAACCACATCCATCCGTCCAAAGAATGTAACGGAGTTTAGTAAATTTTGGAATCCACTGGAGAGACACTGCAGACGAAAGCACGGATCCGGAAGAGCAACAGAAAATAGAATAAGGTCAATACCTCTTTTCATACGGACGGAGTTTCTAGAGTTTGCACTGAATAAAGTTTCCTTCTTGATCCATGAACGGGAATAGATGACTCGGAGCGACTATGCTACCCCGGGCCCGTAACATCCCTCCTAAATTCTTCCTAAGTTTCACTGTCAGGCCATTTTCACCTCCTAAACGAGCTCAAAACCTAAATATTCTCATGCGGGAAGATAGGAAATTCTTTTCCAATTAAAATGGATGGGTGGACCATCAAAATCCGAGTTGGTACGAGAATTCTACAACGATTCTAGTAAGGGGCGCTAATTAGGGGTTCGGCATGCTAAACCATAATTTAGACAAAGTTGTCATTATCCCACGGAACTAAAGTAAGTTTTTATCTTCCCAAAGTCGTCATCACCTTCCCACGGAACTAAAGCAAGTTGTTATCTTCCAGAAGCCAACGCTCACGCCATGCCAACAGATCAGCGCCCGTGCCAAATTTACGCTAGCGGCTCCCATTCCAAGTCAACCAATGCTGACGGCTCGTTCCAAGACAATCCAATGCTCACGGCTCCATTCCAAGCCGCACGATACATGCGGCTCCCATTCCAAGTCAACCAATGTTGACAGCTGGTTCTAAGCCAATCCAATACTCACTACTCCTTTCCAAGTCGCACGATACCTGCGGCTCCCATTCCAAGCCGATCCACTGCTAACGATTCCAAGTCCAAGCCGACCAGTGCTAGCATCTTCCATTCACACCAAATCTACACTAGCGGCTCCGTTCCAGCCTAACCTACAGTACCACGAGCAGAATTTACACGGGATCATGAACTCTCCTTACCTCTCAAAAAAGGTTAGTCGGATTTTCCTGACTATCTTGCATGATTTATGTTTCGATTCTATCCTTGTATGTCACCATCTTATGCTTACCTCGCAACAATGCCCCTCTTCCGAGCTAAGCAGGGGACTTAATGTTGATGGTGGATTTTAGCTTAGGATTAAAATCATAAAACCCTAGTCGGACAGTGACGTCACATAATTTGAGTAATAATGTCTCCACTGAATGCATTTATTGAACCCTTTAATATGTCTACGAGGAAATTACCAGGGTACCTTTTTTTTTTAATACTAATTAGGGTTTCGATAGGCTAAACCCTAATTTCCACACCACTGTGCCAATGGCAAACCATGACAGCCACATCTACCGCGCCAAGGCATGCCAACCATGCTAGCCACACCATTGTGCCAATGGCAAACCATGCCATCCACACCTACCGCGCCAAGGCATGCTATCCAAGCCAACCACAACTTGCCTTGGCCCTAACCATGCTAGCCGCACCATGCGCCAACGGTATGCCAAATCTTTGGCCCCACCATGCCAAACGCTTGGTCCCACATGTACCAATGGCATGCCAGCCACCTTGTCGTGCCATACCGTGTTGGCATTCCCCATGCGACTACCAAGACAAAGGCTTGCAACAATCAACGACCATCTTTCCATCTAAAATGCAAATCTTAGTCGTTCAAAGTTTCCAAACAACATATGGCAACCTTTGGCCCAAAATCCTAGTTTTGGCCACGCCTAAACCACGCCAAGGAATGCCGACCATGCCACATGTGCCAATGGCATGCCATGCCAGCCACCTTGCCGCTCCATACCGTGTTGGCCTTCCCCATGCGGCTACCAAGACAAAGGATTGCAACAATCAACGACCACCCTTCCATCTAAGATGCAAATCTTAGCCGTCCAAGGTTGCCAAACAACACATGGTAACCTTTGGCCCAAAACCCTAGTTTTGGCCACGCCAAACCACACCAAGGCATGTCGACCATGCCACATGTGCCAATGGAATGCCGTGCCAGCCACCTTGTCGCGCCATACCGTGCTGGCCTTCCCTATGCGGCTACCAAAACGAAGGCGTGCGATGATCAATGGCCACCCTTCCATCCTATGTGAAAATCCTAGCAGTCCAAGGTTTCCAAACAACGTATGGTAACCTTTAGCCCAAAAATGCTAGCTTCCCAAAACTTGCTAGCTTCTTAAAAACGCACCAAACATGCCACCGTCCCTCTTGAATTCTTCCTGAGTTTTACTTTAGGGATGTTTGCACCTCCATAACGAGCTCAAAACCTAAATATTCCCGCTAAGGGAGATATGAAATTCTTTTCTGTATAGAATGGAGGGACAAACCATCAAAATCTGAGTCCGTATGAGAATTCTACATTGATTCTAGTAAAGGGCGCTAATTAGGGTTTCAGCATACTAAACCCTAATTTAGACAAAGCCGCGAGTGCTTCCATTCCAATCCTCACACCGCCAGTGGATCCACTCCATGTCAAAGCCATGCCGACCATGCTTTCACGCCGCTGGCTACCAAACGAAGGCCTGGAACAATCAACGGCCATCTTTCCATCTAAGATGCAAATCTTAGTCGTCCAAGGTCGCCAACCAACGCATGGTAACCGTTGGTCCAACGCCAAAACCCCTAGTTTTGGCCACGCCTAAACCGCGCAAAGGCATGCCAACCATGCCACATGTGCCAATGGCATGCCGTGCCATCCACCTTGCCGCGCCTAACCCATACCATGCCGACCCTCCCTTTACAGCTGGCAAAACGAAGGCCTGCAATAATCAACGGCCACTTTTCATCTAAGGTGCAGATCTTATCCGTCCAAGGTTACCAGCTAACGCATGTCAACCTTTGGCCCTAGTTTGGTCGCGCCTAAACATAGCCAAAACCCTAACTTTTGGCCGCGCCTAAACTAGGCCATATTAAAGCCATACTAATCATGTAATAATCAACGGCTACCTGTCCTCTTAATATGCAAAATTTCGACCGTCGAAGGTCACCACGCAAGTCTCCCAAGCTCAACTTGCCAGACAACAACAAACGTGCTACATGTTTTCCACAAAAATATTCGAGACTTCAACGCATGTCACAAACTGGGGGATGCTCATTGGGTATTGGTTTGGCGCGTGCGGCGTACACTATGCCTGTTATAAGAGAGTGTCATAAGGATGAAGCGGTTAGTAAATACAGGAGTAATGATGAAACGCCTTCTCTAATGGAACATCAATTACAGGCGTTATCGGTGACCACCTCCTCCCATTTACGTACCTATTTTTCATTTCTTAATGAGACCAGAGTACGTTTCACGTCGACTTGTATAAATACGCATTACCTATTTCCATCGAACAAAAAGTTCAGGTCAGGAGCATACAACACTCAGAAAATATTTGCTAGCTCTCCATCTGTGAGCTTCCCACTTTCTGATACAAGTCATAAAACAACTACTCTTCTAGAATCAACTATTCTGGTCTCAATACTTTCTTCGCTTCCCTCCCCAAAACCAACCCTTCTCCTTCACTTTGTGATCGAAGCAAGTCTGGAACGGCCATTTCTTGGTTTAGGCAGGATTTGTACAGATTGATCTCTCGAATCTAAAATACTCCCTTGCAGTACATTATTTAGGGTTTAAATTAGTTTCTCACCCACACACCCGAAATTACCAAAATCAGCAGAAACCGTTTTCACCCTCAAACAGGAGAGTCAAAAAAGTCGTATTTCTCAAGAAAAAATTGTGAATGACTATGACAATCATAATATTCTTCAAGCTGACACTTCAATAAAGAAACCCCCAGCAAAAACATCTGTTGAAAATCGAATTTGACAGGATTCAATCACATATTGAACAGCAAGCTGGATTTAATAACAACCAACCTGCTGGTGATGATGACGAGGATGAGTTCGATGTAGTAGAACCTCTAGATAATTGATGTATTAATTTAAGTTTTAATTTGAAGTGTTGCATTTTAATTTGATATGTTGTTATTGCATTCTACTTAATATTAGTTTGAATGAAAAGTTTATTAATTTGAAATGTTGAAGTCTATTTAAATAAGTTTCGCTCATTAACTTAAACTAATCAACTTAATAATTAAACTAAAATACATAACTTAATAAATAAACCAAAATACAAAACTTAATAATATAACTAAAATACATAACTTAATAATTACACCCACCCGCTCTTCCATATTCTTCCCAAAGAATCGCTCTCAGATCTTCTCTTAAACTGTCATACAAATTTTGGTTCTCAAGGTAATTAGTAATTTGAGCATAATTTCTTGCATGCACGCCTCTTTGTGGTTGAATCTCAGGCCTCAGATCTTCATCATCATAGTTAGTTCACTCCTTATCGCGACGGGTTTCTTGAATTACCATATTATGAAGAATTATGCGAGTGAGCATAGTCTTGTGCATTTAACGAACACTCAACCCATGATATGGCCCACAAATGGTAGCCAACTTCCTCTTCAGAATTCCAAAAGCGTGTTCCACATCCTTCCTCACTGCCATTTGGCGGTCGTTAAAATGTCGGTATGAATGGCCCAATGCACCGGCAGGGGGCTGACGGATTGAACCAAGGTGGACCATTTTGAGTAGATACCATCCATACACAAAATAATACCCATGAGTGTACTGATGACCTTTGATCATGAAACAAACTTGGGGATAAATTCCATACTTAAGATCTTCAAACAGAGGCGACTTGTGTAAAATATTAATATCATTTTGTGCACCCGGAAGACAAAACAAAATGCGCCATATCCAACAATCATAAGAAGAAATAGCTTCAAGGATAATAGTTGATTTTGGATAATGACCCTTATGTTGACCGTCCCAATAAACAGGGCATCCTTGCCATAACCAATGCATGCAATCAAGACTACCTAGAATTCTTGGGAATCCCCTTTCCTCATGCTCCCTCAATATTTGTCTAACATCTTCCTTGGTTGGTTTTCGTAAATATGTTGGACCAAAATGATTAATATCATTACTTCATAAAACAATGAAAGGTAAGTGAATGAAGTTTTTTTTACCAATACGAATCTACTCATCATTCGCATTCACTGGTTTTCCATAACCTATAATCCTTAAAGCCAAATTATTTTTTTGTTCAGGACTATGACCTCTAATATTTAGTGCATCAAACTGATAATTAAATTGAGGTTCTACTCGACAAAGCACTTCAATAATATTTTTCACCGGATGCCGAGGCATGCGGAATCAACGTTGGAAATCTTGATCATAGTATACACAATTGGGAAGAAAATAATCGTGCATCAGCTTCTGGTGGTAAAATTCCCTCCCTAGATACGTATATCTTATTGAGCATACTTCTTGTGGATCTGGAACTCTAGGTATTTGGCCCGTATGTAAGAGCATCAGAGTTTCGACTAGTTTAAAATCTTCAGCTTCCTCATTGTCAAGTTCTTGCAGCCTCCTTTGATGCATTTCTTGTTGTAGTCTAAACTGATTCATAATAACATTCATCTCTTTATCAGATCTCGCCATTGATGATTATGAAATTTAAAATTAAGTATACAAATATAGAAATTGGTGAAATGTATGTAGAAGTAGGTGTGATTAACTTGAAGAATTACAAGGGTGTATATATAGGAACCCGCAGGGGGGGAATAGTCGTTACAAAATAATTACTAATCGATAATCATAATATCACCAAGGGTACTATTTTATATCGCGCGATAGGTTTTGTGACGCCAGCGATATTATGAATATCACCATAGCTCTGGATAATAATGGTGGATAGAAAGTATATAGCTCCGTTGTTTTCCCATAGTGGCACAACTCATTTTCCATGCCACCTGGTATGCCAAACTGTTTTTTTTAAACTTGTTCATAGTAATAGGCATTAATGACAAAAGGTTAGCAATTTATTTGCATATTAAAAACTTGTCTTTCCATAGAGTCTGTTGTTGTGCTATGTTTCCAGCTAATATATGGTGCCCGAGCTTATGGAAGCTTTACTAGGACAAGAATAGCCTTGTTTATTGTGTCTTCTACCTGCCAATGAGCCTTTGAGTTATTTTTGTTGATAATATCTGCAAGCTTCTTGCAATCGGTTGATATGGTGACATTTGATAATATATTGTTTGTTAGCCAATTGCCTGCGATTAACGAGGATTTTTTTGCTTGGAGTGCTGAGGAAGCCAACTCGAACTCGTGGCTTGTAGGATCAGAATATCGCTACAACGATATTCCTCCGAGATTTACAACAACGTTTCTGCGAGTTTCTCAACAACACTCTGCGAGCGTCGCAGAATAATTCAAAGAATGACGTAACGGATGACGGTAGCAGAAACACGAAAAGAGCATGACGATTCTGTGAAGAATACAACGTCTGCGAGAGTTAACATTACAACTACCGCGAGAGCATCGCGAGCCAGATCCAAAATTAAAGGATAACTTAGTTGTCATCCATTATATACTTACCCTATATAAAGAGAACCAATGGATTGAGAAGAGATAGATCAATTTTTAGAGTGTTGAGAAAGTCTTGAGGAGAGAGAAAGTTCTTGTGAGCGGTTGAATTCTTGATTCCTTCTATTTCTTGTAACATTTCTGAGAATTAATCAATAAAAGTGTAGTTCTTAATCTTCAAATATGTGTTGATAATGGTGAATTCTTGTATGGGGTGTAGTGTAGGAATTCCTGAAACTACATAATGGCGCCAGAAACAGGGATGACTAGAAGAAGAAGAAAGGATTTACAGTGATAATTTGAAAGAATTTGAAGAAATTGGAAAAGATTTTTATGTGATTTACAGCAATATCTCAAATTGAAGGAATGGATAGAAGAAGAAACACATCAGAACAACCAACAACCGTAAGGAGGGGTAGGAGAATTGATGGGGAAGAGACAAGTGAAATAGGAGAATCTTCAAGATTGAGAAAAAGGAGAAATAGACCAAGGAATAATGAAGGAAATCAAATTCAACAACCAAATCAGCAAACACCAATACAAAATAGAGTTGTGGATTATGATAGAGTGAGCGTGCATACTTGGCGATCGGATTCAATGGAAGAAGCGGAAGATTTACAATTAAGAAATAAAAGGCAAGAGGAAAGAAATCAAGAAGTGGTTGAAGGATTAATTCATGGAGAAGGCGAAAATGAAGAAGTAGATGATTTAATACAAAGAATACAAGAGGAAAGAAGATTAAAAGCGGAAGAACGTTTGAATCTAACAAGGCATAATCACGAGTTAAGAATGGAGAATTTGAGATTACAAAGTAGGAGATCAAGAAGTACTGCTAGATCAAGTTTAAGATCATTTAGAGAAGAACCAAGGCAAAATTCCCCTATGATAAATGTTGGAGCAAACATCCGAGAAGAAATGAAAAATCCAAATGAAGAGCAGCATCATAGAGAAGGAGAGATGATTAATGATCGCTACATTCCACGCGGTGAAACTGTGAATGGTAGATGTAATAATATAAATCAAAAGGGTGTAAATAACCAAGATGGTGAAGAAAATCGAGAAGAAGGTAGAAGAATATTACATGGGCGATAAATTCAAAGAAATCAAAGAATAATTGAGGACGAGATTGAGAGGCATTATGCTGAATAAGCACGTCTAGCTTGCGAAAGAGAATGATTAAGAGAAGAAGTGGAAGAACAAGAGTTTCAAGAAGCAATACGGCAGAATAATCATGACAATCGAGAAAGGAGACGCACACAAAATCGCCATAACAATAATATCAATGAGGAATATGATAGAATACAAAGGAGAATAGAAAGACAGCGAAGATAAACGATGAGAAATAAAGAAATTCGCAGAGAAGAAATTGGAAAACATAATCAGTTGCGAATTCAAGAAGAAGGTGAAGAGGAAAATCGTTGAAGAAGGCAGAATGAAGATGCAGATTAAGATACACAAAATCTCGCAAGACAAGAAAGACATGAACGCAGAAGAAGAGAAGCTGCACTGAAAAGACCAATGGAGCAAAATTCAGCTGGGAATGAACAAATTTTTAGAGAGTTAGCAGAAATGAGGGGAATGTTAAATAACAGAAGAGAAAGAGGCAGAAGGCAAATTGATGAAGCCATTGAAGAAGCTGCGAGAACTCCATTCACTCAAGAAGTACAATTAGGAGGAATACCCCCAAAATGCAATTTACCAACATTAACCAGTATCTTTGATGGGACCACTTGTGTTGTTCAGCATGTCAAGGATTATGTTAGGTGTATGCTACAATGGGAAAACCATGATGCCATATTATGCAAATATTTTGCATCCAGCTTAACTGGCGAGGCGCTAAAATGGTTCGAAGGCTTACCCAAAAATACTATAACTTCTTTCGACCATTTGCAAGCTATATTTTTGGGAGCATATATAACCAACAATTCTTCGCGGCCCGGTATCGAAGATGTATTTGGGTTAAAACAGAGGATTGGCGAGAGTCTGAAACACCTGACCATAAGATGGAAGACAATGTGCAGTGAAATGTCAGGAAGGGTGGATGAGAGATACCTCATTTTATCTTTCATTAATGCAATGTTTGCAACCAATCTGTTGTACATACGAATTTTTAGAATAAAAAATACAATCACCATGACGGAGTTGCGAGAATTACAAGAGGAATACATTACATTGGAGGAGAGTCAAAACGAGATGGAATCATATCCCGTCGCGAACACCAGTTCAGTTGTAGCAAACGCAAGTCTACTTCCAAGGTTAATAAATACAGTGGCGAGCACTTCGCAGGTGAAGCAAGAAAAGAATGGGAATGATAATCAACAAAAATTAGTAGCTATGGGAAGCAGAGATAAAGAAGAGTTTGAAAGGGAAAGAAATTTCTTCAGTAGAGGTGGAGATAATAAGGTTTAGAGACTTGATCAGCCACATGAGACTTTTGGTGGTCAAAGGCAAAATAATTATAGAGGACAAGGAAGTAATAAGATAATATGGGAAGAAATTAAGATGCCACCTCTAAATGCTAGAATAGAGAAAATTTGGAATGCTGTAATTCTGATAGAAGACATACCTATACCATGGAATATGGGAAAAGATCCACACCCAAATAATCGAAGTTTAGAATTTTGCACTTATCATCAGTTTCATGGTCATTCAATAAATGAATGCAGGAATGTAAAAAGAATTATCTTGAAGATGATAGATCAGGGAAAATCAAACCATTTTTTAATAAGACATCCACAACCTCAGCAACTACCCCCAGCTCCAAATATTCGCAGAGTGAGTACAATTAAGGAAAACGAAACTTTTGTAATAGAAGTGGGAGCAAAAGCAAAGAATTTTTTCTGTAACTCCATCATACATTCGTACAAGACTATAGAGGATTTCCATGACAATGTTCTAAGTAGAGTTTTCGCGAGAGACATAGATGGAAGAGAGATAATGAATATTACGAAAGCTTCGCCATTAGAAGAGTGGCAAAAGCAGACTATTTCTTTCACTGCACAAGAAGTACCTGAACCTGGAGAGATGCATGATAATCCACTTATGGTAAGATTAGAAATAAATCCAAAGCAAACAAAAGAAGAAGATGAAGAAAATGAGGATGATGGAGTTGAAGATTCTTGGGCAATTAACAGGGTTCTAATTGACACTGGAAGTTCAGTGGATATCTTATTTTATCATTCCTACAAGACCATGGGAGGGAGAAACGAGGATTTGATACCATTAACATATAAGATCTATGGTTTTAATGGTATTTCCAACAAGCCCAAAGGGGAAATTACAATGCAAATTCCATTAAAGGGGTTATCTTCTAAGATCTTATTCTGCGTTGTGGATATTGAATCACCTTAGAATGCGCTGATTGGCCGACCTTGGTTACATGGGATATTAGGTATGGCGTCAACTTTCCACCAATGTATTAAATTTCCTTATCCTAATGGTGTTGGAGTTATAAAGGTAGACTGGGTTTATGGGAAGAAATGCTATGAAATTGATATGGAATCTTGCGAGGAAAGGGATGCGAAGAACAAAAACTGGAAACATAACATCAAGCAAAAACAAAGAGGTGATAAGTTGATGGTTGATACAATAGAGCAGCGAGAGGAAGGAACACTGTGAAATCAACATGAGCTGCAAACAATAGATGGCGAGCGTCTCGCAGAAGGAAAAAATGTAGCAAAGCGCAGCAAAAAAGTAGAAGCATAAGATAGTAAGTAGAAAAGGTAGAGTTTCTAAATTGTGAAATACAAGAGATGTATGAATGATCCGTCAAATAAAAAATCTACATAAAATATGTTCTTTGATTCAATGAAGAAGATGAAATTCAAAAATTATTCAAGAGCTGAAATGCAAAAAGAGACAATCAAAGAAAAAAGAAATGGCGATATTCACAAGAAATCTATAAGAATGGGACGAACCTTTATGGCGTACACCCTAGTTCGTGATAAAATTTCGCAAGAGGCAAATGTAAGACCTAAAGTATGTCATATAAGGGGGTATCTGTTTGCATGGCTCGGCGATAAGGTTATACCACTGCAGGAACCTGAGTCATGGAGAGCTGGGGTCCATCTCCATGAGAGATACCAATCTATGAGAGGTACCTTGGATTTCCAACTATATAAGGTTATACCCTGGTTGGACGACTGAGGATATCTCCTAAGGAGTGCAGAGTATGACCAAGGCACCGAGGTACACGGTTGAGCCAAGGGTGCCCGGGGAGTACGAAAATACCCTGGACATCCTTGGAAAGTCTTGGCTATGATGCACTCAGCCCGAAGAAAACCCCACTTAGGGTGCAGTCTCGTAACTAAAAGCCATATTGGCATAAAGGATAAGAGCTTGCGAAAACAACTGGTTGTTGTTAAGACTGGATGGGAGGAGCTAGTCTTGTATGGCCGATGTGCCCTCCTTGAAGGGGCAACCAGGGGGGAAGATAAGGGCGGAACCCTCCATTAGGGATCTGTTAAGTGTCTTAATAATACAGTTATACAAAGGCAAAAAGCTATGAGAAAAAGATAAGATGAGATCAATGGGTTTTTACATAAAAATGTAAAGACGTCTTGCGATGAAATCGCAAGACGGCAATGTCATGGGGCTTTATTTTCGTAAGAAAACTTAGGCCTATCATATTGTCGCAGAGAAATTGACAAAACACGGATAAGGCAAGATCAATGGGTCTTTACATGCGAATGTATAGACGTCCTGCGAATTTGTCGCCAAAACAAAATGTGGATAAATAAGACCTTTAACTAGGAAAGCATAATAAGACCACAAGAGTTCATGAAATTATGTAGAAATGATCTACGATATTTACGCAGAGAACATGAGATTATGTAGAAATGATCTGCGACATTTACGCAGGGACAGAGGCAAAAAATTACAAACATATCTTATTAAAAATTAATTTCCTCAATCTTTCAGATTACAGATGAATAATAGAGGCAAGTATGGGAATGAACATAATAATGAAATTGTTTTTCATCTTTATATGACAGATTTACGCAGATTAAAAATTAATAAGCAGATAGAAACAAAAGAAACATATATATCAAAGAACTTGAGAAACTGGAGAGATTCGCAGCAATGTGTTACAAGGGGAAAAAGATAAAATAAATGTACAAATATTACAAAGAGATTCCAAGAAAAGATAAATCTATTTATATCCTTCATTATCTTCACCAGAGTTTCCCTCTTCATCTTCATCTTCTTCAGCCTCACTATCAGAGATGACAAGATTGGAAACATTCTTTGGTATTTCATTTGCGAGATAAGGACACACAGAATGAGGAATCTTATGATCACCGCAAACCATTTTAATAGAATCACTGCGAACACCAACAAGAGTATTACTAAAGTTTGACAGCGTAATCTGAAGTTGGTCTTTGAACTTAAAGCATTTTTCATTGTGAGAGGATAGGAGCTATGCGAGTTGTCATTTTTCTTCTTCTAATTCTCCAATTCTTTGGCGAAAATTCTTTTCAGATACTGCGAGCAAATGACAACGTGTTAAATAAAATAATGGAGATTCAGTTAAGAAAGGGATTAGCGGAAAAATAAGAAGAACAACCTTCTCTGTCAGAGATCATATATTTAATCAAGGCAGAATGATCATCTTGAAGACTAATATTTACACCTAAGTTATTCCTGGCATTATCAAGAATCTTTGCAGCCCAAGCAAACTTATTTTCACTACTAATGAGGAGGCGAGAGAAAACTTGATTTTCCCTTTCAACAAGAGCTCTATTCTCGCAGATAAGTCTATCTCTTTCAATTTGAACATCGAGAAGAGTCTTATGGAAATCTGCTAAAGCTTGAGCACCATTTTTAGTAATGAGATTTTTTTCGTCAATAAGATCACTGTACTTGGTTCTTAATTTATTAGTTTCTTCTTTTGAGTCAATATAAAGGCGTTTAAATATATTGATTAAACTCAAGTTGAATCTATGTTCAATCCTTAAGAGATAAATTTTGGATCTAAGTTCATCTATGGAAAGAGATTCAGTTTCATCATTTAAAAAGTTGCTCAAGGAATCATTAAGGCGATTGAGGAGGGTATCATCATCTATTGGATTTGGAAAAGAACGAAGGAATACAGCTTCATCAGAGAGGTCGTAAATATATGCGAAGAGGACTGACTAAATAAGAAAACACAAAGGAATACAGGGATGAAAGGAAAAGAGAAAATTTTCTTACCATAAAGTTATTTGCAGCTTGAAGACTAGCAACCTTATCCTGCGAAGAAGAGAGCTCGGTTTCCAATCGCTTGATTTTGTCATGAAGCTCAGCAGATCCAGATTCCAATTGTCCGTGAAGATCAGAAGATTCATATTTTAATTCTTCATTTTCTTGGCGAAGATTAGCAGACTCATATTCCAACTTTTCACTATTCTGGCGAAGAATGGCATTATTCTTTTCAAAGATTTTACGTCTCATCTCCAAGTCTGAGTCAACATAAAAAGAAGCTCTTCCAATCTGCGAAAGAAAATTATCAAAAATTATCAAGATAAATACAAATTAAGATTTTGCGAGGAAATAAGAATACGCATACGTGGCGAAGAAATAAAAACATACCAGAGAACCAAGTGAATGTAAGAAACTTGGAGATATGGATCTGGAAACCCCGTGGAGAGATTCATTATTCTCCAATAGAGGGGCATCACAAATAGATGCCATGGATTTACAAGCATCACCAATGGGAGTATCTCCAATCCCTAACATAGTGTCAGAGAATATACTGTAAAGCTGAGACATAGAAGACTCAGATTGAGAGGATTCCTTCACAGAAGTGAAATCAACATCACCATCATCGCCATCATCATCATTGTTATCATCGCTATAATTCTTGCCAGATTGAAAAGTTGACGAAGGAGAAGATTGTACTTTTCTTTTCTTTAAAGGAGGAACACCAGATTTCTCCTTATGGGAAACATCAGGTTTATCCTTGCGAGTAGCACCTTTGCCTTTCCCCTTGGTCCCCGCAACCTCAATAGGTTCTATTTATTTAATAACCTTTAAACACAAATAAAGATAAGAAATAGAGGCAACAATATATTGTTAAAGAATCAAAAAAGAATATTTCTTACTTCATCTGTGATTGCCCGAAGAGCTAATAAAGTACTTCGTTTCCCTAATTTCTGGTAGCTAGCTTTCAATATTTTAATTTGGAAAAATTGGAGGGATCAGTGAGAGTATATATATAAAAACATGAGGAAAATAACAATACAAACTTAAAGTTGCAAGGATATACCTCTCCGTCTCTTTCAGGCCATCTGAACACCCATGGTTGATATGCTGCGAGGTTCGCAGATACAACATGAGAACCAAAGATGTATGGACCTTCCATAAATAATGGGAAGATACACCATCTATTATCATTAGAGTAGCGAGGAGATGTATTGTTTCCCGGATGCCAATCAATATCCAACATAAGAGCCTCATCTTCAGCGACGTCATCTTTTTTCTCTAAATGGACACCCCAACAAGTGCTATCCTTCCTCATGGGAATAACATCATAATTCGCGAAGAAATTCTCTATAGTATACTTCACAGGAACAATAGGAACATCTTTGAACTTAGGGTTCTTTGCCTCAAGAGGGTAGAGATACTCCTTACCAGCGCTGCAAGTAGCAAACTCAAGCAGTAGACGAATGCAATCTCCACTCAGTTGATATATAGCCCGCTAGAACTTCGTATGATAAAGACTTTCATAGAATAAAGGAAGTTCAGGGTTATAAAGAGGAATGAGCAGTCCAGCTTCAAGTTGACCTAACGAGACTATGATTTTCTCGCCATTACATGGATGATCAAAAAATAATTTAATGGAGAGTTCAGCCTTAGGGATTTGATCAGGAATAGTGGATAAGGTAAAACCTTTACCTTTAAGTTTCTTTTGCATCTTCTCAAAGGCAAGCACATTTTTATGACCAGGAAGAGGCATCCTTAGTATGGGAATGAAGAAAAGATCAAAAGAAGAAGAAAGAAATTTTAGCAGTAGCAAATGCGGAAGTTGCGGAAGAACAGTAAAATTGTAGAGAGAAAGAAGAAGAAAGTAAAAAAAAAGAAAAGAGAGAACTAAATAAGATATATATAGGGGATAAAAGTTCTCAAGAGGATAAGCGCAATTAATGCAGAGAAAATATGTGAACGGTTGGATCGCAATGGTTGAAAAGGACGTGTCCGAAGTTAAATGGATAAAAAGATACGTGTAGTAAATCTGGCGAGTGATGAAGATACGTGTCAGAACAAAAGAATGTGAAAAGATAGACAGCTGCGGCATTTCAAGAAATTTCAATTTCTCATGATCTTTTCCCCTTCGCAGAAAAGACATGAGAAGAGGCAAGATGTAGGATCAGAATATCGCTACAACGATATTCCTGCGAGATTTACAACAACGTTTCTGCGAGCTTCTCAACAACACTCTGCGAGCGTCGCAGAATAATTCAAAGAATGACATAACGGATGACGGTAGCAGAAACACGAAAAGAGCATGACGATTCTGCGAAGAATACAATGTCTGCGAGAGTTAGCATTACAACTACCGCGAGAGCATCGTGAGCCAGATCCGGAATTAAAGGATAACTTAGTTGTCATCCACTATGTACTTACCCTATATAAAGAGAACCAATATATTGAGAAGAGAGAGATCAATTTTTAGAGTGTTGAGAAAGTCTTGAGGAGAGAGAAAGTTCTTGTGAGCGGTTGTATTCTTGATTCCTTCCATTTCTTGTAATATTTCTGAGAATTAATCAATAAAAGTGTTGTTCTTAATCTTCACATATGTGTTGATAATGGTGAATTCTTGTATGGGGTGTAGTGTAGGAATTCCTGCAACTACATGGCTATATGCATAATTGATTCTCGATCTACCAAATACATTATGAAAATGCACCCCATTGAAAAATTGGATTCCTTAAAGGAAACGTCAACAAATATGATCTAATTTGTATCTTTTTTTACCATGAGGAATAACTATTTTCGAGACTTGTAGTTAGATAGTAGGAGTTGAAAAATAGGTATGACAGATTTGCAGGTGATATATAATTTGCTCAATCAAGATATTTGGGTTGGGATTTATTTCCAAATATCATGAAACATCTGTGTTTCAAAATGAAATACATGATGGTTTGCAACTTTGTATTTAGATGAAAATGAGTTGGCGAAGATATTCAAAAATTTACAGTGATGGAACATGAGGGAGTATCAAATATCCCTAAAGCTAAGGAGACAAAAAAAAAACATATTGCTCCAGTAAAAGGGCATTCTCTGTAAAGATGATGTTCAGTTTTCGGAGATTCAGAATAATACAAGGAATATATCGGTGATATAGTTGATACAGTGGAGGCCAAACAACTAAAAGTTGGTAGAGCCTTGTGAACTATTTTCTATAAAAAGAATCTAATTCTCGGAATAACATGGATTTTTCAGAGTTTTTGTCAAAAAAAGAATTATACTATCCCTGGGAGTTCAGTTCATTAGGAAGTTATAAATATTTTCACAAAAATTATCTATTCGAGCGTTGCTCGCTTGAACCCACCAAGAGTTGGTATGTCAAGTTTGGTAGTTATATTTTAGTTCCAAGACTCGGAGCTGCTTAATTTATTACTAGAGTTAACTTTGTTAGGTTATACTGGGGACATGGAAATATTGAGACTCAGACTCACTCTTGTTACTCTGAAGAACATGAGATGTATAGACATCAATGAACACATCCTCCTTCAATTCGAGGTTAGTAACACAAACTTGACTTGTTTTATTTCTATCTATGTTTCTTTCAAGTCAGTTTATATTGAAAACATAACGTACGAAGTATAATTTGTTTACTTGTCTTTATTACTGATAACTTTTCAGTCTAATTAGGTTAAATCCCTTGCGTGCCCTTCGCTTAAATTTTCGTTGGGATCAAGAACTTTTTAGCAGGGCCGTTGGTTGGAAATAAATTATATTGTTATTCAGTTTTAGTATTAGATCGTATTGTTATTGGTTGATTAAAGGTATTATTATTGTTAATAGATCAAACTTGATTATTACATGTGTTAGATCACTACTTGGTCAAACTCATGAGTTTTAGTATGTTAAGTTTGTTATTAATTCTAGTTGATTATAATTATATCTTAACTTATAGCTAAAGTCAATCTCAGACAAGGATTAGAGGATGGTAGTTGAGTACCAGAATTCACCAATCGACCTTGAAGATTGAAGAACGAAGACGACGTCAGCGAGAACTTATATGAAGAATGACTATCCTATTTACTCATATTATATACCATTATATCTACCGAGACATGTCGTATGACTTTAGTATAACGATGAACGTTTATAAAGAAGAAAACAAGCTAAGGAGTATAAGTCAAGTTAGTTCTTAAAGTTCACAAACTGTTTAACCAGTTCACAAACTTGAACGTTTAAATATAAAGACTTGATATTTAATCTCAGTTATCTCGCGTACATGAATTGACCCATTCAGTTCGCGAACCAGTCAATTTTGAAAAACTATTGGACACTATTTAATTCAAAGGTACACAAAATGTCAGTTCGCGAACTAGCTCATTTTGAATGTTTCATGTAAATAATTTGTTTCTAAGTGCACAAATTGTTTTAACAATTCGCGAACTTGATTAAATCAAAAGGTTCCTGAGTCATGAGACGACTTTGTGTTAGAGCATTGCTCGGTTGAACCCCACAAGTTTTAATATCTCAAGCTTGTTGCTAATGTTAGGTGAACAAAACTATTTCTAGATTTCTAGTCTACAAAGTCAAGTTTCAGATAGGTTATAATTATAGTTGAGTATCAGAGAACATCCTTGAAGACTGAAGATCGACGAAGATATTTAGAGAACTTCTATATCAGGTATGTGAAGACTTTAACATTTTATTTTACTCACTATACCATGATTTTATCTATTGAGACTATGTTGTATGATTTATAGTAGATTCACAAAGAAGATGTTTCGAGTCAAGCTTGTCTTGTAAAAATCTTGAAATATGATTTAGCGATTTAATGTTCAAAGGTCCTTAACAATATTAGTTCTATGAATTAATTTGTGGATCAATTGAAAATTGGCCATGCAAATGATTATATCACTTGGGAATGTTTCAAACATCATAAGAGAGAAATATGAACTTACTAGAATTTTTATTCAAGATAGGTTGGTGAACTCAGTTTGCAAACCATAGATATATGAGATTCAGAAATACAGGAAGGTTGTCGAACCAATTCGCAAACCACAAGTTTAGTTTGGAACAATTCACAAACTCGGCTGACGAACCGTGGTGAATTTATTTTTATAAGTTGGATTAATTGGCTAGCAGTTGGAAAACCTGGTTCATGAACCGAGGTAAACTGAGTTTGGTAATCTAGTAGGGTAGGCGAACCTGTTTCATGAACCGTATTCCCCTACCTCATGAATAAGCATTATGGTTGGCGAACCGTTGTTCCAATTGTCCCGATTTTTTTTAGCAGAAGCTCAATGACTTATTATTTTCATGTGTTTAGCATTGCTACAACTCTCTTAAACACTTCTAAGACTTTATTGATTAATTAAACACTTATGTGTTTGAATTATGATTAATTTCTTAGGCGTTTAAATGAACATCAAGTAGCTTTTAGTTCTTTGGATAACTTGCCAAACCAAACAACCATTATACCGGTTTAGTAACTGAACCTATGTGTATAGTCTTCTATTGTAGTTTGAAGACCAATTTTGTTAACTGGATTCTCAAGTTATCTTAGCTTGAACTTCAGTTAACCCTGGTATTTTCAAACTATAAATAGCACATCTCTGTCACTGGGAAAATCAATCCCTCACACTTTTTTATTTTAGAGTCGCCTTTATAGACCTTTTAGGTTTACGACTAAAAAGACTCCACTTGGGGATTCGTGAAGCCAGAACCGACTATCTTTACCTTGATAGTTCGTGATTCCATATCTTGCTTTTATGTTATTGAGGTTTTCGTAATCTATTTCAGGCAAGATAGATAGTAATCACAAAGTTCTCTTCGTCTCAGACTTAGTGGTTCCTCAAGATATATATATATATATATATATAAAGACTGATCTTAGTTGATCTTTTGACGATTGTTCTTGAGAGGTGGTTAAGAATCAAGGCTATTGCAAACAGATTTGTGATTCAGGAGTCGTAAGTTTCGGATTTTTAAGGTTTGCTAGCTTGTCTATTGCAAAAAGATTTCCACACCTTGATCTCTGATCGGTTGTCAGCCGAGCAAAAATAATTTCACTTTCTTACTTAACTAAAATAAAAGTAGTATGCGATAAGAAAGAGTTCGTATCCACAGAGAGGCTATTGTTGTTATGCAAATTTTCAGATTCTTAGTAACAAAAAGGGGGGGTTTTGAGTTATCAAAGCAATAAAAATAAATTGAAGCAATAAAGTATTAAAATAATCAATAAAGAGAAGGTATTGGTCACGTGATAGTTTCATTCACAAACTTGAATTCTCAACAATGACTATAATTGAAATTTTAATCTCTCATTTACTAAAATTCTTAGGATACCTTGATCGCAAGTATATCCCGCTAATTCCCTGATTTCATCACAACCACATTAAAAGATGCATATGTGAATCCTTCCTAGAAAGCAACCTAAAGTGTATAAGCACAATTAGATTTAACTCCCTAAAGGCAATAAGTTTTATGGAATAAGACTAATCAAGGCAATCAAAATGTGTAAAAGCACTAATTCAATTTAACCAAGGTTATGATTTATTTGTGACTAGTAGGATATATCACTACAAGCACTACCCACAATTATGCTACTTAGAATCTGGGATAAACAACTTTTTCGTATTGAAAACCCTAATATAGCTTTAGATATGAATGCAAATCGGATTGATTCCGGATTCAACCAAACAAACAATCAAATCATAACAATAAAAACCATGAATCATAAACAATAAAGTTGAGACAAAACTAATACATTGAATCAAATCTTATTTGTGAAATCCACTTATTATCCCATAACCAATAAATGAAATTTAGCTACTCATAGTTTTTGAGTTCATCATCATCATAATCATAATCATAATCAATAATAAAAATGAAATGAAGAAGATGAAAAATAAACGAAAGAAAACCATGGTCGCTGCTCTCCTCCAAGACTCCAGTAGAATCGATATCCAAAAAGAATAGAAACTTTTTCTTTTTATAGCTTTTCAACTTCCCAAATTAGGTCTTCAAAGCCCAAAGTCCAAATGCTCCAATAGTAAGATTCCACCAAGCCCATAAGTGAGTAAAATACCCATGTGAAAATTCTGTCCCAAAAACTACTCGCCGGAAAACTGGTGTAATGGCCGGAAGTTTGCCGGAATTCGGGAAAAAGTATCTCATGTGACCGGCAAAGTCCACCCGGTCACCGGTCAAACGATTCAGTCCGGTAAAACTCATTGAGTCAAGGCGAGTCAATATCGATTCAGCTATCTGACTCGGTCAAGTTGGTCAGGCCAGGCCATTGCACAAGCCATATCTTCAGCTGCACTATCATTGTGCTGCATAATTGAGATCCAGCCATGATGGCCCTACACCTCCTTTGCAACTTCTTTGTAACTCAGTTCTGACACAATTCTACCAGTATCAGCTTCCATTCTTGTTAACCACCATCTTGTCTGTAGCTGTAACATTTCTGCTTCCTCCATCATTCCCTGTAATTCAATCAGTTCTTTCAGCTGCACCAGATCTTGTAACGTGCCACATCTCCCTGTAATGCCATTTCAGTTCAATATTTCCTACTCTTGCTTTACATCCCAGCTCTTCCTTTCCTTCCAGCAACAGCCCTTGGTTATAAACACCACCATCTTCTCCAACTTCCATTTCCTATAATTCACACACCACATACTACTTCATTGACATAGCACCACTGATTCCATAACTCCTTGTCATTGTACCTACAATGGTTGTAAGTGTAAATGCCACCTTCAATTCAGCAACTCCACCTACAATATTACCAGCTCAAATTCATCTGCAACACAACAGTATCTTACACACTTGCAACACTGAGCTCCACCTCCATTCTAGCCATACATTTCACCTTCACCAGCGGCAAGACCAACCATAAACAGTGCCAAGCTGTAACACCATCGCCTGACTGAAGTTTCAGTCGTTCACTTAAGCATACATTTATTCCAACTTCAATATCTGCACATCATATTCATTCACCTGCAACTCATCAAAGCCACCAGCACTCTTTCTAACTTAAACCACTATTATACTAAACAATTCCAGCAGCAACAATGCTTCATTCACAGCTCTTCTTAGTTTCATACATCACCAGAATTTTTTTACTTTTGTTCTCAATTATCGAACAATAGCAGCATCAATTCCTTCTCACTTCAAATTACGACGGCGGCTTCGATTCCTCCTTCAATAACTGCAGCATCCACTTCTCCGTTTCAGATTCATCTGCATCTGCAATACTACCATACAGCCATATCATTTTCCTTGTCTTGCCAGCTGCTAGAACTCAGCTCAATCTCTCCATTGCAGACACCAGAACAACAGCAAGGCCATAACTCAGAACCACCAGAACCCGTTCATCCTACAACATAGCTTCTTTGTTTCTAACCTACAGCTGAACCTCCAGATTGTAGTCATTGCTCTCTGCATTTCAGCTGCAATGCACATAACCCGAGCTCTAATGTCAACAGCTGCAACTCAGTTTTCACTGCCTGCAATCTCTACTTTACTTCCACACTCAAGCCAACCATTCATCCCCTGTAACCACTAGTCCCAGTTCATCATCTGAGATGTCATTCGAGACCTTCTCTTGTTTTCTTGGCATCACTCCAACAAAAGCATCACCTCCTTGAACTTCACCTGTACTTCACAGCTGCACTATCATCTCAGGTCATACTCAATTGCAATTTCAATACTACACACAACACTCCATTCAGTATTTCCTTTGCTTGAATTCAACAGTCACACTACATCCCCAGAACTGCAGTTTCCTTCTCATTCTCTTCTCAAACACAGCAACAACCAACTCATCTCCGCCCATCCATTGCACCTGTAACCTAAGCCTCAGCTTCACCACCTCTGCCTAAAAATTGCAACTTCAGTTCCTTGGCTGTAACTCCAATTACAGTTCATCCATCTCAAATCCTTCTTGCAATTCAGCTTCGAGCAGCAACATTAACATCATTAGCAGCATATACTCTACAGGTCCAACCCATTTCAGCTTAATTGCACACTCCCATCACAACAATAGTAACACCACAACTTTACCAATTTAGAAGCCATCTGAAACCCAGTTTCTATTTCATGATTTCTTGGTTGAATTCATGTCTAACTCAAAACCACAGATCCATTCCATCATCACAAATAATCGATCAAACACCGTTTCACTCAATACCCATCTGAATCCTTATCATTTTCCAACAAATTTCCTTCAAGCCATCACCCTGTAACAGAATCGACCAAACCCAATTTCTAAATCATCACCAGAAGCTTCAATCGTTCACTATCTCCTTCTTCCAACACAACAGAAACCCTAGTTTCTGTTTCTTCCTCAAATCAGCTACAGTTCAATCTCCATGAACAAATTTGACCCAACACACCCATCAAAACGTTGTTTAATCTCTCCCTGAATTTCTCTCTTGATCTGTTCTTCACAATTTCTCAACTCTGAAAATTCCTAACCCTCAGAAAAACAGCAGCCGCTCAAACAAATGAGAGAAAAATGATTGTCTCTGAATTTTAGGTTTGTGTAAGAAAAAGGGATTCATATTGACACCCCACTTTAGTGGTTAAGGGGTAACCAACTCACACATGACTTGTCGGTCCTAGATAGCCGACAGCCCAGTTCTCTGTTCGACTGTCAATTATGGAAACTGACAGTTCATTCTCCACCTCCTTATTGCGAAACCTAACCCATTCCAAATATAACTCCCATGTGAATTGGCATCTTTGCCTTTTACACTCCAAATGGACGTTTTCTCCTTCTTTTGCTCCCAAGGACTCCATTGCACCTAATAACTCAAAACTAAACATAAGAGATGCAATTCCCAAGGATAATAGCAAAGAAAGCATAAATACTAGATATAAAATTAGGTGTTTTATAACACCTATCAAATTCCCCCACACTTAGACTTTGCTAGTCCTCGAGCAAACAAAACAAAACTTATTTTAAAGGATACATACAACTCACATGAGCGTTTACTAGAGAAATACCCACAAAACCTACATTTCCAACTTACAAGTTCTCCGAAATGATAGTATCAAACGCGCTAAGAAGACATAGAAATTCTGCACACTAGTCATAAGAATTTAGACATAAATATGAACACAATCTCATTCTTAAAAGTTGAAAGAGAAATAACCATCCCTTATCGAAAGAAATTCGGGTTCGGAGCGATCGAAAGTCTCGACTCTGCCTCACAAGAAAGGGTTTTATGAAATTTCACTCAATAATAAACAACTCTTTATGGGTCACACATGTGTCCAGGTAGGAATGAAGAGAGAATCCTGTGACACGTTGAATAGTAGGAAGGAAAAACCTTCCGAATTATTTTGAAAACCCACATCTTTTATGTATTTTGAAAACCTATTTTTCTGACGATCTCTAAGAAAGGAAATCAACCACTTAACGAAGGTGGGAATATGCTTACTTACCTCGTTATCCGTTCGACATGCAGTTAGCACCACTCTCACAGTATCCATAGAAACGTCTTCGGTCTTTAATCTTTGTCTTCGTCTTCGGTCTTCAACTCTTGATGATAACTCTTGAACTTCGTAGAATCTTGACAATATAACTCTTTCCTCTTATTCCTTGTTGCTTGAAACTTCACTATAGATATTTCTTCTTCCATTGGCTTTATTGAATGAATACAAAACCAAAAACGAACTAAACAAACCAAAATATGATGCAATGAATATTTTTTCTTTTCTTTTCTTTTTTTCTTTTTCGGGGGTTTTTTTTTCAGTTTTTTTTTTCAAGAATAACAAAGTAAATATAAAATGAAAACAAACAAAAATAAAAACTAATGATGAACCTAATGAACTTTTCTCTTGTTTTTTTTTTTTTTTTTTTTTTTAAGACAAGAGAAACTAAAATACAAATAAAGATAAAATAAAAATGCAAGTACAAATGCCATGGTGTGAGTACTTTACCGCTTGATTCTTCATAACTTGTAAGTCTTGATATCATAAACTTCTTAAATTCTCATCTTGATAATCATCACTCTTGTACAATAGTCTTCAACTTATAAAAATTCTGCTCCTTGTCTTGTTGCTATACTTGAATATGAAATCTGCTCATTTCTGTACCGTTGCTTGTAAACATTGAACGTCTTCAACTTTCCTTCAAATTTGTGATGCTCCTCTTGTTGATGATGATGGTGTTTCTATGGACCTGTTGGTGTAGAGAGATATAAAGTGGATGGTGCTAACTGCGAACAAGATTACAAGTGGTATGTAAGTTAGCAATTTGATGTCACCATCATGATTGATAAAATAGCACTCAAGATATCAAAATAGTGCTTCTATTGGTGGGAGGTTGGGTATCTCACCATTCTACCTGGAGTTTACGTACGGTTACACACACTCTAAAAGCACATATTTAGACAGGTACAAAGAATTGAAGGTCGGTGCCTCGCATGATGTAACATGGGTAGTCTCCACTATAGGGGACCACTACTCTACTACTGAATTCAGTATGCACCTTATTTGACACTGGCATGATTAAATCCAACTTTAACTCTCATACAAGTAAGAAACCCGGTCATGTTCTCTGTCATCTCTAAGTTCAGTCAATCTTATGAGAATCTCGATGTAATCTTAGCGACATGTATACTATATAACTCTAAACTAACCACAAGTTGGAGTTTTCATTCACTAATTTACACAAAAGTTGAAAATTTTGAAAAAATTACAATGCAAATGCTTAACCACTCCCCCACACTTAAACTTTACACTGTCCTCAATGTAAATTGAGTCATCCAAAGTAAGTCAAGGTGGTAAATTCTACATGATAAAATGACAAGAAATCAGAAAAAGTAAATTGAAGACAAGAAAAACTAAAAAAACAAGACAAGAAAATGAAAATAAGACAAGAGATACTCATCTTATGGGTTGCTTCCCATTTAGCGCTTGGTTTAAAGTCGTCAGCCCGACTATCTCCTTGCTTTCTATGACTCCTCCAGAGGGAGTGCATCCACAAAATTAACTCCTTCCACCACTTCGGAAGTGAAATTCTCATAATATGGTTTCAACCGGTGCCCATTAACTTTAAGTTCCTTGCCTGTAGCTATGCTACGAATTTCTACTGCACCATGAGAAAACACATTAAAAGGTCCGATCCATCGTGACCTTAATTTACCCGGAAATAAATGCAAGCGAGAATTAAACAAAATCACTTTATGCCCAACACAAAATTGTTTTCTAGAAATCATAGTATCATGAAAGGCCTTCGTTTTCTCCTTATAAATGCGAGATCTTTCAAATGCATCATTGCGAAGCTCTTCTATCTCTTGGAGTTGGAACTTCCTTTGCTTTCCAGCCCCATCCATCTCCATATTGCATTGCTTAATCGCCCAAAAAGCCTTATGGTCAATCTCCACGGGTAAGTGACAAGGTTTACCGTACACAAGCCTAAAGGGAGACATCCCAATAGGTGTCTTGTATGCGGTTTTATAAGCCTACAAAGCATAATTAAGTCACATGATCCAATCTTTCCTTGTTGGGTTCACTGTCTTCTCTAGAATGGATTTCACCTCCCGGTTAGAAACCTCGGCTTGTTCATTTGTTTGGGGATGATAAGGTGTTGCAATCTTGTGCGACACATTGTACTTCTTCAACAAGCTTTGCAAAATCCTGTTTTTGAAGTGAGAACCCCCATCGCTAATTATGGCTCTTGGAATTCCAAAACTTGCAAAAATGTTAGCTTGCACAAAATCTGAAACAACCTTGGAATCATTAGTTGGGGTGGCCTTAGCTTCCACCCATTTAGAGACATAATCAACATCAAGTAAGATGTAATAATTCCCATGAGAGTTGACAAAAGGACCCATAAAATCAATACCCCATACATCAAAAACTTCAATAAATTGAATAAAATTTTGTGGCATTTGATTTCGGGCACCTAGATTGCCTGTTCTTTGGCACCTATCACAAGTTGTGCAAAATGTATATGCATCCTTAAACAAGGTTGGCCAATAGAACCCGCTTTCAAGTACCTTGTGAGCGGTTCTCTTACTTCCAAAATGTCTTCTGCAAGCATAAGAGTGACAAAATGACAAGATAGAATTAAACTCATATTCGGGAACACACCTTATTACTTGGTCGCTGCCATGTTTCCATAAGTATGGATCATCCCATATATATTGGTTCCCTAACCTCTTAAGGTTGTCCCTCTCAGCACGAGACAAGTTCTTTGGGATTTGTTTAGTTACCAAGTAATTCACAATATCAGCATACCATGGTTCACCAAATGCAATTGAGAATAGTTGCTCATCCGGGAAACTTTCACGCAATAGGATAGCTTCCTTGTCCAAGACATCTCAAGTGATCCTCAATGGTGTTCTCAATTCCTTTCTTGTCTTTGATTTCAATATCAAACTCTTGCAAGAGTAAAATCCATCGTATGATCCTTGGTTTCGCTTCTTTCTTCATTAGCAAGTACCTAAGTGCTGCATGATCAGAAAAAACAACAACTTTTGTACCAATTAGATAAGAGCGAAATTTCTCCAATGCAAATACAATAGCCAATAACTCTTTTTCAGTGGTTGTGTAGTTTTGTTGGGCTTCATTTAACGTTCTAGAAGCATAATAAATAGCATGAGGTATCTTCCCCACATGCTGCCCAATCACCGCACTAACTGCGTAATCACTAGCATCATACATTAGCTCAAAAGGCTTGCTCCAATCCGGTGGTTTAATGATAGGGGTTGAAATCAAAAGTTCTTTCAAACGATTGAATGCCGCCATACACTTTTCATCAAAGTTAAAAACCACATCTTTTTGCAATAAGTTGCAAAGTGGTGATGCTATCTTGGAAAAATCCTTGATAAATCTACGATAAAAACCTGCATGTCCAAGAAAAGAGCGTATCTCCCTTACCGTAGTGGGAGGGGTTAGAGCACGAATAAGGTTTATCTTAGATTTATCAACTTGCAAGCCCTTAGAAGATATTATATGGCCTAAAAATATGCCATGAGTTACCATGAAATGGCACTTCTCCCAATTCAGCACAAGGTTTGTTTCAACACATCGTTCAAGGATTAATGACAAGTTGTTCAAACAAAGGTCAAATGAATCACCAAAGACACTAAAGTCATCCATAAACACTTCAATGATGTTTTCAACATACTCGAAAAATATATTTACCATACACCTTTGAAAGGTAGATGTAGCATTGCATAAGCCAAAAGGCATCATTCTATACGCAAAAGTGTCGAAAGGACAAGTGAAAGTGGATTTCTCTTGATCCTCCGGTGCTATCACAATCTGATTGTAACCTGAATAACCATCAAGGAAACAATAATAAGAGTGTCCAGGTAAACGTTCAAGCATTTGATCAATAAAAGGTAAAGGAAAATGATCCTTCCTAGTAGTGGCATTCAACTTTATATAATCAATACAAACCCTCCAACCGGTTTGCACACGAGTTGGGACAAGTTCGTTCTTATCATTCTCTACCACCATTACACCTGATTTCTTTGGTATAACTTGTACCGGGCTCACCCACTTGCTATTGGATATGGGGTAGATAACAACCACTTCCAAAAGCTTGAGTATATCCTTTTTCACAACTTCCATCATGGGAGGGTTCAAACGACGCTGCGCTTCCCTTGTAGGCTTTGCATCGTCCTCCAAACGAATCTTGTGCATACAAACGGCAGCGCTTATACCCTTGATATCGGCGATTGTCCATCCTATGGCCGTCTTGTGCTTCCTTAGCACCCTTAGAAGTTTTTGCTCCTGTAATTTACTAAGCTCGTTAGAAACAATCACAAGTAACTCTTCTTTGTTACCCAAGTACAAGTACTTTAAGTGACTTGGAAGAGGTTTCAATTCCAACTTTGGAGATTTAACAATAGAAGGTAAAAGCTTTTCATCACTGCATGGTAAAGAAATAAAAGAGATATTATGAGTTTCCGGACATCCTTGTAGTGAGTTAAGATCACCAAGGGATTCCTTGACTTCATTACCACACTCTACACCATCATCCATGGATGTAGTTAAAACGGTTTTCAAAGCATCATCACCATTCAATTCAAACACTTGTTGTGCTAATGCATCCATAACATCAACAGAGAAACAAGAGTGGACATCACTAGGATATCTCATTGTCTCGAAAATGTTGAAACTTATTATTTCTCCATCAAACTCCATAGTTAGAGTTCCCTTGTCCACATCAATAATGGTTTTAGCCGTTTTCATGAAGGGACGCCCAAGTAACAATGGAAGATATGAATCCGGTGAACCTTCATCCATCTCTAACACACAAAAGTCAGCTGGAAATACAAGTTGATTAACCTACACAAGAACATCATCAAAAATACCCATTGGGTATACATTAGAGCGATCGGCTAATTGCAACACACTTCCAGCCTTTTTCAAAGGACCTAGATTAAGTGAATTATACATGGATGCCGGAATAACATTGACGGATGCACCTAAATCCAACATTGCTTTATTAAAAGTGGTGTTACCAATTGTGACGGGAATGTCAAAGCTATCGGGATCCTTGCATTTCAGTGGGAGTTTGTGTTGTAAGATAGCCGAAGCATTCTCCCCCACACTTAGCACTTCATTTACTTTGAGCATTTGCTTATTGGTACACAAGTCCTTCAACACTTTTGCATACTTAGGAACTTTCTTGATGGAATCAATGAGTGGTATGTTCACATGAATCTTCTTAAGAACGTCTAAAATCTCCTTTTCTAGTTCCGCCTTCTTAGAACTTGCAAATCTGCGAGGAAAAGGTATATGAGGAACATAAGTAGAAACCGGAGTTTTAGAGTTAGGAATAGGTACCTCGGGTGTTTAGGGAATTTCATCCCACTTTTCCTCCAAAACCGCCTCCTTTGAAGCTTCTTCTTCACCCAAATCAGCAACTTCGGGTTGCTCAAGTTGTGTACCACTTCTCAACGTAATAGCATTGACACCCTCTTTTGGGTTAATGGGTTGAGAAGGGAGTTTCCCACTATTTTGTGCCTTCAATTTGTTGATATCAATCGCCATGGAGCCCACTTGAGTCTGCAACTCCTTGATAGCACTTTTAGTTTCTTGTTGGATTTCCTTGAACATGGTAGAAATACCTTGCATTATTGTTTGTAACTTTTCATCGATATCGAAACCTTTGTTTTGCACCGATTGTTGTGGTTGCTGAAATTGTTGATATTGCGGTTGAAATTATTGTTGTTGCGGTTGAAATTGTTGTTGTTGCGGTTGAAATTGTTGTTATTGCGGTTGAAATCCACTCGGACGGTTGAAAATAGGTTGTTGAACCGCACCTTGCTTGTAAGCATAGCTGAAATTTGGATGATCTCTCCATCCCGGATTGTAGGTGTTGGAATAGGGATCATATCGTCTTTGTTGGTTGGGAAAAACCGCACTAGCTTGCTCCAACTCTTCACCATACGAAGGTAATATAACCGCAGCCATCTTTGGCATCATGTGCTCCATATTGTCCATCCTTTGATCACGGTGTGATGATGATGAATCACTAACTTCATGCACTTTCCTAACCATTAGTTCACCTCTTGTGTAGAATTTTTGCGAGTTTGCAGCCATGCTTTCAATCAACTCGGTAGCTTGGGCCACCGCCTTGTTCACTGGTGCACCACCACCCGCTGCATCAAGAATATATCTATCACTTGATTGAAGACCTTCGTAGATATATTGGATTATCATAGCGTCACTGAATTGATGGTGAGGACAGCTTGCCACAAATCTCTGGTATCGCTCCCAACATTCATACAAAGATTCTCCCGCATGTTGCTTTATTCCACAAATCTCTTTGTGAATTTGAGTAGCCTTTGACGCATGAAAATACCTCTCTAAAAAGAGTTTCTTCAACCCGTTCCATGTAGTGACACTTCCGGATGGCAAAAAATACAACCAATCCTTAGCGTTGTCCACCATAGAAAATGGAAAAACTTTCAACATTGCACCATCGGCTTCAGTCTCTGCTGGAAGCATGGCCTTGAAAATGGTATGGAACTCCATAAGATGCTTGTTTGGGTCTTCATTCTCTATACCATGAAACTTTGGCAACTCTCTAATCAACCCAGGATTGATCTCGAAAGTTGAGTTGGTTTGAATACACTATAGTTGTGCATCAAGTCTATGAGAAGACAAATCCCTGAGTGTACGATTTGCATCACCCATTGCTTCTTCTTCTTCTTCTTCTTCAACTAGTAGTTTTTCTTCGAATGGAACCTCTTGTTCTTCTTCTAGTTGTAACTCTTCTTCCACTTCTAACTCTTGCTCTTCCGGTATGTCTTGACTTGGTTGGAGTATTGTGCCTCTTCGAGTAGAAATCCCGTACCTTGGATAGTTCCAATCCTTAGAAGCCAGGGATTAGGTACCTGAAAACAATTCTCGCAAACAAGTAAGACCCAAGACAAGAAACAAAAAGCAAAGATAAAAGCAAAAATTGTAAAAAAAAAAACTAAAAACTTAATAACAAGCTGTATACCTCCCCGGAAATGGCGCCAAAATTTGATCGGTTGTCAGCCGAGCAAAAATAATTTCACTTTCTTACTTAACTAAAATAAAAGTAGTATGAGATAAGAAAGAGTTCATATCCACAGAGAGGCTATTGTTGTTATGCAAATTTTCAGATTCTTAGTAACCAAAAGGGGGGGGTTTTGAGTTATCAAAGCAATAAAAATAAATTGAAGCAATAAAATATTAAAATAATCAATAAAGAGAAGGTATTGGTCACGGGATAGTTTCATTCACAAACTTGAATTCTCAACAATGACTAGAATTGAAATTTTAATCTCTCATTTACTAAAAGTCCTAGGATACCTTGATCGCAGCAAGTATATCTCGCTAATTCCCTGATTTCATCACAACCACATTAAAAGATGCATATGTGAATCCTTCCTAGAAAGCAACCTAAAGTGTAAAAGCACAATTAGATTTAACTCCCTAAAAGAAATAAGTTTTATGGAATAAGACTAATCAAGGCAATCAAAATGTGTAAAAGCACTAATTCAATTTAACCAAGGTTATGATTCATTTGTGACTAGTAGGATATATCACTACAAGCACTACCCAAAATTATGATACTTAGAATCAGGGATAAATAACTTTTTCGTATTGAAAACCCTAATATAGCTTTATAAATGAATGCAAATCGGATTGATTCCGGACTCAACCAAACAAACAATCAAATCATAACAATAAAAACCATGAATCATAAACAATAAAGTTGAGACAAAACTAATACATTGAATCAAATCTTATTTGTGAAATCCACTTATTATCCCATAACCAATAAATGAAATTTAGCTACTCATAGTTTTTGAGTTCATCATAATCATAATCATAATCAATAATAAAAATGAAATGAAGAAGATGAAAAATAAACGAAAGCAAACCATGGTCACTGCTCTCCTCCAAGACTCTAGTAGAATCGATATCCAAAAAGAATAGAAACTTTTTCTTTTTATAGCTTTTCAACTTCCCAAATTAGGTCTTCAAAGCCCAAGGTCCAAATGCTCCAATAGTAAGATTCCACCAAGCCCATAAGTGAGTAAAATACCCATGTGAAAATTCTGTCCCAAAAACTACTCGATGGAAAACTGGTGCAATGGCCGGAAGTTGGCCGGAATTCGACAACAAAAGTATCTCAGGTGACCGGCAAAGTCCACCCGGTCACCGGTCAAACGATTCAGTCCGGTAAAACTCATTGAGTCAAGGCGAGTCAATATCGATTCAGCTATCTGACTCGGTCAAGTTGGTCAGGCCAGGCCATTGCACAAGCCATATCTTCAGCTGCACAATTGAGATCCAGCCATGATGGCCATGCACCTCCTTTGCAGCTTCTTTGTAACTCAGTTCTGACACAATTCTACTAGTATCAGCTACCATTCTTGTTAACCACCATCTTGTCTGTAGCAGCAACATTTCTGCTTCCTCCATTATTCCCTGTAATTCAATTAATTCTTTCAGCTGCACCAGATCTTGTAACGTGCCACATCTCCCTGTAATGCCATTTCAGTTCAATATCTCCTACTCTTGCTTTACATCCCATCTCTTCCTTTCCTACCAGCAACATCCCTTGGTTATAAACACCACTATCTTCTCCAACTTCCATTTCCTATAATTCACACACCACCTGCTACTTCATTGACATAGCACCACTGATTCCATAACTCCTTGTCACTGTACCTTCAATGGATGTAAGTGTAAATGCCACCTTCAATTCAGAAACTCCACCTGCAATATTACCAGCTCAAATTCATCTGCAACGCAACAGTATCTTACACACTTGCAACACTGAGCTCCACCTCCGTTCTAGCCATACATTTCACCTTTACCTGCGGCAAAACCAACCACAAACAGTGCCAAGCTGTAACACCATCGCCTGAACTGAAGTTTCAGTCGTTCACTTAAGCATACATCTATTCCAAATTCAATCCCTGCACATCATATTCATTCACATGTAACTCATCAAAGCCACCAACACTCTTTCTAACTTAAAGCACTGCCATACTAACCAATTCCAGCAGCAACAATGCTTCATTCATAGCTCTTCTTAGTTTTATACATCACCAGAAAACCTTTACTTTTTTGCTCAATTATCGAACAGTAGAAGCATCAATTCCTTCTCATTTTAAATTACGACATTGGCTTCGGTTCCTCCTTCAATAACAGCAGCATCCACTTCTCCGTTTCAGATTCATCTGCATCTACAACACTACCATATATCCATATCATTTTCCTTGTCTTTCCAGCTGCTAGAACTCAGCTCAATCTCTCCATTGCAGATACCAGAACAACAACAAGGCCATAACTCAGAACCACCAGAACCCATTCATCCTACAACATAGCTTCTTTTTTTCTAACCTACAGCTGCACCTCCAGATTATAGCCATTGGTCTCTGCATTTCAGCTGCAATGCACATAACCCGAGCTCTAATGTCAACAACTGCAACTCAGTTTTTACTGCCTGCAATCTCTACTTCACTTCCACACTCAAGCCAACCATTCATCCCCTGTAAACCACTAGTCCCAGTTCATCATCTGAGACGTCATTCGAGACCTTCTCTTATTTTCTTGGCATCACTCCAACAAAATCATCACCTCCTTGAACTTCACATGTACTTCACAGCTGCACTATCATTTCATGTCATGCTCAATTGTAATTGCAATACTACACATAACACTCCATTTAGTCTTTCCTTTGCTTGAATTCAACAGTCACACTACATCCCCAGAACTGCAGTTTCCTTCTCATTCTCTTCTCAAGCACATCAACAACCAACTCATCTCTGCCCATCCATTATACCTGTAACCTAAGCCCCATCTTCACCACCTCTGCCTAGAAATTGCAACTTCAGTTCCTTGGATGTAACTCCAATTACAGTTCATCCATCTCAACTCCTTCTTGCAATTCAGCTTCGAGCAGCAACATTAACATCATTAGCAGCATATACTCTACAGGTCCAACCCATTTCAGCTTAATTGCACACTCCCATCACAGCAATAGTAACACCACAACTCCATCAATTTACAAGCCATCTGAAACCCAGTTTCTATTTCATAATTTCTTGGTTGAACTCATGTCTAACTCAAAACCCCAGATCCATTCCATCATCACAAATAATCGATCAAACACCGTTTCACTCAATACCCATCTGAATGCTTATCATTTTCCAACAAATTTCCTTCCAGCCATCACCCTATATCAGAATTGACCAAACCCAATTTCTAATTCATCACCAGAAGCTTCAATCGTTCACTATCTCCTTCTTCCAACAGAACAGAAACCTTAGTTTCTGTTTCTTCCTCAAATCAGCTACAGTTCAATCTCCATGAACAAATTTGACCCAACACACCCATCAAAGCGTTGTTTAATCTCTCCTTGAATTTCTCTCTTGATCTATTCTTCACAATTTCTCAACTCTGAAAATTCCAAACCCTCAAACAAACAGCAGCTACTCAAACAAATTAGAGAAAAATGATTGTCTCTGAATTTTAGGTTTGTGTAAGAAAAAGGGATTCATATTGACACCCAACTTTAGTGGTTAAGGTGTAACCAACTCACACATGACTTGTCGGTCCTAGATAGCCGACAACCTAGTTCTCTGTTCGACTGTCAATTATGGAAACTGACAGTTCATTCTCCACCTCCTTCTTGCGCAACCTAACCCATTACAAATATAGATCCCATGTGAATTGGCCTCTTTGCCTTTTCCACTCCGAATGGACGTTTTCTCCTTCTTTTTCTCCCAAGGACTCCATTGCACCTAATAACTCAAAACTAAACATAAAAGATGCAATTCCCAAGGATAATATCAAAGAAAGCATAAATACTAGATATAAAATTAGGTGTTTTATAACACCTATCAATATATGTTCTAAACGGAAATCAAATAGGCTTATATGTTAGAGGAAGATTGGTATCAAAAGTCTTCACTCCGGATGAAACAATTATTTGGCTATAAATGACGTCAGCTAAGGGAATTATAGTTGCAGGAATTCCCACAATACACCCTTGATAAGAATCTACAGAAATTGAATTACATTTGAAGATGAATTACGACACTTTTTTATTATTCTAACTTTTAGAATTCTTTACAAAAGATATAAGAACTCAGAAGTACAAATTTCTTTCTAGAGTTTCTCTCTCCTCAATACCTTATCAAATCTCAAAAAGATATCATTATTTTCTGAACCCAACGAACCCTTTATATAGGGATTTACATAGTGGATGACAGCTAAGTTTTCCTCCTTTTTCGGATCTACTCTGCGATCTCATCGCGATTGCTATAATATTCTCTCTCGCAAAATTGATAACCATCGCGGGATAAACATACTCTCTTTACATTTATTCCATCGTCAGCTTGTTTTGGATTCTTCTGTGACGCTCGTGAAACGTTGTTAAAGAACTTTTGGTGACGCTCGCAGAAGCGTTGTTAATATCACAATAACATTATTGTAGCGATATTCTGGTCCTACATCTTGCCTCTTCTCATGTCTTTTCTGCGAATAAGAGAAGATCATGAGAACCAATACTCTTTATTATACTCGCAACTTCTTTCCCTCTTATATTTTCTTCTCGACAAGATTCCATTAATCTATCCTTACCGCCTACACGTGTTGTGAATTCCTCTTTTTACTGACACATCTTTTCTTAATAGGTCAACTCCCTTTTGCCTATAAAAGGTAGAGTTAAATTTTAGAACTAATTTTCCTCTTCCGTTTCTTTATCTTCTTCATCTATTTACTTCGTCTTCCATCTGCAACTTTTCTTCTTCTTCATATTCTCCTGCTACTGTTCTAATGGAGTCATCAAGGTATGTTTCTTGACTTATGATATTTATTTAAACCAATTTTTACTTATATTCTCCAACCTTTCTTATTTGATTCTTCATAACTTCCATGTTATGTCTTTTCTTCAGCGGAACTATCTCTAACACACAATCCACAACTCAAAACCCTAATATTCGCAAAAGGCCAGCTGAAAAGAAGAAGAGGAGTTCTGCGAATGATAAGGTAGTAAGAAACACCCTTTATTTTTTAATAACAATATTGTTGCCTCTGTTTCTTATCTGAATTATTATTCGCAGAATGAGGAGAACCCTGTTAAACCTCCCAAGAGATCTCGCCACTTTAAGACTCTTGGGGATAATCTCATTATTCCCACGCTAACATCCGCGAGGACTACTCCCACATTGTCGCAACCAAATCTTTCTTATTTTGTCTGCGAGAATATCGCTGCCCATACTTCTACATCTTCTGACCCTTTGACGAATCAGGCTTCTAAAATTGCTGTGACTGAGACTCCTTATAGTCCTCTATTGCCTTCAACTGTTGTTTTTCCAAATACCCCTCCTCCTGACAACTCAACCATCACAATGATTCAAATCTTCAACTTTCTCTCGTTACTATTTCACCTTCTAGACCCCTTCCTTCATCAAATGAAACTTTTGCAGGTGCTGATGTTGCTTTTAAAATCTTGTCCAACATTTTAGACAATGCTAGAAAGTCTTCTACTGATCCCCTCCAATATGAAGCTTGCGAGACTCTACTCAAGTATTTTGGATCTGATTGTAATGCTTCACGTGCGTCTATGGAAAATGAGGTTGAAGCTCTGAGGAGAAGCCTTCAAGTCAAAACTACTTAATGCGATACTTTGAATCATATGCTCCGCAACTCTTCTCTAGACTGCGAGAATCTTTGCAGAAAAAATGACGAGCTGAAAGGTACATTTTTCTTGCCTTTACCCCCTTGTTCTACTGTTTTATTTTTATATTCTTTGTACTCAGGCTTCCTTCTTAAATTCTTGGTTCATTCATTAGTTTCAAATCGGACTCGTTTCATAGAAAGACTCAAATTTTAATCTATCGCTGAAGAAGCTCGCGCTGAAAGAGATTCTTGGATGGACCAACATACTAGACTAGACAATCTTTACACTTATTCAATTGATCACATAAATAATCTTACTAATGAGAATAATCAATTATTGCAAAGGCAGAATTTATTATGTGGCGAGGTTGATCGCCTCTCATATTTGTTTTTTAAGGCTAATATGGCGACAGAATCTTTATCAGATGAGAATAAAACTTTGTCCCAAGAAAAACATAGATTTTCAAGCTTGATGGAGATTTCCTCGCAACAATTAAGTAATCTTCAAATCACATGTAATAATCAAGAGCAATCTCTTCGTTCTCTTAAGGATGAGCTCAAGGAATTAACTGAATCATCTGCCGCTGAGAAGGATAAACTTATCAAGGGTAGATTAACTCTTAGTTTAAAGGCCGGCAAGATTCGAGATCAATATTCTCAATTAAATAAATCTCATTCTTTATTAGCATAGGAAAACTCATATCTTCGCACCAAAGAAGAAAGCATGAAATCTCGTCTGAAGGGTATGGTTGGCGATAAATTCGATGACGCCATGAATCAATGGGAGAACTGTTTATTTACATTAATCCAAAACTTAACCTCGCAAAAAGAAGGTAGTCAATTGACTGCCTCTCTTGTTGATCTTCCTATCAAATTTTGTGTTACATTCCTTGTGAGATCTTTGTCTAACTGATCTTTTATTATTTTTGTCACTTGCAGAATCTGATAGAAGTCTTCATTCTACCATCGCTGATCTTACCAACAAATTGGATAAAGTTCGCAAAGAGAACAAGTCTCTTCTTTCCAATTATCTTGAAGCCCATGACATGCAGAAAGAAGACTTTATTATCTCAAGTACTTCAAAAATATAGAGATTAGGAATTGTGATAGAGGTTTCCTTTGCAAGGTCCACCTCAGTGCTGAAGTTCTTGTGAACGAGATTCTTCTCTCCCATTCTCTCCCTCTTGTATCTGTTCCTCCTCTAAAGGTTGATGATGATGAAATTCCTCTTCCCATGGATGAATATTTAGAGTTTACTAATGATGAAGAAAATACCACCCAAGAAGATTGTGAAGAAGAAGAAAGAAGTCCTCCCAAAGAAGAAATTGTAAGTGGCGAAGTAATCGCTGATGAAGAATCAAAAGAAGGAGAGACTCGTGGTGAAAAGGTTGCTGATGAGGTTGATAACTCTGGCAAAAATAATAAATCTGACGATCAAGAATAATGAATCTGGCGAGGCCATCGCTGAAACTTGAATTTTATTTTTGCTTTCTTTTCCTTCTTCTTTATTGCGAGTGATGTAACTTTTGAAACTTTTAGAATTTAACTTTTAACTTAGTTTACTTTGAATATTTTCAAGGAAGATAATGAAATCTTACTTCTCCATTCCCCTACTTGCCCTTCATTATCTTTCTTGAAATGGTGAATTATTTTTTGTATTTTCTTTAGGGAATTGTGTTGTTGCATTATTCGCGAAAGCATGAATATATCTGCGATGCAATGAATACTGCTGCGATGTTCTGAAAAATTCTGAAGGAATCTGCGATGTTAATAATTTGCCTTCTTATATATTGTTATGCGATGAATGAATATTTCCTGCAATCTTAAAATAGAATAGTTAATTGGTAAGATTATTCTTTTGGTCTTATTTTTCCTTCCTAGTTAAAGGTCTTATTTTGCCAAACTTTTTCTGTCTGCGACAAAATCGCAGGATTTCTTAACATTTGCATGTAAAGACCCTTTGATCTTGTCTTATCCATGTTCTTTCAAAATCTCTGCGATAATATGATAAGTATAAACTCTCTTGCAAGAATTTAATCTTATGACATTGTCGTCGTGCGATGAAATCGCAGGACGTCTTTACATTTTCATGAAAAAACCCATTGATCGTATCTTAAATTTTTCTCTTTTGGCTTGTTGCCTCTGTATAATTTACGTCACGCGACAATATGACATGCCTAAATGTTCTTGCGATCATAAAGCCCCATGACATTGCCGTCTTAAGACACTTATCAGCTCCCTAATGGAGGGTTCCGCCCTTATCTTCCCCCTTCAAGGAGGGCACATCGGCCATACAAGACTAGATCCTCCCATCCAGATTTACCAACAACCAGCTATTTTCGCAGCCTCTTATCCTTTATGCCTATATGGCTTATAGTTACAAGACTGCACCCTAAGTGGGGTTTTCTTCAGGCCAAGTTCATCATAGCCAAGACTTACCAAGAATGGCAAGGGAGTTTCGTACGCCCCGGGCACTCTTGGATCAACCATGTACCTCGACGCCTTGGTCATACTTTGCACTTCTTGGAAGAGATTCTCGGTCGTCCAACCAGGGTATAACCTTATATAGTTGGAAATCCAAGATCTCTCTCCCGGATAGGTTTTCTTTAACCCCAACATCTGCATGACTCAGGATCCAGCAGCGGTATAACCTTACCCCTGAATCATGTCAAGAGATACCCCCTTATATGACGCATTATTAGGTCTTACATTTACCTCTTGAGAAATTTTATTCGCGGACTAGGGTGCACGCTATAAAGATTCGTCCCATTCCATTAATCTCTGCGAAATTTGAATTCGCTTTTCTTGCGATGATGCTCGCTGTTCTTGTTGTGCTTTGTTATCGGAAAAAATTTTCAGTTGTAATAGAGAGAAAATAATTTATTATCTGTTTCATCATATAACATACCAGTATTTCTTATCTCGCATAAGGTGTCATTGATAATACCTCTTCAGAAATAATCTATTCCATGGTCTATCGAGTCTTTGACCAACATCTCTTCCTTCAGGATCCATTAGTTTGTATACCCCAGTTCCAACTATCTCTTTAATGATGTATGGTCCATTCCATTTTCTCTCCAGTTTTCCACCACTTTCTTGTTGATAACTGGGTGTTTCTCGCAGTACTAAATCTCCAAGTTGGAATTCGCATTTCTTAACACGTTTGTTGTACTCGCGATCTAACCTGCGCTGGTAATTCTCCATATGTTGTAGAGTTTGTTCTCTATTTTCTTCTAATTCATCCAACTTATTCAGTATCATACCAGCACTTAAATTTATTTCCCATGCTTTTCTTTTTGTTGTAGGTATAAAAACTTCTGTTGGTAATACATCTTCAACCCCATACGTCAAAAAATGGTGACATTCCAGTTGCTTCTCGTCTAGTTGTGTTGTAAGCCCATATTGCATTATGCACTTGCTCGCACCATGCTCTGTGGTATCCTTCTAACTTGTTTTTTAAGATGTCTGCGATTGTTTTATTAGTTGCCTCAGCCTGACCATTTGCTTGTGGGTACAAAGGAGTAGATTTTCCACATTTTATCTTAAATGCATTGAGTAACAATTATATGTTTTGTCCTTCAAATTGCTTTCCATTATCAGATACCAATTGTGCTAGAATTCCAAATATGCAAATTATATTTTCAAAGATGAATGTAAAAATATCTTTATCGCGGATATGTTGTACTGCCTTTACTTCTCCCCACTTTGTGAAATAATCTGTTGCGACAATTAAATATCTTATTTGTCCAGATCCAGGTACAAATGGTCCCACAATATCTAATCCCCATTTTCCAAAAGGATATACACTTGTTGAGGATGATAATGGTGCCCCTGGTGCATGTATCTTTTTTCCGTATCGTTGGAAATCCTCGCAACGCCTTGAGAGTTGCTTTGCATCCTCTTGCATATACGGCCAGTAATAACCTTGCATTTTTGTTCTATATGCTAAAGATCTTCCTCCACTGTGATTACCAGCATCGCCACTATGTAACATCTTTAATACTTTTTGTCCTTCTTCCCTCGTCAAACATCTTAGCGACGGTCCATTAAAAGATCTGCGATATAACACTCCATCTCTTAGCTCATAATTGGTTGCCCTACTTTTCAACTTGTGTGCTTCTAATCGATTTCTTGGAATTTCTCCTCTCGCCAAGTATGCATGAAGATCTTCTTGCCAATCTGTGATATTGCTCGTTGGCTCTCCCTCGCCAGCTTCTACCATCATTACATCTGTCTCTTCTTCTTATTTGTTTATCGATGGAAATGAAAGTGTTTGAATTTTTATGCACCTTGCCAATGGATTTGTCATCATACTAGATATGAAAGCAAAAGCATCTGCAAGTCTATTATCTTTCTTTGATATATGTCTCCATTTTATTTTTGGAATTCTCGCAGATAATTCTTCAACAAGTCTTTTGTATTTTCTCAAGGATGGTTCATTTGTTGTGTATTCTCCTTTTATCTGGCGAATAACCAATTGTGAATCGCTGGTGATTCTCGCATTTTCCAAATTCATTTCTATCACAAATTTTAAAGCATGGATCACGGCCTCATACTCTGTCTCATTATTAGTGGATGCAAATTCTAATCTAAATGAAAAAACTGTTTTTTCTCCTTCTGGCGATATGAAAACAACTCCAATTCCATTTACTTCTCCATTGGATGATCCATCCACTAATATTTCCCATCTGTTGGGTTCTATTAATAGCTCTTTTGTATCTCCACATTCCTCTTCTACATCCGTCATCTCTTCCACAACTTCATCATCTTCAAAAGGAAATTCAGCTAAGAACTCTGCGATGACTTGGGATTTTGGCGAAGATAGGATTTCATATTGGATATCGAAGTGTCCTACTTGTGCGTTCCATCTCTCAACCCTGCCTGATCTTTTTGAATTTTTCATCACTGACTCAATGGGCACCTTTGTTAACACTTTGACTTTATGTGCTTGAAAATAGATACGGAGCTTGAAAGTTGCATGCACCAATGCTAGGATTAACTTCTCAATCTTGGAATAATTTCTCTCTGCAGAATTGAATGTTTTGCTGATATAATAAATTGTTTTTTATACCCCCGCATCTACTTGCAGCAATACTGCACTTAGCGCGTATGTGGTTGTTGCGAGATAGATCAATAGTTCTTCTTCTGGTTCGGCTTTTTGTAAAATAGATATGTTCATTAAATGTTCTTTAATTCCTTGAAAAGCCTTTTCACATTCATCCGTCCATTTGAATTTTGTTTTCTTCTTTAATATGTCGAAAAAATGTTTGCACTTATCTGAAGATCGCGAAATGAACCTCCCTAGCGAGGCTAAGAGTCCATTCAATTTTTGTACATCTTTTATCGTCGCTGGTGTTGGAATATCGCGAATTGCTTGCACCTTTTCTGGATCAACTTGTATTCCTTCCTTTGATACAATGTACCCCAAAAAATTTCCTGAGGTTACTCCAAAGGTACACTTATCAGGATTTACTTTGATATTAAATTGTCGCATTTGATCGAAAATTTCTTTCAAATCTTGCACATGATTCTTAGCTTCTCTACTTTTGATTAGCATATCATCTACATACACTTTTAATGTTTTGTGAATCCACTTTGCAAACACCTTTTCCACCATTCTTTGATATGTTGCTCCAGCATTTCGCAAACCAAATGGCATCTTTGTGTAACAATACAACCCTCATGGAGCAAAAAATGATGTATGTTCTTGATCTTCTTCAGCGAGAGGAATTTGGTTATATCCTTTATATCCATCCAACGATGATATTCTTGCATTTCCCGTTGCTGATTCAACCATTTTTGGAATATCTGGTAATGGAAAACTATCTTTTGGACAAGCCTTGTTTAAATCAGTAAAATCTATACAAATTCTTATCCCTTTGTTCTTCTTTGGAACCATCACCATATTTGCAATCCATTCTGGATATTTTGCTTGCCTTATAATTCCTGCATCGAGCATTTTCTGTAATTCTTCCTCTATTTGAGAATGGTATGTTGTTGCGATTTTTCTTATTCTTTGTTTAAATGGTTTTACATTTTTGTTGATTTATAATTTATGACATGCTATTGATGGATCTATCCCCGGCATCTCATCCATGCTCCACGCGAAAATATTTTTATATTCTCGCGAGAGATTTATAGTTCTTTCTTCCTCATCTGCCTCCATTCTAGTCCCAATTTTCAGCATTTTAGGCTCTTCTTTACTCCCAATATTTACTTCTTTTGTTGGTTCTACTGCAGTGTAACTGGCTTCAGGTTCTCCCATTGGTGTTGGTGTTTTCATAACCCTCGCGAGTTCGTCTCCCTCTCGCGAGATTTCATTGGGCACTCCTTTTCCCTCTTTTGCTCTAATCATGTAAACTTTAAACTCTTCTTACTTCTTTGATTCTTTCACCAATTTTCTGGGATCTTTTCGCAACTTTGGACGATCTTCACAGTTTCTTACTTCAATTTGGTAACATAGTTTTGCAAAGTCCGTATCTCCTCTAATTTTTCCAATTCCACTGGGCATAGGAAATTTGATGCATTGATGCAATGTTGATGCTACAGCCTTGATTGCATGTATCCACGGTCTTCCCAGTATCATATTGTACGGTGATTCCACATCTACCACGCATAATGTTACTTGTGTTTCAATTTATCCTAACGGAATTCGTACCACTATTTCGCCTTTAGGTTTTGTTAAAGATTTTCCAAAGCCATGAATATGATATGTTGAACTAGACATTTCTTCATCCTTATATCCCATTTTCTTAAAAGTATGATAAAACATTATATCCACAGAACTTCCTGCATCCACCAAAGTTCTATTCATAGCCCATTCTTCCACAGATTTTACTGATCCTCCCTTTCTCACTGGTATAGCAGATACTATGATTACCAAAGAAGATGTATGACTTAGATATTGTTCTGGTATTTCTGCTGCTGTAAATGTGATCTTCTGCTTTTCCCAATTTTTTAATGATGATATCTTCTCCACCGTCATAATCTTCCTTCCTTCAAAATCCCGCTTATGTATCTTCCCCTTAATGTTTTCATGAAATCTATCAACCATTGCTCTTGTTACCATATCACACTCCAATTCTCTTTGATTTTGATCATTCTTCCTTCAATTATCTCACCGATTTACTTAATGATTTCCTTAATCTTGAACAATTCTTACCTTCTTCTTCACTTTTTCTTCAATTTTCGTTAATTCAATACCTATTTCTAGCGCCAAAATGTAGTTGCAGGAATTCCTACTATAATTGCAGGAAAACCTACAATACACCCCTTATCATATCTTGGTAACCATTTCTAGATCTAAATATAAAAATGGTGATAAAAATACTAAAATTATAAATGGATACCAAGATTTTTTACGTGGTTCGATCAATGTGATCTACATCCACGGTTCTTCACTATGATAATTTGTAATTACATTAATTTACATCTACAATCTCCATTAATGGAGTTCTTGGAAGAATTCTAGATCTAGTTTTGGGGAAGAAGATGATAAAGAAAATACATTTTCTCTCTCTAAAAACCACTCTTTGCAAAAGAACTTTCTCTCTCTTCCTAAAATTATCTCCCTCTTTCTCTCTCCTGCTCTCTTCTTTATATAGGTAAGTACATAGTGGATGACAGCTAAGCTTTCCCTTAATTTCGGATCCGAGTTCTGCGGTAATATCTTTCGCAAGCTTTCTTCATTTCTCTCAAGTTTTTGTTACATTTCCCTCAAGTATCTCCATGTCTCGCAGGATTCTTCCTTCTTGCTACATTTCTTACGAACTATCACCTTATTCTTGCGAGTAATGATAAAATCTTCACATATTTCGTCATTTCTTATAATTATTTGCGACACTTGCCATGTGTGGCAGAAATCCTTGCAAGAGCGTTGTTGTTGCGAGATTCTGCTCCTACATTTTTCCTTTTTTTTCTTGAATATTGCTTGAAGAGCAATTTTTAAGAAAAAATCCGTAGTTGTAGTAGTCTCTGATCTTGGTTTATGAAGGAACAAGCGAAAGAATACCAAACTTAAAAAGTATATACTTGCCTCTATTCTTTTGCGAAGTTCTGAAACTTTGAGAAGTAATTAGAAGTATCATCTTTTGAAGTATGCGAAGTATGAAGTATGAAGTATGCGAAGTATCCTAGGAGAAGTACAAGAAGTACTCAATCCTCGAAATATAAGAAGTAACTGCTCTTAAAGTCATAAGTATTGCCTCTATTCATGTGAAATTATTTCTTCATTTTTGGTGATAATTCTTGCCCATTTTGTAAATGATTCTTGCTGAGAAGATAAAGAACATAAAATATTTTCTTGGTAATCCATAGTTGCCTCTATTCTTTATCTATGAAGGAGAATCCTTGAGAAAATATTGAATGATTAAATTGCTTCTTTATCCTTACCTTGCCTCTGCTTCAAGTGGTAATCACTTTAAGAAAATAATCACATTCTGCGAAATAATCACAATTTCTGCGAAATTCTGACTAGTTCCGCGAATAGTTCTGTGAATAGTGTCGCAAATAGTTCCGCAAATAGTGATGTGAATAGTGCTGCGAATAATGGCTCAAAACATGAATATTCCTGCGAAATTTCAAAGTATTATTCTGTAAAATTTTGTAAAATACTTGTGCGAATATAATGTTTATTTTATGAAATGTGTATGCCATGAAATGCTTATGCAATGCTTTTATGATGCGAGTATGATGCTTGTATGATGAGAATGCTTATCTATTGCAATGTATAGATAATGTTTGTGTTACTTAGCTCATTTTGTCGTAGTAAAATTGATGTAGATTTAAATTTCCTCTATTCTCCATTTCTTTGGACTTTTTCTCTAGTATGAGCATTTCTATTTGTTCTCGCAAGTTCATTGTATCTCATTGTTATTTTCTTCACTGTTTATTCATGCGCTATTAGTCTCACATAATATAATATAATATAATTAAAATATCAAAAGTGCATAATCTCAATTTAATCAATTAGAAAGTTCATATATAAGTGTTTTTATAAGCTTATTTGCTTACATATAATCGTCTTCGCAATTTTATTTGCGTTCTCTCTGTTGGTATTATTATGCCTTCCTAGTTAAAGGTCTTATTATGCCACTTGTCTGCGACAAGATCACAGGACATGCTTATATTTTCATGTAATAATCCATTGATCTTGTCTTATCATTTATTTTGATCTCTGCGACAATATGATAAGTCTAAGCCATCTTGTGAGATTAATCTTTCTCCTTGCTCTTTAAGACTTATGACATTTCCGTCTTTACGATGAAATCGCAGGACGTCTTTGCAATTTATATCCTCTTATCACTGATTTCATTTATCTCATATTTTGTTCTTATCGCAAAAACCCATTGATCTCATCTTACCGTTTCTCTTTAGGCTTTTTGGCCTGTCATGCGGCAATATGACGGGCCTAAATATTCTTGCGAATATAAAGTCCCATGACATTGCTGTCTGTGTCACGCGACAATATGACGGGCCTAAATATTCTTGTGAATATAAAGTCCCATGACATTGCCGTCTTTTTTGATACACATATCCCTAATGGAGGGTATTGCCCTTATCTCTCCCCCTGGTTGCCCCTTCAAGGAGACGTACTTCTGCCATACAAGACTAGCTCCTCCCATCCGGTTCTAGAAACAACCAGTTGTTTTCGTAGCCTCTTATCCTTTATGCCTATATGGCTTATAGTTATGAGACTACACCCTAGAGGGGTTTTCTTCGGGCCGAACACATCGTAAGCCAAGACTTGCCATGGATGGCCAGGGTAGGTTCATCCGTCTCGGGCACCCACGAATCAACCGTGTACCTCGGCGCCCTGATCATACTTTGCATTCCTTAGGAGAAACTCTCGGGCGCCCAACCAGGGTATAACCTTATATAGTTGGGAATCCAAGTTATCTCTCCCAGATGGATTTTCTATAATCTCAAATCTCCATGACTAGGTTCCAGCAGCAGTATATCCTTTCCCATAGTCATGCAAAGAGATGCCCCCCCTTATGACGCACTTTAAGGACATTGCCTCTTACGGAATAGAATCCGTGAACTAGGGTGTACGCCATAAAGGTTCGTCCCATTCTTATGTTTTTTTAGGCGATTTGCGCCCGTCTTATGCATTTTCATTTCTCTCTTGCGAAATTTTATTCTCATTTCTTGCGATAATTTCGCATTTCTTCATTCATTATTTCATTCTTTCTTTCATTTCTGTCATTTCTTCTTTCATTCTCATAATATCATTTTTGAAGTAAATTCTCTGTAAAATATTTTGAAATCTTAGAAATCTTCTTTGAAATCTTGCGATTATATCGCGTCTTTAAATCAAAAATGTTTTATAGAAATATATAAATTTAATTTTCTCTGTTTTTTTTTTTTTTTTTGAAATCTTTGAAAATTTTTGAGATCTTTAAATTTTTGCGATGAATTCTTTTTTTTTTTGAATCTTGCGATTGTATCGCAATCTAAAAAATCTTTGAAATGTTTTGAAATCTTAAAATTTTTAGAAATCTTGCAATTATATATCGCTTTTGATAAATAAAATCAAAAATCTTTCTCGCAAAAATCATAGATAAAATATTCAAGGAAATGGTACTTATCTTTTGCGGCTTGCTGTTGTCTCTTGGGAAGTATATGATTTGCTTGAAAATTGAGAAGAAATGAGAAATGAAGTCTTGCAAAATTAACTCTTGATCTGACTCTTGTATAATGTTGCGCCATATCAACTGTTCTAACTATTTTTTGCAAAATATGTCTGCGAAATAATCTCCCGTTTCTTTATTCGCGTTTCTTTATGCTTTCATTTCTGTTTTCATTCTCATAATATCATATCATCTGAAGTAAATATTCAAGAAAAATTTTAACATATTGTAATTCTGAAATTTTTGTAATTGTAAAATCTTTGTAATTCTGCGATTGTATCGCTCTTTGTAAATCAAAATATTTTGAAATCTTAGAAATCTTTGCAATAATTTCACATTTTGTAGTCTTTGAAATCTCTGAATTTTTTTGAAACCTCTAACTTTTTGCGATAATTCGCAGACATTTTTTATGATCTTTTGTAGTCAAAAATATTTGAAATGTTTTGAAATCTTTAACTTTCTTTGATAATTCGCATAATTTTGTTATGATATTTTGAAATCAAAAAAATTTAATATGTTTAGAAATCTTTAGAATCTTAGAAATCTTTAAAAACGATGAACTTCATAAGAAAGGGTACTTAGCTCTTATGTGAATTGTATGTACGTCGCGCAGCAAAAATAATTATGAAGAGTGAGACTTGAACCCTTGATCTTTTTTCTGCATTTTCTCACACCATACCAACTGTGCTAACCCTCTCTTACGAAATAATGAAAGATCTTGCGAAGTAGTCAAAGTCTAATTGTTCAAGAGATAATTCTCGCAAAATAAAAATAAACATGCGTGAGATGAGAATTGATCATGCGACCTATTGCTTGCATTCATGCCTCTCAACCAACTGTGCTAGCTCTCTTGCTTGCGAAATTTATCTGTGAAATAATCAAAGGCTAACTTGCGAAACAACAAAAATAAACTTGCGTGAAGTAAGAATTGATCCCGCGACCTATTGCTTGCGACATATCACGCTGAACAATCTGTGCTAACCCTTCTCTGCGAAATTTATCTGCGAGATTATCATTAACTATCTTCTGCGTGAAATACACTTGCGAAATTATCAAGGATTGCGTGAAAAAATATGTATGTGTTGGGACTTGAACTTGCGACCATAAACTCATTAACTTCGCAGATTACCAACTATGCTGCCTCTTGTTTGAGAGATAATGAAACAATGCTGCGAAATTATCTATTTTTTCACCCTTTGTAAAAAGAAGAAAATTATGCTCGTAGGAAAATTCGAACCTGTGACCACAAACTCACGTACTGTTCTCTGGACCAACTGTTCAAGAATCTCTCTGCGACATTTAACGCAGAACTTTTTAATTTATTCTTTTATTCTCCGCTGAAAATGAGAAGAAAATGAAAAATATGTATTTCTGCTAGATTTGAACCCTTGACCTCTTTGTTATTCTCGCAGACTTGAACCACCTGTGCAAACTTATGCTTGTGATAAAAATTGCAGCGTCTACCTCTTATCTTCTCTTCGTCCTCCCTTAATTTCTTTCACAATTTGCCTCTTGTTTATTCTCCTGAACATGAAATCTTCCACTGAAACCTTGGTTTTCTTTCTCAAATTCACCACAACAACTAATTTTTTCTCTTAGTCTTCACATGTCTTTGAATTGTTGATAATGCTTACTCCCTGAAAATGTAATTTCTTCCATGAAATTTTCATTTTTAACCCTAAAAAAATTTTAGATCTAAAAATATACATGAACAGTAGCTAATCTTTCTTGGAATTTTCTTGAATCAACAAATTCATCCTTTTTACATAGTTTTGCATCTTCGTCTTATTCTTTTATGCTCTTTCACTGTGTTGTCGGTGTTTGTTTGAAGACACAACTTCTCCATTATAGAATTTCCTCTCAAAATTTTTAAATCTCACAAATTCTAACTCTTCCTGTAGCCAATTTCTTTGAATCTTCCTCAATTAATCAAATAACAGGTAGTGTTTCTAGCGCCAAAATGTAATTGCAGGAAAACCTACAATACACCCCTTATCATATCTTGGTAACCATTTCTAGATCTAAATATAAAAATGGTGATAAAAATACTAAAATTATAAATGGACACCAAGATTTTTTACGTGGTTCGATCAATGTGATCTACATCCACGGTTCTTCACTATGATAATTTTTAATTACATTAATTTACATCTACAATCTCCATTAATGGAGTTCTTGGAAGAATTCTAGATCTAGTTTTGGGGAAGAAGATGATAAAGAAAATACATTTTCTCTCTCTAAAAACCACTCTTTGCAAAAGAACTTTCTCTCTCTTCCTAAAATTATCTCCCTCTTTCTCCCTCTTTCTCTCTCCTGCTCTCTTCTTTATATAGGTAAGTACATAGTGGATGACAGCTCATTTACAGCTAAGCTTTCCCTTAATTTCGGATCTAAGTTCTGCGGTAATATCTTTCGCAAGATTTCTTCATTTCTCTCAAGTTTCTGTTACATTTCCCTCAAGTCTCTCCATGTCTCGCAGGATTCTTCCTTTATGCTACATTTCTTACGAACTATCACCTTATTCTTGCGAGTAATGATAAAATCTTCACATATTTCGTCATTTCTTATAATTATTTGCGACACTTGCCATGTGTGGCAGAAATCCTTGCAAGAGCGTTGTTGTTGCGAGATTCTGCTCCTACACCCACACTACACCCTTGATAAGAATTGTGGATGGGGAAAAACGATCTGCTGGTTTTTATGGGATTGAGGAGACGACCGTGCGGAAGAGGTTCCTCGAACCAGGCAAAAAGCTAATCCTCACACGAATGCACCGCTGAAAAGGGGGTGCTTAGATTCGAGATATCAATCTGTAGTACTCCAGCCTAAATCAAGACAACGACCGTTCTAGAGTAAATTCGGTCACAAGAGAGGATGGGTTTATCTGTAGGAGGAAAGCTGAGAAATGTGTGGAATCGATGGTGATTCAAGGATTGTGGGTGTGTGAATTATGAATATGATAAGTTCTGAATGATTGAAGTTGAACGATTGTGAAGAAATTGCTCAATTGATGAGTTTGATGATCTCGTATTGTCGAAGAGACGTGAGATTCTTACTATGAGCCTTCTGTGTATTCATTCTGTTTTTCTGATTCGATGGTTGTTCGATGATTCTCAATCTTGATTCAGGAACTTATTTATATTGCTGGAATTATAGACACCATGATCCCATGAAGTGTGACAGTTGATGGAATCAAGGAGTGGAGAGGTGGAAATCGTGTTCGAAACCAGTTGTCCAACGTGTAAAGACTTGGTCGACTTTACACCCACTACCTCGTGAATTCCTTCAACTGATTGCACGACTTGCTCACATTCCATCGTGTGTTTGAACACACGTGCCGTAGACCTCCAGACCAAAACCCTAAGTGATATCTCCCCAACTGACACGATTGATCGTCTCGTGGTTTGTTAGTCAATTGATGACTTCGTGGTTTGATGGGACAATGAGTCCACGTGGTTGCTGAGTTGAACAAGATGTTCTAGAATCACCCATGAATTGAACGTGTCATGAGACAGAGGTATAATTCTTATGATGAAGTGAGCAAGTATTGTTCATTCGATGGTTTGTTGAATATTGGTGGATTGTTGAACCGATATTCTTTAACTCGGGCAAATATTGATCATCTGAGAAAGTGTTACTTTCGTGATGACTTGTTGAATATTTGACCGTCTGAGCATGTCTTGCTCATGAATGATTGGCGGTGTGCCAATAATATTAATTAAAATGCTGGTCGCTGAACCTAGCATAATTAATAAGATTCATGACCATGAGATCGTCGTGGAATTATTAATTCATGACCATGAGGTCATCGTAGAATTATTAATATTAATTCATGACCATGAGGTCATCATAGAATTATTAAGGTTAGAGTCTGGAAGCATGATCCTTGAACTCAGAAACCCTAATTTGATCGATTGATGATCAATTCATGGTCAGTAGTTTTAACCATGGGACGAACGAGGAGCGGCTACATGGGACCGTGGATCAACCATGTAGTGTCCATGTGCTCACGTGAGCAAATATGATGAATTCACGAAGAGTTCATGAATTATTGGTGAAAGAATGATTAAATGCTGGTTCAATCATTATTCAAAATGCTCGTCTGAGACTTAGGTGTCAAAACCTAATTAATTATGAGAGAGTGATGGACTGACCATAGAGTCATGGAGCCGGCCCTGGGTTATCACGTGACCGTCTGATGGTCACTTCATGAAAAATCCAAAGTGTTTGGAAGTTTTGGGCCTAATACGAGCAATTGTGCAAATTAGGTCAAAACTGTGAAAACCGATGAGACTGGCTTCCGTGAGCCAAAGAGCTAATCTTGGTCGGTCAATATAACATGCTCGTGTCCCTAAGGTGTCCGCGTCTCAGTCTTGAGAATTTTGATATTTTCTGGTGCACGTTTGAGCGACCATTTGAGAAAATATGACAAAATTAGGGTTTTCTGATAAAACCGTCAAAACTTCATCGAACGAAGGAAAATAATAAAAGTGAAGGAATTATGAAGTGTGGACCGGTCACAGTGATCACGTGACCAACTGTTGGTCGCTTGAGCAGTCTCCAAACCCTAATTAACGTCCTTTACTAGAATTGATGTATAATTCTCATACGGACTTGGATTTTGATAGTCCGCCCCTTCATTCCGTACGGAAAAGAATTTCCTATCTCCCAACGCTGGAGTTTTTAGGTTTTGAGCTCGTTCGGGAGGTGAAAACACCCCGAAAGTAAAATTCAGGAAAGATTTAAGGAGCCGGTCCCACGATAAAATGAAGGAGTTTTATTAAAATCAACAAGTTTCCATGAGACGAAGGAAACACCATGAGACGATGGAAAATATTTATAAAATAAGGAATTGTGAGACTGGGACGCCGGTGGTCAAGGCACAGTCGGCCAGTCATGACCACACGGTCCCGTGGTGTCTCTTCCTTAGTTTTATATATTTTGATGATTTTACGAAGGATTCATGAATTTCGAGAAATTTAGAGAGTTTTTCATGAATTGAAGGAGTTTCCATGAGTTCATGGTCTTTGAAAAATATTAAACAATAAAATTCGGTTGTGTGGGACCACGGATGCGTGACCGACCGGTCATGGCCCAATCCCACGAATTTTAATAATTTTTAAATAATTTTTTGGGTATTTTTGATGATTTGAAGGAATTTTGAGAAAAATACCATGAAATCAAGGAAAAATAAGATAATTAATAATAAAATAAATAAAACAGGGCATGTGGGACCGGCTAGAGCATGGCCGGCCGGCCAAGGCCCGGTCCCACAAGTTTTCATAATTCATTTTATTTTATTATTATTTTTGATGATTTAAGGAATTTTTTGAGGAAAAATACCACGAAATCAAGGAGTTTTTTCATGAAATTAGAGAAAAATAATAATAATAAAAATAATGAGGAACTGTGAGGTGTGGGCCGGGTGAGACCAAGGCATGGCCGATCATCCAATGGTCACGCCCCACACACTCTCTTAATTTTATATTATTTTGACGGACTCATGTAAATACCATGAATCCAAGGAATTTTCTCAAGAAGGAGATTCGATCAAACGAGAGAATTTTATCAAATCATGAAAAAATAATAAAAGTGTATTAAAATATAGGATTGGCGAGGAACTGACCACGACACGATGAGTTGATCGTGTGTCAGTGTCCCAGCACCTTGGTCAAATATTTTAATTATTTATTATTTTCTTCCCTATTTTGCATAGGTTCATCGTTTCGTTGTATTTTGAAATACTTGTTCGTGCGGTGACCGTCAGTGCATCATTGTTGAGTACATTTTCACCATTTAAATCGGGGCTTACTCAGAGGTAGCTCAGACGCCCGATCGTTAATTATTTATTACTAATTCAATGGAGAATAATCCATGAAATGATTAATAAAACGGATAGATGTTCAATGTTAATTCATAGGATTAGCTAAAGATTCAACTACGAACTCAGAACAATGTGATCGTTGCCATTCCATGGGATCGACGTTGATTCGACCATGGAATTGGAGAAATGATATTGCCATTCCGTGGGATCGTCGTTGATTCGACCACGGAATCGGAGCAATGATATTGCCATTCCGTGGGATCGTCGTTGATTCGACCACGGAATCGGAGCAATGATATTGCCATTCCGTGGGATCGTCGTTGATTCGACCACGAAATCGGAGCAATCTTATTGCCATTCCTTGGGATCGTCATTTATTCGACCACGAATCGAGGATCTTAATCTTATTGCCATTCCTTGGGATCATCATTTGGATTCGACCACGGAATCGGAGCAATGATATTGCCATTCCGTGGGATCGTCGTTTATTCGACCACGGAATCGGAGCAATGATATTGCCATTCCGTGGGATCGTCGTTGATTCGACCACGGAATCGGAGCAATGATATTGCCATTCCGTGGGATCGTCGTTGATTCGACCACGGAATCGGAGCAATCTTATTGCCATTCTGTGGGATCGTCGTTGATTCGACCACGGAATCGGAGCAATAAAGGGATAATTAACCTCATGGGTCTATGCCTAGCAGAATAAACTGACTACGATAGGAGCATTAATTATCCTGACATGACTTGCCGTTAAGCCATATCCTTTATATAGTCAGGTTAAACTCGTTGTTTGTTCCTGAAGATGATATTGCCCCGTAGAGCCGTCCATCCCGTGATACTATATAGAAATGACTGAAAGTATTCAGTATTCATGAGATTATGCCGTTGACTGCACATCCACATGTACTCTGAGAGAAAGCACTCTCTGTTGAGAATTTGATGAGAGACCCGTGTCTCAATACTCACATGCGATTGCTGAACCAGCGGTCCGTACAATCATGAGTTTACAATTTTAGCCTTTGTTGAAAATCCACCATCTACATTAAGTCCCCTGCTTACTGAGGAAAGACGTGTTCCTCGGTCAGCATTAAATGGTGATTTTCAGGCCATAAACAATATAAGTAATTGAACTTAGTCGTAAGTTAAGATGTTACCGAATTTTGATCGTACGAGCATACCATAACTTGAATGAAGATCCCAGCGGCATGCTAAAGTGTCATTTGATGAGCATAAATTGGTGTTGAACCGCTGATTTGGATGACGAGTCCTTGGTCGTTTAGGATTCGCGGGCCGAGCCCTCTCCATCACCTTCACGCCAGCATCAAGAGGAGGAAAACCGTCCGGCCGTTTGCTGGAGGCGCCGACAGGTATGCGTCCGAACCCTTCTTTTTTTTTGCTGATGTTTGTTAATGTTCATGAGTTCTATGGGTTGTTCACATATTGATCATGATAAAATCATATACCCGTGTATATATATAATTGTGGGTTTCGTCGAAAACCTTCGTTTTTGAAAACGTATGCTCGTTTGATCGTTAGTTTTTGAAAACTAATAATAATCCCTGATTTAGAAGAGATTTTTCTTCATATATGAATATGTAGGTTCAGTGATGAAACTATGTTGATGAGCTTTCATGTGAGCCAAAGTCTTATCATAAAAGTGAATTTTTCACAAAACCGTAGTAAAATCTTCGTTTAAAAGAATAGCGATGATGCAGAGAAGCGATTTCTCCTCTTCATGTATATATGAACTTGAGTCCAGTGATAAAATTTTGTGTATGAGCTTTCATGTAAAACTTTATCATATAATGCGTGAGTTTTCACAAAATTGAAATAAACCTTCGTTTCAAATACGTATGACGGCACGAAGGAAAAGAGTTTTCTTGTAAAAACATGGTCGGTTCATGGAAAAGTTTTTTTCTTCTTTGAAACCGTGGAGTATCCACGATTTATTTTTGTGAGCCTAGCTTACATTGAAAAATATTCATTTATTCACGTGAGTAAATATATATTGTTTCTCTAAAATCAAAACTTGAGTTTTGTGTGATGTTGCTTAGAGATAAAATTATTTATGATGAAATAATGTTTTGGTTTCCATAATTCTATGGTGAATGTTCACATAGTAGAAATATTCATGATTTTATGGAAAAATCTGAGTTGTTCTTTTTGTAGGTTTTGAAGAAACGAACAATTTTGGAGTGTTAACTCAAAGATTACTCTCACTCTTGTTAGTGGAAGCGTAAAAGGTGAGAGTTAAGAGTTACCATTTTGGTAGATGCTGATGTGAGCATCCTAATTGCATGATTCATTGTTTACGTCGAAGCCTGCGCTTTGTATGAACGATGTGCTGAAGTATCCACTTTGCGAGGATGACTGACTCCCATGATGATACTTCCAAAGATGGTGTTTCCAGAGAAAACGTCTCTATGGACGAAAGTTTTAAGAAGTGGTACTTATGGAACCTCCGAGTGATGATGATAGATTCTTCAAGTTTCATTGGCTTTACCATAGAATAGTTGTGAAGTGAGATCCTGGATCAATGTAGACTCCACGGAAATGGAAGAAAGTATACAGGAGCGGAGAACCCAGGAGTGAGGACTACATGATGCTAGCGAATGACGTGTACTCCCCAGCCGTTTCTTTGATGAGTTGTTAGTGCTCCTTGTGTCATGACTTTGCCCGTGCAATTATGATCATGAGACCAAGGTTTGTTACTTCTTCTAGACTTTTTATCCATCGATTGATGTCTTCAACTTGTTCCCGGACAAGCAATTCATGAATCCAGCACTTATGAAAAAGTCGATGTAAGTACCTTTTCGTGCAGGTGATCTTGGCATCTCCTTGAATGAAGTAATAATAATTGTTGATGATGAACCCAAGAAGAAATCATTGTAGATAAGCATCATGTTGATGAAGCGTGCTCTTCTTTGGGATATGGGAATATGGAGAATTCCCGAAATCCCGAACCGAATGTAGATAGCGGCGTTGCTAATGGAGATTCCGGTATTTTTGAGCCTTCAAATGATTTAGAGACTCCCCAGTAAGTATATCTCCTTTGAATCATTTTAATCCCATGTAATCTTCGCATTAGGTGCCAAACGACGAAGTTGGGAATCATGGATCCAATAATGATGATTTTGACATTCCAGGAGTTGTTGGTGACAAGAATTTCATAGCTGCGCCTCAGGATGATGAAGTGCTGGTCGCTGATACCGTGAAGGTGGTGGAAACTCCAATTGTAACTCAAACGGTGGAGACCGAACCCGAAATAGCATAAGTTACTTCCCCTAAAGTTATTTCTATGATCATTGACACTGCTCCAGTAACTGAGAACCAGATGATAGTGCATAAGTATCCTACTGCAAGGATTTATTTTGATCCTCAATTTAGTGAGTTACTCCCATATCACCAGCTTGTTGGAGGTTTTAGCGTTCCCATTAGATATGTTGATATATACATGGAACTGTGGGAAATGTATGGAAACTTTGTTGTTACTCGGGATCCAGGGCATAGTTATTTCTTGACGAAACAAGTAGAGGACATCTTGCGTGTTATAGATGATATCCGGATTATAGCCAGAGATGTTGTTTCCCAAGTTTTACTCTTTGATTGGGAGTACAACTTGAAGAATGCTGAAGAACTTGGTTTCAATCTGAAGTGGCTCCGTGAAAGACTTGAAGTTATCAAGAAAGCAGAAAAGGGTGACACTCCTTTCCTTACTAGTGATGCTGTGTTGAAGAGGATGAAGTAGCCGAGCTAACCAGGAAGCTGGAGGTACCTTAATGAAGGACTTAGCGAAAAGACCTGGTGGACATCGATCGACTGTAGAGGTTATAAATCCCGTCCATGAATTCTTGCATGTAGTATGTTCTGGAAGCTGTAGGAACCTCACACGGCGTCGGAATTCGATGCTTGACTTCCCAACTTTTGAAGCTAAGAGACTGAGTTATTAAATGATAGAAGAATCACTCAATCTGGAGTTGTAGAAGTCCACCAACGAAGCATGCACATTTGCAATTTGTAATCCCATACAAATTTTTTAGGTTTCGTAGACCTGACAGTAAAGGCCATATCTTTCAGCTTGTATGTCCGATTAATGCGCCCTTTTGGTATGTTGTTTAAGAGACACATACGAACATCTTTTGTTGAGGAAGTATTATCCCATTCCTCACCCATTGGCACGTTTTTTTCAAACCCATGACCTGAAGTGTGTTGTATCCCATCTGTAGAGGTGACGAGAATATCTTATAGAAGACTTTGGATTATTCCCACCAGTCGTGCCATCTTTGGGAAGACTTCATGTGAGCATGTTATCAGGTATACACATATTGATATGAATCATTGGCTCTTAGAGAAGTCCGCTTCATGTGTAACACTTCATATAATGATTAGTTGATAAAGCCCTGAGGATGTTGCTCCTGAGACCGTTGTTGGTGTTGAGACCATGAATGATCACGCTCCAGAGATATTTGTCGATGTTGAGATCATGTATGGTGTTCCATTAGAGATTATTGTTGATGCTGATACCACAGTTGAAGTTGCTCCAAAGACCGAAAAGGATAGAACCATGATTATAGACATAGTCTTTGATCCTTCTTCCAGTGAGCCTTTTATATTCACAAACTAGTTGATGAGTTGAGCGTGAGATGAAGGTGTACTGAGAGTCCAATCTTAATGCTCTTGGAAGCATTACTTTTCCATGAACTGGCTTTGTCAGTGAGTCGTCATTGTTGCGGTAGATATCATCAACAATTTTAAATCTTGGATGTGATCATTTGAAGAGAAAAAGTTCCACAATCATCTTTGGAGCTTGTGATGTATAGAAATCCCGTTGATGAAGTTCCACAAAATCGCCTTAGGCTTCCCAGTGTGCGTTGAAGGAGTTACTGACATCCATGTATGAATGATGTTGCATCTGCTTCAGAATTCTTATCATTGGATAATGAATAATTATCGATTGTGGTTTAGCAACACTTCAATCGTGGTGGTGTTGAATCGGCGTCGAGATATCTGTGTTAAAGCCAGATGGGACGCTATTGTCGCAGGTGTACTCTTTTATTGGGAGTACAATTTGAAGATTACTTAGCTTCTTGAGCGTTGAAGCGTCACCTCTTTTGAGAATTTGTTAGGTTCGTCTCGACCCCTATCTTCTGTTGATTCAGCATCCCTTTTCCTTGAGGTAGTATGTGCAGACATCAGAGCTTTCTGATTTTATGAAAACTCCTACAAGGCTATGGAGAAACGCCCAAATTGTTTTTCGCCATGCTTGGACATCATCTCAGTAATGAATGTTTCAATGCTCAATTCGGAGAAATGTCATACTAATCCGGTGAAGCTACCATTCATAACATCTTGCAGAGTTGCTAGCAGAATTGAGGCCCCGTGCTAGGATATCATGTGAGGAAATAAATGACATAGATATGAAATGAATAAGACTTGCCTGAGTGTGGAACCTCTTGACGAATATCTATGCATCTTTTGCAGGTTCTTGCTTCAACCTCGTTGAAGTTTGAAATTCCTCAAAGTACTCTGGTGATGGAATGTCCGCAAAACCTTCTAGATCACAACTTTCTTCGTTGGAGAGATGTGTAACCAAAGATGCTTTGTAAGTATCCATCTTTTTAGTGTGGACCTACGCTCGTCTGAAGGACATGTCATATCCTGGATCTTCCTGATTATGCGAAACTTGGTTTCTGTCCAAGTTGGACTTATGTGATGTATCCATGAGTATTTCTGAGCGCTCCTTCGAGGTCTCTGATTGAGATGGAGAATGAGTATCTTCTTGCCTAGCGATGCATGTAGATCCGATGGTTTTCACTGGAATGTTGTTGATGGTGGTGTCAGCATCGATCAACGTTCTTCCAAATTCGTTCCTTTTAAGATTGACTGTGGTAAGCAGTACCCAGTCGTACATCTCTTGATCTGTGGCTGGAGGCTCAAGAGGTATTTTCGGGATGGAATTATTGACACGATGTGGTTCAGTACTGTGAACATGTCTCCCCTTTGTGCCTTCGTAATTCACGTTCGTCTTGAACTGCTTCTTTGATAGGTTGTTCGAAGAGTGTAAAGGTTCTGATTGGGAGAGGATTCTTGTGTACTCCTTCAGTACCCAGTTGAAGCTATTGTGGATAAACCTTCTCTTTGAAAATGTGTTTCAAAACTGCTTTGTGGGATGATTGACGAACCTGTGGAAACGGCAGTAACGAGGAATTTCCATATCTTCTTCAGTTGGTTCTTTCTGGACATATGACAACTTGATTGCACCATCTTGGATCCAGACATCCAGGAGTTCGATCACCTCTTTAATGGAAAAGGAAATTCATGTGCTTCTTGATCAAGAACTCTTGTGCGTTGGTCAGAGGCTTATGCATCTTGATTATTCTTGCTTTGTTCTTTTGAAGGAGCTGAGGTATGCTTGCGCGGAAGTTTGGCTTCCCGTTTTCTCCCTTATGCAACAGTATTTGTGGAAGGATGGAGGTTGTACTTCTTGTTGATCAGACGCCTGCTTCCTCAAGTGTCTCGCGATTCTTTAGTCTTTGTAGATTTTATTCTTTCCAACAGAGCAGGCGCAGTGGTTGCTGATCTCTTCGCGGCTTCATGGAGCTCTGAGAAATTCTAGAACCGAAGGTTCTCTAGTAAATCTATATAGGCCGGGAGCATGCCGTTGATGCATAAGTCTACCATTTGTTGCTCCGTGACATTTGGATCATGGTATTCCAAGGCTTGGACTCTGAACCTCTTCACATAATCGTTGGGGTTCTCACCTGTCTTCTGAGATATTCTCCCAAGATCAGAGAGTGTGACTTGCTCTGACACGAAGAAGTATTTCCTGTAGAATTCATTGATCATTTATCCCCAATTGCTGATGGTCCCTGGTGCGATATTGTTGTACCAGGTGTATGCTCTTCCTTTCAAAGACTTTGAGAATTCTTTGAGATGAACAACATGATTGTGTTCATGTTCTCCCAAGGCTTCGAGGAAGCGGGAGACGTGCTCTCGAGTATTTCCAGTTCCATCATATAGGGTGAACGTTGGAGAGACGTAGCCTTTAGGAAGGGGAATCCTATGTGTAGCGGCAGGATACGGAGGTTGGTGACGATGGACGTGTGACGTCTTGTCCTTTCCATGGTTCTCCAGAAGACGCTCCAAATATTCACGAGTAATGAATCTTGATGATCCCTTTGTTAACGAGTCGTCTGCAGCTTTATCGGTTTCGTTATCAACGGGAATTACTTCAGGATTGGCGTCGGAGGCTTTCTCCTTCTCTTGAGTTTTCCCTGACATCTTGTCAGTAAGAGTTTTGAGATAATTACACAGCTCCTTATGCGTAGTAGCCATGTCTGCCTGATTATTTGCAAGAGTCTCTTGTGTTTTAAGGAGATCATCCATGGTAGGTGGTGAATTTCCTCTGATTTCTTCGGGATGTCTACCGAACAAAGGATGACCTTCCGCACTGGTGTGAGGAGGAGTGATGCCACCACTATCAGTGCTAGTGGCGGAGGGATGTTTTTCGGGATGTTTTCATTGTTGCTAGTGCTAGCGATATTTGCATTAGGATTTGTAACCGATCCTGACCTAAGACCAACCATCTTGTGAAAATGAAAGATTGCAACCGAGATAATGATCTCCCTTTGTGGTCGCCAATCTGTGGATGGGGAAAAACGATCTGCTGGTTTTTAATGGATTGAGGAGACGACCGTGCGGAAGAGGTTCCTTGAACCAGGAAAAAAGCTAATCCTCACACAGATGCACCGCTGCAAAGGGGGTGCTTAGATTAGAGATCAATCTGTAGTACTCCATCCTAAATCGAGACAACGACCATTCCAGAGTAAATTCGGTCACAAGAGAGGATGGGTTGATCTGTAGGAGGGAAGCTGAGAAATGTGTGGAATCGATGGTGATTCAAGGATTGTGGGTGTGTGAATTATGAATATGATAAGTTCTGAATGATTGAAGTTGAACGATCGTGAAGAAATTTCTCAATTGATGAGTTTGATGATCTCGTATTGTCGAAGAGACGTGATATTCTTACTCTGAGTCTTCTATGTATTCGTTCTGTTTTTCTGATTCGATGGTTGTTCGATGATTCTCAATCTTGATTCAGGAACTTATTTATATTGCTGGAATTATAGACACCATGATCCCATGAAGTGTGACAGTTGATGGAATCAAGGAGTGGAGAGGTGGAAATCGTGTTCGAAACCAGTTGTCCAACGTGTAAAGACTTGGTCGACTTTCCACCCACTACCTCGTGAATTCCTTTAATTGATTGCACGACTTGCTCACATTCCATCGTGTGTTTGAACACACGTGCCGTAGAGCGCCAGACCAAAACCCTAAGTGATATCCCCCCAAGTGACACGATTGATCGTATCGTGGTTTGTTAGTCAATTGATGACTTCGTGGTTTGATGGGACAATGAGTCCACGTGGTTGCTGAGTCGAACAAGATGTTCTAGAACCACCCATGAATTGAACGTGTCATGAGACAGAGGTATAATTCTTATGATGAAGTGAGCAAGTATTGCCCATTCGATGGTTTGTTGAATATTGGTGGATTGTTGAACCGATATTCCTTAACTCGGGCAAATATTGATCATCTGAGCAAGTGTTACTCTCGTGATGACTTGTTGAATATTTGACCGTCTGAGCATGTCTTGCTCATGAATGATTGGAAGTGTGCCAATAATATTAATTAAAATGCTGGTCGTTGAACCTATCATAATTAATACGATTCATGACCATGAGATCGTCGTGGAATTATTAATTCATGACCATGAGGTCATCGTAGAATTATTAATATTAATTCATGACCATGAGGTCATCATAGAATTATTAAGGTTAGAGTCTGGAAGCATGATCCTTGAACTCAGAAACCCTAATTTGATCGATTGATGATCAATTCATGGTCAGTAGTTTTAACCATGGGACGAACGAGGAGCGGTTACATGGGATCGTGGATCAACCATGTAGTGTCCATGTGCTCGCGTGAGGAAATATGATGAATTCACGAAGAGTTCATGAATTATTGGTGAAAGAATGATTAAATGCTGGTTCAATCATTATTCAAAATGCTCAAATGTGAGACTTAGGTGTCAAAACCTAATTAATTATGAGAGAGTGATGGACCGACGATAGAGTCATGGAGCCGGCCCTGGGTTATCACGTGACCGTCTGATGGTCACTTCATAAAAAATCCAAAGTGTTTGGAAGTTTTGGACCTAATACGAGCAATTGTGCAGATTAGGTCAAAACTGTTAAAACCGATGAGACTGGCTTCCGTGAGACAAAGAGCTAATCTTGGTCGGTCAAGATAACATGCTCGTGTCCCTAAGGTGTCCGCGTCTCAGTCTTGAGAATTTTGATATTTTCCGGTGCACGTTTGAGCGACCATTTGAGAAAATATGACAAAATTAGGGTTTTATGATAAAACCGTCAAAACTTCATCGAACGAAGGAAAATAATAAAAGTGAAGGAATTATGAAGTGTGGACCGGTCACAGTGATCACGTGACCAACTGTTGGTCGCTTGAGCAGTCTCCAAACCCTAATTAACGTCCTTTACTAGAATTGATGTATAATTCTCATATGGACTTGGATTTTGATGGTCCGCCCCTTCATTCCATACGGAAAAGAATTTCCTATCTCCCAACGCGGGAGTTTTTAGGTTTTGAGCTCGTTCGGGAGGTGAGAACACCCCGAAAGTAAAATTCAGGAAAGATTTAAGGAGCCGGTCCCACGATAAAACGAAGGAGTTTTATTAAAATCAAGAAGTTTCCATGAGACGAAGGAAACACCATGAGACGATGGAAAATATTTATAAAATAAGGAATTGTGAGACTGGGACGCCGGTGGTCAAGGAACGGTCGGCCAGTCATGACCACGATCCCGTGGTGTCTCTTCCTTAGTTTTATATATTTTGATGATTTTATGAAGGATTCATGAATTTTGAGAAATTTGATAAATTTAGAGAGTTTTTCATGAATTGAAGGAGTTTCCATGAGTTCATGGTCTTTGAAAAATATTAAACAATAAAATTCGGTTGTGTGGGACCACGGAGGCGTGACCGACCGATCATGGCCCAATCCCACGAATTTTAATAATTTTTAAATAATTTTTTGGGTATTTTTGATGATTTGAAGGAATTTTGAGAAAAATACCATGAAATCAAGGAAAAATAAGATAATTAATAATAAAATAAATAAAACAGGGCGTGTGGGACCGTCTAGGGCATGGCCGGCCGGCCAAGGCCCGTTCCCACAAGTTTTCATAATTCATTTTATTTTATTATTATTTTTGATGATTTAAGGAATTTTTTGAGGAAAAATACCACGAAATCAAGGAGTTTTTTCATGAAATTAGAGAAAAATAATAATGAGGAACTGTGAGGTGTGGGCCAGGTGAGACCAAGGCATGGCCGGTCAGCCAATGGACACGCCCCACACACTCTCCTAATTTTATATTATTTTGACGGACTCATGTAAATACCATGAATCCAAGGAATTTTCTCAAGAAGGAGATTCGATCAAACGAGAGAATTTTATCAAATCATGAAAAAATAATAAAAGTGTATTAAAATATAGGATTGGCGTGGAACTGACCACGACATGATGAGTTGATCGTGTGTCAGTGTCCCAGCACCTTGGTCAAATATTTTAATTATTTATTATTTTCTTCCCTATTTTGCATAGGTTCATCGTTTCGTTGTATTTTGAAATACTCGTTTGTGTGGTGACCGTCAGTGCATCATCGTTGAGTACACTTTCACCATTTAAATCGGGGCTTACTCAGAGGTAGCTCAGACGCCCGATCGTTAATTATTTATTACTAATTCAATGGAGAATAATCCATGAAATGAGTAATAAAACAGATAGATGTTCACTGTTAATTCATATGATCAGCTAAAGATTCGACTACGAACTCAGAACAATGCGATCGTTGCCATTCCATGGGATCGACGTTGATTTGACCATGGAATAGGAGAAATGATATTTCCATTCCGTGGGATAGTCGTTGATTCGACCACGGAATCGGAGCAATGATATTTCCATTCCGTGGGATCGTCGTTGATTCAACCACGGAATCGGAGCAATGATATTTCCATTCCGTGGGATCGTCGTTGATTCGACCACGGAATCGGAGCAATGATATTGCCATTCTGTGGGATCGTCGTTGATTCGACCACGGAATCGGAGCAATCTTATTGCCATTCTGTGGGATCGTCGTTGATTCGACCACGGAATCAGAGCAATGATATTTCCATTCCGTGGGATCGTCGTTGATTCGACCACGGAATCGGAGCAATCTTATTGCCATTCTGTGGGATCGTCGTTGATTCGACCACGGAATCGGAGCAATGATATTGCCATTCCGTGGGATCGTCGTTGATTCGACCACGAAATCGGAGCAATGATATTGCCATTCCGTGGGATCGTCGTTGATTCGACCACGGAATCGGAGCAATGATATTGCCATTCCGTGGGATCGTCGTTGATTCGACCACGGAATCGGAGCAATGATATTGCCATTCCGTGGGATCGTCGTTGATTCGACCACGGAATCGGAGAAATCTTATTGCCATTCCGTGGGATCGTCGTTGATTCGACCACGGAATCGGAGCAATCTTATTGCCATTCCGTGGGATTGTCGTTGATTCGACCACAGAATCAGAGCAATGAAGGGATAATTAACCTCATGGGTCTATGCCTAGCAGAATAAACTGACTACGTTAGGAGCATTAATTATCCTGACATGACTTGCCGTTAAGCCATATCCTTTATATAGTCGAGTTAAACTCGTTGTTTGTTCCTCGAAGACGATATTGCCCGTAGAGCCGTCCATCCCGTGATACTATATAGAAATGACTGAAAGTATTCAGTATTCATGAGATTATGCCGTTGTCTAGACGTTGACTGCACATCTACATGTACTCTGAGAGAAAGCACTCTCCGTTGAGAATTCGATGAGAGACCCGTGTCTCAATACTCACATGTGATTGCTGAACCAGCGGTCCGTACAATCATGAGTTTACGATTTTAGCCTTTGTTGAAAATCCACCATCTACAAGAATCTACAGAAATTGAATTACATTTGAAGATGAATTACGACACTTTTTTATTATTCTAAATTTTAGAATTCTTTACAAAAGATATAAGAACTCAGAAGTACAAATTTCTTTCTAGAGTTTCTCTCTCCTCAATACCTTATCAACTCTCAAAAAGACATCATCATTTTCTGAACCCAACGAACCCTTTATATAGGGATTTACATAGTGGATGACAGCTAAGTTTTCCTCCTTTTTCGGATCTACTCTGCGATCTCATCGCGGTTGCTACAATATTCTCTCTCGCAAAATTGATAACCATCGCGGGATAAACATACTCTCTTTGCATTTCTTCCATCGTCAGCTTCTTTTGGATTCTTCTGTGACACTCGTGAAACGTTGTTAAAGAACTTTTGGTGACGCTCGCAGAAGCGTTGTTAATATCGCAATAACATTATTGCAGCGATATTCTGGTCCTACAGGAATGAAGTGCATAAAACCTTACTAGGTTTAAGAGACGTAAGAAGCGCGATTGTAACTGAATCACTTGGAGGGTGGATTCGGTCTCAACTACACTCCAGTATGAAGTCTGATATTAGGCTAGTGTCTGTAGCGGCTTAATATATTATGGTGTTGAATATGGACGAGGTCCCGAGGTTTTTCTCCTATTGCGGTTTTCTCATTTACAAATTTTTGATGTCTTGTATTTTTCCTTTTCCGCATCATATTGTTTATCTTTATAATTGGATTTACATATGTTTGTACATATTCAATCTAAGTAGATACATCTGCTTGATTGTAATCGACTACGAGACTAGTTTCTTGTAGAATTCGTATCTTGAAAGATAGATAACAATTTTAATCACTTGGCATAATTCCAATTGAATTATTTGGATACGATTAGATTAATCTTGGATATTGATTTTTGAGATCGTCCAAGCACTCTGCTTAACAATCATGTTCAAGGACCTTGTGTTTATATACATATTAATCGAGTAGAAGTTAAGATGGTAACTCTATATACATATTACCAAGGATCATTAAGTTGATATACTTGAAATTGTGTTAAGTTTTGTCTATATAAGTTTCCGAACGAAAAAGTTGGGTGTAATGGTATCCCCTACATTTTCGATTGGTATAAGAGCAGGAAAACACCGTTGACCTAATAATTTTGTGTTTTAAGCGACCTATATTATGGACAAGAGTGAAATGTCAATTAATGTATCACCAGTTGTTGAAAAAACTTTTTTTATGGACTTTATTAATGAGATGGGATCTTTCTTTGTTCAAAAGTAGATGAACCTTCGGTTCCCATAAAGCAGTCTATTGTTGACAATAGTTATTCTTATTTTTTTTACTGATGAATCTGATTCAGAAGTAGAAAGAGAAGCAGCCAAAGAAAGTGTTGAGATTCTTAGTCGTTTAGGAATCTAGGCTTCTAAGGTTAACAGGTTGAAAAACAAAGTCAACAATCCTATTGGTAAGGTTAATAAAAATGATTTACAGATCAGGATTCTTTTTGAGGAAGATGCTGAAGTAAAAAATCATATTACCTTACTTGAGAAAAATTCTATGGATCTTCAACTTTTACTGAAGACCCCTTCAACTTCATGTAATACGTGTGAATCTAAGAAATTGTCCTTATCCATGGACAATTTAAAAATAAAATATTTAGAGGAAGTAATTGCCAGTGGCACTCATGATAGCTCAAGTAAAGATCTTTTAGAAGGCCATGATCAATGTCTTACCATTGTTTGTGGGTAAAAATGACTTACAGGTTTTCTGGTAAAAAAGTGGTGGAGAAAGCAAGTGCTCGCTGAAGCAGGTGCTCGGAGTTGTGAATCATTTGAACCTTTAAACAAATGTACTGCACGGGAGTAATTTGAGTTCGAGAGACTAATCTGTATGACCCTGGCCTAAACCAAAACAATGGAATCGGTCACAAGAGGAGGAGAAGGGTCGGTCTGTATGGAGGGAAGCTGAGATTGTGTGGAGATCAATGGAGATTGATCTGTAGGTGATGTGATATGTTGAACTGTTGTAAAGATGATACTCTGTGTATACGAGAGAAATCTCCTGAAAGTGTTTGATAACTTGACAGTGATGCGTCTTAGTTGTTATTCGTTATTAGATCATAGGTTCGAAAACCTATTTATATCAGCACATCAATCTCCTGTAAGTGGTGACAGTTGAAGGTAGTGGAAGAATGGGAAAATAGGAGATCGTGTAAAAACTATTTCAATTTCGTACGAAAGACGGGGTTGATCGACCATCCACTATTCCACTTACTACTTAACTGTCAGCACGACTTACCATAACTCTCATCGTGGATGAACCTCATATCGCACGTGTTGTAGTCTACCACACCACCCTTAGTGATATCCCCCATGTGACATGAATTGATGTCTCATGTGTGAGTGGTCAATCTTTGACCTAAGACTATGAGTCTTATGAACTGAACCAACGAAGTTCAATATTATGATGGATGAAGCATGGAATGCTGGAACAACAACATACTCTGCTGACCATAGATGTCGAATTAGTTCACTGATGACCGTGTCATACATTATGCTAGTTGAAGCAGTAACGGTAGTCGGATGACTTAGTGATTGTTTTATGAGATTTCTGGATCGATCATAAACCATTATGTTGGTGCACTGAGCACTTGTGAAAATAATCATCACTGAGTGATTATTGAAAGTCTTTCTCAATCCATGTGTCATGAGTCGGTCAAATGACGATGAGAGATTATAATATTAAAATAATGGTTGACAGACGAACCAAATGTTGGTTGATGGACCAATAAAAACTGATATCTAGATCATTGCTAAATTTTCAAATATTGATAGCTGGATCAACATGAGAATTAATGCAACTCGAATACTAATAGTTGAATCAATATGAGGAATATTGCTCTGAGCAATTAAATATTGATAGTTAAATCAATATTGGTGGTTCTGAACCCTATTAGCCATGACCCATTGATAGTTGAAGAAATTAGGTATTGCTAGATTGAGCATTAATGATTAGAGCAGGTATTGGTAGCAATACCAAATAAAATATTAAATAAAAAATATTGGCCGAATATTATTAATTAATTAATTAAAATATTGATTGCTGAATCAATGTTAAAATATTGGTGTCTGAACATGTCCAGAATTATGCTAGATAGAGCATTCAATTCAAAACCCTAATTATGATCCATGGATGATCAATGGATGATCGACTGATAATCAACCAATGTATGAGAGTGGGACCGCCTCTACTAGTGATGGACCGACCATGTAGTATTTGGATGCTAGACTGAGCATTTACCAAACTCATTTGCAGAGCAGTTGGTGAAAGGATGATTAATTGTTGTTTAATTATTATTAAATTGTGTTTGAATGAGCAATAGGTAGTGTAACCTAGTCATGGAGAGAGGAGATACTGACCAAGAGGTGTAAAACTATCCCTTGGTGGTCGTGGGACCATCTGATGGTGAGTGGATCACCATTCCTAGTTGCAGGAAGGAGTTTGAACCAAATATGAACTCTAAATGATTAATTAGGTCAAGAATAATCACAAGAGATGGGACCAAATTTTTCAAGCCAAAGGGCCGACAATGAATCATGGTGGCATGCCCGTGTCTTCATGCTCTCCGCAGACCAATCCTGAGAATTTTGGTATTTTCTGATGGTCCATAGAGCATTATTTCATCCTTGTATGAAGAATTTGAGTTTAACTGAAACTCTTAATAGTGGGAAGGACCACTACTAAATGTATTAAAATAATATTATTTAAATATTTCTCATGGTGGCAAAAGGACTAGTCATGATAGTTGCGGGACCACTTGTTTTGCTAGCCACATGGTTCATGGTAAAATATGGAATTTTTATGAGTTTTGACCGAAAGAGGAATCCTTGAAAGAGGAAACACTAAAATATTAGGGAAAGGGGGAAAGGGACCGACCAAACCAGTGGCATGCCTAGCCGGCCAGGCGGTGGGCACACTCACACGGTTTCCCTTATTTTATTATTATTTATCTCTCTTCATTTTCCTTCTTTGATCAGGTTTTCATTCATAGTTCTTCCATGGATGCTCCTTTGAGCATTATTACTAAATACACCCATGCCTCTTGCCTGGGGCTTACTTGGGCTGCCTCAAATGCCCGAAAGGTAAATATCCATTACTTTCCATGGAATTCGATTGAGAAAAGCCAAGAATCCTGAGTAGATGAATATTCGGGGTTTAATTTGTGTATAATTTTTAGGAATTCAATCTGATGAATACTTCGACTAGATTTGATTAATTAGTTGCTCTATACTAGCATGCAATATGTCTAGGAGCATTTAGATATGACGTGATTAGCATCATACGTTGTTCTGGGTTAATTCAGACACCAAAGATTAATTCTGAATTCAAAATAAAATGTGTTGAGTCTTTCAGCTTTAATCATGAAATACATAGAATATTAAAAGTTCTGCCTCTGAAACCTTAATATCGCTATTACACGTTATTAACGCCATGGTGTTATCAAACTGCGATTATCTTTGTAAAGATATAAATTTATTATTTTTCCGATGTCGATCATATATGCATAATTTTCCAATATAATTTTACGAATATGACCTTTGTCTAAAATCCACCATCAACAACCATTTTAACAAAGGATGATCAGTTATGTTTCTCTGACCAAGAAAAAAAATGTATCTTCCGAAAAGAAAAGTTTTGTTGCTAAACCTGTGCAAACTGAATCTGTCAGGGTTTAGAAGCTTTGTTACTTATGCAAGACAGAAGGACATGTTCAGAGAAAGTATAAGCTTAGATTAAAAAGCAATCTGATTGAGTCTATTCAAGATACTTGAATCTCATCTTAAAAGAAGTTACTGACATCCAAAAGATGAAATCTTCGAATTTTAAAATGAATGATATTGATTCTCGAATCAAGGCACATTTTATAAATGTTATTACATCTTACTCATCGAATAGAACAAAGAGCACATATTTTGGTACTATTTTAAAGAAAAACCTAAGAAGTCTTCACAAACATTGGATCCTGTTAGAACTCAATTTCTTAAATATTTACTATTTAAAGAGACAGCTCAACTTGCAAACATGGAATTGATGATTGCAGGTTACAATGATCTCATAGACAAGTTATCTTGTATTTTTCAGAAGAAGGAGAACTCAAGTAAAGTTTCCAACTTCATTTCTCTTCATGATGATAGCATGTTTTATGGTAACTTCTCGAAACCATTTGATAAACAAAGAAGAAGAGTTAAATCAAAACGTGGAAAAATCTCAAACAATGAGTATGAAAATACTCATCTTAATGCTCCATAGGCAAGGAGATTGTAATCCTCATCATCTAAAATCCTGTTAAGTGAGAATTTAAAATAAACAGGTGTTCTATTTGTTTAAATAGTTCTGGTTTTGATATAATTCTTATTGTCTTTTCTATGAAAAATTATATCATATTACTATGATTTCTTGAAGATATTACAAAATAATTGTTGAGCTTGTTCCGAAAATTTTAACTGTTTGTATATTTCACAATTGCTTATGCATTTGAAATACTCTTGGATATATATGAAAAGATAATATGTCTCTAGTTTCACGTTTCGATTAAAACTCTTGAGTTAATGGAATTAAGATCATGAACTATTTCCTTGTTTAACTCGATTTCTAAAAATATAGTTGTAACGAACCGACCATATTCTTGGGAGACTCCTTGTTTTCTTCACGATAAATACATTAAAATTGAGTTGAGTTATCTCATTCAAAGTGTTTTCTGCATTAAAACTTATCTCTCTCAACATGGAAGGGGTTCGTGATAATTGCAATGGTATTGGGTTAAAAGAAAAGAAAAAGAGAACTCCCGTTGATGATGTTGATGACAAACTCAATGGTCTCATGACCAATGACATTTCTTTCGGTATTTAATTAGTTTTTTTTCCCACTAGTGTAGGTTCTTATTGTTTAAGGAGGAACACTAGTTTTTGTGTGTCACATTAGGTATTACAAATATCTTTATCTTGCCTAGTTAAAGTTTATTAATTAAATTTTATTTTGGAAGATGAGTTGCAGTACCTAATCTTCATGGTTATATATATATTTATTATTTTATAAGATTTTTTATATTCTATCATTATTGGTGATTAGAAAATATATCTCATATTTTCTTATAGGTTAAGCTCTTTCACTTTTGCAAAAGAGGAGTAAACTATTTTGAGAATGAAAGTTTTTGATCTTCATGGTTACACTTTTTGTGAATAAACTGCGACAAGATTCCGTAAGATGTTTCTTCAAGGATCAACTTACTTCCTTGATTGTGTCACCACCAGGGAATAAGTGGTGAGCTTTAATATCTATGTTCGTACATGGCTAGAGAAGTTATCATTCTTATGTTGAGTCATATCGCACTAATTGTTCTCTTGTTCGTAACCGGCGTAGAGAATAGTTTGGGTTGATAATTTTTCTCACAAAAATATTGTATCTTAGTGCCTTTAACATTAAGATCATTATTTTTAACTTCTTTTTTCGTAACTGGCGAGAAGAGAGAATTTTTTTGGATACAATATAATTTGTTCTTAATTGGCCTATTAATTTTAAAGTCCAAGAAAATTATTCTCTTGTGACTAGAGTAAGGTCGCTCATGCCGTTCTTTCGGGAATGACATGAATGTGGGAGAGTTCTTTTTGAACTTGTGATTAATGGTAATATTTTTGTGGGAGTGTGGATGTGGAATTATAGGAGATGCTTGTGTCTTATGTCTCCTTGATGCAAACCGAGAATTCTTGGTTGAAACCGTCTAAACTAAAGGTTGGTATGTGTTCTTTAGTCTTGAAACTCTTTTGATTAATTCATGATTATCCCAGTTTTTCACCTTTGCCAATTTTGTTGACAAAAAAGGGGAGAATCATTAAGTCGTATTTTATTACATATGGCTTTTACGAAGCATCATGTAAGGGGGGTGAATTATTATCTATCGGTTTTACCTATTTTGCAAAAGTAGTATGCATTGACTAAGGGGGAGAACATATCACTGTAGTGTAGCTTCAAAATTGTGGTGTAGTTGAATTTTTAGGAAGGTAACAAATACTATGTTACTGTATAACGACTAATGAGTAGAGTGTGTTTACCTCATTCTATAAAATCTCTAACGAGTATTCTCATAAGTTGTTATCACTACGAATCTTCAACAACAAAGTGTTGAACAAGCACATGCAGAACATTAGAAAAACTTGAAGTACGAAGAATTCAAGACGTGTGTTGAAGAACCAAGGAAATCAAGTATAGTGGATTGATGTTGAAAAGTTAATTATCGTATCCATATGTATTGAATAGTTTTGTCACTAAAATTGACAAGGGGGAGGGGGATTTTTAGAGCATTTTTTGGTTGAACCCATAAGTTTTGTTATCTCAAGCTTGTAGTCAATGTTAAGTGATCAAAACTATATCTTGATTTCTAGTCTACTAATTCAAGTTTCAGATAGGTTACAATTTTAATTGAGTATCAGAGATCACCCTTGAAGACTAAAGATCGATGAAGACATTTGGAGAACTTCTATATCAGGTTGTTGATGGTGGTTTTCAGTTCAGGGTCAAAATTGTGAAACCCTATTTTTAATGCGCTGTCATCCTACAAAGGAACAGAAGCCATTTGAAAGTGATGAGTGCATAAACCTCTCCGCTCACAGATGTATTGAGCAATTCAAATAATTCACTCAGAATGGTGCATAGCAACAATCCCAAATATTCTATGAATTTTGTTTTCCACCAACGTTATTCACTAATGCATTGCCCGCATAATATTTTTCTATGCTATGTTCCCCAGCTGAGTTCTCAATATTGGCATGACATGACGATTAATGTTCACTCGCAGCGGAGTAGTACGAATCTCCCGAAGTGTCAGTATTGAGATCTGCATGAAAACACTCACACAGGCTGCACCTCTCTCTGATAAAGATATTTTCGTGTCAACGCGCTTTTAATTAAAAGTTAGCACGATCGACGCGCTTAAATTCCTTAGGGAAAACTTAGACTGTCCATGACACTCTTAAGGAGCAATCACGAGCATACAATTTGGCCACACAATTCGACAAGCTTAGCCTCTTCCCAGCAGAACTAGGCAACCTCCATAATGCCCACCGGCGGGCCCACTAGCATCCCAGCCGATCAAAATTCCTTTAGTTCATCCGAAACACCCTTGACCGTTAGCCAGAACCAGGGTGATCGCGCTGTTGAAATAGATCTCAAACGAGCTAAGACCGATTATAACGGTCTCAAAATTCATCACATCCTCCCAACTTAGCTAGCCTAGTTGGACGGTTCGTATTTCCCTTCAAGCGATCAAAGAAGTGTTGGCGTGTTCACCGGCGACCCAGCTACACCCATGGTCGATCGACTTGCCCACAGCAAGCCAAGAGTGTATAGAATTTCTTGCCCAAAGTAGGGTAAACACGTTGCTTTAGAAACCCTAAATCGTGTTTGCGACAATGATCTACTATCGCAAATCGATCACAACCATCCATCTTCTCCGACCAAAGCGGGTGGCTTAAATTCAATTTCGGCGGCCCAAAATATGTTAGCATGCTCAATGGCAACCCGCCTTTGCATAAGGCCGATCAACCTGCTCAAAGTAGCGCCCAATGCTTTCAATCGAGCCAAAATAAGGTTGACCATACAGATTCTAAACCCTAATTTGAATCGACGGCAGTAGACAACCGCCGCAAATCATCTCGTTCATCTAACTTCGCTAGCTTAATCAGATGGTTTAGATCTATTTTCAGGAGGCCAACAGGGTAACACTTTGATCACCGACCATCCTTCCTCTACAGGGAGCGATCGACCAAGTGGTAGCTCACTCATAGGGTTCTCAAATGATAGCCCAAAAGTGGCCGGTCACGCTACTTTTTTATGACATTCAACTCGCGACTAATTTAGACGAGCTCTAAACCAATGATGCTTCCTGTACATCGATTAGTTTTCAGCAGTTTGTTTAAAAGTAATGCTTCATTTGCATCAATTGTAAACGATGCTTTATGAATACTGATTCCACAAATAATTTTATTATTTGACCTAAAAGCACCATATACTACTTCAAACGGCGAGTCTCATGACTTAACTCATTCAACAACCTGATGTACATATTTTCCTATAAAATACTCGAGACATCAAACATGTCACAAACTGGGGGATGTTCATTGAGGTATTTGTCTGGTGGTTTACGGCATTGCGGCGTGTAATGCGCCCATTACGAGAAAGTGTCAGGAAAGGACGGACAGTTAATAAAGAAATTAGTGGGTGAAAGGGTGATCAGTCTTCCCTTATAATGGAAACGTGATGATTACCACCTTTCATACAACCCCACTTCTACACTACTTAACTGCCTCCACTTCCTATGAGATCAGGGTGCGCTCGATGACTTGTATAAATAGGTTTTCAATCTATTTCAACAGAGGACAAGTCTTATCAACACAAGTATCCAGAAAACACCAAGAACTGATAGCTTACGTTCTGCAAGACAGTTCCACATTCTGATACAAGTCATAAAACATCCACACCTTCATAATTCAACATTCTGATCTCAAACACCTTCTTCGCTTCCCTCCCTAATATCAACCATTCTCCTTCACTTTATGACCGAATTGAACCTGGAACGGCTATTTCTTGGTTTAGTCCAGAGTCTTAAAGATTGATCTCTCGAATCTAAAAGTACTCATGTGCAGTACATTTGTTTAGGGTTTGAATTTGTTTCTTATCAACACACCCAAATTTACCAAAAATAGCGGAATCTGTTTTTACCCCAAAACACAGGTATGTAAAGACCGAACCATTCTATTTTACTCACTATACCATCATTTTATCTATTGAGACTATGTCGTATGACTTATAGTAGATTCACAAAGAAGATGTTTCGAGTCAAGCTTGTCTTGTAAAAAATCTCAAAATATGATTTAGCGATTTGATGTTCAAAGGTCCTTAATAATATTAATTATATGAATTAATTTTCTGATCAATTGAAAATTACCCGTGCAAATGATTATATCACTTACGAATGTTTCAAAGATCATTATATGAGAGAAATATGAACTTACTGGAATTTGTACTCTGGGTAGGTTAGCGAACTCAGTATGCAAACCATAAATATCTGAAATTTAGAAATATAGGAAGGTTGGAAAACTAGTTCGCAAAAAATATGTTCAGTTGGGAACATTTCGCGAACCCGGTTGGCGAACTGATTTTATAAGTTTAATTAATTAGCTCACAGTTGTTTCACGAACCGAGGGAAACTTAGTCCGGTAGTTTAGTAGGGTTGGCGAACCTGGTTCACGAACCGTAGCACCTTGACTCGTGAACAAGCCTTACGGTTGGCAAACCGTTGTACCAACTGTCCCGATAATGTTTAGCAGATGTTCCATGACTTATTATTTTAATATGTTTAGCATTGCTAGAACTCTCTTAAACACTTCTAAGACTTTATTGATTAATTAAACACTTTTGTGTTTGAATCATGATTAGATTTTTAGGTGCTTAAATGAACATCATGTAGTTTTTTTCTTTGGCTAACTTGCCAAACCAAACTAAAAAAGCGGGCGTCTAACAACCTCCCCCAATATTTCGCATAGCAATCTGTATGGAATAACTCAAATATACTTACAAGAGAATCAACTAGACAGTTAGACTCAATCTTATAAAAAAGTAAATCAAAGAGTTATATCTCAATCTCTTAAATCAATCCGCAATCAAACAAATAATAATTTGCGAGCCCGATTGAATATAAGAGAGATAATTTGAATGGTACCAAAGACCAATGTTCAAGGTTCAATCAATTTCAATCAAAAATCAAAGGTTGGATTTACCAATTGATTGATTCAACGCACAACCTATGATATTTCAATTATAAAGCAAAATATAATGCGGAAAATAAATAACACAGACACCAAAAGTTTTGTTAACGAGGAAACTGCAAATACAGAAAAACCCCGGGACCTAGTCCATATTTGAACACCACACTGTATTAAGCCGATACATACACTAGCCTACTATAAATCTAACTTTGGTCTGGAATGTAGTTAAACCCTAATTCTAGGTATAATCATGCTCCTTACATATCTAATACCAACATGATACTATGCACTTGATCCCCTTAGCTGATTTCACCCACAACCAAGAGTTGCTACGACCCAAATTCGAAGACTTAATACACAAATCTGTATCACACAGAAAAGTCTATAGGAATAGATAAATCTGTCTCCCACAGATATACCTACGAGTTTTTTATTCCATCTTTGATAAATCAAGGTGAACTGGAACCAATTGATAACATGGACTTAAATTCCCGAAGAACATCCTAGAATTATCAATCACCTCACAATAGTCTTAATCGATTAACGAAAGAAGATATTGTAGAATCACAAACGATGAGCCAAAGGTGTTTGTGACTAATTTTCTATCTTGCCTATCGGAGTTATAAATCTCAAGAAAATCTTACGATTGTACTCAACCATGAATCAGCAAGATCATATCACTTAACTACATAGAAAATAGTTGGGCCTGGATTCATAATCCCAATGAAGTCTTCAAGTCGTTAACCTATGGGGTTTCGTGAAAAACCTAAGGTTAAAGGAGAATCGACTCTAGATTATACAACTAGCATCACACAGGAGGTGCGGGAATTAGGTTTCCCAGTTGCTAGAGTTCTCCTTTATATAATCTTAAATCAGGTTTTTCAATCTAAGTTACCTTGGTAACAAAGCATTCAATATTCACCGTTAGATGAAAACCTGATTAGATTCAAGCTAATGTCTTTCAACCGTTAGATCAAACTTATCTTGTTATACACACATGAAATGTAACTTCATTTAGGTTTGAGTAACCATACCTAAACGTGTACACTTAGTCAGTTCAACAATAGTTAACCAATGGTTAGCCATATGAGCACTTTCATATCAACCTTATTCATCTTCACCATAACTATTTCAAATGACTCAAATGAACTAGTTGGAGAGTTGTTAAATTGCTTAGATCTTATAGAAGTATATAAGACACAATTGAAGCAAAATAGGTTTTGATTCACTCGAATCGATTCATGAACATTATATTCACAGTTTGCAAAGATTGCATTCCTTAATATATAAATATTTCAGTTCATGAAAAAACCGATTTTAGAAAGTAACCTACTTAAGTATGCATACGGGTACACGTACTTAAGTAACCAGATTGAGTTTTTTTTTTCACTTTCAAACTCTAGCAGAAATTCACGGACATGAACTTTCCGCCAGTATGCGTACGTGTACGCATCCTCACCCGGATTTCCAATAACCGCCAGTATGCGTACTGGTACGCATACTTTGGGTTCCCGGTTTTGGACTTTTACACAAATGGGAGAACACGCCATGTTTATATCCAAAGATGGTTACATGTTCTAAACTCTCATTTCAATCATTGAAACTTTCTTAGAGGATGTTATATAGTTGTTATTCACAAACTATTTTTCATCAAAGTGATTTTCAAGTTATTGAAATAATCAACATGACTTTCGTCACGAGTAAAGATGAACTTGGCCAAAGCGAAAGATTACCAACACATATTTCGAGAAATAGATAAGTGAGATAAACTCATCTCAAAATAGCAAATGTGTATAATCGAAGTCTATATACTAATACGAATTTTGTCTCAAAATAAGAGATATAATATATAGACTTTTGAGTGATAGATAAGTTCAAGTCTCCACATACCTTTTGTTTATGAAGTTCCAAAAGATCCTCGAGTAGTTATTCATATTCATATGATGAACTCCATGGAGTCTAGAGCTCAACTACACTTATTATCCTAGTCCGAGACTTAGCTATAAGTAGACTAGAAATCAAGAATTATAGTTTTGGCAACTAAACTTTACAAACAAGCTTGAGATAGCAACGCTTGCGAGTTCGACCGAGCAGTGCTCTAACACAAACAGACATTATACATGGTTCAGTAACCGAACCTATGTGTATAGTCTACTATTGTAGTTTGAAGACCTTTTGTTTTGTTTGATTCTCAAGTTATCTTATCTTGAGTTTTAAGCTAACTATGGTCTTTGAAACTATAAATAGAGAATCCATGTCAACTGGGGAAATCAATCCCTGACACTTTGTGTCCTAATTGATTATAGAGTCGTCTCTATTGACCTTTTAGGTCTACGACTAAAAATACTTCTCTTGAGGATTCGTGAAGTCATGTTCGAGTATATTTACCTTGATAGTTTGTGAATCCTAATCTTTCTTTTCTGTTATTGAGGTTTTCATAATCTCTTTCAGGAAATATAGATAATAATCACAAAGTTCTTTTTGTCTCAGACTTTGTGATTCCTCAAGATAGATATCTAAAGACTAATCTTAGCTGATCTTTCGACGATTGTTTATGAGAGGTGGTTAAGAATCTTGGCTGCTCTTCGGGAGTTGTAAGTTCCAGATTTGTGAGGTTTTCTACTTGTCTATTGCAAACAACGCACCTTGAAATTTTATTTAAACGAAAATCAAATAAGCTTATCTGTTATAGGCAGACTGGTATTAAAAGTCTTCACTTCGGCTAAAACAACTCTTAGGATGTAAAGGACACCATATAAGGGAATCAAGTGCGTAGAACTTTGTGAGGTTCGAGAGACGTAAGAAGTGCGACTGTAACTGAGTCCCTTGGAGGGTGGATTCCGTCTCAATTATATTCTAATACAAAGTCTGATAGTAGGCTAGTGTCTGTGGTGGCTTAATATAGTGTGGTGTTCAATCTGGACGAGATCGTTTTTATTTTTATTTTTTTGTTATTGTGGTTTCCTTGTTAACAAAATTTCTGATATCTAGTGTTTTTCCTTTTTCACATTATATTTTTTATCTTTATAATTCAATATAAATAGATACATCTGCTTAATTTAATCGATTACGAGACTAGTTTCTTGTATAATTCGTATCTTGAAAGATAGATAACAAGTTTAATCACTTGGCAGAATTCGATTGAATTATTTAACTATGACTAGATTAATCTTGGATATTGATTTTTGAGAGCATCCAAGCACCCTGCTTAACAATCAGGTTCATGAACCTTATATCTATATACAAACTGATTGAGTTAAGGTTGAGATATTAACTCTATATACATGTTGTCAAGGATCATTAAGTTGTCTACTTGCAAATTGTGTTAAGTTTTGTCTATACAGGTTATCGAACGAAAAGTTGGGTAATTTGGTATTCCATGCGTTTTCACCTTGAGTTCACAAATTGATTCGATCTTGTAATAATTACTCTACTTATGCTTGATAGTTCTAGAACCACTTAGCCATGGATCTCTGCCAAACCACTTGGTGCATTACATTTGAACATCTTCTTTGCAATTTAAAGAAAACTTCTCACATGCTTTCATCCACAATATGTATAGAGAAGTTTCACTTACTTGGCAGTTCTATACAAGGTAAACACAAAGTTAGCTTTGTTTTTAAGCTACCAAGGTTGTTCATCAATATAAATAGAGGACTCCCTGCACACAGAAAACGTAATGCTCGCACTTTTGTGTCCTAGTTGGAGACTAGAGTCGTCCTCTAAAAATCTAGGTTTCCTTTGAGAAACACTATTAGGTTGCGGCTTTGAAAAAGACTTCACTAAGGGATTCATGAAGCCGGGTTAGACTATCCCCACTTTAAATACAAACTACGTAAGATCTGTCTCCATCTCCTTCAAAATAATTGTTAGAGAACTACTCGGTCGAACTCGCAAGCATTGCTATCTCAAGCTTATTTGTCAAGTTTAGTTGTCAAAACTATAAGTCTTGATTTCTAGTCTACTTATAGATATGTCTCTGACTAGGATAGAATGTGTAGTTGAGCTTTAGACTTCATGGCGTTCATCGATTGAGGACGAAGAACTACTAAGGTAAGCTTGTGGAACTTCATCAACAAAAGGTATGTGGAGACTTGAACTCATCTATCACTCAAAAGTCTATTCTTTTCTATCTCATATTGATACAAAAGTCGTATAACTATATAGACTTTACATTATACACATTTGATATTTCAAGCTGAGTTTAACTCGCTTATATCTTTCTCGAAATATGTGTTACAAAGATTTTCACTTTAACCATGTTCATCATTATTCTTGACGAAAGTAAAAATATAATCATGTGAAAATCACCTGGTAACATCTTACATGATTTGTGTGAAACAGTCATTTGATATAGGATCGAAATGTTTCGTATTAGTCATTCGATCACTTGAAAATTTATTATAAGCTAATAGTTTGTGTGAGACAGATATTGTCGTCTTCTAAGAATGTTTCAATGATTGAAATGGGAGTTAAGAGATAAAAACCATGCCTGGATACATTACGGTTTGTGTACTTAGTGTACGAACCGTTTTGACGGAATTCAGGTTCGTAAGTTTGCATACCCGTTCGCAAACTTATTCAACTGTTTAAGTCAGGGTACTTAAGTTTGCATACCTGTTCGCATAATGATTTAACTGTTGAAGTCCGAGAACCAAGTTTGCGTACACGTTTGCAAACGGTTTCAACTTAGTTCGTTCCGGAGCTAAATTTTGCATACCCAGTTGCAAACTGTCGGCTTGACCAAGGTTCAGAACTTAAGTTTGTGTACCCTTTTGCAAACTTAAGTGGTTCAGGTTCTTGAATCGGTTAAGTATGATTTCATACTCATGAATAAATGCATTTATATATTAAGGAATGCAATCTTTGCAAACCATGGCTAAAATGTTCATGAACGAAATCTTTTAAATCTATCCAATTTTGCTTCAACTGTGTCTTATATCCTTCTATGAGAATATAAACAATTGAACAACTCTATGAGTAATACAATTAGATTCATTTGTTTATCAATTGATCTAGAAGTATTAAGATGAACAAGTTTAAGAAAAAAGTGTTCATATGGCTAACTTCGGTTAACTGTTATTGAGCCAACTCAATATACAAGTTTAGGTACAATTACCCATATCTAAATGAAGGTATATTTCATTTGTGTGTTATATTTCATTTGTGTGTAACAAGCTAAAGACCATCTAACAATGGAAAGATATTAGCTTGAATCTTGAATCAGGTTTCATCTAACGGTGGATATTGATTGCTTTGTTCCAAAGTCATCAAACCCTGATTTGAAGACTACATAAGGGAGAACTCTAGAAACTGGGAAACCTAATCCCCACACCTCTTGTGTGATACTAGTTGCGACTAGAGTCGATTCTCCTTTAACCTAGGTTTTTCCTAAAACCATTATTGGTTAATGACTTAAAAACTTTGTTGGGATTCTGAACCCAGACCGAATTATTTTATCTGTAATTGTGTGTTCTGATCTTACTTTTCTCTATCGTATTGATTATTATCTTCTCTAAGATTTGCTCGAGATTTATCTCAGATAAGTAAGATATAAAAAGTATCACAAAGCTCTTCATCTCATTCTTTGTGATTCCACAATAACTTGTACTGCTAACATGTAGTTAAGTTATTATGAGGTGATTGATATTACTAGGCTGTTCTTCGGGAATATAAGACCGGTGTATCAATTGGTTCCTGTTCACCTTGATTTATCAAAAGACATAACAAAAACTCGTAGGTATTTCTGTGGGAGACAGATTTATCTATTCAATAGACTTTTCTGTGTGAGACAGATTTGTTTATCAAGTCTTCAATTTGGGTGGTAGAAACTCTTAGTTGTGGGTGAGACCAGCTAAGGGAATCAAGTGCGTAGATTCCTACTGGGATTCAGAGGAGTAAGGAACGCAATTGTATCTTAATCAGTGTGAGATTGGTTAGGGATGAACTACTTCCAGTCCGAAGTTAACTTGTAGTAGGCTAGAGTCTGTGGCGGCTTAATACAGTGTGGTGTTCAAATATGGACTGGGTCCCGGGGTTTTTATGTATTTGCAGTTTCCTCGTGTTTATGGGTAAAAACTGTTTCTGCTGGTTTGGGTAATTTGGGTGTGTGGATGAGAAACAAATCTAAACCTAAAACAAATGCACTACACGGGAGTACTTTAGATTCGAGAGATCAATCCGTGCAATCCTGGCCTAAACCAAGAGATGTACGTTCCACTCTTGCTTCGGACAGAAAGTGAAGGAGAAGGGTTGGTCTTAGGGAGGGAAGCGAAGAAGGTGTTGAGACCAGAATGGTTAATTTTGAAGGTGTGGCTGTTTTATGACTTGTATCAGAATTTGGAACTGGATTGCAGAATGAAAGCTATCAGTTCTTTGGTATTTTTTTGGATACTGTGTTGTTGTTCTCACCAAAAATTGTTATTTTGTGGAAAATAGGTAAAACCTATTTATACAAGTCATAATTGAACACACTCTGGTCTCTTAGAAAGTGGGAGTGATTGAGTGATGGAAGAGTGGAGTAATATGTAATTGCCAGAAACTACGCCTCCACTATGAAGGAAGCGGGTTTGTTTACACCCACTACTTCTTTCCACCACCAACTTCCCTGTTTTCCTGACACTTTCTTATGATGGACATGTTGCACACCGCACGCTGTAAACCGCCAGACCAATACCCTGATGAGTATCCCCCAGTTTGTGACATGTTTGATATCTCGAGTGTTTTCGTGGAAAACGTGTAGCAGATTGCTATGTGTGGAAAGTCAAAGTCAATAGACTTGCCGTAGGAAAATTGCATGTGATGCTATTATGCTTTCCTTGGATGGCCGCCTAAAACTTAACACATGCTTGTCAATTCCATGGAGAATTTGGACGGCTGAGATTGTAGCTTATGAGAAAGGATGACCATTGATAATGGCCACATCCTGTTGTATAGTAAAGTCGCACCATTGGCATAGTGGCGCCTAGCGTAGCCGTGCCGTATCCATGGCATAGCGGCATGCCAGTGGCGTAGCCGTGGCAGTTGTTATGGAATATTGGTGTTAGACCCAAATATGACTTCGACAGCATTGGCCCTTTTGCTAAGTTAATATTAAGGCCTTAGGAGAATCACTTGACCTAGTTGGCATGGAAACTTTTAGCTAAATTAGGGTTTGGCGTTTCGAAACCCTAATCAGCACGTGAGGCATAGTTGTGGCATGGAGTAGCGTCTGGCGTAGCCATGGCCGCTAGATTTTGGCACATTGGTGTTAGACCCAAATGTGGCGTGGAAACATTAGCCATATTGCCACATCAATCCCAATGCTCTTGGAAATTCTACTTGTCTTGGTTGGCGTAGCAACTTTGCCCAGATTAGGGTTTGGCGCGCTAAAACCCTAATTAGTGTATATGGCATGTGACATGTGGTCATGGCACATCGATGTTTTTTGTGCAAATGGTTCCATAGCCACGCCAAAGGAACCATAGCCATGCCATCATATGGAAACGACCACAGGAGCAAGGATTCCCACGGGTGGCCATGATATGGTGCCATTATTATGGTTTCCTGGGTCCCGCACAGTTCGTGGCATGTTGTGGGGCCCGAAGTGGCATGATTTGTACCACGAATGGAAATTAGGGTTTCGACTATGCAAGGTCGTGTTTCTGGTTAGGTTACCCATATTGAAGTCTGCTATGGCGTTGGCCACGAACAGAAGGTGGGTTGGCACTTAAGCGCACTATTTATGGTATGTTGCCACGTTCAGCATGCTTCTGTGGAAAAGTGGTATGTCGGCACGTTGGGTATGCACATTTGGAATGTTAATTAGTGCATTGGCGCAACTTTGGAAATCCAATTTGGTATTGGCGCAACTTTGCTTCTCTTTTTTAATACTATGGCAGGTTTAGAGCAACCTGATTGGTCGAAAAAGAGAGGGTCGGCCAAACACGAGTGGCCACACTTATGGTGTGCGTGTGGCGGGTTTAAAACGACCTGATTGGTCGATAGGAAATAGGGCCAGCAAGTATGGGCCCAACCAACGTGTGGCGGGTTTAAGGTGACCTGATTGGTCGATGGGAAATAGGGACGGTTAGGCAACATGGGGCGTGGCCAATGGCGAATGGCGCCGGTTGGCCTAAGGCATGGCCACGCCTCCCTTTACTGGTGCTCCTATTTGCGGCTCCTTTATTTCTTTTTATCTGATTTTGGTCAAGATTTTGCACTTACTAATCCATGGCGGATTAATTACCTAGTTTGCTTAGGCTTAATTTGGACAGGCAATGTCTAATATATTGTGCATGGCGCAAAACCTTAATTTTTGCAAATTAGTCAGGGTGACATCTGAATCTTGTGAATTATCACAAAATTTATTGAATTCCATGTGTTGACATAGAGTTCTTTAAGTTCATCGCCTGAGAGCAGTATGCTTTCCGATTGAATACTTTATGGAAGGACCTTATCCTTGATACTAGGAAATTCAAGCTACTCTGCTGCGAGTGAACACAAATTGTCATGCCATATCAACATTAAGGGTTCAGCTGGGGAACATAGCACAAAAAGCATTCAAAGAAACTTATATTAACTGAATAATATAGGCAAGGTGCCAAAATTTACAGAATATTTGGGATTGTCATGCACCATGATCAAATTTTATATAGTGGTAAGTAGATTTGTCGTTCACCCGGACTTGTTGAAAATGATTTTAGGATTTAATAAACTAAAATAAAAGAAAAATATATACAAAAAATATTGTCACAAGATGAAGAGATGTGTTGGGACTCAGGATTCGGCCAAACTCATAACAAAAGGTTCAAATATTAATTCTTTTAACAATTATCGCTCAATAAATAAAAACATAGACTCTTATTTTTGCCAAGGTAGATTCTCAAAATATCAATTGTAAATCCTAAGCATGGGACATCAAAATAATTAAGCAAGCATGACCCATCAAATGAAATGACAATTAATTAATCAAAATCATAATTCAATTTTAATTAGTGCAAAAGTCATAAAAATAATTAATTAAAATTACCCACGTATAACATTCGGCTTCCTCCGTCGTACCAGTGATGGGTTCTATCTCTGCATGGTGAAAACACACTCAAAGGAATTTTTCATTGTTCAAAAAGGTGTTCACAATAATGAAATGAAGAAAAAAATAATAAAATCGGGTTTGTAACGCTTTTATGTGTTACAAACTCAATTGTTACAGGAAACGATAAAAGATAACTGTCGCTAGCATTGTTGAAAAACGACTGTCTTTGATTGTCTTATGTTCTTCGCGTGTTCTTCACCAACAGCAAAAATATTATTCCTGCAACTCTGATTTTCCGGCTCTCTAATGTTCTAAACTGCTCCCAAACTCTCCATCCCCATCTTTGAGACTCCATAAGCCCTTAAATACCCATTTGGACCAAGAATAATCCCTCATAACTCCATATAATTTCGCCATAACTCGGTAATATTCTCATGCAAGATACGGGAATTTTTTCCCTTTTTTATATCCTCCATGTTGTTTTCTGGCAAGCATGCTTCTACACGTTCCTTACTCTTCCCAGATAACATAAAACACGCTGCTACCCACGTAAAACATCCCAGAATAACAAGGAAAATACCCAAGAATAATAACCATATTTGTTTGCTTCCACACGAGATTGTAGCCAACTTTAGACGAATCCAACTGGCATACCATGCATGTTAACACCAGAGTAACAAACCCAATCAATCTGAGCCGTTGAGTCTCACTGAGTTGCGTAAAAACTACAACCCTAATTTAGATAGCTTTACTACCTGATTTCTTCTAACTCGAGTTCTAGCCAAAATTCATCGAACCAAAGACCCAAAACAATCCTCTTAGGCTCAAAGGAACATGCTCAAACAATTCCAGCTCTTTAGTCTTGCTGAAACAAGCTCAAATTCGCAACCCTAGTTCTGCCATTGAAACCAAATATTTCCCGCCAAAACATAATTTTTGAAATGAAGAAGATGGTTAGCCATTATCCAACATCCTGGGTGCTGTGGAAAAAAATGGGTGACATATAGCAAAAGTGGGGGTCCGTATAGCAAATGTCCTCCGTGGGTGCTCTAAGCAACTTTTAGATCCGAATTTTCCAATATTATTTATTTCCAAAAAAATTACCTACAAACACATAAAACACCATAGTAAGGACGAAAACGAGTACTAACAATACGAAACATTGAGGACAAATAAGACACATAAATGCTTCTATCACACCATTCTAGGTAAATTTCATGAGGAAATATTGAGTTGCTCAGAGTGGAGAGGTTGAACACTCATCACTTTTACATGGATCTGTTTCTTTGCAGAGTGGTGGCATATCAAAAGTGAGGGTTTTACAATTTTAACCCTGAACTAAAAACCACCATCAACATTAAGTCCCCTGCTTAGCACGTAACAGTGGCATTGTTGCGGGGTAAGCATGAGATGGTGACATATAAGGATAAAATCAAATGGGAAAACATGCGGAGATTTCCAGGAAAAATTCGACTGACCCTTGGCAATAGGCATGAGTGGTCCATGATCCTTGTGTTGGCGTACTTCTGGCTTGTCCATAGGGAGTTGGTGTTATGGAGTGTTTGCATCGGTTTGGCCATGGAGCTTCGCGTCACGGAGCACTGGCGCTGGTTTGTCCATGGAGCTTTGCGTCACGGAGCACGGGCGCTGGTTTGGTCATGGAGTGTTGCAGGTTGAGCGGCTGGTGTTCCTCGTGCTAGCGCGCTGCTGGTTCGGTCATGGAGGTTGGTGTCATGGAGCGTTTGCATCGCGGGCCTAGTTGCCTTCTTCCGTGCATGGTCCAAAAGAAAAAACTTTCTCTACTCGAATTCCAAAAGTTCTATGCACATAAAAGGGCGTGATAACTTCCTCCCCTTTTATTATTCGCTCGTCTGCTTCTTGTGTTCGCTTGCAGCAGCTAGATCATAGGAATGCCAATCGTTAGCGGCAAGGTAAGTTCATCTTGTCTTCGTATTTTAGTTGTGAATGTAATATCCATGATCAGTAGTTGATCAAACTTGTACATTTATCTCAGTGTGAATGACTTTGTTTGTTAGCGATGTCAACGGCAACAAAGTAATCTTTAATAATTATAATCAGCAGCAAGGCGAGCCAAGAGAACTCAACGTAGGTGCTCTTTTCTATTTTCCGCATGTAGCCACCCAACAGTACCATCGATATTCTCCAGAATGTGTAATAAGGTTCTGACTCAAGAAGAATGAGCATCTAACCTCTCCAGTGGATTTCAAAATTTACCAAACTCCATTGCACTCCTGGGATGGATGGATGAAATATATGCTCGGCAATGATCGTGTGAGGGCTAATCTTGGAGAGTATAGCTGCGTTGGTGATCCGTCCTTGAATTTAAGTTATTTGGTGTTTGGACTGCTGACCCGGTGTCTGGAAGGCTTATTCTTGCCTTTCTGATTACGGTGATGATAGGCTGTGGTAGCTTGTAAGGTCAAAACCTTCCGGAGCCGTTGGGTGAAGTAAACGAGCTGACAGGCGTTCCGTTTCCAATGTGCTGCTATAAAGTCTTCAAGAACTTCATTCCAAGTGACATCCTTTGAACCATCTTCTGAATCTTGGGCTATTATATTGAATGGGATGCGATGAGCAGTCCCCAGTTACACTTATGTCTGGTCATAGATCCGATGGTGTGGCCGGATATGTGAATATCTCTGCGGCGTGCTTTTGGAGTCTTTGATGTACGTGTATGGCCTCATGTAGAGAAATTCCTGCGGCTCGTAAAGCTTCGATAGTGACGATTTTGTCATCAAAAATAACCTGGTTAAGGGAAGTAAAGGTATCCCATGCTGGTAATACCTATGTGTAATTATCCTGAGCCTATTTTCTCATGGAAGATGTAATTTTACTGCATTCGCTGGTAAGGTGGTGACTGCGTTTAAACTTCTAAACCTGAAGGAGGCTTTAGTCCCCAAGTGTAGCCTACTTTGATTGTACCACCTTGAATCCATGCCACTGGGATTTGATACAAGCTTATTGTACTCTCCTAGATGCGATGCTGAGATACTTGGAATATCACATGGACGAAATATTATTTGTAGCGGTTGTTTCTATGGTGAAGCTCTGGCTGGTATCAACAAACGAGCTGCAATGGTTCTTGGCAACAGTTGTGATCAGAAGAGACTACATTGTCATGGGAAGAAAATAAGTCGTCTGGAAATGCATGGGCATCCATGGAAGCAAAGAAATTGGCTGGATGTGTAAGCGAGTAAAACTGTCCATGAACACGAGCTTTGGCGGGATGAGACAAAAGGTGGCCAAAACTATGAACCTTGGCTGGATGTGATCACGATCCTTAACAGGGAGGAGTGCGGTGGCTACAGGCACAAACCTTGGAAGGAAGGGGTGTGGTGTCTACGACACTGGCAGGAAGAGGTGGCAGTTACGGCATGATCCTTGGAAGGAAAGAGTGGCGTTGAAGCGGCTTAATCTCCTGGAGAGGACACTGATGTGGCTCCTGGAGTGAATGTTGAAGCGTCCGCTGGAGCAAATGTTGAAACGGCTTCTGAAACGAATGTTGAAGCAGCTCCTGGAGGGAATGTTAAAATGGCTTCTGAAGTGAACGTTGAAGTGGCTCAAATAGTGATGGTCGGCAAGTCGTGTTTTCTCCTCATGGGAAAGAATACGTTTCTTCTGTTTTATTTTCCCTTGCAACTCTCAGAGTCTTGACGGTTATAATGTTGAAGTCGGAGGCCGCGTCAATCATCGTGATGTCAAACTCGACATCCTTCGAGTGAGAAATGGTTAGGAGTCCCCAGTTCCGTCTATCAATCGTGCTTTCCAGGAGAGGTTGGGGTTTGGGAACGACTTTCCTGGCTGGAAACAGCTGCTTTCGATTTTGTGGACGGAGTCCCCAGAAATCATGCATCTCCCGACGGGAAGAGGGTCTCTGTGAACTCAGGAGGATTGCTGATCTTTTTTGACTCGATTTTGGAGAAGTAATTCATGATCCTCATGTGTGATGAAATTGGATTGTTGATTCCTCTCCAACAGACGTTCAGGAGAAAAACGGGCCTCTTCGTCCATAAAGGTGTGTCATGCTTAGGTACTGACGCCAGGAGTATTAAAAGTGATCCTCATTGGCTCTGGTTGGCGTGGTTCCTGGGGTAGCCGCTCCATTAGTGTCTTGAGGAAAGCGAGTACCTTGTTCTGAGTTGAAGCGATGTTCATTTGAGCCTTAGCAAGAACTTCCTGTTTTTTCATCAAATCAGCAATGGTAATAGGGGGTTGGTGAAAATATGAGGGTACCCAAATATACCTCAAGCTATAACTTTTCCTTCCTATAATACCTTTTTCCGAAAGTGATTGTCTATAGACTGAGTCGAGACAATACAACAAATCGGTTCACACTTCGTGTGATTGTCCATGGATACAAGATCGAAACAATACAACAACAAAGTGTGTTTACTTGATACAAAGGTTCGGTCTTAACCAAACTCAATATGATTGCATATCAAGTAAATAGGAATTAACGTTTGTCCAATTTACTTTAATTATAATAAAACAATTATAATGCGGAAATATAAAGTAAATAACACAGCAAGATTTTGTTAACCAGGAAACCGAAAATACAGAAAAACCCCGGGACCTAGTCCAGAATTGAATACTCTCAGTATTAAGCCTCTATACAAAATAAACCAACTTCGTATAGTTGAGCCAAAAGGTAATCGTTAAGATTAAGCCAACAACACTATTAATCCAAAGAATTGTGTTGATGCCGATCTTATCAATTAATCAATCCAATCTACCACAAGGATAAACCGATTATTAATTGGATCCTCTTTTACCGAAACAAGTATTGTGCACACCAAAGATTATAAAACCAAGTCTGAAATCTTCTATATCTTCAAATCTTCTTAGATCTTCAATAAACACCTGCACACAACTATTTGAATCTCTTGTGATCAATCACACACAGAACGAAGTCTGTTAACAATGGATTATCATAAGATCGTCTTTAGATCTAACAACAGTCTAAAGATCCCTGTCGAAACCTTGAACTAGTTTGAGTGAATCATATATCAGAAGAGAAGATTCTTAAGCATAAACAAACTAGGTGCAATCAAAGTTCAACCACTGTTAGTCAATCAAATCAATATGAAAACTAAAGATAAACCGAAATTATCTAGTTTCCCACCAACGGTACGCACTAGAGCTTCTCAATCCCAAAGAAGACTTTAAACTGAGCGGCCGTAAGAGATTTTGCCTAATTAGGTTACTCTCTTCTCCGAATAGGCGGCTTCACCAGTAACAGTACAACAGAGGAATTTTACAGTCACGAAGGATTAGTTTGCTAGAAATGAAAACTCAAGGTATTTATAGACAAGGAAGTTTGGACACCAAGGAATTTCCAAAACCGAAAATATTCTCAAGATATTTAATATTTTCCAAATTCGGTTTTCATAATTCCTGAGAATGCACTGTCCAAATTTATTATCGAAATCTCCTTGGAAAATCTTTAACTAGCAAATGCACATTACCAATTCTTATTTTCCATATATAATTAAAAACCTTAATTAAAAGAGTCTTAACTTATTTAAATTCAATCTTGGGATTTCCTTCCTTATTAGCTGTTAAGAAATATCTTTGAATAATAAAAAATGCACATTAATGCGCGTGTTCAAAGTGTGTCAACATCTTTCCTCTTGTAAGTCCTTTTTCATACTTACTCACTTGAAACCGATTTACCACACTTCCAAAAAAGTTTAGAATTGGTTCATCTGAATTTCAAGAACTATGTGATTGATCAAGTAACACTCAATCACAAGTCATGGGTGTGACGTTTCTACCTCCATGTGAGTATTGTGCATAATCACACTAGCTTATCAAAGATTCGGCTGACTAGGTACTAGGATCGGTTCCCCACATATATTTGGTATCTAACTTGTATGTGTTGCACATGTCCATAGGATCGGTTTCCCTTTGATTAAAAAGTGTTGCACATGCTATAGGATCGGTTCCCCTTTCTTCTATAAATCTTGTTGTACCTTATACAAGGATCGGTTCCCCTTGTGATGTACTGCACCTCTTACTTGGATCGGTTCCCCTCTCCCAAATTTGGTCACACACACACAAACCCGATCATACCCCAGGTGATTACTTAAGATCAGTTTCACTAACAAAAGGCATACCAATACATAAGTCAGGCCTCATGTGAATAGTTTTACCAAGAACACAAACAAGTCATGAGTGGTTATACTAATCACACATATTGGTCGTTTATAAGATATGCAATAAAGAACAGCCCCAATAACGCCTAGCGATTTCCTTTTCGGTTCACAACACATATCATGAACTTACTTCCTTAGAACACATGTAAAAACATTATTTCCTAGGATAAAATCCTCACCTCATACCCATACATAATCACAATAGCATTCATATGATTATGTTGATGTTTTATATACAAAGTTTAATGGTTAAGCAATTGTAGATGGGGAAAAACGGTTTGCTGATTTTTAAGGAATTGAGGAAACGACCGTACGGAGGAGATTCCTTGAACCGAGTGAAATGTTCAACCTCATACAGATGCACTGCAAGAAGGGAGTGCTTTGAATTCGAGAGATCAATCTGTAGTACTCCGGCCTAAACCAAGACAATGGTCGTTCCAGAGTAAATTCGGTCACAAAGAGATAATGGGTTGATCTGTAGGAGGGAAGCTGAAAAATGTGTGGAATCAATAGTAATTAAAGATTGTAGGTGTGTTGTGAATTCTGAATATGATAAGGTCTGAATGATTGAAATTGCTCAGTTGAGAGTAATTTCTCAATTGATGAGTTGATGATCCCGTGATGTCAATGAGACATGAGATTCTTGTTGTTGTTATTTCAATCATGATTCAGAGACTTATTTATATTTCCGGAATTGTAGACACCATGATCCCATAAAGTGTGACAGTTTATGGAATCAAAGAGTGGGGAAGTGGAAATCGTGTTTGAAACCAGTTGCTCAGCGTGCGGAGACTTGGTTGATTTTCCATCCACTACTTTGTTAACTCCTTCAACTGATTGCACGACTTTCTCACATTCCATCGTATTTTTGAACACACGTGTCATAGACCACCAGACCACAACCCTAGTTGACATCCCCCCAAGTGACATGATTGACGTCTCGTGGTTAGTTTAGTCAGTTGTTGACTTCATGATTTAGTGGGACGATGAGTCCGTGTATTTACTGAGTTGAACATGATTTTATAAAATGTTCTAAACTCATGAATTGAACATGGACATGATTCACACGTTGATAGTTGAGGCTAGCAAGTATTACTCTGATTTGTTGAATATTGATAGTTGAACCAATATTCCTTGATTTGAGCAAGTATTGCTCATCTGATGAATTATTGGTAGCGTGACCAAAATTAAATATTAATTAAAATACTGGTAGTTGAACCGAGTATAATTAATAAGAGTACTGATCATGAGATCGTCATAAAATTATTAGTGTTTGAATCTGGAATTATGATCCTTGGACTCAAAACCTAATTTGATCAATTGATGATTTATTTGAAAATTAACCATGGAATAAAGGAAAGACCGGATTCATGGGACCGTGGGTCGACCATGTAGCACCTAGATTCTCACGTGAGCAAATACTAAGACCTCTTGAAGAGTTGGTGATTTGTTGATGAAAGAATGATTAAATGCTGATTTAATCATTTATTCATAAAATGCTCGTCTGAGCCTTAGGTAATAAAACCTAATTAATTATGAAGAGATGAGAGACCGACCAATGGGTCATGAAGCCGGACCTGGGTGGTCACGGGATCAAATTATGATCGTTTCATGAAGTTCCAAGTTGTTTGGAAGAGTTTTGGACCTAATACGTGCAATTGCACAAATTAGGTCAAACCGTGAAGATACACAAAACCGGCTCATTGTGAGCGAAGGAGCCAACCCTAGTCGGTCAAGGTAACATGATCACGTCGTCAAAGTGTACGTATCTCAATTCTGAGAATTTTGATATTTTCTGGTGTAGTAGCAGGATTTCCCACACTACACCCCTATTAAGATTCTATAGAAATTTAGGAGAAAACTAATTGAAGATTAAAGAATTAACGACACTTTATTATTTAGATCTCATAAATGTTTACAGAAAATATTCAAACTCAGAAGTACAACTTTATTTCTGGAGTTTCTCTCTCCTCAAAATATTCTCAACTCTAAAAAATACATCATCATTCTCTAGACTTACTTGAACCCTTTATATAGGAAATTACATAGTGGGTGACAGCTAAGTTTTCCCCTTCTTTCGGATCTATTTAGCGATCTCATCGTGGTATTTTCAATGTTAATGTTCGCCAACTTTTGTATTCCTCGTGAAACAACACTCTCATAACATGTCTCTTCAGTTGTCAAGCTATTATGATGCTTCCTGTGACGCTCGCCAAATGTCCTTTGAAGAATCCTCACGACACTCTCGTGAACAATGTCATTTATACTTATAGGAATATTTGACCTTCTCGTAAAAGCGTTGTTCTTATCACGAGAATATCATTGTGGCGATATTCTGGTACTACATCTTGCCTCTTCTCATGTTTTCTCTGCGAAGATGAGAAGATTATGAGAACTTTAAATTCTTCTTAACTATCGCAGCAATGTATGAACTTCTTTTCCTCGACAAGGTTCCGTTAATTCAGCTTCCCTGGTTTACACGTGTTGCAAACCTATCTTTTTGTATTGACACATCTCGCTCAGCTGGTTTCCCTCTTTGCCTATAAAAGGGAGAGTCAAGTTTCATAATTGGTTTTCTTCTCTTATCTTTCTTTCTTCTCTGCTTAGCTTCTTCGTTTTATGTCTGCAACTTTTCTTCTTCGTACTCTCTTGCTAGTGTTTTAATGGAATCACCAAGGTATATTCTTGATCATGATAAAAAAATTTTTTTTTTTTTTTTTTAGATCAACTTTTATTTATGTTTTTCGATATTCCCTTATTTGATTCTTTATAATTCTCATATTATATCTTCTCTTCAGGAGAACCAAATCTAATCTTAAGAAACCAACTGGAAAAAGGAAAGAAAGTTCTGCGAGCAATAAGGTAGTAAGAAACACATTCTATTTCTTAATAAAAATATTGTTGCCTCTGTTTCTTATCAAGATTATTGTTTGCAGAATGACGAGGGTAATGCTAACCCTCTTAAAAGATCTCGCAAATTAAATAAGACCTTTGGAAGCAATTTCGTCATTCCTCCCTTAATATCTGCGAAAGCTTCACCTGCTGCAACCTGATCTTCCTCCTTCTTCTGGCGAGAAGCTCGCTTTCACTACATCTGCCTCTACTGGTCCTTCACCAATTCAAATTGCAGAACCCATCATAACTAAAACTCCCTCTAGCCCTTTACTTCCTTCAAATGTTACTTTCCCGAAAACTCCTCCTTCTGATGATACAACCATTGCAAATGACTCAAATCATCAACTTGTCCTCACTTCTTCTATTTCACCTTCTACATCCCTTCCTTTATCAAATGAGACCATCACAGTAATTGATGTTGCTTTTAAAATTTTATCTAACATTCTAAATAATGCTAGAGATTCTTCTACTGATTCTCTCCAAAGCGGAGTTTGCGAAACTCTGCTCAAATATTTTGGCTCAGACAATTCTATTTCACGAGCTTCTCTAGAGAATGAAAATGCTGCTTTGAGAAAAAGTCTTCAAGATAAGACTTCTGAATGTGAAACTCTAAACCACAAGCTCAATAACTCTGTACTGGATCGCGAGAACCTCGCTAGAAAGATTGATGAGCTAAAAAGTAAGCTTTTTTTTTTTCCTCTGTCCTTTTATCTTTTTATTCTATTTCCATATTCTTCGTACTTAATCCTCCCTTTAAATTCTTGGTTTATATATTAGTCTCCAATCGAAATCGTTTCATCGAAAAACTTAAATCTGAAACCATAGCTGATGAAGCTCGCACTGAAAGAGATTCTTGGATGGACCAGCATAGTAGATTAGATAATCTTTATACGTATTCAGTTGATCAAATAAGAAATCTTACAAATGAGAATAATCAATTATTGCAAAATCACAGTTTTTTAAATAACGAGGTTACTCGCCTCTCATATTCGTTATCCAAGACTAATTTGTCGATAGAATCTTTATCAGACAAGAATAGATTTTTATCTCAAGAGAAATACAAATTATCAAGCTTGTTGGCGATCTCCTCGCAGAAAGTAAACAATCTTCAAGGAATATGTGATGATCAAAAGCAGTCTCTCCGCTCTCTTAAAAATAAACTTGATGAAGTAACTGAATCGTCTGCCACTGAAATAGACAAACTTATCAAGGGTAGACTAACTCTTAGTTTGAATGCCAGCAAGATTCGAGATGAATATTCCCAATTAAAGGAGTCTCATTCCTCATTGTCAAAAGAAAATTCATACTTACGCACCAAAGAAGAGAACATGAAATCTCTTCTGAAAGGCATAGTCGGAGACAAATTTGATGATGCTATGAACCAATGGGAGAATTGCCTCTTTTCATTAATCCAAAACTTAACTTCACAAAAAGAAGGTAGTCAATTATGACTGCCTCACTTTTTAATTTCCCTCGTCACAATTTATGTTATATTTCTCACGATATCTTTATTTCTATAACCTTTTATTATTTTGTTGTTCGCAGAATCTGAAAGAAGTCTAAATTCTACTATCACCGATCTTACTAAGGAGCTAGACAGTGTTCGCAAAGAAAACAAAACTCTTCTTCTCAACCTTTTAGAAATTCGTGATAAAGCAGAAAGAATACTTGATTATCTTGAGTATTTCAAGAATATAGAGATCAAAAATCGTGACAAAGGTTTTCTTCGCCAAGTTCATCTTAGTGCGGAAGTTCTCGTGAACGAAATTTTGATCTCCAACTCTCTTCCTCCTGTATCCGTTCTACCTTTGAAAGTTGACGATGATGAAATCCATCTTCCTATGGATAAAGATTTAGAATATCCGCCTTCTGAAGGAGATGTTGAAGAAGACGCTGAATAAGAAGATGATCAAGGAAAAGAAGAAAACCCTCCAAAAGAAGGAGAAGATCTTAACAAAAAGAACTCTGGCGATGATGTTCGCGATGAAAGAAATGTTGGTGATGATAACAATCCTGACAATAATTCTAAGTCTGGCGAGACTACCGCTTGAAGCTTGAGTTCTATTTTTAGTTTCTTTTTTCTTCTTCTTTCTCGAAAATGATATAACCTTTTTTGAACTATAATATTCTCAAGAAACTTAATGAAATCCTACACATTTATTCCCTTGCTTGCCTCCTCATTAATTTTCTTGAGACTTGTTGAATTCAACTTGTTTCTTGCGATAAAGAAATCTTTCCTGCATGCTTAACAAAGAAGAATTAATTTTTGAGATTATTCTTGTAGTTGCAGGAATTCCCACCCTACACCCTATTCAAGAATCTATCAATATTTATGACATAATTTGAAGATTAAGAACACTTTTTCTTTAATATGATCTTATGGAATTACATAAATCAAGAACACAAAACACTTAACAAAGATTTTCTCTCTCCTAAAAAGCTTTCCTAACACTCAAAAATTCATCCCCTTCTCTGGAACTACTCATCTTCTTTATATAGGTATTTACATAGTGGATTACAGCTCATTTATAGTTAAGATTCCCTTCGATTTCGGATCTGAGTTCTTGCGATAAATCGCAGCTGGCACCGCCTTTATCTTTCACAGGTTTTTTTGATATATCGCAAACATGTCACACTTTCTTCGTGTTTCTGTCATTATGTCATTGTTTAAGTCATCTTTAGATGTGTCGCAGAATATTACTGATGTGTCTCGGAGTAATTCGTTTATTATCGATATATCGCAGAACAGTCGTTTATTTCTCAGGAATATTGTTGTGACAATATTCTGGTCCTACAATTCTATTGGTCTTATTTTGCCTTCCTAATTAAAGGTCTTATTTCGCCAATTTTCTCTTTTTGCGACAAAATCGCAGGACGTCTCTAAACTTTCATGTATTGACCCATTGATCTTGCCTTATCTATATTTCTTTATTTTATTGCGACAATATGACAAGCCTAAGCTTTCTCGTGAAAACAAAGCCTTGTGACATTGCCGTCTTGCGATGAAATCGCAGGACGTCTTCACATTTTCATGTTAAAACCCCTTGATCTCATCTTAACTTTTTGTTCTCTTATGGCTTTTTTGCCTTTATATAATTTACGTGACAATATGACAGGCCTAAATGATCTGGCGATCTTAAAGCCCCATGACATTGCCGTCTTAAGACACTTATCATCTCCCTAATGGAGGGTGCCGCCCTTATCTTCCCCCTGGTTGCCCCTTCAAGGAGGTCACATCGGCCATACAAGACTAGCTCCTCCCATCCAGATTTACCAACAACCAGTTGTTTTCACAGCCTCTTGTCCTTTATGCCTATATAGCTTATAGTTACAAGACTGCACCCTAAGTGGGGTTTTCTTCAGGCCAAGTGCATTGTAGCCAAGACTTACCAAAGATGGCCAGGGTAGGTTCGTCCGTCCCGGGCACCCTTGGATAAACCGTGTACCTCGGTGCCTTGGTCATACTCTGCACTTCTTGGAAGAGACTCTCAGTCGTCCAACCAGGGTATAACCTTACAAAGCTGGAAATCCAAGATCTCTCTCCCGGATAGGTTTTCTTTAACCCCTACATCTGTATGACTCAGGTTCCAGTAGCGGTATAACCTTATCCCTGAATCATATAAAGAGATACCCCCTTATAACGTGCTTGTAGGTCTTACATTTGCCTCTTACGAAATTGTATTCGCGAACTAAGGTGCACGCCATAAAGGTTTGTCCCATTCTCTTAATCTCTGCGAAATTTCATTCGTGTTTCTCGTGATATTGCTCGCGTAATCTTAAAATAAAAATTCATCATCCATTTCATTATTTTGTATACCAATATCTCTTACCTTACAACATTTGTCACTGATAATATCTTTTCAAAAATAATCTATTCCATGGTCTATCAAGTCGTTGGCCAACATCTCTTCCTTCAGGATCCATCAATTTGTATGCCCCATTTCCAATTATTTCTTTAATTAAGTAAGGTCCATCCCATTTTTTTTCTAATTTTCCACCATTCTCTCGCTGATATTTTGGTGTCTCTCGCAGAACTAAATCACCAGGTTGGAATTCTCTTTTTTTGACACGTTTGTTGTATTCGCGAGCTAACCTTTTTGGTAGTTTTCCATATGCTGTAGAGTCTTCTCCCTTTTTTCTTCTAATTCGTCTAGTTTATGTAAAATCATACCAGCACTTAAATTCCTTTCCCACGCTTCTCTTTTTTTTGTAGGAATAACAACTTCTGTTGGTAATACAGCTTCAACCCCATATGTTAAACAAAAGGGTGACATTCCAGTAGCCTCTCTTCTAGTGGTGTTGTAGTCCCATATTGCATTATGTACTTGCTCACACCATGATTTGTGATATCCTTCTAATTTCTTTTTCAGAATATTTGCGATCGTTTTATTAGTTGCCTCAGCTTGACCATTTGCTTGTGGGTATAAAGGAGTAGATTTTCCACACTTTATCTTAAATGCATTGAGTAGTAACTCTATGTTCTGTCCTTCAAACTGATTTCCATTATCAGACATCAAGCGTCTTTGGTATTCCAAATATGCAGATGATATTCTCGAATATGAATGTGAAAATATCTTTATCACGGATATGTTGTACTGCTTTTACTTCTCCCCATTTTGTGAAATAATCTGTAGCCACAATGAGGTATCTCCTTTGTCCAGAACCAGGCACAATTGGTCCCACAATATCTAATCCCCATTTCCCGAAAGTCCATACACTTGTTTAGGATGATAGGGGTGCTCCTGGTGCATGTATCTTTTTTCCAAATCGCTGACATTCTTCACAATGCCTTGAATGTTGTTTCACATCTTCATGCATGTAAGGCCAGTAATACCCTTGCATCTTCGTTCTATATGCCAAAGATCTACCTCCACTATGATTACCAAACATCTCCTTTGCAAAGCATTTTTAACACCTTTTCTCCTTCCTCCCTCGTCAAACATCTTAGCGATGGTCCATTAAAAGATCTGCGATATAACACTCCGTCTCTTAACTCATAATTAGTTGCCCTGCTTCTTAACTTGTGTGCCTCCAGTCTATTTCTTGGAGTTTCTCCTCTCGCCAAATAAGCAAGAAGTTCCGCTCGCCAATCTGTGTTTTTCTCTTCTATTTCGTCATTTTCTACAATCATCACATCTTTCTCTCCTTCTTCGTCAATTTCAATGGGATTCCCATCCACATCTTCGTCTTCTTTATTTACTGATGGTAATAAGAGTGTTTGAATTTTTATCCATCTCGCAAGTGGGTTTGTCATCATGCTAGATATGAAGGCAAAAGCATCCGCAAGTCGGTTATCTTTCCTTGATATGTGTCTCCATTTTATCTTTGGAATTCTCGCAGATAATTCTTCCACGAGTCTCTTGTATTTCTTTGAAGAAGGTTCATTTGTTGTATATTCTCCAGTTATTTGACGAATAACCAATTGAGAATCGCTTGTGATTCTAGCATTTTCCAACTTCATTTCTATTGCAAATTTCAAAGCGTGGATAACATCCTCATATTCTGTCTCATTATTAGTGGATGTAAATTCTAACCTAAATGAGAAAGCTGTTTTTTCTCCTTCTGGTGAAATAAAAACAACTCCAATCCCATTTCCTTCTCCATTAGATGATCCATCCACTAATATCTCCCATCTATTGGGTTACATTAATAATTCTTTTGGATCTCCATGTTCTTCTTCTACATCCATCATTTCTTCCACAGCTTCGTCATTTTCCAAAGGGAATTCAGCTAAGAAATTCGCGATGACTTTGGATTTTGGCGAAGATAGAATTTCATATTTGATATCGAAATGTCCCACTTGTGCATTCCATCTTTCTACTCTTCCTGATCTTTTTGAATTCTTCATTACCGATTCAATTGGCACTTTTGTTAACACCTTGACCTTATGTGCTTGAAAGTAAATGCGAAGCTTGAAAGTTGCATGTACCAATGCTAGGATTAATTTCTCAATCTTTGAATAATTTTTCTCTATTTGAATTGAATGTTTTACTAATATAATAAATTGGTTTTTCTATCCCAGCATCTACTCGCAGCAATACCGCACTTAGTGCATATGTCGTTGTCGCGAGATAAATTAATAACTCTTCTCCTGGTTCACTTTACAGTAAAATGGTTATATCCATTAAATGCTCTTTTATTCCCTGAAAGGCCTTCTCACATTCATCTCTCCATCTGAATTTTGTTCCCTTTTTGAGTATATCGAAAAAATGCTTGCATTTATCAGAGGATCGCGAGATGAATCTTCCTAACGAGGCTAACATCCCATTCAACTTTTGCACATCTTTTACTATAGCTGGTGTTGGCATATCCCGAATCGCTTGCACTTTTTCTGGATCAACTTGTATTCCCTCCTTTGATACAATATACCCCAGAAACTTTCCTGAAATCACTCCAAAAGTACACTTGTCAGGATTTACTTTGATATTAAATTGCCGCATTTGTTCAAAAATCTCCTTCAAGTCTTGTACATGATCCTCAGCTTCCTTGCTCTTGATTAACATATCATCTACATATACCTCCAGTGTTTTGTGGATCCATTTTGCAAATACCTTCTCCACCATTATTTGGTATGTTGCACCAGCATTTCGTAATCCAAAGGGCATTTTTGTATAACAATATAACCCTCTTGGAGCAAAAAATGCGGTATGTTCTTGATCTTTTTCAGCGAGAGGAATTTGGTTGTATCCTTTGTATCCATCTAATGAAGATATTCTTGCATTTACCGCTGCTGACTCAACCATTTGGGGAATATATGGTAGTGGAAAACTATATTTTGGACAATCTTTATTTAAATCAATAAAATCTATGCAAATTCTTATTCCTTTATTCTTCTTCGGGACCACCACCATATTTGCAATCCACTCTGGATATTTGGCTTGCCTTATTATTCCTGCATCAAGCATCTTCTGTAATTCTTCTTCTATCTGAGAATGATATGTTGTTGCGATTTTTCTTATTCTTTGCTTGAACGGCCTTACATTTTTGTTGATTTCTAATTTATGACATGCTTTTCGATGGATCTATCCATGGCATTTCATCCATGCTCCATGCGAAAATGTCTTTGTATTCTCGCAAAAGATTTATAGTTCTTTCTTCCTCGTCTATCTCCATTCTAGTCCCAATTTTCAGTATTTTAGGTTCTTCTTCACTCCCAATATTTACTTCTTTTGTTGGTTCAAATTGCAGTGTAAGCGGCTTCGGTGCTTGGTGTTTTTATGACTCTCGCACATTCATCTCCTTCTCGCGAAAATTCATTGGGTATTCCTTTTCCTTCTTTTGATCTTATCATGTAAATTTTAAATTCTTCTTATTTTCTTGTTTCTCTCATCACTTTTCTGTGAGCTTTTCGCTGCTTATGACGTTCTTCACAATTTTTCACTTCAATTTGATAGCATATCTTCGCAAGATCTGTATTTCCTCTAATTTCCCCAATTCCGCTAGGCATAGGGAATTTGATGCATTGATGTAAGGTTGACGCTACAGCTTTGATTGCGTGTATCCAGGGTCTTCCCAATATCATATTGTATGGTGATTCCATATCCACCACGCATAGTGTTACTTGTGTTTCAATTTCTCCAAGTGGTAATCGTACCTTTATTTCATCTCTTGGTCTTGTTATAGATTTTCCGAAACCATGAATATGATATGTTGAAATAGACATTTCTTCATCCTTATACCCCATTCTCTTAAAAGCATGATAGAACATTTTATCCACAGAACTTCCCGTGTCAACTAGAGTTCTATTTACAGCCCATTTTTCTACAGACTTTATTGACTTTTCCTTCCTTATTGGTACCATGGATACTAGTAATCACGGAGGAGATGTATGATCTAGATTTTCTTCTAAGATTTCTGTTCTTTGTAAATGTAATTTCTGCTTTTCCCAATTCTTTAATAATGGCGTTTTCTCTCAGTCATAATTTTTCTCCCTTCAAAATATCGTTTATGTATCCTCCCCTTAATATTTTCATGAAATTTATCAATCATTTCTTTTGACACTAATTCATACTTCAATTTCCTACAATTTTCTTTAATTCTAATCATTCTTCTTCTGAATATTTCACCAATCTTCTTTAAAGTTTCCTTGATCTTGAATAATCCCTGTCTTCTTTTTTATCTTTTCTTCGATTGTTCCCTGTTTCTAGCGCCAAAATGTAGTATCAGGATTTCCCACACTACACCCCTATTAAGATTCTATATAAATTTAGGAGAAAACTAATTGAAGATTAAAGAATTAACGACACTTTATTATTTAGATCTCAGAAATGTTTAAAGAAAATATTCAAACTCAGAAGTACAACTTTATTTCTGGAGTTTCTCTCTCCTCAAAATATTCTCAACTCTAAAAAATACATCATCATTCTCTAAACTTACTTGAACCCTTTATATAGGAAATTACATAGTGGGTGACAGCTAAGTTTTCCCATTCTTTCGGATCTATTTAGCGATCTCATCGTGGTATTTGCAATGTTAATGTTCGCCAACTTTTGTATTCCTCGTGAAACAACACTCTCATAACATGTCTCTTCAATTGTCAGCTATTATGATGCTTCCCTGTGATGCTCGCCAAATGTCGCTGAAGAATCCTCACGACACTCTCGTGAACAATGTCATTTATACTTATAGGAATATTTGACCTTCTCGTAAAAGCGTCGTTCTTATCACGAGAATATCGTTGTGGCGATATTCTGGTACTACATCTGGCGTGCAGTTTAGCACTCATTTGAGAAAATATGAAGAAATCGGGGATTTTTGATGAAACCATCAAAACCTTCATGAGATGAAGGAAAATAATAAAAAATGAAGGAATCATGAAGTGTGGTACCAGGCATGGTCGGAATCCAAGGAGCCCGTCCCACAATGTTTTCCTATTTTTATAATATTTTTTCATGATTTTAGAGAAATATGATAAAACCAAGGAGTTTTGTTAAAATTAAAAAGTTTTGTTGAAATCAAGGAGTTTCCATGAGATGAGGAAAACATAAAAAATATAATAAAAAAAGGGACGTGTAGGATCGGCATGGAGCATGGTTGGCCGGCTAGGTCCCGGTCCCGTGTGTTTTCCCTAATTTTATGTATTATTTCATGATCTGAAGGGTTTTTCATAATTTGAAGGAAATATCATGAAATCAAGGAATTTCATGGGATTATGAAAACATGAAAAATATAATAATAATAATAATAATAATAAAATGGGATGTGTGGGGCCACCTAGGGCTTGGCCGGTCGGCTAGGGCTCGGTCACACGGGTTTTCCTAATTTTATATTATTTTTCATGGGACCAAGGAAATATCATGAGATTAAGGTGTTTTTATGAAATTAGGAAAATAATGAGGAACCATGAGGTGTGGGGCCGGCTGGGACCAAGGCATGGCCGGTTGGCCAATGGTCACGCCCCACAATGTTTTTCCCTAATTTTATATTATTTCCTTGGTGTGAAGGAAACACCATGAAACTGAGGAGTTTCCTCAAAACAAAGGATATTTGTTCAAATGAAAGGTTTTTCATGAACTCAAAGAAAATAAAAAAAATATGATAAAAATATGCAACTGGCGTGGGATTGACCACGGCACGTCCGGCTGGTCAGTGGGCCCATGCTCCCAACGCCTTGGTTAATTTTTAATTATTTGTTATTTTCCGTCCTATTTTGCATAGGTTCATCGTTTCGTCGTATTTTGAAATACTCTTTCGTGCGGTGATTGTTAGTGCATCATCGTTGAATACACTTGCACCTTTTGAGACAGGGCTTACTCGGAGGTAGCTCCGATGACCGTTCATTGAATATCTATTACTAACCCATGGATTTCTGCTGGGAAGAACCGTGGTTTGCAGTAATGAAATATCTGCGAAAATATTTGAATATTTTCTGAAATTTTGTGGATGAATCCAAGAATTTAGGAATAATTAACTTATGGATCTATACTAGCAGAGCAAGCTGTCTAGGAGAATTAACTATTCCGATATGAGCTTGCTGGAGCTTCATATCCTTTATATAGTCAGGGTAAACTTGTTGTTTGTATCCTGAAGACGTTATCGCTCTATACTAGCAGAGCAAGCTGTCTAGGATCCGTCCATCTTGTGATACTATATAGAAATAATTATTGAAGTGTTCAGTATTCATGAGATATGTTGTTGCCTAGCCTTGAGACTACATATCTACATGTACTTTGAGAGAAAGTACTCTCAGTCAGAGGATTCGACGAGAGATACATGTCTCAATACTCACGTCTAGCTGCTGGATCAGAAGTTCGTATAATTATGGGTTTACGATTTTGGCCTTTGTCGAAAATCCACCATCTACATTAAGTCCCCTGCTTAGTGAGAAAAGCCGTGTTCCTCAGTCAGCATTGAATGGTGATTTTCCGGTCATAAACAATATAAGCAATTGAACTTAGTCGTAAGTTAAGACGTTACCGGATTTCGATGGTACGAGCATACTATGAATTGAATGAAGATCTCAGTGGCATGATAGAGCATTGTTTGGTGAACATAAATTGATGTTGAACTGCTGATTTGGATGACGGGACCTTGGTCGTTTAGGATTCGCGGGCCGGGCCCAATAAGGAAATCCTTAGAAAATTAGGTTTTGGAAATAAAATTTGATATATAAAAGGGAATTAATCCCATTTTTTTTATTTCTTTCCCACAACCGGCCACCACCTTGATCCCTTCATCTTCTTCATGCCTGAGCATAGGAGAAATTTTTTGCCGGAGCTGTTGCCGTTGTCGGGCCGTCGTTGCCACAGTCCGACCAACTTTCGCCGGCACCGACCAGGTAGGCAAAAAAATAAAAAAAAATTGATGTTTGCTGATGTTCATGAATTCTATGAGTTGTTCATATCTTGATCATGATAAAGTTATATGCATGTGCATGCATGAGTGTGGGTTTTGTGGAAAACCTTCGTTTTTGAAAATATATGTTCGTTTGATCATTAGTTTTGAAAACTAATAATAATCCCTGATTTAGGAGAAATTTTTCTTTATATATGAATATTTAGGTCCAGTGATAAAACTATGTTTATGAGCTTTCATGTGAACCAAAGTTCTATCATGAAAAGGTGAATTTTCACGAAAACGAAATAAACCCTCGTTTTAAAGAATGACGATGATACGAAGAAAGAGTTTTCTTCTTTATATGTGAACTTGTGTCCAGTGATAAAATTTTGTTTATGAGCTTTCATGTAAACCAAAACTTTATCTCATAATGCGTGAGTTTTTCACAAAATTGGAATAAACCTTCGTTTCGAAGTCGTATGACGACACGAAGGAATTTTTTTTTTTTTTTTGTAAAACCATGGTCTATTCATGATTTTTTTTTTAACCGTGGAGTATCCACAAATTTTATTTTTCGTGAGCCTGGCTCACGTCAATTTTTTTTTAATTTACGTGAGTAAATCACGTTTATATATATATATAAGTTTGTTCCCAAAATTACTTTTGGGCACGAAACACGATGAATGAGTAATTTTGATGTGTTTTTAGGGTTGGAGGAGAATTGAAGAACGAACCAAAGTGACACAGATTTTTACGTGGTTCGGCATGATTGCCTACGTCCACGGGTGAATCCCCTTGGGGAGTATTTTTTTCATCGATAGTTTGTATTACAGCATGAGTATTTCCCCCTATTGGCCACCCCCACTCCTGATTTCTGCTCTCCCTATTTATACAATTAAATATCTAATTTCAGCATAAACATAAATTACATTAATTGCCCCATTCATGCCTCCATATTCAATTCCTCCATATTCAATTCTGTATGTAACAGCTGGGATTAAATTTGCATGTGTGAAACTGCTGTAATCAGTATTGCATGGTTGAAACTGCTGGAATTCATTGTCTGAAATCGCTAGAATTCAATAAATTTGAAACTATTTTGAAATTCAATGGCTGAAAGCTGCGGGAATTAATGATCGAGCCTTCATGGTGATTTATGTATGAAACTGTTGGAATCAATATTGCATGCCTCCATGATGATTTCTGCATGAAACTGCACACTTATGCTTCATGATAAATTATGCATGCTGGAAAACTAGACTGGTGTCTGGAAGTATGGATGGATCTTTGGTTAGTGACATAATTGATTGTGGATGGATGAAAGTTGGTTTGTGATATGGTTGGAGCCCAGTTGTGATCTCGGAAGAGTTTTATTCGGGAATCGATCAAGCAGCGTTGCTGGCTACAAGAGTGAAAATTGGCTGGGGGTGTGACTGACTTCGACGGTTGACTTTGACCATTGACCGGCTGTTGCCTTTGACCATTGACCTTGACCGGGTGTTGACCATGACAGTTGACTGACTTTGATCATTGACTGCCTTTGACCATTGACTGATGTTGACCATTGACATGTCTATGCAGACTGGTGGGCTGCCTTGGTTGACTGGTTAGAGGGCTTGGATGAGGACCAGAAAATGATTCAAGTGTTGATTCGGCCCATTTTTGCTTATGGTACAAACAATATACAAATATATATTATTTTCTTTAAAATCAAAACTTGAGTTTTGTGTAGTATTACTTGGACGTAAACAATTATTTATGATGAAATAACGTTTTAGTTTTCATAATTCCATGGTGAATGTTCACACAGTAGAAATATTCACGATTTTATGAAAAATCTGAGTTTTTTGTACGTCTTTTGTAGGTTTCGAAGAAACGGACGATTTTGAGGTGTTAACTCTAGCATTACTATCACTACTGTTAGTGGAAGCGTAAAAGGTAAGAGTTAAGAGTTACCATTTTTTCCGATCGACCTATTTGCATGTTGGTAATCTTTTGTGCTTCTGATTTCAGAAAATGTCCGACAACAGAGATTATGATTACTGGTATTCCTATTCTTCCTCTAGCTCTTCTGATGAGGATTCCAAAGATCCTGTAGCGAAATCGAAAGCTAGGGCTACTCGGGATGAAGGAGCGAAGCCTAGCATACCCTTAAATGAACAAAGGGTCACTTTTGCTGAACATAGGAAAAGAAAAGCCGAGAATGATGAAAAAGAGGCTCGTCAGCGTGAAAAGGATCTGGTCCGACGCAAGATACAAAGGTTTGAGGAGAAGCGTCCGTTCTTGGACGGGAGGCCTTCTGACTCTGATGCTAATGCTTCTGAAGAAGATGTATGGGAGGTACCAAAGGGCAAGATTATGCCTGATCGACATGAAATAAAGTTCCAAAGGACCATGAAGCCGAAATTGAAGCAGAGGAATCGGACTCAGATGATGATCCTGAAGCTTATCTGAAACCCATCGACACTGATTCTAGTGATGAGAAAGATAGTGATGACAACTCGGATGACAATAAGGACGATAATGACGAATCTGATGATTCGGATGAGTCTGACGAGTAGCTTTATTTTAGTCTTCTTTTCCTTTTTGAAATATTTGAATGTTCTTTAGGCTTCGTTGTAGATATTTCTTTGATAATTTAAACAAGTTTCCCTTTGATCTAAAATTTCCTTTGAATGAGAAAAACCTTTTATTAATGTCGATTCTTCCTGAATTGAATAAAATGAACCAATGTTCACGCCCCGTAATTCACCATGGCCTTCGATTCGCCTCAGTGATTTCCATTTGTAGATAGTATTGAGATACGTGTTTCTTGGATTGAGATAACACGTGTTACACATGAATCTGTGTAACATTGACCGCATGCAGCTTCCGTCAGTCCCCGGTTGATTTTTCCTCCGCGTCTTCAATATTGCCCTTGCTGGTATCTTATGGTTTCAATAAAACTCGCAACTGAATTTACCATTCACATAAGATAAACCTCCACCGTATCTAACATATATCTTCAAGACTTTGAGTCTATCGTATGTGCAAATATTTCTTCCATTCTAGAGTTAGTTTCATTGTGCAGAGACTTCTTGATCATACCTTGTTGCCGCCATGTCAAGCAACAATATTTCTTCTCAATATGATACTCAGTTGAAGCGTGAAATAGCAGTGTCCACTTCAGTAAGTTGCATCTCCTTTTCATCTTTTCTGATCAAGATAATTGATCATAAGCAAACGATTTATTGCAGGATCATCATATGAATGCTTCTTCTCGACCCAAGCGAACTGTTAGAGCTCCTGTCCAATATAGGTCATCTCGTGCTGAGGCTGGATTATTTGTAAGTAATCTTATAACTCTTAAAATTCCATTGTGCTCCATCGAAATTAAATACTCCTTCATTTTGTCAGGCAAATGTTCGCGTCATCGTCGATGCCATACGAAGAAGGAGCAGAAAGTCTGTGACTGTCGAGGTTGAAGATAGCAACGACTGGGTCGGTTAAGATTCTGCAGAATCCATGGAAATCAGAGGCAGTGTTCATGCTCGTGAATATCCTACAGCTGGAATCCCATTTGAAGCCCCTTTGATTAATACTTTCCCGGACAATGAAGTGGTTGGCGGGTTCGTCGTTCCCAAACATCATGCGCTTCTGTATACTAAGATCTGGAAGAAGTATGGCTACATTTCCACTACATAGGTATGGAAAGGCTTTCTTCCAACTCTCTTAACCACGGTAGCTGGGCTATTTCCAATTATTGAGGAAATGAACCAGATGCGCTTGCGAGATGTCAAAAAACATGAGATGCATGAATGGGATGAGATGATCTCAAACTACGAGACATTGCGATTCAATGTGATCTGGGTTCGTCATCGACTTTAGATAATCAAGATTCATAAGGCGGCGGAGGCTGCTGATACAATTTCCGCAACCACTGCTTTATTGGAGGAGGAGAAGATACTGGCTCTGGAATCTGCCAGGGTTGAGAAGGCAGTTGAGGATTTGAAGGCAAAGACTAGGATCTTTCAGAAGAAACTTGGCAAAGATTCTTATAGGGATTATCCACTGCTGGATGGTTTGCTCTGAGTGAGCATTTATGATTGTTATTTTTGAATCGGTTTAAGTTTCTGATGGAATAGTTGATCATGGTACGAATGAATTTTGCTCATTTATGAAATGTTTAATGAACAAAGGAGAATTTGAATTCTCTTTGGAGGAACCAAAATTACATTTTTGAAAATGTTTGCAATGATGAAATGATGAAAAGGTAATCGTTTTCTAGGGATTAGGCGTAATATGCTTTGAGCCATTTTCCATTGATTATGTTTCCTTCCACTCCTCCATCAATCTTTAAGATTTTGTAATATCCACTGGATACTGCCTTGATAACCACATATGGTCCTTCCCATTTCGGAGAGAACTTGTGAGCAGGCATGTCTTTTTGAATGTGCTTTTCTATCTTTAATACCATATCCCCTACTTGAAATGTTCGAGGTCTTACCATTTTGTTGAAGACTCTGGAGATTCTTTGTTGTTTCTACATATTTATCCACCTTAGCCCTCTTTGACTCGAGCATGTCCAATTCAGTAATTCTCGAGTTGGAAACTTCGGCTTCGTCCCATTGTACACCACTGGATGTTGCAATCCGCGCTGAAGGAATTTTGATTTCTGCCGGTAGTATGGCGTCAGCTCCATAGATGAGAGAATATGGTGAAGTTCCGATTGAGCTTCTTGGCGCGGTTCGATAAGCCCACAAAGCCATAGGAAACTGTTCATGTCAAGTTTGAGGATTATCATGAACTGTTCAGCTGAGAATCCGGACCAAAGTTTTGTTAGTGCTCTCTACTTACCTGTTTCCTTGAGGATAGTACGGTGTGGAGAAAGTTTGTTTGATGCCGTATTCCTCGAGTAATTCTGTCACGTGCTTTTTGGCAAAATGAGTTCCATTATCAGTGACAATGTGTTTGGGAACACCGAATCTGCATATTATATATTCTTTGATGAAGGCTGTAATTGTGACTCCAGTGGTGCTTCGGAGAGGAATAGCTTCAAACCATTTGGTAAAATACTTAGTTGCAGTGATGATGTATACATGCTGCTTCGAATATGCTGGATTGATTTTCCCGATGATATCTAGTCCCTATCTATAGAAAGGCCATGAACTATTCACATAATTAAATGGAAGACAGGGAGTGTGAATGAGGTTACCATGGACTTGGCATTGATGACACCTTTGAACATATGCAGCTGCATCGTCTTCCATGGTCGGCCAATAATATTTCTCATGAATCTGGAGAAATAATTTCTTTTTCCCTTGATACTCTCCGTCATGCATCTCCTTTAAAATCATTGGGATTTCATGCTCAACTAAGCACCTCAGCAAGTTTCCACCAAAGCTTTTGCGGTATAAGATTCCATCAAGAAAGACAAATTTCTTAGCTCTCTGAATGAGTTTGATTGTTTCTTTCTTTTCTGACGACAATTCATTGTCCCGGAGATATTTGATGTAGGGTTCTCTCCAGTCCCCAGTGTGATGGGCTGTCAGAGCTTCGAAGTGATGATGAGGCGTCTGATAATTGGGACATGACTTCTACAACATTCTTGATTGAGCCTCCATGGAAGGCAAATAATATCCCATTCTTTGAAGCTTTCTATAAAGCGTTATCACCTGTGTTTGTCCGCACGTTTCTTCATGTACACGCTTGAGTTGTTCGTCCGCTTCATCATTTCCAAGGCACCATGATAATGACCCATCAGAGTTCCGATAGTATAATGCTCCATGAAGTTAGAAATAATTCTTTAGTTCTTTGAGACTGATTTTCCATTCTGAAAGAGGACTGTTCAGTTCATGAATGATAGGTACCCTCCAATCGTCTGTTTGAACGTCTTCGGTTTGAGAAATCCATGTGGATGAAACCGTACGCCTTTGTACAGTGATGGTCTTCTCTGCTCCTTCAAATTGCATCTTAGAGGCGAGAGTTTCCAGACAGTCTGCATGCCTATTATTGGTTTGTCCAGTATGGACGATCGTGGCATCAACGAAGTAGGTTAACAACCGTTGAGCTTCAGTTATGAATGGAGCAAGCGTGATTTCTTTGAGAGAATATGTTCTATTCATTTGATTGACCATTAGTATTGAATCTTCCCTTATTTGGAGGTGCGTTGCCCCTGCTTGCTTAGCCAGAGATAATCCTAGTAAGAAGGCTTCATACTCTGCTGAATTGTTAGTGCAGTGAAAATCCAGCTTGAACGAATGTGAGAAAACCTCGCCAAATAGAGAGACTAGCACTATGCCTGCTCCTCCAGTGTCATTGATAGGAATGGAGGAACCGTCAAAGTATAAAATCCATGTCTCTTATTTGATGATTAAGATGTCTGGAAATTCACCAGGTACGTCATCATGTAACATTGTTGCATCGTCTCCTGGGAAACCAACGAGTAAGTCAGCCACTGCTTGGCCTTCGATTGCTTTGGGTGGTGTACATGCTATGTCAAATTCTGACATCTGGAGTATCCACTTTGTTGGTCTTCCTATCAAGGCTGGCTTTGACAGCAGAAACTTTATAGGGTCAGCCTTTGAAACGATCACGACTCTGTTGGATAGTAAGTAGTGTCTGAATTTCTGAATTGCATGTACTAACGCCAGGCATGATCTCTCAGCCTTTGGGTATCGTAGTTGAGCATCTCGTATTGTACGACTGAAGTAGTAGATCGGTCGTTCGATGCCTTCATCATCTTCTTGAGCAAGGAGTGCTCCGATAGCAACATCACTAGAGGTCGTGTACAGTATCAGCAGTCGTCCTTGCACTGGAGATTTCATGACAGCATGCGATAATAGTATCTGCTGTATTTTCCGGAATGTTTCTTGTTGAATGATTGTCCATGTAAAGCTTGCTCCTTTATTCAGTAGAGGGGTGAACGAAGCAATGAGTTGAGCTAACCCTGGAATGGGGCGTCGAATATAATTTACCTTGCCCATGAAACTTTTGAGTTCTTTCACAGTGCGTGGAGAAGGCATGGTGGTGATAGATTTCGTCTTGTCTGGATCGACCTTGATTCCTTCTGTTGTGACCAAGAATCTTAAAACTTTCCGGAAGAGACACCGAAAACGCACTTCAGGGGGTTCATATTTAGTTTGTTTTCTCGACATCTTTCGAAGACTTGTCTTAGAACTTGAAATTGAGATACTCGAGTCTTCGACTTCACCACTACGTCATCAACATAGTCTTCCACTTGCTTGTGCATCATATCGCAGAATATGGCAGTCATGGCTCGCTGATAGGTAGCACCGGTATTCTTTAATCCGAAGGGAATCACAGTGTAGTGGAAATTCCCAATAGGAGTACGAAAGGCGGTTTTGTTGGCATCATGTTCACACATTTTGATCTGGTTGTATCCACTATATCCATCCATGAATGAGAACATACCGTGACCACTGGTTGCATCTACGAGCATATCGATGTTGGGTAAAGGGAAGTCATCTTTCGGACAACATTTGTTCAGATTCCTGAAATCAACATATCATCTGATTTGACCACTTTTCTTTTTGACAAGAACAACGTTCGCCTGCCATGTTGGGTGTTGAATAGGTTTGATAAGCTCTGTTGCTAATAGATTCTGAATCTCGACCTTGATTTGCTCTTCGACTTCATGTATGAACTGCCTAGGCGGTTGTTTGACAGCTTTGGAGCCAGGGGTGACGTGTAGATGATGAGTAACCAATTTATTATCTATACCATGCATTTCTTCGTACGTCCAGGCAAATACATCTTGGTACTCTTTCACTAGTGATATTAATTCCGTCCGTTCCTCTGGTGACAGCGCTGAGCTAATTAGAATCGGCCTTAGATTATCCTCTGTTCCGATGTTAATCGTTTCGAGATCATCAGTAGTGGAGTCAGTGTCGTCCTGTAATTGTCGAGGAGCATCCTGAATTTCTTCTTCGAGTGATGATTCACTCTGACATGTTCTTTGGGGCGCGGAGACTCTACATCGTTCTCCCCTGCTAATTGCTAATCTTCGCGTCGGTAAATGATTCTCCCCTTCACATCGTGACAGGTGATGAAATTAGATCCCTCAGTTAAAATATGATATTTGCGGCGCTTAATTGGTGTAGTAGATGACTTAGCCGACTTGATGCCTGAAGATGATAGCTTGTCTGCAACCTTTTCGATGGACTCCCAACTTGGGAGTGGAGAATTGTAAATATTGTTTTGGGGTTCGGGGATGTTCTTCTGAGACTCAAGGAATTCAGCATCATAGACCGGGGCGTAAGGAGATGATAAAGCTGCAATACGAATAATTTTGTTATTGATTAGAGCTTTCATGCATTGATGGTATATTGAAGGAACCACCTTGTTGTCATGGAGCCACGGTCGTCCAAGTATCATGTGATAGTCAGGCTCTTGTTCGATCACGTGGAATTTGGTTTTTGTTTGAATAAGCCCCACCTTCAGATCTATGTATGGATCTGGATTCCCTCAAAACCTGTCATCAAGATGGGATGACGAACGATCTTGTTTTGTGGGAACATGGCTGCTTTGAGAGTCTTCATAGTGACAATATTTGTAGAAGCGCCCGTATCAACGAGAGCTCTCTTGAATTCAGAGTCCTTGATAAAAACGGTTACGTACAGGGCTCGGTTATGTCCTTCATCTGCCATACGTTCCTATTTTCCAAATGTGATGTTGTGGATCGAATGCTCAGACATCATGAACGTCTCTTCTGTTGGAGATAAGGAAGTTAATGGTACCTCAGATGATATCCGGTTGAGTGCAACGAACGTGTCTGTTCGCTTCTTCCTGGAAAAGTGTAAGTTGTTCTCACAAGTTTTCAACTAACTGTGTAATCTCCTGGTCCACCAACTTCTCATAAGTAGTGAAACTGTTGCTTTGAGAGTCACCGTGTGGCGAGTCAGTCCCCGGTGCTGGGACTTCTGGAGCGGATATTCTGCCTAATACGGATGTCAGTTTGATGAGAAAATCGAGTATGTGATCATTGTATCTTTCATCAGATCCATGTTCCTGGTGTGGATCTCTAAGACTCGTTCCAACTCAGTTAGAGTTGAGGCTTCTCTGTCTTCTGTGCTGTCATACGTAGCATTAGAAGGAGGAATATCGTCGTTTGAAAGATTCTCGATTGGGTTTGGAGTAGTTGAATTAGCCCTAAGACCAACCATCCTGTGAAACTTTGAGGTTGCAAACCCTAAGACCAACCATCCTGTGAAACTTTGAGGTTGCAACCGAAAGATTAATCTCCCACTGTGGTCGCCAATCTGTAGATGGGGAAAAAGGATTTGCTAGTTTTTAAGAAATTAAGGAGACGACCATACGGAGAAGACTCCTTGAACCGAGCAAAATGGTCAACCTCACACATATGCACTGCAAGAAGGAAGTGCTTTGAATTCGAGAGATCAATCTGTAGTACTCCGGCCTAAACCAAGACAATAGCCGATCCAGAGTAAATTCAGTCACAAAGAGAGGATGGGTTGATCTGTAGGAGGGAAGCTGAAACATGTGTGGAATCAATGGTAATCAAAGATTGTAGGTGTGTTGTGAATTCTGAATATGATAAGTTCTGAATGATTGAAATTGCTCAGTTGAGAGTAATTGCTCAATTGATAAGTTGATGATCCTGTGTGTCAATGAGACCGTGAGATTCTTGTGGTATTTCTCGTTGTTGTTATTTCAATCATAATTTAGAGACTTATTTATATTGCCGGAATTGTAGACACCATGATCCCATGAAGTGTGACAGTTTATGGAATCAAAGAGTGGGGAAGTGGAAATCGTGTTTGAAACCAGTTGCTCAGCGTGCGGAGACTTGGTTGATTTTCCATCCACTACTTTGTTAACTCCTTCAACTGATTGCACGACTTTCTCACATTCCATCGTCTGTTTGAACACACGTGTCGTAGACCGCTAGACCAAAACCCTAGTTGATATCCCCCCAAGTGACATGATTGACGTCTCGTGGTTAGTTTAGTCAGTTGTTGACTTCATGATTTAGTGGGACGATGAGTCCGTATATTTACTGAGTTGAACATAGTTTTGTATAATGTTCTGAAACTCATGAATTGAACGTGGACATGATTCTCATGTTGATAGTTGAGGCGAGCAAGTATTACTCTGATTTGTTGAATATTGATAGTTGAACTAATATTCCTTGATCTGAGCAAGTGTTGCTCATCTGATGAATTATTGGTAGTGTGACCAAAATAAAATATTAATTAAAATACTGGTAGTTGAACCAAGTATAATTAATAATAGTATTGATCATGAGATCGTCATAAAATTATTAGTGTTTGAATCTGGAATTATGATCCTTGGACTCAAAAATCCTAATTTGATCAATTGATGATTTATTTGAAAATTAACCATAGAATGAAGGAAGGACCAAATTCATGGGACCGTGGTTCGACCATGTAGTGCCTAGATGCTCACGTGAGCAAATACCAAGACCTCTTGAAGAGTTGATGATTTGCAAATTCCTCAACACTCACTACTGTGTTGTCAGGCATACTGCCTCAACATATCCTCCTCTTAGTGTTGAGACGTGAAAATTCCTCAACACTCACGTCCATGCCGACACCGATATTTTTCAGCTGCAAAAATGGTGGATTCAAAGAAAAAAAATCAAATTTTCAACCTCTTAGCAGCAATTCTCTATTCACAATTATCCTTCATTTTCCCCAAATAAAAGTTCCCTCTCAAATATTTTTTCCCTCTTTCTACTCTCACCTTACTCACCCAAATTCAAATAAAAACACACACTAATCTTTTATCAAATAATCTTATGATTTTCCTAATTATAATTAATCACTAATCCGGATTAGTGAGGGGAAGATTAGGTATTAAAAAAAATACTTAGATAAGGGGTGACCCTGAAATGATATTTGGATCCCTTTTTGTCCTTTTCCAATATCCCCCAATAAGTTTTACTATCCCCAAATTGTGTATTCCTTATTATGTGTTGCTCAAGCAATCCGTGAATTGGAAACAATCCACAAACTTTTTGTAATGATTCAAGGACTAAACCGCAAAAACATGACTAGATGCTTTTTTTGGTCAAGTTTTTGATGTTTTTTCTTTTGGGCAAGATGGTTATTCTTCGGCACACAATTTATTTTCATGTTAAAGTGCCTATCACTTTTAGGGGCGACCCCAACACAATTAGGGGCGACACAAAATGACAAAAAAGGTCATAATCGGTAGGTTATTTCACAATCGGTAGGTTATTTCCGGGGTATTTTTTTAATGACCAAACTACCCTTTTACAATCGGTAGATAACTATACAATCGGTAGGTAACCAACAATCGGGAGTAAATTTAGCTTGTATAACTCCCGATTATACAATGGCTCTCTTTGCAAATATCCTACCATAATCGGTAGTCAAGATAGTTCATATAACTACCGAATATAGAGTAGTCCCAAAATCAGATTTTGCAAAAATTCTTTTTTTTTTTTAAATTTTGGTTGAGCCTATAATCGGTAAGATATGAAGAGTTATCATGACTTCTGATTATCCTAGCTCTATTTGCAAATATCCTACCATAATCGATAGTCAAGATAGTTCATATAACTACCGAATATAGAGTTGCCCCAAAATCAGATTTTGCAAAAAATCCTTTTTTTTTTGAATTTTGGTTGAGCCTATAATCGGTAAGAAACGAAGAGTTATCATGACTTCCGATTATACAATGTCTCTCTTTGCAAATATCCTACCATAATCGGTAGTCATGATAGTTCATTTTGACTACCGAATATAAAGTAGCCCCAAAATCAAATTTTGCAAAAAAAAATTTTTTTTGGAATTTTGGTTGAGCCTATAATCGGTAAGAAAGGAAGAGTTATCATGATTTCTGATTATACAGTGACTCTCTTTGCAAATATCCTACCATAATCGGTAGTCAATATACTTCGAATAACTACTGAATATAGAGTAGCCCCAAAATCAGAGTTTGCAAAAATCCTCTTTTTTTGGAATTTTGGTTAAGCCTATAATCGGTAAGAAAGGAAGAGTTATCATGACTTCCGATTATACAGTGGCTCTCTTTGAAAATATCTTACCATAATCGGTAGTCAAGATAGTTATACTAACTTCCGATTATCCTGGCTCTCTTTGCAAATATCCAACCAATGGTATCTCTTGAAGAAACCCTATGGGAACATACACGTTTTGTGAAAATTTATGGAAAACCGAATAGGTTTTCAAATTCATCAACCGAAAAAATTTCCACGATCTTGAAAACCCCCCCGGACAGCGGCAAACAATCTTTAAAATATTCAACACATATAACTACCGAATATAAAGTTGCCCGAAAATGAGATTTTGCAAAAATCATCTATTTTTCTAATTTGGTTGAGCCTATAATCGGTAGTCAAAATAGTTCATATAACTACCGAATATAGAGTTGCCCCAAACTACCGATTATGGATTAAACTCTCGATTATAAAGGTCCATATAAGTATTTTCAACCTATTTTGTCTTTTAGTGTCGCCCCTAATTGCGTTGGGGTCGCCCCTAAATATGCCAGGTTAAAGTGTGTGTGATGTTTTAAACTCTTTCCTAAGTTAACTGTGATTTATCATATTTACTAAGAGACAATTACAAAAATACAATTTATGGTAAATAATTATTTATTTAAATATTTATGTTAGAGTTATAACTTAGGAAAGACCCTTGTTAGATCACTTCTCGATCGAACTCGCAAGTGTTGCTATCTCAAGCTTGTTTGTCAAGTTTAGTTGATCAGAACTATGTACTTGATTTCTAGTCTACTTATAGCTATGTCTCTGGTTAGGATATAATATGTAGTTGAGCTTTAGATTTCATGGCATTCACCAATTGAAGACGGAGATCTACTGAGGAGCTTGGAGGAACTTCATCAACAAAAGGCATGTCGAGACTAAAATTTATCTATCACTCAGAAGTCTATTATATTTTGTATTCTAATGAGACTAAGTCGTATAGCTATATATACTTTTACATTATACATATTTGATATTTTGAGCTGAGCTTATCTCGCTTATTTATTTCTCGAAATATGTGTTGGAAGCTTTTTGCTTTAGCTATGTTCATCATATTCTTGACGAATTTAGTTGGCAAAAATTTATTTGTTGGAAACTAAATATTAAATCAAAAGATCATGTGAAAATTACCTTGAACATCTTATATGATTTGTGTGAGACAGTCATTTAGTGTTAGCTTGGGAAGTTTCGTATTGACCATTCGATCACTTGAAAATTACTTGAAGTTTGGTATGTGTGAGATTACCATTGTCGTCTAAACGACCTATGAAAAAGGGGAAATTCCATACATAAATCATATGGCAGATAGATTATTGTTCACCCCAACACAGTCTAATTGTGTTGAAGGTGCATCGTGTCTCATGTGCCCGATTTCAAAGTGACAAGAGATGTACACAATCAGGTTTTAGGATCAGGAAATATATATTTTTTTTAATGGATTTATATTGCTTCGATTGTTATTGCTTCAGTGGCGAAAGGAGTTGAACCGTTAGTAGGGAAAACTTAAGAAATTATTGTTGCAGACAGTAATTGAAAACTGTATAATTGTGCATGAGTACCCAAGCTCGGGAGTTGATTTTGATCCTCCGTTCGTTGCATAACTCCCATACCACAGACTAGTTGGTGGATTTGGCGTTCCCATTGGATATGCCAATTTGTATGAGAAAATATGGAAGAAGTTTGGTCACATCATCGTTACTAGAGACCCAAAACGTGCTTATTCTTTAACAATGAAGGTAAGTGTTATCTTGCGTGTTGTAAATGATATATGAACTAGGGCCAGGAATATTGTGACTCCAGATGTACTCTTTGATTAGGAGTTCAACTTGGAGAATTCTGAAAGACTTGGCTTCAAGTGGCTTCGTAAGAAGATGGAGGCTATTAAGGATTCATGTGAAAATAACATACCCTTTCCCAATGATTCTATGATGGAGAAGGAAGACAAGATCGCCAGGATGACTGAAGAGATGGATAAGGAAAAGGCATCTTTGCAGGCTTTGAAGGATGCAGAGGCGCAAAAATCTTTCTTCGCTGATTTATTTTCCATAATCTCTTGAACTTATGAACTTCTGAGAGATGTGAGGTTTTATTTGGGTTTTGATATCATGGTTTTGGATTGGTAGACGGTTAAGGATTTTCTTTTGGGTTTGATAAAGATTTTCTTTTAAGAAATATGAATTGAATTTTGATAAATTGCTGAATTCGAATACTGATTGCAAGTATTGCAAACATTTTGGAGGAATTGAAATACAAGAAAATCCTAAAATGCCAAATCCAAACGTCATGAATGCTTAGACGCCTAGTACCTCAAATTTCAAGAGATTGAGATATTAACTCCTTGATATACTTTTCATTAAGATTGAGTCTGACTGTATAGTTGATTCTCTTAAAAGTATATTAGAGTTAGTCCATACAGATTGCTAATCAAAATATTGGGTGAGGTTGTTAGACCCCTGCATTTTCAATTGGTATCAGAGCAGGCAAACACGTTTAAATACCTTATCAGCCTGTGTTTGTAGCGATCTGACTCTATGTATAGAGGTTCTATCTCTATTAACGTACCACCAGTCTTTGATGGCTCAAATTACTTATGGTGAAAAATTGTTATGCGAGATTTTCTTCAAGCGCGTGATTTTCAATCATGGGTATATGTTGTTAATGGCTATGATGCTCCTGTTATTGTAGTAGGTAACGTTAATGTTCCAAAAAATATTAGCGAATACGATGCTGCTGAGATACTTGCTGCAAAGCAAAACTACGATACATGCCATTACCCTAAATCTTCAGCACCATGTGTCAAATTGCACTAGGTTCAAAGATACGTGGAATATCTTAGAAACCGTATTTGAAGGTAATACCTGTGAAAAGGAAGCCAGGCTTCAAAACCTAAATTCTGATTGGGAAAACCTTTGTATGGTAGATCAAGATTCATTTGATGAGTTTAATCACAAAGTGTCTGAAATTGTTAATGCATCTTTTGCATTGGGTAAGACTATTCCTGAAAAGGACATTATGATGAAAATTCTCAGATTGCTTCCATCTAGATACGATTATAAGAAGCATACCATCGTTGAGGGAAATAACCTTGATAATCTCTCCAGAAATACGCTGGTTGGGAAGCCTAAGATCTTTGATCACGAACATTCGTCCAAATCTAAGGATGTTGTGTTCAAAGCACTAAAAGACACAAAATTACTTGATAAAAGTAAAAATGTGTATATCTCTGAAGAGGATCACTCTGAGACTGATTCATCAGATGAATATCTTGACAAATCGGTCTTGATGATCACAAGAAAGTTTAGGGACCTTCTATTGAAGAGAAGTAAACGATTCACCAGAGATAAGCCAAAAGCATCAGTAAAACCTCATAATCATATTCCTTCTAAAAACAAGGATACAGATGAAACTGATGACGAGGATATGCCTCAGTGATTTAAGTGTAAAGGGTTTAGTCATTTTGCAAACGAGTGTCCAAATCGTAGAAAATACAATGGGAACAAAGGTCTTGCCGCGACACTTGATGAGATGTCTGACGATTATGATTCTGATGAAGATAAAAAATCAAGTGTTGCTCTTTCTATGTGAAAATATTGATTTTGATAATTGTAGCAATACATACATCAATCTTGATAATCTTTTAGAAGAGAACCCAATAGATGGAAGATTCAATTGACCATTCTTTTGTAAATTCCATGTTTAATGTTTCATGACCTACTGTGTACCTAGCAACTTGCGCCTCACGAATGCCTGATCCATTATTTGCGTTGACATGATCCTATTTTTCTCTCAAGGGTCATGAACTTTCAAAGTGTTTTAAGTACAAACACAAGATGAGCTATGTCAACAAGCTTCGAAGAAGAGCAGATCGTCTAGCTACCAAGCTTAAATTAACAGAGAAAACATCTGAGGTATGTAAGATCTTATCTTCAAATAAAGTAGTTTCCAAAGATATATTTAGACCATTAGAGAGGAAAACATGGTCTAAACATAAGGAAAGGCAGGGTTCCATGAATTCCAACCAAAAGGATCATGGTGAACAGATTATTGTTCACGGGACCGTCTCATTATGAGCCAAGGAGCCAAACCTGGTCGGTCAAGGTAACATGCTCATATCGTCAAAGTGTTCGTATCTTAATTCTGAGAATTTTGATATTTTCTGGTGTGCAGTTGAGCACTCATTTGAGAAAATATGAAGAAATCAGGGATTTTTGATGAAACCGTCAAAACCTTCATGAGATGAAGGAAAATAATAAAAAATGAAGGAATCGTGAAGTGTGGGACCGGTCATGGCCAAGGAGGCCGTCCCACAATGTTTTCCTATTTTTATAATATTTTTTCATGATTTTAGGGAAATATGATAAAACCAAGGAGTTTTGTTAAAATTAAAGAGTTTTGTTGAAATCAAGGAGTTTCCATGAGATGAGGAAAACATAAAAAATAATAATAAAAAAATAAGGGACGTGTGGGATGTGTGGGACCGGCTTGGAGCAAGGTTGGCCGGCTAGGGCCCGGTCCCGTGCGTTTTCCCTAATTTTATGTATTATTTCATGATTTGAATGGTTTTTCATAATTTGAAGGAAATATCATGAAATCAAGGAATTTCATGGGATTATGAAAACATGAAAAATATAATAATAATAAAATGGGACGTGTGGGGCCACCTAGGGCTTGGCTAGGGCCTGGTCACACGGGTTTCCCTAATTTTATATTATTTTTCATGGGACCAAGGAAATATCATGAGATTAAGGAGTTTTCATGAAATTAGGGAAATAATAATAAAATAATGAAGAACCATGAGGTGTGGGGCTGGCTGGGACCAAGGCATGTCCGGTTGGCCAATGGTCACGCCCCATAATGTTTTCCCCTAATTTTATATTATTTCCTTGGTGTGAAGGAAACACCATGAAACTGAGGAGTTTCCTCAAAACAAAGGATATTTGTTCAAATGAAAGGTTTTTCATGAACTCAAATAAAATAACAAAAATACGATAAAAATATGCAACTGGCATGGGATTGACCACGACACATCCGCCCGGTCAGTGGACCCATGCTCCCAGCGCCTTGGTTAATTTTTAATTATTTGTTATTTTCCGTCCTATTTTGCATAGGTTCTTGGTTTCGTCGTATTTTGAAATACTCGTTCGTGCGGTGATTGTTAGTGCATCATCGATGAATACACTTGCACCTTTTGAGACATGGCTTACTTATAGGTAGCTCTGATGCCCGTGCGTTGAATATTTATTACTAACCCATGGATTTCTGCATGGAAGAACCATGGTTTGCAGTAATGAAATATCTGCGAAAATATTTGAATATTTTCGGAAATTATGTGGATGAATCCAAGAATTTAGGAATAATTAACTTATGGCTCTATACTAGCGGAGAAAGCTGTCTATGAGCATTAACTATTCCGATATGAGCTTGCTGGAGCTTCATATCCTTTATATAGTCATGGTAAACTCGTTGTTTGTATCCTGAAGACGTTATCGCTCTATACTAGCAGAGCAAGCTGTCTAGGAGCCGTCCATCTTGTGATACTATATAGAAATAATTACTGAAGTGTTCTGTATTCATGAGATATGATGTTTCCTAGCCGTGAGACTACATTTCTACATGTACTCTGAGAGAAAGTATTCTCAGTCAGAGGATTTGATGAGAGATCCGTGTCTCAATACTCACGTATGACTACTGGATCAGAAGTTCGTATAATTATGGGTTTACGATTTTAGCATTTGTCGAAAATCCACCATCTAGAGCAATAAACCTCATATTGTATTCCTTAATACTATGTCTATCTAGAGTGTTCATGCTTCGTAGTTTTATGTTTTCAATATGCACGACTTGAAAGATACGTTAGGGAATGAAATAGTTCAAGTCAAATATCACTAACCTCAAGTGAAAGGATGATGTTGTGGTTGTAGCTCTGTACTTATTCACTTATTCAAGTCTTCACAATACTTGTAATGTCTCATCCTAATACTTTCAAGCTAACCTATACGAAGTTGACTCTAGTATATTAAAATCAAGCGACTCTTAAATGAGTTTTGGCTCACTAAAACATGACAACCAAACTTGACATACCAATGCTTGGTGGGTTCAACCGAGCTATGCTCTAACAATCTACCCCTTTGTCAATTTTAGTGACAAAATTCTTACAATCATATGGATAAGAAAATTACAATAATTCATTACACATACGCTTGATTCCCGAATTCAACATCACATAGCCTGCATTAATTCAATCCTTAAAATTCCGATGTTGACATTATAATAACAAAGCTCATACTCCCCCTAAAGGTGAGATAGGTAGATTTTCAGTCCGCGCATCTTTTTTATACCAATCATATGATATGTTACTCCCCCATAGTCTATGCTTTTCCTCTTTCGTTAGATAAACATTTAAGCATCATTGTCCTCTTCCCTAGTGACACCAATCAATATAAAATTGACACCAGCATCACCTATTTACTCCATATATTGCTCCCCCTTTTTGTCACAAAAAATGACAAACAAACGAAAAAAATAAAGGACAACACGAAAAGGATCTTACAAATCTCAAAATAGACTTGCAACATGTTGAGTCAAGCACGAGGGTTCCACATACCATTTTTGATAACCAATATCTGAAAAGGCGAGGGTACCCCAATATACCTCAAGCTAAAACTTTTCCTTCCAATAAGTCCTTTCTCCGAAAGTGATTGTCTATAGACTGAGTCGAGACAATGCACCTAATCGGTTCACACTTCGTGTGATCGTCTATGGATATGAGATCGAGACAATACAACAACGAAGTATGTTTACTTGATACAAGGGTTCAGACTTAACCAAACATAATAGGATTCACGTATCAAGTAAATATGAATTAACGTTTGTGTAATTTACTTTAATTATAATAAAACAATTATAATGCGGAAATATAAAGTAAATGACATAACAAGATTTTGTTAACGAGGAAACCGCAAATGCAGAAAAACCCCGGGACCTAGTCCAAAATTGAATACTCTCAGGATTAAGCCCCTATACAAAATAAACCAACTTCGTATAGTTGAAACCAAGCAACTAAACCTATAGTTCACTTAGTTCTGTCTGTATTCCCACGCCTCCAACCTGTAAACAAGTCACGTACTTGGACCAATTCCTTTGGTTCATATTCCAAACAATAAAGGAATAACTAATCTGTTTGATATCAACTCTCTTCAACCAAGTGATATGAGTTGTGCAAAGGTTCCCTTGTTTACCTTAACATAAAATCCTTTGCCAGGTTCCAAGATCTATCTTATGTTCAATCACCAAAAGGTAATCATTAAGATTAATCCAATCAACACTCTTAATCCAAAGAACTGTGTTGATGTCGATCTTCTCAATTAATCAATCCAATCTACCACAAGGATAAACTGATTATTAATTGGATCCTTTGTTACCCAAATAAGAATTGTGCACACCAAAGATTATAAAACCAAGTCAGAAATCTTCTATCTCTTCTTTGTCTTCAAATCTTCTTAGATCTTCAATAAACACATGCACACAACTACTTGAATCTCTTGTGATCAAACACACACAGAACGGAGACTGTTAACAATGGATTATCACAAGATCGTCTATAGATCTAACAACAGTCTAAAGATCCCTGTTGAAACCTTGAACTAGTTTGAGTGAATCTTATATCAGAAGAGAAGATTCTCAAGCATAAACAAACTAGGTGCAATCAATTTTCAACCACGATTAGTCAATCAAATCAATATGAAAACTAAAGATAAACCGAAATATCTATTTTCCTACCAACGGGTCGCGCTAGAGGTTCTCAATCCCAAAGAAGATTTTAAATTGAGCGGCCGTGAGAGATTTCACCTAATTAGATTACTCTCATCTCCAATAGGCAGCTTCACCAGTAATAGTACAATAAAGGAAGTTTATTGTCATGAAGGATTAGTTTGCTAGAAATGCAAACTCAGAGTATTTATGGACAAGGAAGTTTGGACACCAAGGAATTTCCAAAACCGAAAATATTCTCAAGATATTTTTCCATATTAACCCAAATTCGGTTTTCATAATTCCTGTGAATGCACTGTCCAACTATAATGATCGAAATCTCCTTGAAAAATCTTTAACGAGCAAATGCACATTACTAATTCTTATTTTCCATATATAATTAAAAACCTTAATTAAAAGATTCTTAACTTATTTAAATTCGATCTTGGGATTTATTTCCTTCTTAGCTGTTAAAGAATATCTTTGAACTATAAAAGAATACACATTAATGCGCGTGTTCAAAGTGTGTCGACATCTTTCTCTTGCAAGTACTTTTTCATACTTACTCACTTGAAACCGATTTACCACACTTCCAAACAAGTTTAGAATTGGTTCATCTGACTTTCAAGAACTATGTGTGTAACGCCCCGGTTTTCAAAACTCGGATCCTGCCCGGATCCCATGCCCGAAAACCCGAAGTGCCACTTGGAAACCATAGCCGAGGCCCGGATACTAAGCCCAAGCTCATTAAATAATTTATTCAGGCTTATTTAGTTTATGTTCATGTTACTATTTCGTCAGCAATGGAAAACTTAGAAATTCATTTTAGAAGATCTAACCGTTGATTTAACCTAAATTTTTTTTTGACTCTACGTGCTGGACCGCTAAGCGGCTGCCTACGTACCCAAAAGGATCAAGCACGACCGTAGTTCACCAGACAATGCACCAAATACACAATCAACAATTTTAAGATGATCGAATCATTAAGGTTAAACTTACCCAAGACACTTGTTCGACCCATTTAAAAATATTGCTACTCCTTTGGGAGCCCATATCAAATGAAGAAAAGAGAACCAAATTAATCAACACATGGAAACACCACATCCATAAACCATAATTAAATTCAATCAATCCGCTCGCCCAAGGGAGACCCATATGGAAACACCACATCCATAAACAATAATTAAATTCAATCAATCCGCTCGCCCAAGGGAACCCCATATGGAAACACCACATCCATAAAAAATAATTAAATTCAATCAATCCGCTCGCCCAAGGGAGCCTACATATGGAAACACCACATCCATAAACAATAATTAAATTCAATCAATCCGCTCGCCCAAGGGAGCCCCACGTGGGTTTAGGAAACAAAACCGTCCCCAAGGATATCTCGTATCCCAACAATAAATTCAATCAATCCGCTCGCCCAAGGGAGCCCCACGTGGGTTTAGGAAACAAAAACCGTTTCCAAGGATATCTCGTATCCCTTCATAAATAATCTTTAAGAATCACATTCTATGGACCGCAGCCCAACCTTCATAATTATGCTCACAACATCGATTATCATTCATATATTAATGAAAACTTGCAAACATAAATTTAATTAAAAGAAACTTAAATAAAAGAAGAGTTTTAGATTGTGTTGCGACTACCTCAATCGCAAGCAAGTAATCATATGGAAGAACAATACCAAACGAACTAGCAATTCCCTTTTTGCTGGAACCAAAATCCAAAGCTGACTAATATCGACGTTTTATGTTCCCTATAAGGTTTCTTTCATCTATTTTACTGTGTACTAATTGTCTCTGCATATCTGTATCTAACCTCAATAACACCACTAATAAGTTATCATTACACAAAACATAATCATTAAAATAAAACATAATCATTACATAAAACATAATCATTACATAAAAACTTTTTCTTTTCCTTTAATTTTTTATTTTTCTTTAACTTTAACTTTAACTTTTCCAAAGTAAAACAAAATAATAAATACATTAAAGTATTAAATGTTAGAGCTGTCATAAGCTCAAAATCAATACGTTCATTCAAACCAAGAGTTTGCACGAAAATACCGTTTTAAACTACTTACTCAAAGATATTACCATGGCTTCGTTTCAAAACAAAATGCGATAAATCTTACCATTTTAGAAACCGGAGAATACCTCCTTTCACACAAAAATCATTAACAAAGCGAAGAAAATCAAATAGTTTAGATAACAAGAGATGTAGGCATATAACAACAAAGAGAACATTTCTGAAATTCATATTGTATAGTTTGTGTTAAAAGAAATTGTGTAGACTTCATTACACAACCAAAATGAGTGATTCTTATCTCATTTTAAAGAAGAGAGAATAAGGTATTATATAAAAAATATGGCCAAAAACAATAAATTCCTTAACTGGTCTAATTCACCTCAGTAAAACCTGTCAGTGCATATAGCTTCAGAAAACCTCTGTTTTAAGAGTCCAAACTTAAAAATTCACAAAAAATTCATTGCTCAACCAAATACATTGGTTCTTATCTCATTTTAAATATTAAAAGATAAGCTTTCATGTAAAAATGTTAGGTAAAAATCAATGAGTTTAAATCTGTTTGAAAGTACCTCAGAAATGTGCCAGAACTTACGTTTTCAGAAATTGCAGTTTCGACAGTGTACATAAACAAAATTCGTATAAAAATCATTAGACAAATAAATTCAGAAGTTTTGGTACCTTTAGAAATCTAAGAAACCCAACTTTAACATAAAAATGATAAACAAGGTTAATGAGGTACATAAGCATGTTTAAATCTCTCTACAAAACAGGACAGAGATGCTGTCCTACAGAAAATCCAGTTTTTTATAGTCTGAAATCAATAATTCGGGTAAAATTCATTTCAGAACGGAATTCAGATATTTTGGTACCATTAGAAAGCTAATAAACCTCACTTTGACATAAAAATGATAAACAAAGGTAAATAAGTTTATAGATATGTTTAAACGTCTCAACAAAACAGGACAGATGTGCAGTTCTTCAGAAAAATAAGGTTTGGTAGTCTGTTAATCAAAAATTCATGCAAAAATCATTACATAATGGAATTTAGCAAACTTGGTCTTGTTGAAAAGATGAAAGATTTTACTTTTAAATAAAAATAATAACCAGAAGAAATCAGGTATTAATCTGATCTGAAAAGTCTCAAATAAACAAGACAGTGACCAAGTTCTTCAGAAATTACAGTTTTGGAAGCATGTTAATCAAAAATTCACCCAGACTTCATTACTTATCGGAATCAGTTGATTCTTAGCTAGTTTTAAAGATTAAAAGATACTATTTCATATAAAAATTAAAACCAAAAATAAGAGTCAAACGAACTGGGTGAGAAATATGTCCTAAAACAGGACAGAAAACTGTTTCCAGAAATCCCAGAAATTGCTTCTAAATTGAATTTCAAGAGAAAGTAAAGATCAACTCCAATAAATTGAGAGTACCCATGGATTATTCAAATTAATGAAATTAAATTCAAATCAGTTTTAAAGAAGAGTTTTACCCTTATCTTTTGTGTAGCAAACAAATCCAAAGCTTCCTACTTGAATCAAATGAGCAATTGATATAAAACAAGCTTGAAATTCCAAGTTTTGTGATAGAATATTGTTTTTTGTGTTTTATGTAGGAGAAAGAGAAATCAGAAGTGAAAATAAAATTCCCCCTTCTTAGTTCAACCAAAATTCAGTAATTAAAACTTATCAAAGTAAGTAAAAGACCAAAATACCCTTCTTTCAACATAAGCAAGACACATACCCCTTTGCATGTGTCATTTTGTCATAAATTCGAGAATAAATACCTCTATTAGCATTCGTACATGCTACGGGCAGGCTCACGCAAAGAGAATTAAAATTTCTAACGCAAAAATCCAAGTGTTTCTCAACTAAAACACAACCACTAGATTTAATGCTCCACATTACGTTAGTTCTGATCTTCCAATAGAAAAGGATTGGGTTCACACCCTAATATTTTATAAAAAGAACGTGGGTATTACAATGTGATTGATCAAGTAATACTCAATCACAAACCATGGGTGTAACAGTTCTACCTTCATGTGAGTATTGTGCATAGTCACACAAGTTTACCAAAGATACGGCTGACTAGGTACTAGGATCGGTTCCCCGCATATATTTGGTATCTAACTTGTATGCACTACACATGTCCATAGGATCGGTTTCCCCTTGCCTAAAAACATGTTGCACATGTTCATAGAATCGGTTCCCCTTTCTTCTATAAACCTTGATGCACTCATACAAAGATCGGTTTTCCCTTGTGATGTACTGCACCTCTTCACAGGATCGGTTCCCCTTTCCCAAATTTGGTCAGACACTCACAAACCCGATACCCCAGGTGATTACTTAAGATCGGTTTCACTAATAAAATTTATACCAATACATAAGGCATGCCTCATGTGAATAGTTTTACCAAGAACACAAACAAGTCATGAGAGGTTATACTAATCACACATATTGGTCATTCATAAGATTTGCAATGAACAACAGCTCCAATAACTCCTGGCGATTTCCTTTTCGGTTCACAACATATATCATGAACTTACTTCCTTAAAACACATGTAAAAACATTGTTTCCTAGGATGAAATCCTCACCTCATACCCATACATAATCACAATAGCTTTCATACGATTATGTCGATGTTTCATATACAAAGTTTAATGGTTAAGCAACAAACTTCATATTGTATTCCTTAATACTATGTCTATCTAGAGTGTTCATGCTTCGCAGTTTTATGTTTTCAATATGCACGACTTGAAAGATACGTTAGGGAATGAAACAGTTCAAGTCAAATATCGCTAACCTCAAGTGGAAGGATGATGTTGTGGTTGTAGCTCCGTACTTCTTCACTTTTTCAAGTCTTCGCAATACTTGTAATGTCTCACCCTAATATATTCAAGCTAAACTATATGAAGTTGACTCTAGTACATTTAAATCAAGCGACTCTTAAATGAGTTTTGGCTCACTCAAATATGACAACCAAACTTGACATACCAACGCTTGGTGGGTTCAACCGAGCTATGCTCTAACAATATCATAACTGAAACTACAAAGTAATTATGTTTTGATATGTTATCATGGTTTAGCAAACCCAAAATAAACTAAGCAACTTTGTTCCTTACGAAACCGATTGTATAAATACAACCGCTTCATTCGATAAGACCAAAACAAATATAAACTTCATTTTTCTCGTCAGGTTCTAATTATCCATATAACTTAGACCTTTAGATTTTAAACAAGCCAAATACTAGGTTAGTTAACTAGCATTTCCTTGTTTAGGCATTCGTCTAGACTTGAATAACCGAAACCTCCACTTTGATAAGTCTAACTAAGATCAGAATTAACTTAATTTATCTTATCCGAAATCGAATTGGACTAAACAACTCATCCCTTCAATATATTCATTTGTTAAGCCATAAATAATTCATACAAACCAATAAATCAACTTGCATAATTATTCACCTCAACCGGAAATAATTGAAACAACATATAAAAAGTTCCACTATTGCACCAAAATTCTATAAGCCTAAAAAATTGATACTACACAATAAAACAAAATAACAATTGTTTTACTTAGCTGGAAGCAATTGAAATAACATAGACATTAAAGCACCGCAATTGCACCAAACTTTTGTAAGCCTAAACAATTGATATCACACAACAAAGCAAGATAACAATAGTTTTACTTAACCGGAACCAATTGAATCACACAATCATCCACACATTCATAATGGAATAAACACATTAATTGTACCGAAAATTTCGTTCAAGCAAAAGAAATATATATATTAAATAAAAATAGGCTTTTCTCAAACAGGAAAACAATTAATCAACAAGATTATTACATCAATTTCGCATCCAACTTATCCAATATGATAGCATCTTCTTCTTCCAGGGAGAATTGATATCGAAATACCATTATGTTGTCATCCTTATGCAAAAACAAAAGAATAACAACAACTAACCTTTACCATAGAAAGGTTGAAAATCAGTTTTAACAATTGCAAGCAAAAGTTGAAAACCGCCAAAACACATATGCTTTTATATTAAACCAAAACCGATTCAATATATTGTGACTTTTTCACAAATTGTTTCTACAGGAACTCCTCATGATCCTTTGATAAAGCCTACCAACATGGGCTAGAACTTAATCCTGCTAAATAAAAAAATCACCCAAACCATAAGGGTTCACAACATATTATGAGATCGAATATCAAGGTAATAAAACCGAAATCAAACATCCCATAAACATCCATAGCAAATAATAAAGCATTCAAGCACATGCTATGTAAATCAAAAACTATCACAAGAAAAATTATAAATCAAATAATTTTACTCATCAATATAAGATAGTTTTATTCATAATAGACTTGTATAATCAATGAAAGAAATTAAAAAAATGATGTCTATTTTTCTAGATTACGTATTACAGCATATAACTTAATCTCTTGTGGTGCTCTTGTTGTTCACTGATGTTTCTTCGGTGTTCAAACTATTAAAGCATGTATCAAGAGACTTGTCTGCAACCACTTCCTGTTTCTCTAGATCTTCAACTAGAACCTTGAGTTCGGTAAGAGCTTCTCTTGTTCCTTTGATTCGTTCTTTTAACCAATCCTGATGTCGAACAGTCATAACTATATCGGTTTCCAGTTTTCAAAACCTTGGATGTATTGGTTCATACTGTCAGAACGAACCCACTTGGTTTTGGTTGGATCTTGTAGGTTGTAGGCTAATATACATGACTCATCTTGTGATCCAATGATAGGTGTCTAAAACACCGTATTTTATATCTAGTATTTATGCTTTCTTTGCGAGTTTTCATGTAAATTATGTATCTTATGTGTGAGTTTGAGTTTATTAGGTGTCATGGAGTCATTATGAGCAAAAGAAGGAGAAAACATCTGTTTGGAGCGTGAAGGGTGATTTGGTCATTTACAGACGAGTGATATCCGGAGCTCGTCCGCGGATAAGGGGCTACCAGCTGGAGTTCTCATTGAAAGCACTAAAGGCATATGCTAAATTAATAAGGGCACCCAATCTGGGGTGGTTCTATTGAGTGGGGTGTTATAATCATGTCCAACCCCAAATTGCCTTAACCCTGAATCTGAGAGATACAGTTCTCTCATTCATTTCTGTAGTTGCAGGATTTCCCACAACACACCCCTTGTAATATCTTGATAATAATCTTTTAATCTAAACTAATTTGATATTTAAAATTCTAAAAAATTGTAAATAGACACACGAATTTTTACATGGTTCGATCAATTTGATCTACATCCATTATTCTCTATTATGATGGTTAAAGTTTACATTTGATAATCTCCATTAATGGAGTTCTAAATCTAGTTTTGGGGAAGAAGATGATAAAGAAAAATACATTTTTTCTCTCTAAAAGTCTCTCTGAAAAATATTCCTCTCTCCTCAAGACTCTCTCAACTCTAAAAAATACATCACCCCATTCTAAATCTATTAGATCTCTATTTATAGGAAATTACATAATGGGTGACAACTAAGTTGTCCTCTAATTTCAGATCTATCTTGCGATCCTCTCACGAACTTTGTAACCATCGCCAACTAATCATGTTCTTTTTGTGTTTCTTCCATCGTAAACTGTTCCGTCATTATTTTGTGACACTCGCAAAGTTTTGTAGGAGAATTCGCTGTGACGCTCGCATAAATGTTTTTAATCTCGCCAGAATATTGTTGTGACGATATTCTGGTACTACATCTTGCCTCTTTTTTCTTGAATATTGCTTGAAAAGTAATTTTTAAGAAAAAATCTATTGTTGTAGTAGTCTTTGATTTTTTTTGATGAAGGAATGAGCGAAAGAATACTGGAATTGAAAAGTATATACTTGCCTCTATTCTTTTGCGAAGTTTCATATCTTTGTTAAGTAAATAAGAAGTATTAACTCTTGAAGTGCTCGTGAAGTATGAAGTATCCCTGAAGAAATATAAGAAGTACTCATTCTTCAAAATATAAGAAGTATCCGTTCTTTAATAAGTATTGCCTCTGTTCTCGTGAAATTATTACTGCATTTTTGGTGAAAATCCTAGTCCATTTTGGAAATGATTCTTGCGAGAAGATAAAGAACATAAAATGTTTTCTTGGTAATCCACAGTTGCCTCTGTTCTTTATCTATGAAGGAAGAATCCCTGAGAAAATGCTAAATGAACGAATTACCTTTGCCTCATTTGATAAAATGATCATATTCTGTGAAATAATCATTTCTCCTGCGAAATTCTGGAATAGTCTGCTATATGCTGAATTAGTATGAAAATTTATGAATGTTTCTGCGAATTTCTGAATGTTTCTGGAAGTTGCTGATTTTTTCTGCGAAATTATGAATGTTTCTGCGAGATTCTGAAAGAATGCTGTGAATAGTGGCGATGAATAGTGGCGAGATTGTGAATAATGCTACGAGATTGTAGACATTCCTCTTGAGAGACTCTAATTAATACTTCTGAGAAACTCTGAATAATATTTCTGAGAGATTCTAAATAGTACTTGCTTTCTCTCTTGCGATGAGCAAATATTTCCTGCATTCTTACAAGAAAATAATTAATGTTTGAGATTATTCTATTGGTCTTATTTTGCCTTCCTAGTTAAATGTCTTATTTCGCCAATTTTTCTTTCTGCGACAAAATCGCAGGACGTCTTTACATTTGCATGTATTGACCCATTGATCTTGTCTTATCCATTTTTATTTGAATTTTCTGCGACAATATGACAAGTCTAAGTTCTCTCGCGAGATCATAGTCTCATGACATTGCCGTCTTGCGATGAAATCGCAGGACGTCTTTACACTTTCATGTAAAAACCCATTGATCTCATCTTAACATTTTCTCTTTTGGATTTTTGCCTCTATATAATTTACGCGACAATATGACAGGCCTAAATGATCTTGCAATCTTAGAGCCCCATGACATTGCCGTCTTAAGACACTTATCAGCTCACTAATGGAGGGTGCCGCCCTTATCTTCCCCCTGGTTGCCCCTTCAAGGAGGGCACATCGGCCATACAAGACTAGATCCTCCCATCCAGATTTACCAACAACCAGTTGTTTTCGTAGCCTCTTGTCCTTTATGCCTATATGGCTTATAGTTACAAGACTACACCCTAGGTGGGGTTTTCTTCAGGCCAAATGCATCATAGCCAAGACTTACCAAAGATGGCCAGGGTAGGTTCGTCCGTCCCGGGAATCCTTGGCTAAACCGTGTACCTCGGCGCCTTGGTCATACTTTGCACTTCTTGGAAGAGATCCTCGGTCGTCCAACCAGGGTATAACCTTATAAAGCTGGAAATCCAAGATCTCTCTCCTGGATAGGTTTTCTTTAACCCCAACATCTGCATGACTCAGGTTCCAGTAGCGGTATAACCTTATCGCTGAATCATGTAAAGAGATACCCCCCTTATAACGTGCTTGTAGGTATTACATTTGCCTCTTACGAAATTTTATTCGCGAACTAGGGTGCACGCCATAAAGGTTTGTCCCATTCTTTAAATCTCTGCGAAATTTTATTCGCGTTTCTCGCGATATTTTCGCGTTTCTCGCGATATTTTCGCATTTCTTCATTCTTTCATTTCAATTCTTTATATATTCTTGAATAATCTCACGATTGCACTCGCAGCTCTGATTAAAATTTGTTTTGCTCATTTATGTGAGATGAAATATTTTAAAATCTTTTGAAATCTTTGAAGTATTCTTTGAAATCTTGTGATTTTATCGCATTTGTTAAACTAAAAAACTCTCTCTGTAAAAGAAATATTCTAGAGAAATCTTTGAAATCTTCTTTGAAATCTTGCGATTGTATCGCGTATTTTGGAAATTTGAAATCTTAGAAATTTTGGCGATAATTTCGTTTTCTGTAACTTTAGAAATCTTTGAAAATTTCTGCGATAATTCCATTTTCTATAATCTTTTGAAATCTTTGTAATCTTACGAGGGTATCACTGTTTTGGAAATGAAATCAATTTTTTTTTTTTGAAATCTTAGAAATCTTTGCGATAGTTTCATTTATTGTAATCTTTGAAAATTTCTGCGATCTTTAAAATTTTTGCGGTGATCTCATTTTTTATAACCTTTTGAATTTTTTTGAAATCTTGCGATTGTATCGCTTTTGGTAAATTGAATCAAAAGTTTTTGAAATTTTTTGAAATATTATAAATCTTAGTAATGTTCTTTGAAATCTGGCGATAATATAAATCAAAAATTTTCATTTTCTGTAAGTAAATTATTCAAGGAAGTGGTACTTAGCTTTTTGGCGATTTGCTGTTGCTGCCAATTCTCGTGAAGTATTTGAGTTGCTTGGGAAATGAGAAGAAATAAGAAAGAAATAAGAAATAAACTCTTGATCTTCCTCTTTCATACTCTCGCAACATACCAATTGTTCTAAACCTTCTCTTGCGAAATTAACTTGCGAAATAATCAAATATCTGACGAAGTAATGAAATACCAAATTCCTGCCTCTGACCAATTTGGCGAAGTAATGAAATAATCCTCTCGTGGAAAATAGATGTACCATGCCAACACTAGACTTCATTTTCTCTCTAACCAATTCTTTGTGTTAAATAGCTAGGTGTACTTTAGTGGGCTTAGACAAACTTGGCTTGAATGTTGTATATCTCTTCTTCACGCTCGTCAAAAAGAAGTATTGAGAAAAATTCTCAAGAAAACATCTTGTCAGCAACATTTTGACGTTATTTTTTCTTTGCTGACGAGAGTATCGCCAAACAAGACAGAAGCACCTCTTGTAACTATCGTAAAAACATTGACGAGAACATCCCTTATTTAATTGTACTATCGTAACATTGCCTTAATGATAACCAAACGAGACAAAAATCCTGGATTCATGCATGAGTCAAAGAATAAGAAAAAATGTGGTAATTTCTTGGTCCTATCGTAACATCTTATCTGTAGTATTCTTTGTTTCGCCAAAATGATATCTTTGTCTGGATTCTTTAAATAATATCTTTCCTCCCTTGTTTTATACCTTATTTAATTAGCTTGCTAGGAACAAATATGAAGTACGTTTTGTCTTCTATCTTGCGAGCATATAAACAAAGTTGCGATCATGTTAAAATGAGAATGTAAAATGGACAATTGTGAAACTAACTACTATTAAAATAATCATAATAAGAGATTTGGAAACTGAGTATTCTCCTTCGCGAAATGGACTTATGAGGTGGACTTCAAAAAATTTGGTTCAACTTTAATTGGTTCAACTTTCTCGCAGCTCATCATGCAATCGTAAATTCTCTCTCTCAGTCCAGGAAATTCAGAAAAGAGTACAAATGTTAGTGTGTTCATCGTTTTCGCAAAAGGGAAATTTAGCTGGAGCTTTTGATTCCTTCGTTTGTAACTTCAATCACAAAAATCATGTTCACATTAGATGTCAAAATTATGATTAAATTCAAGATTTATAGACGTAAATTTATGATCAAAACTCTTTTGAATTCATAATATCAACTAAACATCAACTTTTGTGAAAAACAAAGATTAATAATCTAAAATTCAAAATTTTCCAGATCCAAAAAATGAAACAAAGAATAAGAAGAGTGAGAAGAAATTTTTCCTTTTTGATGATTTGTTGACACAGTTTTGCTGATATTTTCTTCATCCTCCATTTAACATATCTCCTTCTCTCTACTTGCTGTATAATCATGATCTTTTGTTGTAGTTTTACATATTTGATCTTGAAACTTTTAGATCCAGTGAAATCTAATTCTAATGATAATCAATTTCTTTGAATCTTCTTCAATCCATCCCCTTAGTCGGCGCCAAAATGTAGTTGCAGGATTTCCCACAACACACCCCTTGTAATATCTTGATAATAATCTTTTAATCTAAACTAATTTGATATTTAAAATTCTAAAAAATTGTAAATAGACACACGAATTTTTACATGGTTCGATCAATTTGATCTACATCCATGATTCTCTACTATGATGGTTAAAGTTTACATTTGATAATATCCATTAATGGAGTTCTAAATCTAGTTTTGGGGAAGAAGATGATAAAGAAAAATACATTTTTTCTCTCTAAAAGTCTCTCTGAAAAATATCCCTCTCTCCTAAAACTTTCTCTCTCCTCAAGACTCTCTCAACTCTAAAAAAATACATCACCCCTTTCTAAATCTATTAGATCTCTATTTATAGGAAATTACATAATGGGTGACAACTAAGTTGTCCTCTAATTTCGGATCTATTTTGCGATCCTCTCGCGAACTTTGTAACCATCGCCAACTAATCATGTTCTTTTTGTGTTTCTTCCATCGTAAACTTTTCCGTCATTATTTTGTGACACTCGCAAAGTGTTGTAGGAGAATTCGCTGTGACGCTCGCAGAAATGTTGTTAATCTCGCCAGAATGTTGTTGTGACGATATTCTGGTACTACAATTTCATTCACATAAAATTGAGAGAAGGAAAAGAAGTTGTTGCTGCTGTAGTAAATCTGGTGGTCTCTGGTTGAAATTGATGATGGATGGAACGATAAGATGGTCCTGCTGTTATCGGTTGTGGTTGAAATTTGAGACAAAATCATCAGGAAGAAAAGGAGATCTGATATTGTAGAATGAATGGGTTATGGTGGCTATGCTTGGAAGAATTGAAAGCTCGAGATAAACATGGAAGATGAGTTGCTCTGAGTTACAGAATTATGGGTTATGTTTGAAGCCAAAACAAGCAGTTTTTTTTTTTTATTCTCTTCTCTGTCCGTACAGATATGAGAGGCGTTGATGTGTTTGATTTTGGAATTTAATGGTGAAGATTGAGACCAGTTTACAAATCCTGGGGGAAATAGAGTTATGGGTTTGATTGAATTTGAATGTACAGGAATTAGAGAGCTGGAGGAGATGGTTACTCGACTTACAACAACACTAGTAGGTTGTGAAGATTACTTGTTCGACAAAATAGCACAACTACCAGCTTTGTTCTGTGGGTACATTGTGTTGCTTGGTTTGAACAAGTTGAGTTAGAGCTGCAGAAATGGTTTGGTATGAGCCTGAGCATGGGAATGTGAACTGCATTTACTGCATTGTAGGTGAACTGGTTGGAATTGAAGATAAAAGGCTAGGTGATGACGTTCTTGTTTCAATGATACAGAGACTAAGCCAAGTTTGGCAAGCAAGAAATTTGTTCAGGAATTCTGCGTAGCTCATGGCAATGGTTCCATGGATTGTCTGAGGAGTTTCTGGCAACGGCTAGGAGATAATTTAGAAGTCAACAGGGGACTCGGGATCTGTAGATTTAATGAATTGCAGGTGATAAAATGTTGCACAGGCATGAAATGGAAGTTGCAGTGGGCTGTGGCATTATGCAGTGGAGGGGTTGCTGTGAAGAACGACAGAAGCTGGATCTGCAGGTTGAGTTAGCTGTGGTTATGGTGGTTAGTGACAGATTGAAGAGTGGAGTTGGCCTTGAGAAGTGTTGTAAGCTGTGGCCGGTATTAATGAATTGTAGGAGATGGCCTGAGCTCATTTAAGCTGGGAATCACAAGGGAAGGTGAATGATTTGAGCCGCAGCAATTGATTTGGAGCTACAGAAGTTAGGCTGCTGCTCAGGTTATGGATTTGGCAGTGCAACGAGCTAAATTACAGGTGATGTTGTAGTTGAAATGGTTGATTGAATTTCAGTCAAGAGTTGGAGCAAATGGGTGCATTGGTTGAATTTCAAGTGCTGAGATGATAGAAAGTAGTGTTCTTGCTGGTGATAATCATGGTATTGGTGGTAAGCTGCTTTAGATGAATGTTAGGCTTACAGGGCAGCAGAGTTGGTATTGCGATGGCTTGGAGTTGCGGTTGAAGGCTAGAATAGGTTATGTCAGTTCCAAAGAACTGACATGCCAAATTTCTAATGGGCTTATGGGTTTGGTTAGAGGCCATGAATTTGAGCTGATATGGAGCAGGTTTTGTTGTTGATGCTAAAAATACATGGAATTTGAGTTTGGTATGAAATGAGCTTGGATGGTGCCTCAGTGGAATTACAGGGGAGACAATGAAGTATGCACTGAACTGTGAAATAGATGTCGCGACCAAGAGTGCGAAAACAGAGCATAATTGTTGCACCGGTGGTACTAGCCAGGGATGCTGGATTTCAGAGGTTAAAGTGTCGATCATAAAGTTTCAGTGAATTATGAAGGGGGTTCGAGTCAGATACAAGAGTCGACGGTGGTATATATGAGTTTGGAGCTACGCTTTTGGGTATGTTTTCGCAAGATTATGAATTGGATTAAGTGGTTTTATGGTGAATGTGTGGACTGCAGAGAAGCAGAGTTGAGCTACTGGAAGTGTAGAATTTCCTTGTGATGGTTTCAGATATCTCAGGTGGCCAGATGAATTTTCCGGTGACAAATTCCGGCGACCGGATTTCTTCCAAATCCCCAGTTTTCCGGCGAGCGTTTTTGGGACAGAATTTCTACACGGGTTTCTCTCACTTGTGGGCCGTGTGAATTTCCAACTAATGAACTTTGAAGGCTAGACCTAATTTTTGGAACAAGAAGAGCTATAAAAGAGAAGACTTTTCTCAAAACACAATATCATATATCTTATATCTTATCTTCTACTTTTGTTCTAGGGTTTAAAAACATGAAAACTTTTCTCTTTCTTCTTGTTATGAACTCCTTGAGCATGAGTACTTAATTTTATTATTGGTTATGGAATAGTTGGATTTCACATAACATGATTCTTTGATTCAATATATTAGTTTTGTCTCATATTTATCGTTTACGATTCTCTGAAAATATAGTTATATGATTGACGTATTATAACATGATTTGATTGATTGTTTTGTCAAGTTGCAAATTGGTAGAACCTCTAATCACATCTATTGCTAGTTTAGGGTTTATTATATGTAAAAGTGATAATCCTTGAATACAAGTAGCATAAATATGATTATAGTTTGTAGTGATATATTCTTATGATCATATGTGAATCGTAACCTTTGTTAAATTGAATTAGTGCGTTTTCCACGTTCGATTGATTTGATTGGCCTGATTTCATAGAACTTAATGCATCTAGGGAATTAAACTTGATTAGTGCTTTTACACGTTAGGTTGTTCTCTTAGATAGAACTCATACTCGCATCTTTTAATGTGTTTGTTGATAACAAAAGGAGATTTGCGGGATATTCTTGCGATCAAGGTATCCTAGGGCTTTTGATAAAAGTTGAGATTAAATATCAATTCTACTTATTGTGAAAAGCATGTTAGTGAATGAAAACGAAATCCTTAACCAATATCTCTTCTACTTGATTTATTTGTTTATTTGCTTTTATTTTAGTTTGCTTTTATAAAAATCAGAAAAACCCTCGGTGTTTTATATAGAAAACCGAAACAACTTGACAACCTATACCTCTATGTGGGAACGATCCTTTCTTGCCCTTGCTATATATATATTTTGAGTAGTAAGAAAGTGTAATTTATTTTTGACGCATACGACAGTGATCATCCAACCGAACTTTCAGAATCATAATCGGACATGATTTTTGATCAGCTTATTTTTTTCTTCTTAGTATTGATTCTTTAACAATCTTTAACCCTTTTAGCCTCCTCCTTATTAGTCTTTGACATGCTTCGAGTTATTGGAGGCATGATTGGTTATATATAACGATTGATCAGGGTATCAGTATACTGAAAGAGATCGTCTCCCTCTAAAAAAGGGATAACTTTCGGACCGAAAGATATCAGTAGAACCTGAAAATATTAAGGAATATATTTCGTTTCCTATTGTCCGAACTTCTTAGTTTTATTCGAAAATTCCAAATAAAACTTATCTTAGAAAATCATGATAAACATCAACAATTTTTGGATTTACAACTATCCATAATAAGTTACAACTTTTGTGATAATCAATTACACAAACACATGTTCTCCAGATTTATTGTGCCATTCTCATCCATAAAAACGAGCACAGATGAGGATGAGAGTGCACAATTCTTTGATACAACTAAGTTGCATCGGAATAAGCTTTTTCAAGCTTATATTGAATATCAAAACATAGTTCATGTTTCTTTTAGGGAATTTCTGCCTAACATATTTTCTCCCAAGATGATGATCTTTTCTAGCTCTAGAGATATGGTCATGTGGAGAAGCCGTACCGATGTGAGAATTTTCAGAGATTGATAGATCTCTCTTAATTCTTTCAATGAGATTTGCATATGATTTTCTCATTCTAAGGACTTCCTTATGATTCACATCAGTGTGATTATCTGAAATAATTATTGGAAATTCCTCATTGTTTCTTTTGGCAGAGATTCTCTCTTTCCCTTCCTTCTAGAATCTTTCTTCATCAAAACAAGAATTGTTTCGATATGGGTGAGGATGAACCTTCTTCCAGAAGCTATTGTCAACTCTTTCCTCTAATTTTGAGTTAATCTTATAGGGTTGTGGTATAATCTGTCTTTCTATTGAGGAATGATCTTTCAGTTTTTTAAGACAAGAAACTTCCTTCAAATTTTTTACCACCGTATGTTGAAGAAGTATAAGTTTCCTGTCAAGTGAATGAAAAGTGTATTCCTTAAGATCATTATCATGGACCGGTTCAAAGTTTACTTTGGACAAGATTTCATTTGATCATCAGTAGATATAGAAGCTTGTTTTTCATCCTCTTCTGACTTGATGTAGTTCGGCAAACTACCATCATCTTGATCTATTTAAGATGTGACTAAAACAACATCATCATTTGTCAGAGTCATTGGACATGTCTCTTTATTAAGATAATTAACAAGAGATTCTAATTTGATAGTAAGATTCATATTCTCTTCAGCCAGACCATCCAATTGACTGTCTTTATTTCTGATCTCCTGTTTAAGAAGATTTGACTTTATCTTTAAAAACACCATTTTAGAAGACAGAGATTTTATAGGCTTTAGGAGTTTTACCAACTCTTTATCAGCATCTTCTTTTTTATCAGAAAAAGACACATATGTTTTCGCAACTCCTGGATCATGAGTCAACGAAGTAGTAACATTTTCAACCTTTGAGTAGTCATACTCTTGCTTAACGTTAACTGAATCAGACTTGTATTCAATATCTTATAGGATGGATCGTACCAAACACAGATTGTTAGATATTTACGTGTTTGCTTGCTCTGATACCAATTGAAAAGGTGAGGGTACCCAAATATACCTCAAGCAATAACTTTTCCTTCCTATAAGTCCTTTCTCCAAAAGTGATTGTCTATGGACTGAGTCGAGACAATACAACAAATCGGTTCACATTTCATGTGATTGTCTATGGATACAAGATCGAGACAATACAACAACAAAGTGTGTTTACTTGATACAAAGGTTCGGTCTTAACCAAACTCAACATGATTGCATATCAAGTAAATAGGAATTAAAGTTTGTGTAATTTAATTTAATTTAATTGTAATAAAACAATTATAATGCGGAAATATAAAGTAAATAACATAGCAAGATTTTGTTAACGAGGAAACCGCAAATGTAGAAAAAACTCGGGACCTAGTCTAGAATTGAATACTCTCAGGATTAAGCCGCTATACAAAATAAACCAACTTATTATAGTTGATACCAAGCAACTAAACCTATAGTTCACCTAGTTCCGTCTGTATTCCCACGCCTCCAAGCTGTAAACAAGTCACGTACTTGGACCAATTCCTTTGATTCATATTCCAAACAGTAAAGGAACAACAAATATGTTTGGTATCAACTCTCTTCAACCAAGTGATATGAGTTGCACAAAGGCTCTTCTGTTTATCTTAACATAAACTCCTTTTCCAGGTTCCAAGATCTATCTTATGTTCAATCATCAAAAGTTAATCGTTAAAATTAAGCCAACAACACTCTTAATCCAAAGTATTGTGTTGATCCCGATCTTCTCAATTAATCAATCCAATCTACCACAAGGATAAACCGATTATTAATTGGATCCTCTTTTACTGAAACAAGTATTGTGCACACCAAAGATTATAAAACCAAGTATGAAATCTTCTATCTCTTCTTTGTCTTCAAATCTTCTTAGATCTTCAATAAACACCTGCACACAACTACTTGAATCTCTTGTGATCAATCACATACAGAACGGAGTCTGTTAATAATGGATTATCACAATATCGTCTTTAGATCTAAAAACAGTCTAAAGATCCTTGTCGAAACCTTGAACTAGTTTGAGTGAATCTTTTATCAGAAGAGAAGATTCTCAAGCATAAACAAACTAGGTGCAATCAGAGTTCAACCATTGTTAGTCAATCAAATCAATATGAAAACTAAAGATAAACCGAAATTACCTATTTTCCCACCAACGGTACGCACTAGAACTTCTCAATCCTAAAGAAGACCTTAAACTAAGTGGTCGTAAGAGATTTTGCCTAATTAGGTTACTCTCATCTCCGAATAGGCGGTTTCACCAGTAACAATACAACATAAGAAGTTTACTATCACAAAGGATTAGTTTGCTATAAATGCAAACTCAAGGTATTTATAGACAAGGAAGTTTGGACACCCAGGAATTTCCAAAACCGAAAATATTCTCAAGATATTTAATATTTTCCAAATTCGGTTTTCATAATTCTTGAGAATGCGTTGTCCAAATTTATGATCGAAATCTCCTTGGAAAATCTTTAACTTGCAAATGCACATTACTAATTCTTACTTTCCATATATAATTAAATACCTTAATTAAAAGATTCTTAACTTATTTAAATTCGATCTTGGGATTTCCTTCCTTCTTAGCTGTTAAGGAATATCTTTGAACAATAAAAGATACACATTAATGCGCATGTTCAAAGTGTATCGACATCTTTACTCTTGTAAGTCCTTTTTCATACTTACTCACTTGAAACCGATTTACCACACTTCCAAACAAGTTTAGAATTGGTTCATCTGACTTTCAAGAACTATGTGATTGATCAAGTAACACTCAATCACAAGTCATGGGTGTAACGGTTCTACCAAAACAAGTTTCGGTTCTACATCCATGTGAGTACTGTGCATAGTCACACTAGCTTACCAATGATTCGGCTTACTAGGTACTAGGATCGGTTCCCCACATATATTTGGTATCTAACTTGTATGTGTTGCACATGTCCATATGATCAGTTCCTCTTTGCCTAAAAACGTGTTGCACATGTTCATAGGATCGGTTCTCCTTTCTTATTTAAACCTTGTTGCACCTCATATAAGGATCAGTTCCCCTTATGGTGTACTGCACCTATTACTAGGATCGGTTCCACTCTCCCAAATTTGGTCAGACACACACAAACCCGATCACACCCCAGGTAATTACTTAAAATCGACTTCACTAATAAAAGTCATACCAATACATAAGTCAGGCCTCGTCTGAATAGTTTTACCAAGAACACAAACAAGTCATGAGTGGTTATACTAATCACACATATTGGTCGTTCATAAGATATGCAATGAAGAACAGCCCCAATAACGCCTGGCGATTTCCATTTCGGTTCACAACATATATCATGAACTTACTTCATTAAAAAACAAGTAAAAACATTGTTTCTTAGGATGAAATCCTCATCTCATACCCATACATAATCACAATAGCATTCATACTATTATGTTGATGTCTTATATACATATTTAATGGTTAAGCAATAAACCTCATATTGTATTCCTTAATATTATGTCTATATAGAGTGTTCATGCTTCGCAGTTTTATGTTTTCAATATGCACGACTTGAAAGATACGTTAGGGAATGAAACAGTTCAAGTCAAATATCAGTAACCTCAAGTGGAAGGATGATGTCGTGGTTGTAGCTCCGTACTTCTTCACTTCTTCAAGTCTTCGCAATACTTGTAATATCTCATCCTAATACTTTCAAGCTAACCTATACGAAGTTGACTCTAGTACATTTAAATCAAGCGACTCTTAAATGAGTTTTGGTTCACTAAAATATGACAACCAAAATTGACATACCAATGCTTGGTGGGTTCAACCGAGCTATGCTCTAACAGTTGGCTTCCTCTGGTTTCTCCAGTTTCTCGTCCTAATGGTGGAGTAGTGGCAGCTCTGGTGACAAACATCCAAAAGTTGCAGACTGAGGCGGTCGAAGGTCCCTCCGCGGATGTGATCAATTAATAGGAAGCAGAAATCGAAAGATTGTCTCAAGAGTTAAAGCCGAAATAGGCGGCTCTTCAAAACACGAATGATGATTTCTCCAAGAAGAACAAGCCATTGTTGAATGATTTTCCTTGAATATCTCCTGTCTTTTGAACTCCCCTTGCTTAGGGTTTTTTTTTTTTTTTTTTTTTTTTGAAAGGCAAAAGAAATGCCTAGTTTATGGTTTGATTTTCTGGTTTTTGGATTGATAGATGATTGTTTCTTATAAGAGTTTTTTTTTTTTTTGATTATTTTTGGAATAGATTTTGGAATAATGGCACTTGGATCAACTGATATGTTGGAATTCGAATTATGAATGTGAGTAGCACAATTATTATAGAAAAGAACAACGTGAAACCATGAATGCTGCATGAAAAAGGAAAATATGGGATGATATGAAATCTTGGGGCAATTGGGTTATCGGTTTCCATAGTCAATACTGAATTGGTGACTGTGCACGCCTTCAATAAATTAAAAACAATAGGTTGTGTAAACATGGTATGACAAAACATACTCGCTTTAAGGTCTTTCAACAAAACTGAATCTTCAGGGCGTAAATTCGAGTTTTCTGTGTGACGCCATCTTGGTTGAGAAGTCACAGGTCGTACTTTATTGTATGTGAAACATATTTATGGTGATCCATAGTAAGACGGAGAATCTCTTGTCCCTAAGCGCAATTACCCTGAATCTATCTTCCCTTGGAAAATGCATTTCAGAGCGTTGCACTTACTGGTATGATGATGGATAAATCTGTAATAATGGAAATATCTTGAATCTAGAATCTCTTAATTAGTTGGTGGATACCATACCAGGGTAGTTGGACTACCCCCTCTTGTACCCAAATCTCCATTAACTCCAAGACTCTTATGATGGGCAACGTGGAGCGTGGATATTCTGAATCTGACTTCTCTTGCATCAGCGGTTGTTGTGGCGGGAGTTATGGTAGGCCTTGGTACAAAGCTCTTTTCGAAGGCGGAATCGACGCTTGGGCGGTCACTGATTCCTAAGCGAATCGTTTACTTCTACCATATTGTCGAGGGGAAACTTTTCTTGTAGGGTCTGAGTCAGTAGCAGCAACACGAGGTGACTGAGTTGGATATTATTCACTTCCACCAATGTCTTGGCAGATTTCCCCTTCATCGGGTGCCTCTCTTTTATGTAAAGCAGTCATGGCCGCAGACTGTTGGACAACTCTTTGAACCTCTGCGAGGGTTTGGAGATAAATATTTTCTAACAAAGCTTCATAGGCCGATTTTTTACCTTTGTCCTGTGGAAACTGCGACACACCTATCAAATCACCTTCCTTGGTCTTATGAAACTATATTGGCTCCTTGTCATTGGCAGAATTCAATTGGATATTCTTCTTCTGCTCTTGTACAACATGGCTACGTGGTTCGTCTGCATCTTCATTGGTAGAAGTACATGCCTTGGCCAAATATTGGACGTCCCTCGTATTATCTTGGCAGTTGGTGAGATCTTTATGACAGGTACTCGCTGATTCTTTCCACAATCGACTTATCATACTCTTCAGGGTACAAAGCCTCTCATTTTGTCGCCTGATAATGTTAATTTGGTTTGCAGCTATATCTTCTAGCATTTTTTTATCATGCCTTCCATGATGATTGGCTTCCGACTATCTGTTGCTCATGAAAGGTTTGGATGACCCGGATACATCTGGGAAGTTGATATTTTTGACCAAAAATGGGTTTTAGATAATGATTGAATTAGGCCTAAGACCGTTTGGAATATGAATAAAATTGAGAATTGAATTTGCAGCCGATAAATTTACTCTCCCACTGTGGTCGCTTATTATTTATGGGTAAAAAATGTTTCAGTTGGTTTTGGTAATTTGGGTGTGTGGATGAGAAACAAATCTAAACCTAAAACAAATGCACTGCACGAGAGTACTTTAGATTCGAGAGATCAATCTATACAATCATGGCCTAAACCAAGAAATGGATGTTCCAATATTGCTTCGATCACAAAGTGAAGGAGAAGGGTTGGTCTTAGGGAGGGAAGCGAAGAAGGTGTTGATACCAGAATGGTTAATTCTGAAGGTGTGGTTGTTTTATGACTTGTATCAAAATTTGGAACTGGCTTACGGAATGAAAGCTATCATTTCTTTGGTATTTTTATGGATATTGTGTTGTTGTTCTCACCAAAACTTGTTGTTTTGTGGAAAATATGTAAAACCTATTTATACAAGTCATAATTAAACAGACTCTGGTCTCATAGAAAGTGGGAGTGATTGAGGGATGGAAGAGTGGAGTAATGTGTAACTGCCGGAAACCACACCTCCACTATGAAGGAAGCGGGTTTGTTTACACCCACTACTTCTTGCCACCACCAACTTGCCTATTTTCCTGATACTTTCTTATGATGGACGTGTTACACGCTGCACGCTGTAAACCGCCAGACTAATACCCTGATGAGTATCCCCCAGTTTGTGACATGTTTGATGTCTCAAGTGTTTTCGTGGAAAATGTGTAGCAGATTGCTACGTGTGGCAAGTCAAAGTTAAGAGAATTTCCGTAGGAAAATAGCATGTGATGTTATTAGGCTTGCCTTGGATGGCCGCCTAAAACTTGCCACATGCCTGTCAATTCCATGGTGAATTAGGACGGCTGAGATTGTAGCTTATGAGAAAGGATGCCCATTGATTATGGCCACATCATGTTGTATAATAAAGTGGCACCTGGCGTAGCCGTGGCAGCTGTTATGGCATATTGGTGTTAGACCCAAATATGACTTCGGCAACATTGGCCCTGTTTCTAAGTTAATCTTAAGGCCTTAGGAGAATCACTTGACCTAGTTGGCATGACAACTTTTAGCTAAATTAGGGTTTGGCATTCGAAACCCTAATTAGCACGTGCGGGATGGCTGTGGCACGGAGTAGCGGCTGGCGTAGCCATGGCCACTAGATTTTGGCACATTGGTGTTAGACCCAAATATGGCGGGCAACATTGGACCTGTTGCCACATCAATCCTAATGCTCTGGGAAATGCTACTTGGCTTGGTTGGCGTAGCAACTTTTCCCATATTAGGAATTGGTGCGCCAAAACCCTAATTAGCGCATACGGCATGTGGCATGTGGTCATGGATCATCGATGTTTTTTGTGCAAATGGTGCCATATCCACGCCAAAGGAACCATATCCAAGCCATCATGTGGAAACGACCACAGGAGCAAGGATTCCCACAGGTGGCCATGATATTGTGCTATTATTAGGGTTTCCTGGGTCCCGCACAGTTCGTGGCATGTTGTGGGGCCCGAAGTGGCATTATTTGTACCACGACTGTAAATTAGGGTTTCGACCATGTAAGGTCGTGTTTCTGGTTAGGTTACCCATATTGAAGTCTGTTATGGCGTTGTCCACGAACAGAAGGTGGGTTGGCATGTAAGCGCACTATTTATGGTATGTTTCCACGTTCAGCATACTTCTGTGGAAAAGTGGTATGTCGGCACATTGTGTATGCATGTTTGGCATGTCAATTAGTACATTGGCGCAACTTTGGAAATCCAATTTGGTATTGGCGCAACTTGTCTTCTCTTTTTTAATACTGTGGCGGGTTTAGAGCAACCTTATTGGTCAAAAAAGAGAGGGCCGGCCAAAATTGAGTGGCCACACTTTCGGTGTGCATGTGGAGGATTTAAAACGACCTGATTGGTCGATGGGAAATAGGGCCAGCAAGTATGGGCCCAGCAAAGGCAAACACGTTTAATACCTCATAAGTCTGTGTTTGTAGAAATCTGACTCTATGGACAAAAACGTTATCTCTATAAATGTACCACTAGTCTTCGATGGCTCGAATTGTTTATGGTGTAAAATTACTATGCGTGCCTTTCTTCAAGCATGTGATTTTAAATCATGCGTTTGTGTAGTTAATGGCTATGATCCTACGATTGTTACAGAAGGTGATGTAATTGTTCCAAAGGATATTGGTGCATAGGATCCTGCCGAGATTCTCGCTACAAAGTAAAATTCTGACAGATTAAATGATATCATCCATGCCATTACCCCAGATCTTCATCTCCGTGTGACTATGTGCACTAAGTCTAAAAATGCTTGGGATATCTTAGAAATTGTATTCGAAGGAAATTCCTCTGAGAAAGAAGCTAGGCTTCAAAACCTAAATTCTGATTGGGAAACCTTCGTATGGATGATAAAGATTCATTTGATGAGTTTAATCACAAAGTGTCTGAATCTGTTAATGCATCTTTTTCATTGGGTAAGACAATTCCTGAAAAGGACATTGTGATGAAAATTCTCAGATCGTTGCCAGCTAGATACGACTCTAAGAAACATGACATCGTTGAAGGAAATAACCTTGATACTCTTTCCAGAAACAATCTTGTTAGGAAGTTAAAGATCTTTGATGTTAGAGCATTGCTCGGTCGAACTCGCATGCGTTGCTATCTCAAGCATGTTTGTCAATATTAGTGATCAAAACTATACGTCTTTATTTTTAGTTTACTTATGACTAAGTCTCGGTCTAGGATAGTTAAGTATAATTGAGCTCCATAATCCATGGAGATTATCTTACAAAGACAAATAACTACTCAAGGAACCGGTGGAACTTCATCCGACCAAAAGGTATGTGGAGACTTGAACTTATCTAATACTCAAAAGTCTATTTATCTCCTACTCTTGAGACAACAGTCGTATAAGTATGATAGTTTTCATACATACACATTTACTATTTCGAGCCGAGTTTACTCGCCTATCTTTTTCTCGAAATATGTGTTGGTAATCTTTCGCTTTAACCACTTTTCATCTTTACCCGTGTCGAAATTCATGATGACGTTTCAATCTTGAAAATAGCTTTGATGGCGATAGTCGTGAATAACGATTGTTATAACATTATAGAAGAATGTTTCAATGATTGAAATATAGAGTTGAGATTACGTAACCATCTATGGATATAAGCATATATAGTGTGTTCACACATTAGTGTATAAATCCATGTACCGGAAACCAAGTGCGTTCATATGTGTGCATGCGGTATTGGTGAAGGAGACAGGGTAGGTACGCGTACTGGCGGAAGTTTTCGAACCGAAAATTTCTGTTGAGTTTGCAAACTCAAATCCGGTAGCTAAGGTACGCATACCCGTACTGGTACCCAAGCTGGTTATATTTCTCAAATCGGTAAGCTCATGAACTTAAACAATAAGTCAATAAGAAATGCAATCTTTGCAAACCGTGGCTATATTTTTCATGAATTGATTCGAGTGAATCAAACCGATTTTGTTTCAATTGTGTCTATGTATAAAGATCTAAGCAATTGAACAACTCTTCAACTAGTTCTTTTGAGTCATTTGAACTAGTTGTGAAGAAGATGAATATGATTGATATGAAAGTACTCATATGGCTAACCATTGGTTAGATATTTGTAAACCAACCAAATGTATACGTTTAGGTACGGTTACTCAAACCTAAATGAAATACATTTCATTTGTGTGTGACAAGCTAAGTTTCAATCTAACGGTTGAAAGATATTAGCTTGGATAAATCATGTTTTTCATCTAACGATGAATATTGAATGTTTTGTTACCAAGGTAACTTAGATTGTAAACCCTGATTTGAAAACTATATAAAGGATACGTCTAGCAACTGGAAAAACTAATCCCCATACCTCATGTGTGATACTAGTTGGTTTTGCTAGAGTCGATTATTCTTTAACGTAGGTTTCTTCTCGAGACCCTGTCGGTTAACGACTTAAAGACTTCATTGGGATTGTGAAGCCAGACGAAACTACTTCTCTCATAGTTGAGCTATCTGATCTTACCATTTTCTATTGTACGAGTTCAATTGAATAATTGGCTTAAAGAAATCACAAACATCTTCATCTCATCGTTTGTGATTCCGCAATATCTAGTTTCACTACCATATGATTTAGATTATTGTGAGGTGATCAATAATTCTAGGTTGTTCTTCGGGAATATAAGTACGGTTTATTGATTAGTTCCTGTTCACCTTGATTTTATCGAAAGACGAAACAAAACTCGTAGGATTATCTGTGGGAGACACATTTATCTATTATCGTAGACTTTTCTGTGTGATACAGATTTTTTTATTAAAGTCTTCGACTTTGGGTCGTAACAACTCTTGGTTATGGCCTTGTGGGTTAGATCATCTAAGGGAATCAAGTGTTTAGTATCCTACTAGGATCAGAGATGTAAGGAGCGCAATTGTACCTTGAATCAGTATGATATTGATTAGGGTTCAATGATAGGTGTTGTAAAACACCTAATTTTATATCTAGTATTTATGCTTTCTTTGCTATTATCCTTGGGAATTGCATCTCTTATGTTTGAATTTGAGTTACTAGGTGCAATGGAGTCATATGAGAAAAAGAGGGAGAAAACGTCTATTTGGAGCGTAAAAGGAAAAGATGCCAATTTACATGGGAGCTATATTTGGAGCGGGCTGAAGTGCGCAAGGAGGAGGTGAAGATGAACCGTCAGTTTTCCATAACTGATAGTTGAACAAGAAGCGAGTGGGTTGTCAATCATCTGGAACCGACAAGCCAAGTTATTTGTGTACCCCTTATCTTAGTCACCTGGGGTGGCTATATCCAATTCTATTTCTTACCAGGCCCTAAAAATCAGAGAAGCAATTATTGCCCCCCCCCCCCCACCCATCATTAGTTATTTCTTTCCTTCCCTCTATCTGAAACCGAGAGAGAATGGCGGCTATGCTTTCCTGAAGCTATCTGAAATCTCTTGGCCTGGAATCGATGAACACATGGAGTAGATTAAGAGATGGGATATCAAATTAGGGGTTGTAGTGAATCTGAGAGTTCTGAGAAATTCAGAGATGATGTTGCGATGGTGTTTCAAAGTTAGGGTTCGAATGAGTCAAGATCGATGGGGATTTTAAGTTCGATTCATCTGTTGGTGAAAGCTTACACAAATGATGATTCAAGATTTCAGTTTAGGGTTTGTGTTTGAATCAGTTTAGATGGAGGAAATGTTGAAGATGGCAACTGATTTCAAAATGGTTTAATGGGTGTTTGCATCTGACTCAGAAATCAGAGAAGCATAGTGATGGGTTGTTGAGTTGTGGGTTCGAGTGACACTATTGGTTTTGTTATTGGGAATTTGAAGAAGAATCAATTGCTCCCATGGATATTTGGTTTGTGGCTGTGTAGGTTTGCCCTGTGATGCAGTTGGTATGCTCATGGTGAAATGGAGATGGGTCTTGTTTGAAGAACTGATGTTTGTTGTATGAATGGCTAGGTCAAGCACATGCTATGTAAATCAAAAAATATCACAAGAAAAATTATAAATCAAATAATTTTACTCATCAATATAAGATAGTTTTATTCATAATAGACTTGTATAATCAATGAAAGAAATTAAAAAATGATGTCTATTTTTCTAGATTACGTATTACAACATATAACTTAATCTCTTGTGGTGCTCTTGTTGTTCACTGATGTTTCTTCGGTGTTCAAACTGTTAAAGCATGTCTCAAGAGACTTGTCTGCAACCACTTCCTGTTTCTCTAGCTCTTCAACTAGAACCTTGAGTTCGGTAAGAGCTTCTCTTGTTCCTTTGATTCGTTCTTTTAACCAATCCTGATGTCGAACAGTCATAACTATATCGGTTTCCAGTTTTCAAAACCTTGGATGTATTGGTTCATACTGTCAGAACGAACCCACTTGGTTTTGGTTGGATCTTGTAGGTTGTAGGCTAATATACATGACTCATCTTTTGATCCAATGATAGGTGTCTAAAACACCGTATTTTATATCTAGTATTTATGCTTTCTTTGCGAGTTTTCATGTAAATTATGTATCTTATGTGTGAGTTTGAGTTTATTAGGTGTCATGGAGTCATTATGAGCAAAAGAAGGAGAAAACGTCTGTTTGGAGCGTGAAGGGTGATTTGGTCATTTACAGACGAGTGATATCCGGAGCTCGTCCGCGGATAATGGGCGACCAGCTGGAGTTATCATTGAAAGCACTAAAGGCATATGCTAAATTAATAAGGGCACCCAATCTGGGGTGGTTCTATTGAGTGGGGTGTTATAATCATGTCCAACCCCAAATTGCCTTAACCCTGAATCCGAGAGATACAGTTCTCTCATTCATTTCATTCACATAAAATTGAGAGAAGGAAAAGAAGCTGTTGCTGTTGTAGTAAATCTGGTGGTCTCTGGTTGAAATTGATGATGGATGGAATGAGAAGATGGTCCTGCTGTTATCGGTTGTGGGTGAAATTTGAGACAAAATCATCAGGAAGAAAAGGAGATCTAATATTGTAGAATGAATGGGTTATGGTGGCTATGCTTGGAAGAATCGAAAGCTCGAGATAAACATGGAAGATGAGTTGCTATGAGTTACAGAATTTTGGGTTATGTTTGAAGCCAAAACAGGCAGTTTTTTTCTTTTCTTCTCTTCTCTGTCCGTATAGATATGAGAGGCGTTGCTGTGGTTGATTGTGGCATTTAATGGTGAAGATTGAGACCAGTTTACAAATCCTGGGGGAAATGGAGTTATGGGTTTGATTGAATTTGAATGTACAGGAATTAGAGAGCTGAAGGAGATGGTTACTTGACTTACAACAACACTAGTAGGTTGTGCAGATTACTTGTTCGACAAAATAGCACAACTACCAGCTTTGTACTGTGGGTACATTGTGTTGGTTGGTTTGAACAAGTTGAGTTAGAGCTGCAGAAATGGTTTGGTATGAGCCTGAGCATGGGAATGTGAACTGCATTTACTGCATTGCAGGTGAACTGGTTGGAATTTAAGCTAAAAGGCTAGGTGATGACGTTCTTGTTTCAATGATACAGAGACTAAGCCAAGTTTGGGAAGCAAGAAATTTGTTCAGGAATTCTGCGCAGCTCCTGGCAATGGTTCCATGGCTATGTCTGAGGAGTTTCTGGCAACGGCTAGGAGATAATTTAGAAGTCAACAGGGGACTCGGGAGATGTAGCTTTATTGAATTGCAGGTGATAAAAGGTTGCACAGGCATGAAATGGAAGTTGCAGTGGGCTGTGGCATTATGCAGTGGAGGGGTTGCTGTGAAGAACGACTAAAGCTGGAGCTGCAGGTTGAGTTAGCTGTGGTTATGGTGGTTAGTGACAGATTGAAGAGTGAAGTTGGCCTTGAGAAGTGCTGTAAGATGTGGCCGGTATTAATGAATTGCAGGAGATGGCCTGAGCTCATTTAAGCTGAGAATCACAAGGGAAGGTGAATGATTTGAGCCGCAGCAATTGAGTTGGAGCTACAGAAGTTAGGCTGCTTCTCAGGTTATGGATTTGGCACTGCAACGAGCTAAATTACAGGTGATGTTGTAGTTGAAATGGTTGATTGAATTTCAGGCAAGAGTTGGAGCAAATGGGTGCATTGGTTGAATTTCAAGTGCTGAGATGATAGAAAGTAGTGTTCTTGCTGGTGATAATCATGGTATTGGTGGTAAGATGCTTTAGATGAATGTTAGGCTTACAGGGCAGCAGAGTTGGTATTGCGATGGCTTGGAGTTGCGGTTGAAGGCTAGAATAGGCTGTCAGTTCCAAAGAACTGACATGCCAAATTTCTAATGGGCTTATGGGTTTGGTTAGAGGCCATGAATTTGAGCTGATATGGAGCAGGTTTTGTTGTTGATGCTAAAAAGACATGGAATTTGAGTTTGGTATGAAATGAGCTTGGATGGTGCCTCAGTGGAATTACAGGGGAGACAATGAAGTATGCCCTGAACTGTGAAATAGATGCCGCGACCAAGAGTGCGAAAACGGAGCATAATTGTTGCACCGGTGGTACTAGCTAGGGATGCCGGATTTCAGAGGTTAAAGTGTCGATCATAAAGTTTCAGTGAATTATGAAGGGGGTTCGAGTCAGATGCAAGATTCGACGGTGGTATATATGAGTTTGGAGCTACGCTTTTGGGTATGTTTTCTCAAGATTATGAATTGGCTTAAGTGGTTTTATGGTGAATGTGTGGACTGCAGAGAAGCAAAGTTGAGCTACTGGAAGTGTAGAATTGCCTGGTGACGGTTTCAGATATCTCAGGTGGCCAGATGAATTTTCCGGCGACCGGATTCCTGCCAAATCCCCAGTTTTCCGGCGAGCGTTTTTGGGATAGAATTTCTACACGGGTTTCTCTCACTTGTGGGCCGTGTGAATTTCCAACTAATGAACTTTGAAGGCTAGACCTAATTTTTGGAACAAGAAGAGCTATAAAAGAGAAGACTTTTCTCAAAACCCAATATCATATATCTTATATCTTATCTTCTACTTTTGTTCTAGGGTTTAAAAACATGAAAACTTTTCTCTTTCTTCTTGTTATGAACTCCTTGAGCATGAGTACTTAATTTTATTATTGGTTATGGAATATTTGGATTTCACATAACATGATTCTTTGATTCAATATATTAGTTTTGTCTCATATTTATCGTTTACGATTCTCTGAAAATATAGTTATATGATTGACGTATTATAACATGATTTGATTGATTGTTTTGTCAAGTTGCAAATTGGTAGAACCTCTAATCACATCTATTGCTAGTTTAGGGTTTATTATACGTAAAAGTGATAATCCTTGAATACAAGTAGCATAAATATGATTATAGTTTGTAGTGATATATTCTTATGATCATATGTGAATCGTAACCTTTGTTAAATTGAATTAGTGCGTTTTCCACGTTCGATTGATTTGATTGACCTGATTTCATAGAACTTAATGCATCTAGGGAATTAAACTTGATTAGTGCTTTTACACGTTAGGTTGTTCTCTTAGATAGAACTCATACTCGCATCTTTTAATGTGTTTGTTGATAACAAAAGGAGATTTGCGGGATATTCTTGCGATCAAGGTATCCTAGGGCTTTTGATAAAAGTTGAGATTAAATATCAATTCTACTTATTGTGAAAAGCATGTTAGTGAATGAAAACGAAATCCTTAACCAATATCTCTTCTACTTGATTTATTTGTTTATTTGCTTTTATTTTAGTTTGATTTTATAAAAATCAGAAAAAACCCCGGTGTTTTATATAGAAAACCGAAACAACTTGACAACCTATACCTCTATGTGGGAACGATCCTTTCTTGTCCTTGCTATATATATATATATATATTGTAGATGCATTTTACTACAAACTACATCCAAAGGATAGAAATGTAGTACTCTTCTCAAACGAAAGTAAACGCTCAACCATGAACACAAGATATACGTGGTTCGGTATGATTACCTACGTCCACGGGGGTGAAAGGATGAATCTTATTACTTTGCGGTGTTACAATGGTGTTTCTCTTAGAGGGATTTCCTTACAAGATGCACTTACTTCTCATTCACTTCTCTCTAATGCTAACTCGGGTTTCTCTCTCTTTCTCTCCCCAAAGATTACAACCTGCCCCTTCTTGAATTCGAGTCGCTCTATTTATAGAAGAGGTTACATACAACTAAGTTAGGGTGTTGGTCACATTACATCTAGTTCTTTGTTCTGTTGTTGGGCCGACTTCTCATTGTCTCGTGTGGCCGATGTGACTTCATCCCTACTCTGTCTCTTATCCAAGCCGACCTCGTCTGGTGTTCCGATGGCCCGATGTCGCTTGTCTTGGTTGTCACCCTTACGATTGGCCGATGCGTCTCCTACTTTCTTACCCTTTTGACCATATCACCTTGTTTTACCCGCCCTGTCTTGTCTGTATCATCTTTATCAGAAGTCCAGATCAATTCTTGTTCGATGTCTGCACGCCCGATCCACGTGGCTCCTTAAATCTCGCGCCCCCTAATCTTCCTTCTATGCTTCGCGTTTCTTCGTATCTGAGTGTATCAGGCCTAGGATATCGCCACCTGGATCTGTGTATAATTTACACCTACATTTATGCCCCTTCTTCCGCTCGTGTGGGAGACACGAGTGGGAGAACCTCATTCTAACGCCACGTCTTTGGTCATGCCGCGAATTCCGCCATGCATGGCGCCCACTAACTCCACTTTATGACTGGTAACCGTCGACGTCGGTTATGGTTCCTCTCCTTTAAATAGCCCGCCTCTTTCTTCCTTCTTCTTCTCTGTCATTTTCTTTTCTTGTCCACAACTGTAGCTTTTCTCCCGGATTCCTTTCATCGCTTTGCGCTTCTGAAAAACCCTAACTTTCTTGATTTTTCTTCCTTCAATTCCCCCTCACTAATCGTCACCGTAGTTGTTAGTCGCCTTGTCTTTCTCTATCGAATACCAAGCTCTGCACTATCTCTGTTAATGGCTTCTTCTCCTTCCATGGCTGAGAAAAGGTCCGTTGATGACGTTTTTTCTGAGTTCGACGACCCTTCGCTTGTTTCTTTGTTTTTGCTTGAGAACCCCTCTAGGCATGATGATCGCGCGATAAGATCTATTTTTGCTGATAGCTCTTCTTCTATTTCGTGCAGGTCCGAGAAAAGGGTGGTGAAAGATCTCTCTGATGAGGAATTTATCGAGCAACTGAAGGAGAAGTATGATCTCCAAAATTACGAGGTGACCCTTCTCTCGGGCAGAAATGGTATATTGAAGAAGGCGGACATGAAGAAATACGAGCAATCGTCCGATTGTGTGGTTATCACCCTGGGTCAACTAGAGCTAGGTCTCCGTCTTCCCTTATATAACCCTGATAGCCCATTTTATTACGAAGTTTTTTCCCAGATTCGGCCTTCTCGTGCTTTAGCTCAATGGACTGGCAATACTTTCCGAATTATGAACGAGTGGAGGGATCGCCGCGATGGTCATGGTTCTCCGCCGAGTGGTCGACCTACAAGCCCGAGGACGCTCTCGAGTATACCGTTGCCAATTTCCTTGTCAACTATCGAGCTGGTACTTCGACCCGGGCGATCTTCTGGGTTTGCTTCAAGTCCTCATCGTGTTAAAACTATGCCCGAGGGTGTCGAAAGAATGATCTTTGGATGCCGATCCTGTCGGCCATGGTTCCAACAAAGAGCCCGACATTCTAATGATCCGACCTATCCCCGAGTTCCGCTTCTTGTCCGAGGTCCTATCCTTCATGGTGACTTCCCGTCTCCTACTTTTCCGCCGAGCCCTATTCTTTCGGGTGGTTAATGATGACAAGGCCGATAAGGTACGCGCTTTTCTTGATTTCTATCTTGTTAGCTTCGGGGGCGTCGGTTAGTCACTTGTTGTTGTTTGCAAATCTAAGGTCAGTTCCACAAAGACTCTCGGGTCTAGGAAAAGAGGTGCTAGCACAAGGGTTGAGGAAGACCGGGGAAGGTAACAAACATAATGATTCCCTTATAAGTACATGTACTTGCCCCTGTTTTTTCCTTCACATGTTACGACGAGACACTTGTGCGAGAAACACCCGAGGCGCGATGATGATGACGTTGACGATGTCGACCCTACTCCGCTTAGGCGTAATCCTGGCAGAGGTAAAGATATTGCTAAGCCACCGCCGAAAACGAGCCCCCTCATTTATCTTTCCGATGAGGATGAGTTGTTTGGAGAGACTGTGTCGGGTGAAAAAGCCGGTGAACAAGGTGTGGGCGACCAGCAGGAGCCATCGGAGACGCCCGCCGTAGAGAAGGTTGTTACTAATGTTCCGGTAGAGCTTCCCTGTTTGCCCTGGTTTACTGAGGGATCGTCTTCTAGCGCCGAGACCTGCTTCACTGTTTCTGGCCCGATCATGAATTCCTTGGGTGCGCTTACTTCCTCCGACTTTGGAAAGTATACTGGTGAAGACATGTTGAATGCTGTACTCTATTATGGCGACATCGCCTTGACACTTGACACTATGGTGAGCGACTCGATTCTGTATAGTAATGCCCCACTTCTGATTTCTGTCCTTAGTGTCGCTTATGATGCAAATTCGTTTGTTTGTGTTAGATCATGAACCGTGTACGCTTGGATGCCGCCAATCGCCTTCGAGATAAACAGTTGATAGAGTCTCTCCAATTTGAACTTCAGAATGAGAAGGGTCGCGCGAACGAGCTGGAGATCAAACTTGCCGATGCTCAAGGTATATGACTCTTCTTGACTTGTGTTGATTGAGTTTATCGTGCCAGTATCCTGAGTCGGGTATCCTTCTTCTTAGCCGAGGTATCTAGTATAAGTATAGACGCTACTTCGGAGTTTAGGATTCTGAAGAGAAAATGGGATATTGAGAAATACCTTGTGGAAAATCTTCGTCAACGAATGGAAAACAAAGACGACAAAATAGACCATCAAACTGAGGAGATTGCAGGTCTTGAGGACGAGTTAGAACGACATCGCCGGTTTGATTATGATCCTTCCGAGATGGACAATTTATGGGCTCATTTGGGATCTTCTCAGCGTCTTGTTGCCGAAAAAACTGCTTTAGCCACGAGTTTGGAGCAAAGGGTAAACGCTCTTCAATTGCAGAATCGAGATCTTCACGAGGATCGCCGGAGAATATTGAGAGATAAGGATGTGGTGGAGCGAGCTAACAACGATTTACTGGGCCGAGTGCGTGAATTTGATAAAGTTATGGGCGATTTAGAGTGGAGTAGATCGCAGCTTGCGGTTCTCCAAGCGTCGCGTAATCGGTTAATGAACGATTGGGACGAGCATAAGAAGTATTGCCCTAGTAACGAGTTCAACGAGCAACATTATAACGAATTAACCATGAAGTTGTCTAGGACCGAGGATGAGTTGTCCAAGTCGGTAGAGTCGCTTCATCGGTGTTACCCGCCTGTCCGGTCTCTTAGACGATGTGTTGAGGCCATTTTTTAGATCCAGATCGCGCTTTATTCTTGCAAAAATGTTAAGTTATATCCGATGAATAACATCCTATATTTGTGGTTTTGTAGCCGCGCAAAAACGTTCGCAGGAGCTTGATCTGGAGGTTCGTCGATTGAAACAGGCTAGGTCGATTTGGGCTTCAAGTTAGCTGAGGTGAAGAAAATGCTTCAGATTACCCAACAACTCGAGGAAGAACGGGTCGCCCATGTGGAGGAGTTAGATCGAAAGTTCAATTTGGTATTATGGGTGGGTGGAGAAGAAGCGGCTCGAGGTCTTGAGAGAGAGGAAAGGCGTGCGGCTCCTCCCAAGGTTTAAACTTTCTTTTTGTGGTCTGCGTCACTATGTTGCCCCTTCCATCGGGTTGTAAATCGCTCTAAACACTTCTCCCCTTTTTAATTTCTGCTACCTTGCTTGTTTGTTTTAATGGGGGTCTTTGCGTCACCGATGTTGTTTGTTTCATTTCCGCTAAACTTTTCATTTAAATACGTCCGCGCGATGCTTTTTCGTACTTTGTTATCAGACGCTTGGTGTTATTGATTTAGCTTTTGTTTCTTATGTTATTATGGCGATTGTTGCTTGATGTACCATGCGATCGATGTGGTTTTTCGTTTTGAATGTTGCTCTACGGGTGTTGGTTGTTGCACGACACTATCGATTTGTTTCTTGTTCGCATGTTGCCCCGACCGTTTGTTGATTAACGCCCGACGTTGTTTGTTTCGCTTTTGTTCTTGGTGTTATGCCCTGCAATTGTTGCTTTTATATGTTAGAACTCTAACCATTTCTGTCGAACACACCCAACAAGGAGGGTCATCGGGCCCTATGCCATGTCCTGATCGGGGTATCTCATCACTATCTCTTTGGATTCAGTGGAAGGGTACCAGTCATCCTAGTTCTAGGTCCGATGGTCCCGAGTGGTTATCGATCAACCGATCTCGGGCAAGTGGACACGCCCACTTGCGATGGTGGTGACCTTTCAGATGTAAGTAGGCCACCTAGCTGAGTAGACCTCGCGTCTAAACAACCTTTGGAACCGGTTTCCAACCACAGAACCCTTAGGCTACCTCGGCACTTGCACACTTCCACTGCCCGAGTTCGAATATCCGAGGCGACTGTAAGGCACCTCGGCACTTCCACACTGGCGTTTCCCCGAGTACGAATGCCCATTCGAGTGTAAGTCACCTCGGCACTTCCACACTGGCTTTGCCCCGAGTACGAATGACCATTCGAGTGTAAGTCACCTCGGCACTTCCACACTGGCATTTCCCCTAGTACGAATGACCATTAGACGCTTGTGCCCTATCCCATACCCCTCACGGTTTCACAGAGATAGAATAAACGTTTGCTTACCGTGTTTTTTCGCATTGCCCGTCAAGGATGATAGAGTTTCAGGAATCGGATGTTCCATGGTTTGAGCTCTCTGGTTCCGTCGAGTCACAGTAGTCGATACGATCCTCGCCCGCCTTAGATTCAATTATATATGGCCCGCCCCATTTTGGTGCTAGTTTTCCGCCCTTTTTGTCGCGCTCCCATTCAGCTAGAAATTTTAATACCTGCTGCCCGGGATTAAACTCTCTTGGTAGAACGCGCTTGTTGTACTCCCGTTGTAACTTCCTCTGATAATTTTCCATTTTTTTTAGCGCCATCTCTCTTGTTTCTTCCAAATCGTCGAGTTTAGCCAAGATCAGATCGGATGACACGTTTCGCCTCCACGCTTCAGTTCTTATGGTAGGTATCATTGCTTCTGTTGGTAGAATCGCCTCGGTCCCGTAGGTAAGCATAAAAGTGGAGAACCCCGTAGCTTCCCTCCGTGTGGTTCTGTATGCCCATAGGACGTTATATAATTCCTCGCACCAGTTGCCATATTCCCCGTCCAGTTTCTTCTTCATATTATCGGCGATGGTCTTATTAGTGATCTCGGCCTGCCCAATGCACTGGGGGTAAATCGGGGTAGCTTTGCTCTTCCTGATATTGTAAGTGTTAAATAGAAGATCAATGTTCTCGCCCTGTAGTTGTTTTCCATTATCAGAGACGATGGCAGTCGGGACCCCGAAGCGACAAATGATATGATCCCAAATGAACTTAAAAACATCTTTATCTCGAATATGCCTTAGTGGTGCCGCCTCGACCCACTTGGTAAAATAATCTGTAGCCACGATCAAATACTTCCTTTGCCCTGTTCCTACATGTAACGGCCCGACAATATCCACTCCCCATTTAGAAAAAGGCCACGGACTTATGATCGAGTTTAACGGTACTCCGGGAGCATGGATTTTCTTCCCGAAACGCTAACATTCTTCACAATCTCTTGCCATTTGCTTCGCGTCCTCGTTCATATATATCCAAAAGTAGCCCATTGTTTTTTCCTTAGCCGACAAGCTTCTTCCCGAGCTGTGATTTCCAGCCGCCCCATAGTGTAGCTCATGTAGGATTATATGGCCTTCTTCCCTGCTTAAGCATCGTAGGAGTGGCCCTAGGTAGGAATTTCGATATAAGATCCCCTCCCTTAACTTGTAGGCGCCCGATTTAATTTTGATCTTGTTCATCTCGGGCCGACTCTTAGGTAGCTCACCCATCTCTAAGTATTGATGTATCGGCTTTCTCCAGTCGCCTTCTTTGAATCTATCGGCTGTGTTAACGACCACTTCGATTCGTGATTCTGGTGTTTCAGGGATAGACGGGTTAAGCAGCCTCATAACACGTATCCCTTCAATGCTCGGGTCTACTAACTATGAGGTGATGTATGATAGAGCATCCGAGTGTCTGTTATCCTTTCGGCAGATGTGGCGGAATTTAATATCTGGGATTTTCTTAATGTAAAACTGGGCGAGCTCCCAATATTTTTGCAGCACCGGATCGTGTGTAGCGTATTGGCCCGTAATTTTCCGGATCACTAGTTGAGAGTCACTAGTCAGTTGAACCTCATGCAACCCCATTTCCACAATTATCCGTAAGGCATGGATCACCGCCTCGTATTCGGTGACGTTGTTCGTTGCCTTGAATTCTAACCTGAACGAATGCACAATCTTCCTCACCTTTGGCGTGGTGAACACCAACCCGAGACCCGAGACCCGATCCGTCTTTTTTAGATGCCCCATCAACAAATACTTCCCATCGCGTTGGGCTACTAGCGGCTAGCAGGTCCGTCGGCCCCTCCTGTTCTTCTGTCATTCCCGGTATATCTTCTACCTCGTCCTCATCACTGAGGGGGAAGTCTGCCAAGAAATCGGCCACTACTTGTCCCTTGATCGCGGTTCTTGTCTCGTATATCACATCATATTGTTTGATTATCGCTCCCCACTTGGAGATTCTCCCCGATCGCCCAGCACTATCCAAGACCGCTTCGATAGGCGATTTGGTGAGCACCCGTATTCGATGAGCTTGAAAATACGTTCGTAGTTTAGAGGCAGCAAAGGCTAGCGCGAGCACCATCTGCTCCATTCTAGTGTAGTTTTTCTCTGTCGGACTTAAAGTTTTACTGGCGAAGTACACCGTCTTTTCCACGCCCATCTCTGTTTTAACCAATACCGCACTTATGGCATAGGGTGTCGCGCCTAAGTATAAAGTGAGAATTTCTGACGGCTCAGGCCTTTGAAGTACCGGGAGGCTAGCTAGGTATAGCTTGATATTTTGAAAAGCTTCTTCGCTTGCGTCCGTCCATCGGAAATTTTCTCCTTTCTTCAAGATGTCGTAAAAAGCCTTGCATTTGTCCGATGATCATGACACAAATCGCCCCAATGCGGCTATGCACCCTTTTAGTTTCTGCATGTCTTTCACCGTCGCGGGAGATGGCATGTCAATGACGGCTCGTACCTTCTCGGGATCCGCTTCTATTCCCCTGGGAGTGATGATGTAGCCCAAGAATTTCCCCGATGTGACCCAGAAGTCACACTTGGCAGGATTAATCTTCATCTTGTGTTTCCTTATTGTTTGAAAGATCTCTCGAAGGTCTCGGACGTGGTTTTTTGATATCTGACTCTTAACTAACATGTCGTCCACGTAAACTTCTATGGTATCGTGAATCTTGTCTTCGAACATATCGCCTACCAATCGTTGGTATGTAGCCCCAGGATTCCTAAGTCCGAATGGCATCTTGGTGTAACAATACAATCCCCTTGGCGTGAAGAAGGATGTGTGTTCCTGGTCCTAGGGAGCCAGTGGTATTTGGTTGTATCCCATGTATCCGTCCATTAAAGTCATCGCCTCGTATCCCACTATTGATTCTACTAATTGATCTATCTTTGGGAAGGGGAAAGCTGTCTTTCGGGCAGGCCTTGTTCAAGTCGGTTGAAATCAATACATATTCGGACTCCCCTTTCTTTTTGGTACCACGACCATGTTAGATATCCACTTTGTGGGTAGTGGGACTTCCTTATTATTCGGATTCTTGTAATTTCTTGACTCGACCTCGACCTCCGCTTGTAACTACGGCGCGATACGCCTCATTTTTGTCTAACGGTTTGAACTTCGGATCAATTTTAAGTGATGACAGCAGACCTTTGGGTCGATACCCTCCAAATCATGCACTTCCCAAGCGAATACCTCCAGGTTTTCTTTTAACAACGTCGTGAGTTTACTGGTTTCTTCGTCCGATAGTAATGCCCCGATCCTCACTACTTTAGGTTCCTCTATCGTTCCCAAGTTTACTTCTTTAGTCGGCTCAACTGTCGAGAAGTTTGACTTGGTATATCCCGACCAGGGATGCTTCCTTTAATTGCTATAAAGGGTCATGTTCTCGCGTTGCGTGTGCCAGGACCGCTTGAGAAATTGCCTCCTCCAATTCTTTTGCTGCCTTCACTTCCTTTTCTTTGTTCTTTTCTTGCCTTTGCCGAGCTCGCCGATGCTCATTTATTTCTATGTCAACTTTCATGCATTGTCGTGCCGCCTGAAAGTCGCCCATAACTTCCGTTATTCCCTTGCAAGTCGGGAACCTTAACCTTTGATGGTAGGCCGATGCCACGCCCTTTATCCCCGCAACCCATGGGTGCACGATAATGGCTTCATAAGGTGAAGCGACGTCGACTACGCAAAAAGTGGTTAGTGAGTCGAGGTATCCACCACTATCTGAAACTCTTAAAGTTACTTCTCCCTTCGGGATGGTTACTGTGACGTTGAAGCCGTAGATACGGTATGTGGATGGGACGAGCATATCGTCTGAGAGTTTCATTCTTCTGAACATGTCGTAGAACAGTACCTCGACTGAACTCCCACTATCTACAAGAATCCTTCTTACTCCCCACTTTTCAATCAACGGTGTGATGACTAGTGGATCGACGTGTTCTGTCCGTTTTCGGGACATCCTTAGCGAGAACGATATGGGCACCGTCATCCGGGTTCCATGGGAAGAGACTTGGCTACGCTAAATACCTCTTTACCATCACGATCCCTTTTATGGATCCTAGTGGTGATTCTTTGGGCCGAGAGCGTAGTTTTGCATAGCCGAATGTGAAATGGTGTTTAAGAATTGGTTCGCCCTATCGATGCGGACTTGATGAACTGGCGCATCGGGTCTTGCTTCCGTCCGAAGGGGTTGGCGGACATACTGCCTCAAATATCCATCGCGGATAAGGTGTTGAACAATATCTTTCACCTCTCGACAGTTATTGGTGGAATGGCCCTATCTTGATGGTAGTGACGATGTATTCGGGGTGATCTCTGGTCTCTTGAAATGTACCCCCTCGATCTTTGGGTAGTTGATGTCGCTCCTCTTCTCAACTTCCTTGAACACCTCTTCCAAAGAAGCGTTTAGTGGGGTATACGATCGGGCTTCCTGCTTCGGCTTCTTCCCTTTGGCCATCCATTCCCTCTTCTCCTGATCCTCGGGGAGGGTCCGATCTTTTTTCTCGATCGCTTTGATATGGTCGTCCGTGACCGTTTTAGTTTTAAGATCTGACTTCAGATCGGCTTCTTGTACCCCTCTATCTCTTGATTCGGCTGAATTTCTTCCAAGGCGATGTAGTGTTCTTGAATTATTCTCATCTCCTTTAAGGTCTTAGGTTTTTCAGAAAACATGGCAATCCAAATGGGGTCCGATCTCCCCAACGCGTTTTCAAACCCAAAGATGGATTGGTCCACCGGTACCTTCCCGATTTCGGTACACGATTTCCTCCATCGTCGGTCAAGGTTCTCAATGGCTCTACGAATCTTGGGCGAGGGTAAATGACTTGTTCATTCTTGGCCGAGGTCGACTGTTATGCATATAGGTCTCAAGGAAGGCCTTGACTAGCGCATCGTACCCGTTGATCGAACCAGGTGCGAGCGAATAAAACCAATCTCGCGACTCGCCCTCCAAACTAGCTGGAAAGAATTTACACATGACTACCGGGTTACTTCTCCACTGGATCAGTGACATTGTATACATCTTAAGGTGTTCGGTCGCATCTCCAGTTTCATCGAATCTAGAGGGGAATGAAGGTAAAGCACACTTAGGTGGGAACGTCATTTGTTCCAATTCTTGAGAGAAAGGCATTTTCTCGGCTTCATTCATAATCTCGGCCAGCTTATCCTCTTCGCTTCCGCCTGAAAGTTGCTTGATTTTTTCTTCCAACTCCTTAAGCTTGGCTTGAGTTGTCTGATCTTGTCGCCCGTCCCTTCCTCGCCTTTCTTCATCGGTGGACGAGTCCTCGGGTGGTCCATATCTCTGCGTTGGGGAACAGGAGGTAATGGCAGGTGACTTGACTGATTGGGCGATTAATGTTACTCTGCCCTATCATGGGTGGCATGTGATCGGATCGGCCACGATAACCCGATGTTCCTCGGCTTGACGACCCTCTTGATCTGGTCCGTTGGTTCCTCAGTTGGTAGTTCTCATACTCCAAGGCTAAATTCCGCTGCTGGAGTTTCCTCAGTCCGCTTCTTGTCTCCTCGACTCTCCAAAATGTCCAACAATGTCGGGTCCGTACTTTCATGACTGGAATGTCCATTGGGTTGGTATGGCCGAGGTTGTAATGGTGCTTGATGTGGGTGGTGGGGCGGTATTGGATTGGTTATATGATTGGCGGTTTGAATGGTTGTCGGGCCGATGTCACTTGCTATTGCTCGCCCCAACTGAATCTGCCTAAGACGCTCTTGTTCCCTTCCCAAAGCTTCCTGGTTTTCAATTTGTCGCCTCGTTGATTGCCTACGAGCTCGCGCCGCAGTGCTTCCTCATCGCCATTGGTGTCAGAAGTTGTAAGTCCATCGACTTGATCGGCTCTTCTACGAGTTAATATAATCTGGTGCAGAGGTAAGGTGTTATCGTCCCGTCCCACATCTACTTCCTCGTTTACAACAGGCATCCTCGTGCTTGGTGCATGAGATTCCTCGGGCGGTGGTTGTCGATTGTTCCCTTGCCTCGGCCCCGTTATCCCCGCATCTTTGCTGCTGCTAGTGACCGTGCGATTCCTTAACATCCTTATCGTCCCGATGTGCTAGCCATTATTTACGTCGCGTGATAAGCCGAGTATCTCCCGTACCTACGTCAGCAAATACGAAAAAGAACCCCTTACTTCGACCTGAATTTTCTAACAAAATGCACGAACAAAAAAGGCGAAACGTTCGACCCTACGACTCTCGTCACTATGCAGGGTCAACTTTGGTTATCGAGGTGGGTTCCGTTTATCTTCCTATTTTGGTCTTATCTTTGAATCTGCAGCTGTACTCACTTCCCCGTCACTATCACTCCGTACGACGTCGCTCTCCGTACTCGACCTATGCATTTAAGTTAGTTTGTCCTTTGTTCTACATGCTCCAAATCATTGATCTTATGCACGTGATGCTTAGAAAGTACGGCAAGTATCCCCTAGAATTAATTTGAACTTGTACTAACTCCACTTTCTCGAGATTTAATTACGACCTTTCCGACGACCTACGCTTCACCGTCGGCTAAAAATTATACTTGATCGACAGTTCACTATACGATGAAACATCTAAAATGCTAACTTTTGGTAACTCCGAGCACCCAACTTCTTACCGCATCTAAAAACAACTTGCTTAACGCTAACAAACACACAATTATCAAGAACAAACAGTCGTCCCTTCAACAGATTCTTCACGTAGCTTCTAACCCGAACTTTTAGTCGCTGGTGAGCTCGTGAAGTTTCTCTGTCGATCAAACTGTTGAAGATGCTAAGAGGACGCTGCTACTACTATGACTTTAGATGCTCAGTAAATGACTCAAAACAGCCATTAATTTGGCCAACAGAGTTCATCGTAGCTTCTACTCCAACACATTAACGTGTATTGAGGAGCTGTTGATCGTCTCTGAAGACTTTAATGGCAAGGTATCCGGAGATCTTAGTCGTGTCCCCTTAGTCGGCGCCAGAATGTAGATGCATTTTATTACAAAATACATCCAAAGGATAGAAATGTACTACTCTTCTCAAACGAAAGTAAACGCTCAACCATGAACACAAGATATACGTGGTTCGGTATGATTACCTACGTCCACGGGGGTGAAAGGATGAATCTTATTACTTTGCGGTGTTACAATGGTGTTGCTCTTAGAGGGATTTCCTTAAAAGATGCACTTACTTCTCATTCACTTCTCTCTAATGCTAACTCGGGTTTCTCTCTCTTTCTCTCCCCAAAGATTACAACCTGCCCCTTCTTGAATTCGAGTCGCTCTATTTATAGAAAAGGTTACATACAACTAAGTTAGGGTGTTGGTCACATTACATCTAGTTGATGTTCTGTTGTTGGGCTGACTTATGCTGTCTCGTGTGGCCGATGTGATTTCATCCCTCTTTGTCTCTTATCCAAGCCGACCTCGTCTGGTGTTCGATGGCCTGATGTCGCTTGTCTTGGTTGCCGCCCATACGATTGGCGATCGTCTCCTACTTTCTTACCCTTTTGACCATATCACCTTGTTTGACCCGCCCTGTCTTGTCTGTATCAGCTTTATCAGAAGTCCAGATCAAGTCTTGTCCGATGTCTGCACGCCCGATCCACGTGGCTCCTTAAATCTCGCGCCCCCTAATCTTCCTTCTATACTTCGCGTTTCTTTGTATCTGAGTGTATCAGGCCTAGTATATCGCCACCTGGATTTGTGTATAATTTACACCTACATATATTTTGAGTAGTAAGAAAGTGTAATTTATTTTTGACGCATACGACAGCGATCATCCAACCGAACTTTCAGAATCATAATCGGACATGATTTTTGATCAGCTTCTTTTTTTCTTCTTAGTATTGATTCCTTAACAATCTTTAACCCTTTGAGCCTCCTCCTTATTAGTCTTTGACATGCTTCGAGTTATTGGAGGCATGCTTGGTTATATATAACGATTGATCATGGTATCAGTATACTGAAAGAGATCGTCTCCCTCTAAAAAAAGGATAACTTTCGGACCGAAAGATATCAGTAGAACCTGAAAATATTAAGGAATATATTTCGTTTCCTATTGTCCGAACTTCTTAGTTTTATTCGAAAATTCCAAATAAAACTTATCTTAGAAAATCATGATAAACATCAACAATTTTTGGATTTACAACTATCCATAATAAGTTACAACTTTTGTGATAATCAATTACACAAACACATGTGCTCCATATTTATTGTGCCATTCTCATCCATAAAAACGAGCACAGATGAGGATGAGAGTGCACAATTCTTTGATACAACTAAGTTGCATCGGAATAAGCTTTTTCAAGCTTATATTGAATATAAAAACATAGTTCATGTTTCTTTTAGGGAATTTCTGCCTAACATATTTTCTCCCAAGATGATGATCTTTTCTAGCTCTAGAGATATGGTCATGTGGAGAAGCCGTACCGATGTGAGAATTTTCAGAGATTAATAGATCTCTCTTAATTCTTTCAATGAGATTTGCATATTATTTTCTCATTCTAAGGACTTCCTTATGATTCACATCAGTGTGATTATCTGAAACAATTATTGGAAATTCCTCATTGTTTCTTTTGGCAGAGATTCTCTCTTTCCCTTCCTTCTAGAATCTTTCTTCATCAAAACAAGAATTGTTTCGATATGGGTGAGGATGAACCTTCTTCCAGAAGCTATTGTCAACTCTTTCCTCTGATTTTGAGTTAATCTTATAGGGTTGTGGTATAATCTGTTTTTCTACTGAGGAATGATCTTTCAGTTTTTTAAGACAAGAAACTTCCTTCAAATTTTTTACCACCGTATGTTGAAGAAGTATAAGTTTCCTGTCAAGTGACTGAAAAGTGTATTCCTTAAGATCATTATCATGGACCGGTTCAAAGTTTCCTTTGGACAAGATTTAATTTGATCATCAGTAGATATAGAAGCTTGTTTTTCATCCTCTTCTGACTTGATGTAGTTCGGCAAACTACCATCATCTTGATCTATTTAAGATGTGACTAAAACAACATCATCATTTGTCAGAGTCATTGGACATGTCTCTTTATTAAGATAATTAACAAGAGCTTCTAATTTGACAGTAATATTCATATTCTCTTCAGCCAGACCATCCAATTGACTGTCTTTATTTCTGATCTCCTGTTTAAGAAGATTTGACTTTGTCTTTAAAAACACCATTTTAGAAGACAGAGATTTTATAGGCTTTAGGAGTTTTACCAACTCTTTATCAGCATCTTCTTTTTTATCAGAAAAAGACACATATGTTTTCGCAACTCCTGGATCATGAGTCAACGAAGTAGTAACATTTTCAACCTTTAAGTAGTCATACTCTTGCTTAACGTTACCTGAATCAGACTTGGATTCAATATCTTATAGGATGGATCGTACCAAACACAGATTGTTAGATATTTACGTGTTTTCCTGCTCTGATACCAATTGAAAAGGTGAGGGTACCCAAATATACCTCAAGCAATAACTTTTCCTTCCTATAAGTCCTTTCTCCAAAAGTGATTGTCTATAGACTGAGTCGAGACAATACAACAAATCGGTTCACATTTCATGTGATTGTCTATGGATACAAGATCGATACAATACAACAACAAAGTGTGTTTACTTGATACAAATGTTCGGTCTTAACCAAACTCAACATGATTGCATATCAAGTAAATATGAATTAAAGTTTGTGTAATTTAATTTAATTGTAATAAAACAATTATAATGCGGAAATATAAAGTAAATAACATAGCAAGATTTTGTTAACGAGGAAACCGCAAATGTAGAAAAAACTCGGGACCTAGTCTAGAATTGAATACTCTCAGGATTAAGCCGCTATACAAAATAAACCAACTTCGTATAGTTGATACCAAGCAACTAAACCTATAGTTCACCTAGTTAAAATCTGTATTCCCACGCCTCCAACCTGTAAAAAAGTCACGTACTTGGACCAATTCCTTTGATTCATATTCCAAACAGTAAAGGAACAACAAATATGTTTGGTATCAACTCTCTTCAACCAAGTGATATGAGTTGCACAAAGGCTCTTCTGTTTATCTTAACATAAACTCCTTTTCCAGGTTCCAAGATCTATCTTATGTTCAATCATCAAAAGTTAATCGTTAAGATTAAGCCAACAACACTCTTAATCCAAAGTATTGTGTTGATCCCGATCTTCTCAATTAATCAATCCAATCTACCACAAGGATAAAACGATTATTAATTGGATACTCTTTTACTGAAACAAGTATTGTGCACACCAAAGATTATAAAACCAAGTATGAAATCTTCTATCTCTTCTTTGTCTTCAAATCTTCTTAGATCTTCAATAAACACCTGCACACAACTACTTGAATCTCTTGTGATCAATCACACATAGAACGGAGTCTGTTAATAATGGATTATCACAATATCGTCTTTAGATCTAAAAACAGTCTAAAGATCCTTGTCGAAACCTTGAACTAGTTTGAGTGAATCTTTTATCAGAAGAGAAGATTCTCAAGCATAAAAAAACTAGGTGCAATCAAAGTTCAACCATTGTTAGTCAATCAAATCAATATGAAAACTAAAGATAAACCTAAATTACCTATTTTCCCACCAACGGTACGCACTAGAACTTCTCAATCCCAAAGAAGACCTTAAACTAAGTGGTCGTAAGAGATTTTGCCTAATTAGGTTACTCTCATCTCCGAATAGGCGGTTTCACCAGTAACAATACAACATAAGAAGTTTACTATCACAAAGGATTAGTTTGCTATAAATGCAAACTCAAGGTATTTATAGACAAGGAAGTTTGGACACCCAGGAATTTCCAAAACCGAAAATATTCTCAAGATATTTAATATTTTCCAAATTCGGTTTTCATAATTCTTGAGAATGCGCTGTCCAAATTTATGATCGAAAGCTCCTTGGAAAATATTTAACTTGCAAATGCACATTACTAATTCTTACTTTCCATATATAATTAAATACCTTAATTAAAAGATTCTTAACTTATTTAAATTCGATCTTGGGATTTCCTTCCTTCTTAGCTGTTAAGGAATATCTTTGAACAATAAAAGATACACATTAATGCGCATGTTCAAAGTGTATCGACATCTTTCCTCTTGTAAGTCCTTTTTCATACTTACTCACTTGAAACCGATTTACCACACTTCCAAACAAGTTTAGAATTGGTTCATATGACTTTCAAGAACTATGTGATTGATCAAGTAACACTCAATCACAAGTCATGGGTGTAATAGTTCTACCAAAACAAGTTTCGGTTCTACATCCATGTGAGTACTGTGCATAGTCACACTAGCTTACCAAAGATTCGGCTGAATAGGTACTAGGATCGGTTCCCCACATATATTTGGTATCTAACTTGTATGTGTTGCACATGTCCATAGGATCAGTTCCTCTTTGCCTAAAAACGTGTTGCACATGTTCATAGGATCGGTTCTCCTTTCTTCTTTAAACCTTGTTGCACCTCATACAAGGATCAGTTCCCCTTGTGGTGTACTGCACCTCTTACTAGGATCGGTTCCCCTCTCCCAAATTTGGTCAGACACACACAAACCCGATCATACCCCAGGTAATTACTTAAAATCGAATTCACTAATAAAAGTCATACCAATACATAAGTCAGGCCTCGTGTGAATAGTTTTACCAAGAACACAAACAAGTCATGAGTGGTTATACTAATCACACATATTGGTCGTTCATAAGATATGCAATGAAGAACAGCCCCAATAACGCCTGGCGATTTCCATTTCGGTTCACAACATATATCATGAACTTAGTTCCTTAAAAAACAAGTAAAAACATTGTTTCTTAGGATGAAATCCTCATATCATACCCATACATAATCACAATAGCATTCATACTATTATGTTTATGTCTTATATACATATTTAATGGTTAAGCAATAAACCTCATATTGTATTCCTTAATACTATGTCTATCTAGAGTGTTCATGCTTCGCAGTTTTATGTTTTCAATATGCACGACTTAAAAGATACGTTAGGGAATGAAACAGTTCAAGTCAAATATCAGTAACCTCAAGTGGAAGGATGATGTCGTGGTTGTAGCTCCGTACTTCTTCACTTCTTCAAGTCTTCGCAATACTTGTAATATCTCATCATAATACTTTCAAGCTAACCTATACGAAGTTGACTCTAGTACATTTAAATCAAGCGACTCTTAAATGAGTTTTGGTTCACTAAAATATGACAACCAAAATTGACATACCAATGCTTGGTGGGTTCAACTGAGCTATGCTCTAACAGTTGGCTTCCTCTGGTTCCTCCAGTTTCTCGTCCTAATGGTGGAGTAGTGGCAGCTCTGGTGACAAATATCCAAAAGTTGCAGGCTGAGGTGGTCGAAGGTCCCTCCGCGGATGTGATCAATTAATAGGAAGCAGAAATCGAAAGATTGTCTCAAGAGTTAAAGCCGAAATAGGCGGCTCTTCAAAACGCGAATGATGATTTCTCCAAGAAGAAAAAGCCATTGTTGAATGATTTTCCTTGAATATCTCCTGTCTTTTGAACTCCCCTTGCTTAGGTTTTTTTTTTTTTTTTTTTTTTGAAAGGCAAAAGAAACGCCTAGTTTATGGTTTGATTTTCTGGTTTTTGGATTGATAGATGATTGTTTCTTATAAGAGTTTTTTTTTATTTTGATTATTTTTGGAATAGATTTTGGAATAATGGCACTTGGATCAACTGATATGTTGGAATTCGAATTATGAATGTGAGTAGCACAATTATTATAGAAAAGAACAACGTGAAACCATGAATGCTGCATGAAAAAGGAAAATATGGGATGATATGAAATCTTGGGGCAATTGGATTATTGGTTTCCATAGCAATACGGAATTGGTGACTATGCACGCCTTCAATAAATTAAAAACAATAGGTTGTGTAAACATGGTATGACAAAACATACTCGATTTAAGGTCTTTCAACAAAACTGAATCTTCCGGGCGTAAATTCGAGTTTTCTGTGTGATGCCATCTTGGTTGAGAAGTCACAGGTCGTACTTTATTGTCTGTGAAACATATTTATGGCGATCCATAGTAAGACGGAGAATCTCTTGTCCCTAAGCGCAATTACCCTGAATCTATCTTCCCTTGGAAAATGCATTTCAGAGCGTTGCACTTACTGGTAGGATGATGGATAAATCTGTAATAATGGAAATATCTTGAATCTAGAATCTCTTAATTAGTTGGTGGATACCATACCAGGGTAGTTGGACTACCCCCTCTTGTACCCAAATCTCCATTAACTCCAGGACTCTTCTGATGGGAAACGTGGAGCGTGGATATTCTGAATCTGACTTCTCTTGCATTAGCGGTTGCTGTGGCGGGAGTTATGGTAGGCCTTGGTACGAAGCTCTTTTCGAAGGCGGAATCGACGCTTGGGAGGTCACTGATTCCTAAGCGAATCGTTTACTTCTACCATATTGTCGAGGGGCAACTTCTCTTGTAGGGTCTGAGTCAGTAGCAACAACACGAGGTGACTGAGTTGGATATTATTCGCTTCCACCAATGTCTTGGCAGATTTCCCCTTCCTCGGGTGCCTCTCTTTTATGTAAAGCAGTCATGGCCGCAGACTGTTGGACAACTCTTTGAACCTCTGCGAGGGTTTGGAGATAAATATTTTCTAACAAAGCTTCATAGGCCGATTTTTTACCTTTGTCCTGTGGAAACTGCGACACACCTAGAAAATCACCTTCCTTGGTCTTATGAAACTATCTTGGCTCCTTGTCATTGGCAGAATTCAATTGGCTATTCTTCTTCTGCTCTTGTACAACATGGCTACGTGGTTCGTCTGCATCTTCATTGGTAGAAGTACATGCCTTGTCCAAAGATTGGACGTCCCTCGTATTATCTTGGCAGTTGGTGAGATCTTTATGATAGGTACTCGCTGATTCTTTCCACAATCGACTTATCATACTCCTCAGGGTACAAAGCCTCTATTTTGTCGCCTGATAATGTTAATTTGGTTTGCAGCTATATCTTCTAGCATTTTTTTATCATGCCTTCCATGATGATTGGATTCCGACTATCTGTTGCTCATGAAAGGTTTGGATGACCCGGATACATCTGGGAAGTTGATATTTTTGACCAAAAATGGGTTTTAGCTAATGATTGAATTAGGCCTAAGACCGATTGGGATATGAATAAAATTGAGAATTGAATTTGCAGCCGATAGATTTACTCTCCCACTGTGGTCGCTAATTATTTATGGGTAAAAACTGTTTCAGTTGGTTTTGGTAATTTGGGTGTGTGGATGAGAAACAAATCTAAACCTAAAACAAATGCACTGCACGGGAGTACTTTAGATTCGAGAGATCAATCTGTAAAATCCTGGCCTAAACCAAGAAATGGCCGTTCCAATCTTGCTTCGATCACAAAGTGAAGGAGAAGGGTTTGTCTTAGGGAGGGAAGCGAAGAAGGTGTTGATACCATAATGGTTAATTCTGAAGGTGTGGTTGTTTTATGACTTGTATCAAAATTTGGAACTGGCTTACGGAATGAAAGCTATCAGTTCTTTGGTATTTTTATGGATATTGTATTGTTGTTCTCACCAAAACTTTTTGTTTTGTGGAAAATATGTAAAACCTATTTATACAAGTCATAATTAAACAAACTCTGGTCTCGTAGGAAGTGGGAGTGATTGAGTTATGGAAGAGTGGAGTAATGTGTAACTGCCGGAAACCACGCCTCCACTATGAAGGAAGCGGGTTTGTTTACACCCACTACTTCTTTCCACCACCAACTTGCCTATTTTCCTGATACTTTCTTATGATGGACGTGTTACACGCTGCACGCTGTAAACCGCGGACTAATACTACGATGAGTATCCCCCAGTTTGTGACATGTTTGATGTCTCGAGTGTTTTCGTGGAAAATGTGTAGCAGATTGCTACGTGTGGCAAGTCAAAGTTAAGAGACTTTCCGTAGGAAAATAGCATGTGATGTTATTAGGCTTGCCTTGGATGGCCGCCTAAAACTTGCCACATGCCTGTCAATTCCATGGCGAATTAGGACGGCTGAGATTGTAGCTTATGACAAAGGATTCCCATTGATTATGGCCACATCATGTTGTATAATAAAGTGGCACATGGCGTAGCCGTGGCAGTTGTTATGGCATATTGGTGTCAGACCCAAATATGACTTCGGCAATATTGGCCCTGTTGCTAAGTTAATCTTAAGGCCTTAGGAGAATCACTTGACCTAGTTGGCATGACAACTTTTAGCTAAATTAGGGTTTGGCATTCGAAACCCTAATTAGCACGTCTTGAGGATGGTTTGTGTACGGAGTAGCGTCTGGCGTAGCCATGGCCGCTATATTTTGGCACATTGGTGTTAGACCCAAATATGTCGGGCAACATTGGACCTGTTGCCACATCAAACCTAATGCTCTGGGAAATGCTACTTGGCTTGGTTGGCGTAGCAACTTTGACCATATTAGGAATTGGTGCGCCAAAACCCTAATTAGCGCATACGGCATGTGGCATGTGGTCATGGCTCATCTATGTTTTTTGTGCAAATGGTGCCATAGCCACGCCAAAGGAACCATATCCAATCCATCATGTGTAAACGACCACATGAGCAAGGATTCCCACAGGTGGCCATGATATTGTGTTATTATTAGGGTTTCCTAGGTCCCGCACAGTTCGTGGCATGTTGTGGGGCCCGAAGTGGCATGATTTGTACCACGACTGTAAATTAGGGTTTCGACCATGTAAAGTCGTGTTTCTGGTTAGGTTACCCATATTGAAGTCTGTTATGGCGTTGGCCACGAATAGAAGGTGGGTTGGCATGTAAGCGCACTATTTATGGTATGTTTCCACGTTCAGCATACTTCTGTGGAAAAGTGGTATGTTGGCACATTGTGTATGCATGTTTGGCATGTCAATTAGTGCATTGGCGCAATTTTGGAAATCCAATTTGGTATTGGCGCAACTTGTCTTCTCTTTTTTAATACTGTGGCGGGTTTAGAGCAACCTGATTGGTCGAAAAAGAGAGGGCCGGCCAAACACGAGTGGCCACACTTTCGGTGTGCATGTGGCGGATTTAAAACGACCTGATTGGTCGATGGGAAATAGGGCCAGCAAGTATGGGCCCAGCCAAGGAAAACACGTTTAATACCTCATAAGTCTGTGTTTGTAGAAATCTGACTCTATGGACAAAAACGTTATCTCTATAAATGTACCACTAGTCTTCGATGGCTCGAATTGTTTTTGGTGGAAAATTACTATGCGTGCCTTTCTTCAAGCACGTGATTTTCAATCATGGTTTTGTGTAGTTAATGGCTATGATCCTCCGATTGTTACAGAAGGTGATGTAATTGTTCCAAAGGATATTGGTGCATAGGATCCTGCCGAGATTCTCGCTACAAAGTAAAATTCTGACAGAATAAATGATATCATCCATGCCATTACCCCAGATCTTCATCTCTGTGTGACTATGTGCACTAAGTCTAAAAATGCTTGGGATATCTTAGAAACTGTATTCGAAGGAAATTCCTCTGAGAAAGAAGCTAGGCTTCAAAACCTAAATTCTGATTGGGAAACCTTCGTATGGATAATAAAGATTCATTTGATGAGTTTAATCATAAAGTGTCTGAATCTGTTAATGCATCTTTTTCATTGGGTAAGACAATTCACGAAAAGGACATTGTGATGAAAATTCTCGAGATCGTTGCCAGCTAGATACGACTCTAAGAAACATGACATCGTTGAAGGAAATAACCTTAATACTCTTTCCAGAAACAATCTTGTTGGGAAGTTAAAGATCTTTGATGTTAGAGCATTGCTCGGTCGAACTCGCATGCGTTGCTATCTCAAGCATGTTTGTCAATATTAGTGATCAAAACTATACGTCTTTATTTCTAGTTTACTTATGACTAAGTCTCGGTCTAGGATAGTTAAGTATAATTGAGCTCCAGACTCCATGGCGATTATCTTACAAAGACAAATAACAACTCAAGGAACCGGTGGAACTTCATCCGACCAAAAGGTATGTGGAGACTTGAACTTATCTAATACTCAAAAGTCTATTTATCTCCTAATCTTGAGACAACAGTCGTATAAGTATGATAGTTTTCATACATACACATTTGCTATTTCGAGCCGAGTTTACTCGCCTATCTTTTTCTCGAAATATGTGTTGGTAAGCTTTCGCTTTAACCACTTTTCATCTTTACCCGTGTTGAAAGTCATGATGACGTTTCAATCTTGAAAATAGCTTTGATGGCGATAGTCGTGAATAACGATTGTTATAACATTATAGAAGAATGTTTCAATGATTGAAATATAGAGTTGAGATTACGTAACCATCTATGTATATAAGCATATATAGTGTGTTCACACATTAGTGTATAAATCCACGTACCGGAAACCAAGTGCGTTCATATGTGTGCATGCGGCATTGGTGAAGGAGACAGGGTAGGTACGCGTACTGGCGGAAGTTTTCGAACCGAAAATTTCTGTTGAGTTTGCAAACTCAAATCCGGTAGCTAAGGTACTCATACCCGTACTGGTACCCAAGCTGGTTATATTTCTCAAATCGGTATGCTCATGAATTTAAACAATAAATCAATAAGAAATGCAATCTTTGCAAACCGTGGCTATATTTTTCATGAATTGATTCGAGTGAATCAAACCGATTTTGTTTCAATTGTGTCTATGTATAAAGATCTAAGCAATTGAACAATTCTTCAACTAGTTCTTTTGAGTCATTTGAACTAGTTGTGAAGAAGATGAATATGATTGATATGAAAGTACTCATATGGCTAACCATTGGTTAGCTATTTGTAAACCAACCAAATGTATACGTTTAGGTACGGTTACTCAAACCTAAATGAAATACATTTCATTTGTGTGTGACAAGCTAAGTTTCAATCTAACGGTTGAAAGATATTAGCTTGGATAAATCATGTTTTTCATCTAACGATGAATATTGAATGTTTTGTTACCAAGGTAACTTAGATTGTAAACCCTGATTTGAAAACTATATAAAGGAGACGTCTAGCAACTGGAAAAACTAATCCCCATACCTCATGTGTGATACTAGTTGGTTTTGCTAGAGTCGATTATTCTTTAACGTAGGTTTCTTCTCGAGACCCTGTCGGTTAACGACTTAAAGACTTCATTGGGATTGTGAAGCCAGACGAAACTACTTCTCTCATATTTGAGCTATCTGATCTTACCATTTTCTATTGTACGAGTTCAATTGAATAATTGGCTTAAAGAAATCACAAACATCTTCATCTCATCGTTTGTGATTCCGCAATATCTAGTTTCACTACCATATGATTTAGATTATTGTGAGGTGATCAATAATTTTAGGTTGTTCTTCGGGAATATAAGTACGGTTTATTGATTAGTTCCTGTTCACCTTGATTTTATCGAAAGACGAAACAAAACTCGTAGGCTTATCTGTGGGAGACACATTTATCTATTATCGTAGACTTTTCTGTGTGATACAGATTTTTTTATTAAAGTCTTCGACTTTGGGTCGTAACAACTCTTGGTTGTGGCCTTGTGGGTTAGATCATCTAAGGGAATCAAGTGTTTAGTATCCTACTGGGATCAGAGATGTAAGGAGCGCAACTGTACCTTGAATCAGTATGATATTGATTAAGGTTCAATGATAGGTGTTGTAAAAAACCAAATTTTATATCTAGTATTTATGCTTTCTTTGCTATTATCCTTGGGAATTGCATCTCTTATGTTTGAATTTGAGTTACTAGGTGCAATGGAGTCATATGAGCAAAAGAGGGAGAAAACGTCTATTTGGAGCGTAAAAGGAAAAGATGCCAATTTACATGGGAGCTATATTTGGAGCGGGCTGAAGTGCGCAAGGAGGAGGTGAAGATGAACCGTCAGTTTTCCATAACTGACAGTTGAACAAGAAGCGAGTGGGTTGTCAATCATCTGGAACTGACAAGCCAAGTTATTTGTGTACCCCTTATCTTAGTCACCTGGGGTGGCTATATCCAATTCTATTTCTTACCAGGCCCTAAAAATCAGAGAAGCAATTATTGTCCCCCCCCATCATTAGTTCTTTCTTTCCTTCACTCTATCTGAAACCGAGAGAGAATGGCGGCTATGCTTTCCTGAAGCTATCTGAAATCTCTTGTCCTGGAATCGATGAACACATGGAGTAGATTAAGAGATGGGATATCGAATTAGGGGTTGTAGTGAATCTGAGAGTTACAGAAATTCAGAGATGATGTTGCGATGGTGTTTCAAAGTTAGGGTTCGAATGAGTCAAGATCGATGGGGATTTTAAGTTCGATTCATCTGTTGGTGAAAGCTTACACAAATGATGATTCAAGATTTCAGTTTAGGGTTTGTGTTTGAATCAGTTTAGATGGAGGAAATGTTGAAGATGGCAACTGATTTCAAAATGGTTTAATGGGTGTTTGCAGCTGACTCAGAAATCAGAGAAGCATAGTGATGGGTTTGTTGAGTTGTGGGTTCGAGTGACACTATTGGTGTTGTTATTGGGAATTTGAAGAAGAATCAATTGCTCCCATGGATATTTGGTTTGTGGCTGTGTAGGTTTTCCCTGTGATGCAGTTGGTATGCTCATGGTGAAATGGAGATGGGTTTTGTTTGAAGAACTGATGTTTGCTGTATGAATGGCTAGGTCAAGATGGAGTTGGAATTGGTGGTATGGCTATGTTACAGGGAGAGTAGACTGGATACATTGTGTTTTGAGTGGCAGTAGCAGTGATGGAGTTGTTGGTGGTGTTGAATATGAGTTAGCTGCAGATGTGGAACTGAAGGCTTGGGTTGAGTGAGTTGAATTGCAGGCAAATGGCAATGATGGAATTGGTGGTTGAGCTGTTGCAGCTACAGTTGATTCAGTTAGAGCCTTGGAGATGGAATGGTGAACTGAGATGGTTTCATTTCAGTTTCTGGTGATTGTCATGGGCCTTGTTTGAATACTTAGAGGCAGTTCTCAAGGAGAGTTAGATGGGTTGTCTTGCAGGTTATTTGTGTTGTTTTTGTTCTGCAGTTGTGGCTTGGTTGCAATGGGTATTGAAGTTGATGGCTTGAGAAGCAATTGTTGTTGCAGGTGCGGTTTGATGTCACTGGCACTGACAGGGATAATGGTTGTTATATTGGTAGCTGCAATGTGATTTGAGCTGGATTCAGCTAATGGCTAGATGGTAATTTCAGGTGGCGTTGAGCATTGGTGGTTTCTTGGCTCAAGTTCAGGGCTTGAATGGAGGTAATGTTGAGGCTGTTGTCTTGCAACTGAAATGGTTAGGAGACTGTTGTGTTGGTGGAAGTGAAATTGCAGGTCAGAGGCTTTGAAGCTGGGAAGTTGTTGGTGGTACAGATTTGAAGATGCAAAATGGTTGAAATTGCAGAAGCTGAGCAGCTGGGATTGTGAGTATAAGCTGCTGTTGTGCTGAATGAGTTGCAGTTGAAGTTAGAATGCAAGATGATTCAGGTGGTATTGAACCGTGTTGGTTGTTGCTGCAAGGGAAGAGAAATATTTGTGTTTGTTAGCTGTTTCAGATGGTGGATTGGTTAGTGGTGACTGAATTGATGTTCTGATGCTGAGAATGGTTTGTAGCCGAGACTTCATGATGGAACTGGTGGTTGCAGTGGTTGTGAGCTGCAATTCAAATGGCAGTAAGGATGTTGTTGTGAGCTGTTGTTGTGTGGTTTTGAGCATGTGACTATGTGGGTGAGTTGAGTTATAACTGCAATGGAACTGAAGCTACAGCTGCACAACCATCATGGCTGGGAATGAAGTGAAAGCAGAGCCGTTATGGCTGAAACACAATCAATGTGCTTGACTGAAGTATGGCATATGCAAGCCTGACCTGGACCGAGTTGACTCAGCTTCTGACCTGTTTGACTCGGCGGTGACTCAGTTGACTCCGAGTGGATCGTTGACCGTTTGACTAATCAGTTGGCCGTCGACGACTTTTTGGTGCCGGATTCCGGCCCAAAACACAGTTTTCCGGCGAACACTTTTTGGGTCATATTTTCACATGGGTTTTTCACACACATGAGTTTAGTGGACTTCTTGGTATTGGACCGTGGGCTTTGAAGACCTAATTTGGAAAGTTGGAAAGCTATAAAAGGAAGAGTTTCTATTCTTTTAGGGGGGATCACGGATTATCTTTCTACTGGAGTTTTGGAGGAGAGCGATTCTACTAGGGTTTGCTTTCGTTTATTTTTCATGTTCTTCATTTTATATTTGATAATAATTATGTTGAATCCAAAAATTATGAGTAACTAAATACCTATTATTGGTTATGGGATATAAAGTGGATTACACAAATAAGATTTGAATCAGTGAATTGGTTTTGTCTCAATAAATTACTGTTTATGATTCATGGGTTATATTGTTATATGATTTGATTGTTTGTTTGGTTGAGTCCGGAATCAATCCGATTTACTTTCATATCTAGAGCTATATTAGGGTTTTCAATATGAAAACGTTGTTTATCCCTGATTCTAAGTAGCATAAATGTGGGTAGTGCTTGTAGTGATATATCCTACTAGTCACATATGAATCATAACTTGGGTTAAATCGATTTAGTGCTTTTACACATTTTGATTTCCTTAATTAGTCTTATTCCATAGAACTTATTGCTTTTAGGGAGTTAAATCTAATTGTGCTTTTTCACTTTAGGTTGCTTTCTAGGAAGAATTCACATATGCATCTTTTAATGTGGTTGTGATGAAATCAGGGAATTAGCGGGATACTCTTGCGATCAAGGTATCCTAGGACTTTTAGTAAATGAGAGATTAAAATTTTAATTCTAGTCATTGTTGATAATTCGAGTTTGTGAATGAAATTATCCCATGACCAATACTTTCTCCTTATTGATTATTTTATTACCTTTTTGCTTTCAATTTATTTTTATTGTTTTAAAAACTCAACCCCCCCCTGGTTACTAAGAAACTGAAATTTGCATAACAACATTAGCCTCTCTGTGGATACGAACTCTTTCTTATCGCATACTATTTTTATTTTAGTGAAGTAAGAAAGTGAAATTATATTTGACAAGTGACAACCGAGCCCGGATTTTGGCGGTTTTTCGGGGAGGCAAACGGCTTGTTTTCAAGTTTTTAGTTTCTTTTTACAATTTTTGCTTTTATCTTTGCTTTTTGTTTCTTGTCTTGGTTCTTACTTGTTTGCGAGAATTGTTTTCAGGTACCTAATACCTGGCTTCTAAGGATTGGAACTATCCAAGGTGCGGGATTGCTACTCGAAGAGGCACAATACTCCAACCAAGTCAAGTCACGGAAGAGCAAGAGTTAGAAGTGGAAGAAGAATTACAACTAGAAGGAGAACAAGAGGTTCCATTTGTAGAAGAACCACTAGTTGAAGAAGAAGAAGCAATGGGTGATGCAAACCATACACTCAAGGATCTAGCTTCTCATAGGCTTGATGCACAACAATGGTGTATCCAAACAAACTCAACTTTTGAGATCAAGCCGGGGTTGCTTAGAGAGTTACCGAAGTTTCATGGTATAGCGAATGAAGACCCAAACAAGCATCTCATGGAGTTCCATACCATTGTTAAGGCAATGCTTCCAGCGGAGACTGAAGCCGATGGTGCAATGTTGAAAGTTTTTCCATTTTCTATGGTGGACAGCGCTAAGGATTGGTTGTATTGTTTGTCATCCGGAAGTGTCACTACATGGAACGGATTGAAGAAACTCTTTCTATAGAGGTATTTTCCTGCGTCAAAGGCTACTCAAATTCGCAAAGAGATTTGTGGATAAAGCAACATGTGGGAGAATCTTTGTATGAATGTTGGGAGCGATACAAGAGATTGGTGGCAAGCTGTCCTCACCATCAATTCAGCGACGCTATGATAATCCAATACTTCTACGAAGGTCTTCAACCAAGTGATAGATATCTTATTGATGCAGCAGGTGGTGGTGCACTAGTGAACAAGACGGTGTCCCAAGCTGCCGAGTTGATTGAAAGCATGGCTGCAAACTCGCAATAATTCTACACGAGAGGTGAACCAATGGTTACGGGAGTGCATGAAGTTAGTGATTCATCATCATCACACCGTGATCAAAGGATGGAAAATATGGAGCACATGATGCAAAAGATGGATGCGGTTATATTACCTTCGTATGGTGAAGAGTTGGAGCAAGCTAATGCGGTTTTTCCAAACCCACAAAGACGGTATGATCCCTATTCCAACACCTACAATCCGGGATGGAGAGATCATCCAAATTTCAGCTATGCCAACAAGCAAGGTGCGGTTAAACAACCTACTTTCAACCGTCCGAGTGGATTTCAACCGCAACAACAACAATTTCAACCGCAACAACAACAACATCAACAATTTCAGCAACCACAACAACCGGTTCAAAACCAAGGTTCCAATATCGATACAAAGTTACAAACAATGATGCAAGGTATTTCTACCATGTTCAAGGAAAGCCAACAAGAAACCAAGAGTGCGATTAAGGATTTGCAGACTCAAGTGGGCTCCATGGCGATTGATATCAACAAGTTGAAAGCACAAAATAGTGGAAGAATCCCCTCTCAACCCGTTAACCCAAAAGAGGGTGTCAATGCTATTACGTTGAGAAGTGGTACACAACTTGAGCAACCCAAAGTTGCTGATTTAGGTGAAGAGGAAGCTCCTAAGGAGCCGGTTTTGGAGGAAAAGAGGGATGAAATTCCCCAAACACCCGAGGTACCTATTCCTAACTCTAAAAATCCGGTTTCTACTTATGTTCCTCCTATACCTCTTCCTCGCAGATTTGCAAGTTCTAAGAAGGCGGAACTAGAAAAGAAGATTTTAGACGTTCTTAAGAAGATTCATGTGAATATACCACTCATTGATGCTATCAAGCAAGTTCCCAAGTATGTAAAAGTGTTGAAGGACTTGTGTACCAACAAGCAAAGGCTTAAAGGCAATGAAGTGCTAAGTGTGAGGGAGAATGCTTCGGCAATCTTACAACACAAACTCCCACTAAAATGCAAGGATCCCGATAGCTTTGACATTCCCGTCATAATTGGTAACACCACTTTTAACAAAGCAATGTTAGACTTAGGTGCATCCATTAATGTTATGCCGGCATCCATGTATAATTCACTTAATCTAGGTCCTTTGAAAAAGGCTGAAATTGTGTTGTAATTAGCCAATCGCTCTAATGTTTACCCAATAGGTATTGTTGAGGATGTTCTTGTGTAGGTTAATCAACTTGTATTTCCAGCTGACTTTTGTGTGTTAGAGATGGATGAAGGTTCGCCGGACTCGTCTCTTCCATTGCTACTTGGACGTCCTTTCATGAAAACAAGAAAAACCATTATTGATGTGGACAAGGGAACATTGACTATGGAGTTTGATGGAGAAATAATACGTTTCAACATTTTTGAGATGATGAGATATCCTAGTGATGTCCACTCTTGTTTCTCCGTTGATGTTATGGATACATTGGCGCAACAAGTGTTTGAATTGAATCGTGATGATGCTTTGGAAACTGTTTTAACTACATCCATGGATGACGGTGTAGAGTGTGGTAACGAAGTTTAGGAAGCCCTTGGTGATCTCAACTCACTACAAGGATGTCCGGAAACTCATAATATCTCTTTTATTTCTTTACCATGCAGTGATGAAAAGCTTTTACCTTCTATTGTTAAATCTCCAAAGTTGGAATTGAAACCTCTTCCAAGTCACTTAAAGTAATTGTACTTGGGTGACAATGAAGAGTTACCTGTGATTGTTTCTAATGAGCTTAGTGAATTACAGGAGCAAAAACTTCTAAGGGTGCTAACGAAGCACAAGACGGCCATAGGATGGACAATCACTGATATCAAGGGTATAAACCCTGCCGTTTGTATGCATAAGATTCGTTTGGAGGACGATGCAAAGCCTACAAGGGAAGCGCAACGTCGTTTGAACCCTCCCATGATGGAAGTTGTGAAAAAGGAGATACTCAAGCTTTTGGAAGTGGGTGTTATCTACCCCATATCCGATAGCAAGTGGGTGATCCCGGTACAAGTTGTACCAAAGAAATCAGGTGTCATGGTGGTAGAGAATGATGAGAACGAACTTGTCCCAACTCGTGTGCAAACCGGTTGGAGAGTTTGTATTGATTATAGGAAGTTGAATTCCACTACTAGGAAGGATCATTTTCCTTTACCTTTTATTGATCAAATGCTTGAACGTTTAGCTGGACATGCTTATTATTGTTTCCTTGATGGCTATTCAGGTTATAATCAGATTGTGATAGCGCCATAGGATCAAGAGAAAATCACTTTCACTTGTCCTTTCGGTACTTTTGCATATAGAAGGATGCCTTTTGGCTTGTGCAATGCTCCAGCTACCTTTCAAAGGTGTATGGTAAGTATCTTTTTCGAGTATGTTGAAAACATCATTGAAGTGTTTATGGATGACTTTAGTGTCTTTGGTGATTCATTTGACCTTTGTTTGAATAACTTGTCATTAATCCTTGAACGATGTGTTGAAACAAACCTTGTGCTAAATTGGGAGAAGTGCCATTTCATGGTAACTCATGGCATAGTTTTAGGCCATATAATATCTTCTAAGGGCTTGGAAGTTGATAAATCTAAGATAGACCTTATTCGTGCTCTAACCCCTCCCACTACGGTGAGGGAGATACGCTCTTTTCTTGTTCATGCAGGTTTTTATCGTAGATTTATCAAGGATTTTTCCAAGATAGCATCACCACTTTTCAACTTATTGCAAAAAGATGTGGTTTTTAACTTTGATGAAAAGTGTATGGCGGCATTCAATCGTTTGAAAGAACTTTTGATCTCAGCCCCTATCATTAAACCACCGGATTGGAGCAAGCCTTTTGAGCTCATGTGTGATGCTAGTGACTATGCGGTTGGTGCGGTGCTTGGGCAGCGTGTGGGGAAGATACCTCATGCTATTTATTATGCTTCTAGAACGTTAAATGAAGCCCAACAAAACTACAAAACCACTGAAAAAGAGTTTTTAGATATTGTATTTGCATTGGAGAAATTTCGCTCTTATCTAATTGGTACAAAAGTTGTTGTTTTTTCTGACCATGCAGCTCTTAGGTACTTGCTAATGAAGAAATAAGCGAAACCGAGGCTCATACGATGGATTTTACTCTTGCAAGAGTTTGATATTGAAATCAAAGACAATAAAGGAATTGAAAACACCATTGCGGATCACTTGAGCCATCTTGCTGTGGACAAGGAAGCTATCCCATTGCGTGAAAGTTTCCCGGATGAGCAACTATTCTCAATTGCCTTTGGTGAACCATGGTATGCGGATATTGTGAATTACTTGGTAACTAAACAAATCCCAAAGAACTTGTCTCGTGCTGAGAGGGAAAAACTTAAGAGGTTAGGGAACCAATACATATGGGATGATCCATACTTATGGAAACATGGCATCGACCAAGTAATAAGAAGGTGCATTCCCGAATCCGAGTTTAATTCTATCTTGTCATTTTGTCACTCTTATGCTTGCGGAGGACATTTTAGAAGTAAAAGAACCGCTCACAAGTACTTGAAAGCGGTTTCTATTGGCCAACCTTGTTTAAGGATGCACATATATTTTGCACAACTTGTGATAGGTGCCAAAGAACAGGCAATCTAGGTTCCCGAAATCAAATGCCACAAACTTTTATTCAATTTATTGAAGTTTTTTATGTATGGGGTATTGATTTTATGGGTCCTTTTGTCAACTCTTATGGGAACTTTTACATCTTACTTGTTGTTGATTATGTCTCTAAATGGGTGGAAGCTAAGGCCACCCCAACTAATGATTCCAAGGTTGTTTCAGATTTTGTGCAAGCTAACATTTTTACAAGGTTTGGAATTCCAAGAGCCATAATTAGCGATGGGGGTTCTCACTTCAAAAACAGGATTTTTCAAAGCTTGTTGAAGAAGTACAATGTGTCACACAAGATTGCAACTCCTTATCATCCTCAAACAAACGGACAAGCCAAGGTGTCCAACCGAGAGGTGAAGTCCATTCTACAAAAGACGATGAACCCAACAAGGAAGGATTGGAGCATGCGACTAAATGATGCTTTGTGGGCTTATAGAACCGCATACAAGACACCTATTGGGATGTCTCCCTTTAGGTTTGTGTATGGTAAACCTTGTCACTTACCCGTGGAGATTGAGTATAAAGTGTTTTGGGCGATTAAGCAATCCAATATGGATATGGATGGGGCTGGAAAGCAAAGGAAGTTACAACTCCAAGAGCTAGAAGATCTTCGCAATGATGCATTTGAAAGCTCTCGCATTTACAAGGAGAAAACGAAGGCCTTTCATGATACTATGATTTCTAGAAAACAATTTTGTGTTGGGCAGAAAGTGCTTTTGTTTAATTCTCCCTTTCATTTATTTCCGGGTAAATTAAGGTCACGTTGGATCGGACCTTTCATTGTTACTAATGTGTTTTCTCATGGTGCAGTAGAAATTCGTAGCATATCTACAGGCAAGGAACTTAAAGTTAATAGGCACCGATTGAAACCATATTATGAGAATTTCACTTTCGAAGTGGTGGAAGGAGCTAATTTTGTGGATGCACTCCCTCTGGAGGAGTCATAGAAAGCAAGGAGATAGTCGGGCTGACGACTTTAAACCAAGCGCTAAATGGGAGGCAACCCATAGGATGAGTATCTCTTGTCTTATTTTCATTTTCTTGTCTTGTTTTTAGTTTTTTTCTTATCTTGTATTTTATTTTTCTGATTTCTTGTCATTTTTCATGCATAATTTCCCACCTTAACTTACATTGGATGACTCAATTTACATTGAGGACAATGTAAAGTTTAAGTGTGGGGGAGTGGTTAAGCATTTGCATTGTAAATTTTTTCAAAATTTTCAACTTTTGTGTAAATTAGTGCATGAAAAACTCCAACTTGTAGTTAGTTTAGAGTCACATAGTATCCATGTCGCTAAGATTACATCGAGATTCTCATAAGAGTGACTTAACTTAGAGATGACAGAGAACATGATCGGGTTTCTTACTTGTATGAGAGTTAAAGTTGGATTTAACCATGCCAGTGGCAAATATGGTGCAGACTAAATTCGGTAGTAGAGTAGTGGTCCCCTATAGTGGAGACTACCCATGTTACATCATGAGAGGCATCGACCTTCACTTCTTTGTACCTGTCTAAATATGTGCTTTTAGAGTGTGTGTCACCGTACGTAAACTCCGGGTAGAATGGTGAGCTACCCAACCTCCCACCAATAGAAGCACTATTTTGATCTCTTGAGTGCTATTTTATCAATCATGAATGGTGACATCGAATTGCTAACTTACATACCACTTATAATCTTGTTCGCAGTTAGCACCATCCACTTTATCTCTCTCTACACCAACAGGTCCATAGAAACACCATCATCATCAACAAGAGAATCATCACAAGTTCGAAGGAAAGTTGAAGACGTTCTAGGTTTACAAGCAACGGTACAAAAATGAGCAGATTTCAGATTCAAGTATAGCAACAAGACAAGGAGCAGAATTTTTATAAGTTGAAGACTATTGTACAAGAATGAAGATTATCAAGATTAGAATTCAATAAGTTTATGATATCGAGACATACAAGTTTGAAGAATCAAGCGTTAAAGTACTCACACCATGGCATTTGTACTTCCATTTTTATTTTTTTTGTATTATATTCTCTTGTCACAAAAAAAAAGTAAAAAAAAAAGACAAGAGAAAAATTTCTTTAGGATCATCATTAGTTTTTATTTTTGTTTGTTTTCATTTTGTATTTACTTTGTATTTAATGCATAAAAAAAATAGGAAAAAAAAAGGAAAAAAAAAACAGTAAAAATAAATAAATATTCATTACATCATATTTTGGTTTGTTTAGATCATATTTTGGTTTTGTATTCATTCAATAAGCCAACAGGAGAAGAAATATCTACAGTGAAGTTTCAAGCAACAAGGAATGAGAGGAAAGAATCACATTGTCAAGATTCTACGAAGTTCAAGAGTTATCATCAAGGATTGAAGACCGAAGATGTTTCTATGGATGCTGTGAGAGTGGTGCTAACTGCACGCCAAACGGATAACGAGGTAAGTAAGCATATTCCCACCTTCGTTAAGTGGTTGATTTCCTTTCTTAGAGATCGTCAGAAAAAAAAAAAGGGTTTTCAAAAATGAATAAAAGATGTGGGTTTTCAAAACATTTCGGAGGGTTTGCCTTCATACTATTCAACGTGTCGCAGGATTCTCTCTTCATTCCTACCTGGACACATGTGTGACCCATAAAGAGATGTTTATTATTGAGAGCAATTTCATAAAATCCTTTTTTGTGAGGCAGAGTCAAGACTTTTTATCACTCTGAACCCAAATTTCTTTCGATAAGAGATGGTTATTTCTCTCTCAACTTTTAAGAAGGAGATTGTGTTCATTTATGTGTCTAACTTCTTATGACTAGTGTGCAGAATCTCTATGTCTTCTTAGCGCGTTGGATACTATCATTTCGGAGAACTTATAAGTTGGAAATGTAGCTTGTGTGGGTATTTCTCTAGAAAACGCTCACGAGAGTTGTATGTATCCTTTAAAATAAGTTTTGTTTGATTTGATCGAGGACTAGCAAAGTCTAAGTGTGGGGGAATCTGATAGGTGTTGTAAAACACATAATTTTATATCTAGTATTTATGATTTCTTTGCTATTATCCTTGGGAATTGCATCTCTTATGTTTGAATTTGAGTTACTAGGTGCAATGGAGTCAGGTGAGCAAAAGAGGGAGAAAACGTCTATTTGGAGCGTAAAAGGAAAAGATGCCAATTTACATGGGAGCTATATTTGGAGCGGGCTGAAGTGCGCAAGGAGGAGGTAAAGATGAACCGTCAGTTTTCCATAACTGACAGTTGAACAAGAAGCGAGTGGGTTGTCAATCATCTGGAACCGACAAGCCAAGTTATTTGCGTACCCCTTATCTTAGTCACCTGGGGTGGCTATATCCAATTCTATTTCTTACCAGGCCCTAAATATCAGAGGAGCATTTATTTCCCCCCCCCCCCCATCATTAGTTCTTTCTTTCCTTCCCTCTATCTGAAACCGAGAGAGAATGGCAACTATGCTCGCCTGAAGCTATCTGAAATCTCTTGGCCTGGAATCGATGAACACATGGAGTAGATGAAGAGATGGGATATCAAATTAGGGGTTGTAGTGAATCTGAGAGTTACAGAAATTCAAAGATGTTGTTGCGATAGTGTTTCAAAGAATGAGTCAAGATCGATGGGGATTTTAAGTTCGATTCATCTGTTGGTGAAAGCTTACACAAATGATGATTCAAGATTTCAGTTTAGGGTTTGTGTTTGAATCCGTTTAGATGGAGGAAATGTTGAAGATGGCAACTGATTTCAAAATGGTTTAATGGGTGTTTGCAGCTGACTCAGGAATAAGAGAATTTGTTGAGTTGTGGGTTCGAGTGACACTATTGGTGTTGTTATTGGGAATTTGAAGAAGAATCAATTGCTCCCATGGATATTTGGTTTGTGGCTGTGTAGGTTTGCCCTGTGATGTAGTTGGTGTGCTCATGGTGAAATGGAGATGGGTCTTGTTTGAAGAACTGATGTTTGCTGTATGAATGGCTAGGTCAAGATTGAGTTGGAATTAGTGGTATGGCTATGTTACAGGGAGAGTAGACTGGATACATTGTGTTTTGAGTGGCAGTAGTAGTGATGGAGTTGCTGGTGGTGTTGAATATGAGTTAGCTGCAGCTGTGGAACTGAAGGCTTGGGTTGAGTGAGTTGAATTGCAGGCAAATAGCAATGATGGAATTGGTGGTTGAGCTGTTGCAGCTACAGTTGATGCAGTTAGAGCCTTGGAGATGGAATGGTGAACTGAGATGGTTTCATTTCAGTTTCTGGTGATTGTCATGGGCCTTGTTTGAATACTTAGAGGCAGTTCTCAAGGAGAGTTAGATGGGTTGTCTTTCAGTTTATTGGTGTTGTTTTTGTTCTGCAGTTTTGGCTTGGTTGCAATGGGTATTGAAGTTGATGGCTTGAGAAGCAATTGTTGTTGCAGGTGCAGTTTGATGTTGCTGGCACTGACAGGGAGAATGGCTGTTATATTGGTAGATGCAATGTGATTTGAGATGGATTCAGCTGATGGCTAGATGGTAATTTCAGGTGGTGTTGAGAATTGGTGGTTTCTTGGCTCAAGTATAGGGCTTGAATGGAGGTAATGTTGAGGCTGTTGTCTTGCATCTAAAATGGTTAGGAGACTATTGTGTTGGTGGAAGTGAAATTGTAGGTCAGAGGCTTTGAAGCTGGGAAGTTGTTGGTGGTACAGATCTGAAGCTGCAAAATAGTTGAAATTGCAGAAGATGAGCAGCTAGGATTGTGGGTATAAGCTGTTGTTGTGCTGAATGAGTTGCAGTTGAAGTTAGAATGCAAGATGATTCAGGTGGTATTGAACCGTGTTGGTTGTTGCTGCAAGGGAAGAGAAATATTTGTGTTTGTTAGCTATTTCAAATGGTGGATTGGTTAGTGGTGACTGAATTGATGTTCTGATGCTGAGAATGGTTTGTAGCCGAGACTTCATGATGGAACTGGTGGTTGTGAGCTGCAATTCAAATGGCAGTAAGGATGTTGCTGTGAGCTGTTGTTGTGTGGTTTTGAGCATGTGACTGTGTGGGTGAGTTGAGTTGCAACTGCAATGGAACTGAAGATGTAGCTGCACAACCATCATGGCTGGGAATGAAATGAAAGCACAGCCGTTATGGCTGAAACACAATCAATGTGCTTGACTGAAGTATGGCATATGCAAGCCTGGCCTGGACCGAGTTGACTCAGCTTCTGACCTGTTTGACTCGGCGGTGACTCAATTGACTCCAAGTGGATCGTTGACCGTTTGACTAATCAGTTGGCCGGCGGCGACTTTCCGGTGCCGGATTCCAGCCATATTCCGGCCAAAAACACAGTTTTCCGGTGAACACTTTTTGGGTCATATTTTCACATGGGTTTTTCACACACATGAGTTTAGTGGACTTCTTGGTATTGGACCGTGGGATTTGAAGACCTAATTTGGAAAGTTGGAAAGCTATAAAAGGAAGAGTTTCTATTCTTTTAGGGGGGATCACGGATTATCTTTCTACTGGAGTTTTGGTGGAGAGAGATTCTACTAGGGTTTGCTTTCGTTTATTTTTCATGTTCTTCATTTTATTTTTGATAATAATTATGTTGAATCCTAAAACTATGAGTAACTAAATACCTATTATTGGTTATGGGATATAAAGTGGATTTCACAAATAAGATTTGAATCAATGAATTAGTTTTGTCTCAATAAATTACTGTTTATGATTCATGGGTTATATTGTTATATGATTTGATTGTTTGTTTGGTTGAGTCCGGAATCAATCCGATTTACTTTCATATCTAGAGCTATATTAGGGTTTTCAATACGAAAACGTTGTTTATCCCTGATTCTAAGTAGCATAAATGTGGGTAGTGCTTGTAGTGATATATCCTACTAGTCACATATGAATCATAACTTGGGTTAAATCGATTTAGTGCTTTGACACATTTTGATTGCCTTAATTAGTCTTATTCCATAGAACTTATTGCTTTTAGGGAGTTAAATCTAATTGTGCTTTTTCACTTTAGGTTGCTTTCTAGGAAGAATTCACATATGCATCTTTTAATGTGGTTGTGATGAAATCAGGGAATTAGTGGGATACTCTTGCGATCAAGGTATCCTAGGACTTTTAGTAAATGAGAGATTAAAATTTTAATTCTATTCATTGTTGATAATTCGAGCTTGTGAATGAAACTATCCCGTGACCAATACTTTCTCCTTATTGATTATTTTATTACCTTTTTGCTTTCAATTTATTTTTATTGTTTTAAAAACTCAACCCCCCCCTGGTTACTAAGAAACTGAAATTTTCATAACAACATTAGCCTCTCTGTGGATACGAACTCTTTCTTATCGCATACTATTTTTATTTTAGTGAAGTAAGAAAGTGAAATTATATTTGACCGGCTGACAACCGACCATTCAACTACAGTCCAGACCGAAGTTAGTTTGCAGTAGGCTAGGGTCTGTAGCAGCTTAATACAGTGCGGTGTTCAATCTGGACTAGGTCCCGTGGTTTTTCTGCATTTGCGGTTTCCTCGTTAACAAAATTTCCGGTGTCTGTGTTATTTCTATTCCGCATTATATTTTGTTATATAATTGAAATATCACAGGTTGTGCGTTGTATCGATCAATTGTGAAATCCAACCTTTGGTTGTTGATTGGAAATTGATTGATCCTTGGATATTGGTCTTTGGTACCATCCAAGTTTATTTCTCTTGTATTTGATAAAGACTCACATATTTCTATTTGCTTGAGTATAGATCAATTCGAGAGATAGAGATATTAACTCCTTGATATACTTTTTATTAATATTGAGTCTGACTGTCTAGTTGATTCTCTTAAAAGTATATTAGAGTTAGTACATACAGATTGCTAATAGAAATATTAGGCGAGGTTGTTAGACCTCCGATTTTTCAATTGGTATCAGAGCAGGCAAACACGTTAAAGACCTTGTAAGTTTTTGTTTGTAACGATCTGACTCTATGGACAGAAGTGTTATCTCTATAAATGCACCACCAGATCCATTGATTTCTGAATTCTCTTCCATGTTTGATTTGATTAAATCCGTAAAAGAAATTCTATCTAAATCTCCACCAGGTTTAAAATCCCTTGAAGTATTTTTATGTCTTGAAAAGAAACTAGAAAGCTTATCTCTTGATGTTGAGTTATACCTCCATAACGAACAAGAATCTCTTGATAAGCTAAATCTAGTCATGATGAATAATATTCATGTTGAGGTTGACATTGATTTACTAATCAGTGATAGCAATGCTCCTCCTATGTGTAATCTAAATAGTTGTAGCAAACTAAACGATTTACAAGAAGAGTTTAAGTTTAAGTCTTCCGACCGTACCACCTCTAAGCATGAATCAATTCATTGGTCAATTCCTGATACATCTTACCAAGATGTATTGTCCCTTCCTATGAAGAAATTAGGATGTCTCTTTTTATCAAAATAGTTTCCCTATACGATACTGAAAATTATCTGCAGAAACTGTTTCTTATAAGGTGTAAAATCAGAAATTAGAAACACAATTTTTCTTGTGCTCTCTGGAAGTTCTTTGAAAAACTTATAAAAACAGTTATTTGGGTTTCTCTTAATACTATAAGATGTTAGAGTAGTTGGAAAGAAACTCTTTCTTGGTGCCATGGTGAGAAAGACATTGTTCACCTCAACACAACTTGATTGTGTTGGAAGTGCATCCTCACCAAGAAATGCCCTGCTATGTATACAGTGAGGAAAGCACACGAATTGGGGCGCGCATATTATATTCGGTAAGGCTATAGAGTTCAATTGGATTAATCTAAAAAGGGACTAAAGTAAGCATACCTGTTTGCATAATGCACCAGGTCAGAAAAATTCGTTTGCAAACTCGTATGCTTACTTGCATGTAGACGTCGATATTCGGTAGACTTGTTTTGGCCGTAACTTCTTCGTCCGAACTCGAAATTAACTCATTCTTTTTGAATTATCTTTCTCTTTTAATTATATTCAAAATGGAGATGAGAATTATTAATTTTGGATGAGTTAAGATTGGTATTTGTCCCGTCTCTTTTTTTGAGTGTTTTGCTCCGTTTCGTCACACTTGTTCCAATGCTCTTGGACTTGGGCACTTGAATTCTTAGACCACTACTCTTCTGAGCTCATTTATAACTTTAACAATAATGTTTTTGGTGAATCACAAAGAAGCAAATTCAAGAATGGGTTGTAGTACGCATTGCTATGGGATTCTTGAATGTTCACAATCATCTTATGTGAACTATGGTGCATAGTCGTTAATGATTTTGTATGTTCTTCTTTGTTAAGAAAACCTTTTTATACGCCTTTGGTAGTTATTCTTGGTGTAAATACGGGCGAAAAAGGTTGATTCTACCCTCTAAGGACAAATCATCTTATATGTGCATTACAAGTTTGTCTTGTTTCCTAGTAAATCTTCTTAAGAGAATTTTTATTCTTGTTTTTGTTTAAGAATGATAACTAGGGTTTGTAATAGCCATTATTGTGAGTATACATAGCTATGTCCAACGTTTTCATCTTGCAATGTTTTTAGATTTATTTATTTAAATTCTAAAGTTGATTTGGAAGATGATGATTGCAGTATTAATCTTTATGGTTTTATATATTGCAATATTTATGGGATATGTGTGTTTGAGTCCGTGAACTATTATTGTCCCATACGATGTCAAAAGTTATCTCTTTTATATGTCGATATGCAAGTATTGATGCAAGATCGATAAACTTTTGACAAACAAAAATTGAACCTATTATGTCGTTATGCAAATAATTGATGGAAGATAGGATGAATATTTTGTTTACGAGGATTATGTCTATTGTATGTCATTGTGCGAACAATGATGAAAAATAGGATGAATCCTTGTTTATTCCGCAGTATTGATCTTCCCTCATCCATATTTTATGTATATAATGTGCATCTCCATAAGTATTCTTGTGTGAGCATTCCCAACTAGAGTAATCATAGATTCGTTTGTGGTTATTTTGGTTGTGTATTCCCATTAAATTAATCATGGGTTTTCTTGAGATTAGTTTAATTGAGAATTTTGGATACAAAATCATTTTTGTGGTTTTTGATGTCCAATGAAATCCTTCTTTTCTTGTAAAATTAAGGTCGCTCTTGTTGTTCTCTCGAGAATGACATCAAATGGGGGAGAGTTCTTTTGAACTTGCGCTTAATTTCCATATCTTTATGGGGAGTGCGGCTGTGGAATTTTTAGGGGTTATCTTGTATCTTTATAAACTCCTTGATGAATGCATTTAGCTTCAGCTTTATGATTGCTTCTAAACAAAGTTGATATGTACTTTTCTTTGGTCTTGAAGCGTCTCCGTGAAAATTTCATTGGGATCCCGTTTTCGTACCTTTGCCAATTTTATTGACAAAAAGGGGGGAGAATTAATATGTAGTTCACACTAAAAATACATATGATTTTCGGATCATTATGTAAGGGGAAGTGGTTTTCATGTTGAGACGAAATTATTGACTAAGGGGGAGTGATACATATCACCAGAGTATTGTTGTCAAGGTTGTGATATAATAACTTTGATGTTGTGTAATAATACAATGACACTGTATAAAAATGATCGAGAGCTTTTGTTTTCTAATTTTTATGGCTACGGATCTTCAACAACTATGATGCTGAACTGAACATCTATGAAATCATGGGAGTACTTGGAAAAGATGAAGTTTTCGAGTAATGTTGAAGCACCAAGGAGATCAAGCATGTGGATGAGAAGCTACAAAGTTTTATATATTTTGTAATCTATATGTATTGATAGTTTTGTCACTAAAATTGACAAGATTGTTAGAGCATTGCTCCGTAGAACTCGCATGCATTGCTATCTCAAGCATGTTTGTCAATATTAGTGATCAAAACTATACATCTTGATTTCTAGTTTACTTATGACTAAGTCTCGGTCTAGGATAGTTAAGTATAGTTGAGCACCATATTTCATGGTGATTATCTTACGAAGACGAATGACTACTCGAGGAACCAGTGAAACTTTATCCGACCAAAAGGTATATGGAGACTTGAACTTATCTATCACTCAAAAGTCTATATATCTCCTACTCTTGAGACAACAGTCATATAAGTATGGTAGTTTTCATACATACACATTTGCCATTTCGAGCCGAGTTTACTCGCCTATCTTTTTCTCGAAATATGTGTTGGTAAGATTTTGCTTTAACCACTTTCATCTTTACCCGTGACGAAAGTCATGATGACGTTTCAATATTGAAAATAGCTTTGATGACGACAGTCGTGAATAACGATTGTTATAACATTATTGAAGAATGTTTCAATGATTGAAATGTAGAGTTGTTGGATATAAGCATATATAGTGTGTTCACACATTAGTGTATAAATTTATGTACCGGAAACCAAGTGCGTGCATATGTGTGCATGCATTATTAGTGAAGGAGACAGGTTAGGTACGCGTACTAGCGGAAATTTTTGAACCGAAAATTTAAGCTGAGTTTGTAAATTTGCAATCTGTCAAACCAGTCACCTTAGGTACGCGTACCCATACGTTTACCCACATAAGTTTTCGAACCAAAAATTTCTGCTGAGTTTGTAAACTCAAATCCGGTAGCTAAGGTATGCATACCCGTACGCGTACCCAAGATGGTTATATTTCTCAAATCGATAAGCTCATGAACTTAAACAATAAATCAATAAGGAATGCAATCTTTGCAAACTGTTGCTATATTGTTCATGAATTGATTCGAGTGAATCAAACCGATTTTGTTTCAATTGTGTTTATGTATAAAGATCTAAGCAATTGAACAACTCTTCAACTAGTTCTTTTAAGTCATTTGAACTAGTTGTGAAGAAGATGAATATGGTTGATATGAAAGTACTCACATGGCTAACCATTGGTTAACTATTTGTGAACCAACCAAATGTACACATTTAGGTACGGTTACTCAAACTTAAATGAAATACATTTCATTTGTATGTGACAAGCTAAGTTTTGATCTAACGGTTGAAAGATATTATCTTGGATAAATTAGGTTTTTCATCTAACGGTGAATATTAAATGCTTTGTTACCAAGGTAACTTAGATTGCAAACCCTAATTTGAAAACTATATAAAGGAGACGTCTAGCAACTGGAAAAAATAATCCCCACACCTCATGTGTGATACTAGTTGGTTTTGCTAGAGTCGATTCTCCTTTAACCGTAGGTTTCTTTTCGAGAACCTATCGGTTAACGACTTAAAGTCTTCATTAGGATTGTGAAGCCAGACCAAACTACTTCTCTTGTAGTTGAGCGATCTGATCTTTCCATTTTCTATCGTACGAGTTCAATTGAATAATTGGCTTGACATTATATCTCCGATAGGGCAAGATAAAAAGAAATTGCAAACATCCTCGTCTCATCGTTTGTGATTCCGCAATATCTAGTTTCGCTACCATATGATTTATATTATTGTGAGGTGATCAATAATTTTAGGTTGTTCTTCGGAAATATAAGTCTGGGTTATTTATTAGTTCATGTTCACCTTGATTTTATCAAAAGACGGAACAAAGCTCGTAGGTTTATCTGTAGAATACAGATTTATCTATTATCGTAGATTTTTCTGTGTTATATAGATTTATTTATTATAGTCTTCGACTTTGGGTCGTAGTAACTCTTGGTTGTGGGTGAGATCATCTAAGGGAATCAAGTGCGTAGTATCCTGCTGATATCAGAGACATAAGGAGCGCAACTGTACCTTGAATCAGTGTGATATTGATTAGGGTTCAACTACAGTCCAGACCGAAGTTAGTTTGTAGTAGGCTAGTGTCTGTAGCGGCTTAATCTGATGTGGTGTTTAATATGGAATAGGTCCCGGGTTTTTCGCATTTGCGGTTTCCTCGTTAACAAAATTTAAATTATGTCCTGTGTTATTTCTATTCCGCATTATATCTTGTTATATAATTGCAATATCACAGGTTGTGCGTTGTATCGATCAATTGTGAAATCCAACCTTTGGTTGTTAATTGGAAATTGATTGATCCTTGGATATTGGACTTTGGTACTATCCAAGTTTATTTCTCTTGTATTTGATAAATACTCGCAGATTTCTATTTGCTTGAGTATAGATCAAATCGATAGATAGAGATATTAACTCCTTGATATACTTTTTATTAGGATTAAGTCTGACTGTCTAGTTGATTCTCTTAAAAGTATATTAGAGTAAGTCCATATAGATTGCTAAGCGAAATATTGGGTGAGGTTGTTAGACCCACGCCTTTTCATTTGATCATGAGCATACATCCAAATCTAGGAAGGATATTGCTTTCAAAGCACAAAAGAACACTAAATTGCTTGACAAAATAAAAAGTGTTGGCAACTCTGTTGTTTATCTTATTGAGACTGACTCATCAGATGAAGATCTTGACAACTTAGTTTCACTGATCACTAGACAGTTTAGAGATTTTATTTTGAAGAGAAGTAAATGGTTCATCAAAGATAAACCCAGGTCATCAGTCAAGCCTCATGATCGTGCCCCTCCTAAAAATAGGGACACTGTTTATACTGATGTTGAGGATATGCCACAGTGCTTCAAGTGTAAAGGTTTTGGTCAGTTTCCTAATGAGTGTCCAAATTGTAGAAAATACACTGGGACCAAAGGTCTTGTTGCCACTCTTGATAAAATGTCTAATCACTATGATTCGAATGATGATGAAAAATCAAGTGTTGCACTCCTTGGTGAAAATATTGACTTTGATAATTGTAGCAATACGTACATCAATCTTCATATTATTCCTGGAGAAACCTCTTCAACCACTTTGGAGGATAAAATGGATTTTTCCCTGTCTACAAAAAATTCTATCTCACATGTTTCAGGTACGTCAATTTGTTTAGCAGCATGCTCAGCTATGGTGTTTGAACCGTCTTCCACGTTGACATGTTCTTACTGTACTTTTAAAGGTCATGAACTCTCTAAGTGTTTCAAGTACAAACATAAAATAAGATATGTCAACAAACTTCAACGGAGAGCAAAATGATTAGCAAACAATCTCAAACTTGTTCAGAAGTCTAATTCATATGAGGTATGTAAACTCAATACTTATCCGAAAAAGTTAATTTCTAAAGAAAAAATTAGGCCTTCACAGAAAAGAACAAGGTCTAAACACTCTTTGAAAAAAGGTATTAAGAATTATGTACAAGAAGAATATGGTGGACAGATTATTATTCACCCCAACACAACTTAATTGTGTTGAAGGTGCATCTTGTCTCATGTACCTGTATTCAAAGAGACAAGAGATGTGCACAGTCAGGCTTTAGGAAAAAGGAAATTATTTTTTTAGTCTTCCCTTCTTCGTGTTTATGGAATTCTGTTGATCCTTTATATCATAAATTGGTATTGAAAATATTTTCCTTTTTCATTAAAAGAGGGTTAAAATCGACAATTCTACCTTGTTTAGGGATATGAATTGGTCATACGTGAAGCCTACTCTATATAGGTTCCGTAACCCTACATTCCTTTTTCCTTCTTTGAAAACTCTTTTTATCACAAGATTGCTTGTTGAGCTTTAATTGTATATTTCTCTCACAATTCCATATTTGAATGGAGACTCCAAGTATCGTATCATCTGATGGAAAAGATGTTAATATGATTGTTAAACCATCAATCATGAAGGAAAAAGATAAATCTCATTCCTCTACAACCTTGAAAAGAAAAGGGAAGAATATGAAGAAACCAAGGGCTATCCCCTAATCTTCAGAAGTTTTCTGGTGTTCTTGAAGAGTTGAAGGAAACAAGGAAGGAGATTCAATAAATATGTAGCGCCCCCTAAGCTAACAGCTGACTAAACCAATAAATTAACTAAAATAAAGAGGTACTAAAATCTAATACATGCACTTAAGCATTCAATTAAGAAATGCGATACAGAACTTAACCCAAAGTTAACCCCGCTCAGAAATGTATATACAAGATCTTCTCTCAAGTGATACATATATAATAGTTAATTGGTTTTTAAATAAAATATACAACATAATAAATTTAACAGAAGTTAATCAACTAGCGAAGTCAACCCATGAAGCTTTCGTTGTGCAACTCTGAGTATCCATCGAAACTAAAGTGGAAATAATTAACATTTAACTTCTAAGTAATCATAGGCAAGAGTTGGAAAACAATACATGTTTTTAGAAATATTAATGTGATGATTAAGTCACCGAAATAATCATACGTATATGGAACAAGCTCCTTCGTCAAACAATGTACTAATATGGTTGTAAATTCCTAACCGGCAATTCACACCTATTTAGCTATGGATGCCACCAAGACCATGGTGACCAACTCTAAACAATAAAAGCTGAATTAAAGTAGATATAAATGTGAAGGAGCATATCCTATATACCACAAGTGGAAATTCTCATTTCCCATAACAATTCATATTGACAACAAAACAATACAAGTCCTTTCCAAATCGTGGAAAGATTCACAGAATCAACAGGATTATCATAATGTATTTTAAACAAGGCATGGAATGCAAGGACAGACAATGCATGAGTTTGTTAAGCATAAATTTTTATAAAAACAACAATAATGATTACAAAAGATTCAAATGCATTCCCACACCTCTTTTGATGACAGGCCACGCCTACCTCGAGATCCACGATCCACTGGTTCATCCTTTGAATCGGTCGTTGTTAATAATTAACTGTTAATCACACAAGAACTCTAAGATTCTAGCCAAAATGGCTCACACATGAATTATACAAATCTAACTAATAGTCATAAGCCCATTTACGTTTCTATACCCTTTTATTGTCTATCTTTAGGCCATCTAAGGTTTAGTAATTCAGTTAGGTTATTTCTCTGGTCCACTAAATAAGTCTAGCAACATCTACAACTTTGTAGAAGAAGTCAATGGTTAAATCAGACCATAAGGGTCCAATACATCAAAGGATGAAAACTAAACCTAAGCCCAAGCCCACAACACAAGGCCTGGCCTAACAGGTTCACTAACGGTCAAATGGTTCAACTAACAGTCAACGTCCAGTCAAAAGTCAAAGTCCATGGTAAATTGTCAAGGTCAAGTCCCGGAGTCAACTCGGTCAAGATCTGTAACTCGGTGAGTCAAGCTGATTCGACTCAGTCAGATAGACCAAGTTAGCTAGAGTCGGATAAGCGACTAAGGCCGAATGGCACAAGGCCAAACTCTGCACGGGACAAGGGTTCTTCACACAGTTGCAACTCTAATCTCAGCTCAATTCTCTAACTCTACAATTCTAACTTTACAATTCTAACTCAAAAAAAACTTCATTTTACTCAAATTATCACTTCATATCATTTAAATTATAACTAAAAATTGATTTACAAAATAACAAGGTCTACCTGCAAAAGCAGTTTCCAAGCCTCAACCACACACACCACTACTATCTTTAGCTACCATTGGTCTCATTAATCGCAATTTTACTATCTTACAAATAACACAAAACTCCAACAGAATTAGCCTAAGTCTCAATACTTCAAACATCCAACCATACACACCTGCAATTCATATCACATCTTCACTAGCCACTCGAGATATCATTCCTCCACCAATTCCATGAGTTGCAACACCAATACCCATAAACTTGTTCAACTTAGTTCAACACCAAAACAAAGCGCATCCGGCCCAACAACTTCTACAGTTCACCAACAATTCATGACACCATATCCACCACAATCCATTCAACAGATCATATATCATGCAACTTCAGTTGATTAACTCAATTACAAACTTTCACGGCCTCCTCAACTCGGCTCATATCAGCACCACCAATATAACACGAGTTCAACCAATTCATTACATCGAGACCATCCCTCAAGAAAACATTCCTTTCAGTCAAACCCAACATTCATCTTCATAGACAACACCACGATTCAATCCACATACCTGCCAAAACATGAACAAAACACACTACCATTTCAAGCCAATTCTAAAACACAATTCAATCCTTGTATCATCTCCGTTCTATGTAATTTAACACATAATCTTCAACACAAATCCATTTTTCTCTCATAACAATCACATTCACAATCACCAACACTCACCAACTCTTCTTCATGAATCTCAAATTAACAGAAACCCAAAGTATACAGCTTAATTTCATAATTTTCCATAGCTATTTAATCCTAATTATTATTTTATTACTATATATCTGTAAATGAGATTTTAATTTAAGTTATGTTCAATATAATATTAATTTTAATTCTAACAGTTTAAGTTTGTCGTACTAATTTTCCATTTCAAAAGAGGATTGAATTTATTTACGAAGAAGGATCCTAACAATATACACATTTTATTTTCTTTTAATTCTAATATTACACTAGGTATCCAAATACTATTATTATTACTTCATTGTTTCATTTTAAAGATTTACTGGATCATTTGTTAGACTAAAGATAATTACGGTACATGATTATTAACAAGTTTTTTTTTTTTTTTTTTATGTTTTATATCCTTATCTTCTTACATATAACGCCTAATATATATTACATTACTATCTGGTTTAGACACAAAACATATATCTCTAATTTTTAATTATTTTAATTTACAAAACTTAACCGTACACAAGCGTTATTAATTTTAGGTAACTATTTAATTAATCATAGCTATTATTTGTATCATTATATATTCTTATTGAAATTTTAGTTAAGTTTAATATGATACTAATTGATAAATCTTTGACATTATTATATTAAAAATTATTATTACTATTATTATCATCTATAATCGTTGTTATAATATTTTTGTTATTAACATTGATTATTGAACTATTATTCAAATTATTCTTACAATTATAGGTTGTTTACTCTTCATAAAATGTGTTCAATAAATTCTCATGTGATTTACAAGTTCTATCAATAATATTAATCTCACTATTATTATAGCATTAATTATTTATGTGTGCATACTTTTAAAATTAATTATTCACAATCCTTATTAGCTAAAGCTATCGGTGTACCCTACAATTATTATTTCATTATACAAACAACCAAATAAACAAGTCAATCAATCAAATAATTATTTTAATTATTGATAGCTTTTAATGATTAAATGTAGCGCCCCCTAAGCTAACAGCTGACTAAACCAATAAATTAACTAAAATAAAGAGGTACTAAAATCTAATACATGCACTTAAGCATTCAATTAAGAAATGCGATACAGAACTTAACCCAAAGTTAACCCCGCTCAGAAATGTATATACAAGATCTTCTCTCAAATGATACATATATAATAGTTAATTGGTTTTTAAATAAAATATACAACATAATAAATTTAACAGAAGTTAATCAACTAGCGAAGTCAACCCATGAAGCTTTCGTTGTGCAACTCTGATCTGTCACAGAAACTGAAGTGGAAATAATTAACATTTAACTTCTAAGTAATCATAGGCAAGAGTTGGAAAACAATACATGTTTTTCCGAAATATTAAACAGTGATTAAGTCACCGAAATAATCATACGTATATGGAACAAGCTCCTTCGTCAAACAATGTACTAATATGGTTGTAAATTCCTAACCGGCAATTCACACCTATTTAGCTATGGATGCCACCAAGACCATGGTGACCAACTCTAAACAATAAAAGCTGAATTAAAGTAGATATAAATGTGAAGGAGCATATCCTATATACCACAAGTGGAAATTCTCATTTCCCATAACAATTCATATTGACAACAAAACAATACAAGTCCTTTCCAAATCGTGGAAAGATTCACAGAATCAACAGGATTATCATAATGTATTTTAAACAAGGCATGGAATGCAAGGACAGACAATGCATGAGTTTGTTAAGCATAAATTTTTATAAAAGCAACAATAATGATTACAAAAGATTCAAATGCATTCCCACACCTCTTTTGATGACAGGCCACGCCTACCTCGAGATCCACGATCCACTGGTTCATCCTTTGAATCGGTCGTTGTTAATAATTAACTGTTAATCACACAAGAACTCTAAGATTCTAGCCAAAATGGCTCACACATGAATTATACAAATCTAACTAATAGTCATAAGCCCATTTACGTTTCTATACCCTTTTATTGTCTATCTTTAGGCCATCTAAGGTTTAGTAATTCAGTTAGGTTATTTCTATGGTCCACTAAATAAGTCTAGCAACATCTACAACTTTGTAGAAGAAGTCAATGGTTAAATCAGACCATAAGGGTCCAATACATCAAAGGATGAAAACTAAACCTAAGCCCAAGCCCACTAAACAAGCCCACAACACAAGGCCTGGCCTAACAGGTTCACTAACGGTCAAATGGTTCAACTAACAGTCAACGTCCAGTCAAAAGTCAAAGTCCAGGGTAAATTGTCAAGGTCAAGTCAACCGAGTCAACTCAGGTCAAGATCTGTAACTCAGTGAGTCAAACTGATTCGACTCAGTCAGATAGACCAAGTCAGCTAGAGTCAGATACCTGACTAGGCTGAATGGCACAAGGCCAAACTCCTGCACAGGACAAGGGTTCTTCACACAGTTGCAACTCTAATCTCAGCTCAATTCTCTAACTCTACAATTCTAACTTTACAATTCTAACTCAAAAACAACTTCATTTTACTCAAATTATCACTTCATATCATTTAAATTATAACTAAAAATTGATTTACAAAATAACAAGGTCTACCTGCAAAAGCATTTTCCAAGCCTCAACCACACACACCACTACTATCTTTAGCTACCATTGGTCTGCAACTGCAATTTTACTATCTTACAAACAACACAAAACTCCAACAGAATTAGCCTAAGTCTCAATACTTCAAACATCCAACCATACACACCTGCAATTCATATCACATCTTCACTAGCCACTCAGATATCATTCCTCCACCAATTCCATGAGTTGCAACACCAATACCCACAAACAGTTCAACTTAGTTCAACACCAAAACAAACTGCATCCAGCCCAATAACTTCTACAGTTCACCAACAATTCATAACACCATATCCACCACAATCCATTCAACAGATCATATATCACCTGCAACTTCAGTTGATTAACTCAATTACAAACTTTCACGGCCTCACTCGAACTCGGCTCATATCAGCACCACCAACATAACACAGTTCAACCAATTCATTACATCAGACCATCCCTCCGAAAACATTCCTTTCAGTCAAACCCAACATTCATCTTCATAGACAACACCACAGTTCAATCCACATACCTGCCAAAACATGAACAAAACACACTACCATTTCAAGCCAATTCTAAAACACAATTCAATCCTTGTATCATCTCCGTTCTATGTAATTTAACACATAATCTTCAACACAAATCCATTTTTCTCTCATAACAATCACATTCACAACCACCAACACTCACCAACTCTTCTTCATGAATCTCAAATTAACAGAAACCCAAAGTATACAGCTTAATTTCATACTAAACCAAAACTGAACTCCATATAATCAAAATAACTTCAAATTAACAAACCCAAATCAGATTCATCAACTCTTAACCAAATTCATATAAATCAGGCTTAAATCAAAGAAACCCTAAATTACCTGATTTGGGGAAGAACCTCATACCCAGCTTCAAAACCAACCTTAACTCTTGATCTGTGACAAACCCATCTTCAATAAATCCTCTAAACCTTCAATTTCATCTTCTACATCTTCCCTGAATCACTTATAAATCCTAATTTCTTCAACCCCTCACTATGAATCTAAAATTGACTAACCAATCTTCTTCTTTGCTAATAACAGTGAACACCCATCCTTAATTTCATCTCGTTCATCTCTAATCGAATTATAAATAACCTTATAACAAACCCTAATTCTTTGATTCATCTCCAAAACAATTCCAAAACTGTAATTAAAACTCAACCCTTGCTTCTTCATCTACCCTCAACTGTATTCTTCATCTTTGGATCTTAATCTCATTAACATTTTCACCTTCATCGATTCACAGAGAAACCCTAGATTCAATTCGTCCTAGATTCGAACCCCAACTGCTATGCTTCATACCTATCGACCATAAATCTTTTGCATCATTTATCAGTATCATCAAATGATTATCCTCAATCAATTCTCTCTCAAAGCTCACAACTACCACACAGACGAAGAACATGAGAGAGGGAAGGAAGAAGAAGAAGAAAGAAGAAGCAGAAGAAGAGAATGAGCTCTTCTCGATCCGGATAGGGATAAGGTCAACGAAAATGATAAAGGCACCCGTCCAAAATATAAGGGCAGCCAAGCGGTTTATAAGAGAAATACAAATCTACTTTTCATATTAGTTTGATGATATCTTCTTCCTCCGGTATCCAATTGACATGTTTGAGTAGTCCATTCTGCATAACTTTGCGAGATCTATTCAATGATACTAGTTTCGTATCTAGATCGTTGTTAGATTAATTCCTATTAATTAATGTTCATATTAAACTAATCGAGTTATTATTGGGAAAATCGTCTCTTGACTGGTCTAATAGCGTTGACGAGCTTGAGGGTCCTTACATTCTCCCCACCTTATATCATTTTCGTCCTCGAAAATCAAACCATCCTTCTGGTCTTCAAAAACTCCCCACCTTATAGAATAATCCAATTTCTTGTCTAAGCGCACAACATAAAACAAAGCACAAACCTATATGGCTTTCTACAACTAAAATTTATGGCTCTAGGTTCAATAGACTAAATTTATATTCCATAAGATAATTGTTTCTAAGGCACTATGCTGAATTAATTTCTAACAGATGACTAGGTCTAAATTCTTATTACTAAATTTCCACTTCAATAGATAAATGGTTCTAACTACGAAAGAATATATTCTATAAGTTTCTAAGTAAAGTTTGGGATATATCAGTTTACTAATAGAAGCAAGTCTCCCTTCAATGCCTAGTGATACAAGAATGCAGTTGCCCTGTCTAGGTTCGCGACGACTGACAATGCCTACCTACGTAACAAGTATCACCCGAACACATCAGAATTACCAACCTCACTATTCCCCAGTGCTGGATTAACTAAGTATTAATTCTAATTAATCCTTAACCTTTATCTTAACTTGTGTAACTCTGATAAATTTACTTCATAAAATATATATAAATAATTTACATCATTTTAAGTAATTTATTCATCAAAATTTGATTAATTAAATACTAACTTATTATGACTAATCAATCTCTAAATTCATTGTAACTGATTTAGCTTAAAATTTCTACTTCATAAATTATATAAATAGGTTACATCATTTTTAGCAGGTTAATCATCAACACTTATTTGATTTGATTTATTTTATCTGTATAGTAATCCAATTTCGATTTTACGTTAATTTATAATATCTGATATTTTTAACTTTGCTGTGATATCATATATAATTTTTAGATTCATGAACTATTTACGAATAACTTAATGTTATAACCATTATCCAAATGTTACATTATTATTTTATTTTCAACATATTATTTCCAATATATCTATTGTTTATTTCATTATGTGACTTGATATAAATAATTAATTGCTAACAATTTTTCACAGTTGTTTGGTATTATTATTTTATTATTATTATTATATTTATTTATTTTTAGTTCTCAGACCGATAAAATTTAATCGTAATTCAATCATAATTCCAAGTTTGATTTTATTGTCAATGTTGATCTAACTTTATTTCCTTACATTTATATTATTGTTAAGTAATCCTTATGTTGTACTATTAATTTAATAAAATTACATTTTGTTGTTACTATCCAATAATTATTATCTAAATGATATTTACAATGACGCTAAATTTTATAATAATTTGTATTAGATAGTATTATTATTTGTTTATTTTATCAAAAGTTATTATCTTAATTATATAATCATTTTCATTATTATTTCATCAATTGTTTTCCATTTGACTACTAACGTAACTAAAATACAATCAAAATAAAAAAATAATTATTTATTAATGATACTTAGTTTAATTTTATTAAGCCCTAATCTTGTAAATATAATTTTAGTTTCACGAAAATTAGATATAACAGTTTTTATTTATTCAGATTGAATTAGTATACTATGTTTCATTAAATATTGTCGTTGGTAATTTAATATGTTTTAAATTTTAAGTCTGCATAAAATTTTAATATGTCTTAATAGTCTTTAGATTTTGCTATTGATAATAAGTATCTTATTCATAGGCAAATTTATTTTGCTTTAAGTCTAATTTTATTCTCAACATTCAAGTACTATAAATATCACCTCATGTGTATAATTTAGTGATTGAGTGAATCATTTATTGGACTAAAAATAATTTGGGTATAAAATTGTTAACAAGTTTTAATCTTTATTTTATGCCTTATATGACCTCATGTTCTAAATCCTACAGTAGAAGTCTTGTTCATCTATCTGGTTTAAATGCAAAACACAAAATTCTAATTTTTTATTAGTTAACTTTGCAAAACTTAATTATAGACAAGCACTAATAATTTTCCATAGCTATTTAATCCTAATTATTATTTTATTACTATATATCTGTAAATGAGATTTTAATTTAAGTTATGTTCAATATAATATTAATTTTAATTCTAACAGTTTAAGTTTGTCGTACTAATTTTCCATTTCAAAAGAGGATTGAATTTATTTACGAAGAAGGATCCTAACAATATACACATTTTATTTTCTTTTAATTCTAATATTACACTAGGTATCCAAATACTATTATTATTACTTCATTGTTTCATTTTAAAGATTTACTGGATCATTTGTTAGACTAAAGATAATTACGGTACATGATTATTAACAAGATAATTTTTTTTTAATTTTTTATGTTTTATATCCTTATCTTCTTACATATAACGCCTAATATATATTACATTACTATCTGGTTTAGACACAAAACATATATCTCTAATTTTTAATTATTTTAATTTACAAAACTTAACCGTACACAAGCGTTATTAATTTTAGGTAACTATTTAATTAATCATAGCTATTATTTGTATCATTATATATTCTTATTGAAATTTTAGTTAAGTTTAATATGATACTAATTGATAAATGCTGACATTATTATATTAAAAATCATTATTACTATTATTATCATCTATAATCGTTGTTATAATATTTTTGTTATTAACATTGATTATTGAACTATTATTCAAATTATTCTTACAATTATAGGTTGTTTACTCTTCATAAAATGTGTTCAATAAATTCTCATGTGATTTACAAGTTCTATCAATAATATTAATCTCACTATTATTATAGCATTAATTATTTATGTGTGCATACTTTTAAAATTAATTATTCACAATCCTTATTAGCTAAAGCTATCGGTGTACCCTACAATTATTATTTCATTATACAAACAACCAAATAAACAAGTCAATCAATCAAATAATTATTTTAATTATTGATAGCTTTTAATGATTAAGATTTATCTCACAAACCCAACCCAGTTCTAGTCTAATCTAGTTCACTAACTAGCACAGGCTATTCCTATTGTCTACCATATAAGATCTAATAGTGAGCTCTGATACCAACTTTGTAGCGCCCCCTAAGATAACAGTTGACTAAACCAATAAATTAACTAAAATAAAGAGGTACTAAAATCTAATACATGCACTTAAGCATTCAATTAAGAAATGCGATACAGAACTTAACCCAAAGTTAACCCCGCTCAGAAATGTATATACAAGATCTTCTCTCAAATGATACATATACAATAGTTAATTGGTTTTTAACAGAAGTTAATCAACTAGCGAAGTCAACCCGTGAATCTTTCGTTGTGCAACTCTGATCTGTCACAGAAACTGAAGTGGAAATAATTAACATTTAACTTCTAAGTAATCATAGGCAAGAGTTGGAAAACAATACATGTTTTTCCGAAACATTAAACAGTGACTAAGTCAACGAAATAATCATACGTATATGGAACAAGCTCCTTCGTCAAACAATGTACTAATATGGTTGTAAATTCCTAACCGGCAATTCACACCTATTTATCTATGGATGCCACCAAGACCATGGTGACCAACTCTAAACAATAAAAGCTGAATTAAAGTAGATATAAATGTGAAGGAGCGTATCCTATATACCACAAGTGGAAATTCTCATTTCCCATAACAATTCATATTGACAACAAAACAATACAAGTCCTTTCCAAATCGTGGAAAGATTCACAGAATCAACAGGATTATCATAATGTATTTTAAACAAGGCATGGAATGCAAGGACAGACAATGCATGAGTTTGTTAAGCATAAATTTTTATAAAAGAAAAATAATGATTACAAAAGAGTCAAATGCATTCCCACACCTCTTTTGATGACAGGCCACGCCTACCTCGAGATCCACGATCCACAGGTTCATCCTTTGAATCGGTCGTTGTTAATAATTAACTGTTAATCACACAAGAACTCTAAGATTCTAGCCAAAATGGCTCACACATGAATTATACAAATCTAACTAATAGTCTTAAGCCCATTTACGTTTCTATACCCTTTTATTGTTAATCTTTAAGCCATCTAAGGTTTAGTAATTCAGTTAGGTTGTTTCTCTGGTCCACTAAATAAGTCTAGCAACATCTACAACTTTGTAGAAGAAGTCAATGGTTAAATCAGACCATAAGGGTCCAATACATCAAAGGATGAAAACTAAACCTAAGCCCAAGCCCACTAAACAAGCCAACAACACAAGGCCTGGCCTAACAGGTTCACTAACGGTCAAATGGTTCAACTAACAGTCAACGTCCAGTCAAAAATCAAAGTCCAAGGTAAATGATCAAGGTCAAGTCAACCGAGTCAACTCAGGTCAAGATCTGTAACTCAGTGAGTCAAACTGATTCGACTCAGTCAGATAGACTAAGTCAGCTAGAGTCAGATACCTGACTAGGCTGAATGGCACAAGGCCAAACTCCTGCACAGGACAAGGGTTCTTCACACAGATTGCAACTCTAATCTCAGCTCAATTCTCTAACTCTACAATTCTAACTTTACAATTCTAACTCAAAAACAACTTCATTTTACTCAAATTATCACTTCATATCATTTAAATTATAACTAAAAATTGATTTACAAAATAACAAGGTCTACCTGCAAAAGCATTTTCCAAGCCTCAACCACACACACCACTACTATCTTTAGCTACCATTGGTGCAAACTGCAATTTTACTATCTTACAAACAACACAAAACTCCAACAGAATTAGCCTAAGTCTCAATACTTCAAACATCCAACCATACACACCTGCAATTCATATCACATCTTCACCAGCCACTCAGATATCATTCCTCCACCAATTCCATGAGATGCAACACCAATACCCACAAACAGTTCAACTTAGTTCAACACCAAAAAAAACTGCATCCACCCCAATAACTTCTACAGTTCACCAACAATTCATAACACCATATCCACCACAATCTATTCAACAGATCATATATCACCTGCAACTTCAGTTGATTAACTCAATTACAAACTTTCACGGCCTCACTCGAACTCGGCTCATATCAGCACCACCAACATAATACAGTTCAACCAATTCATTACATCAGACCATCCTTCCGGAAACATTCCTTTCAGTCAAACCCAACATTCATCTTCATAGAAAACACCACAGTTCAATCCACATACCTGCCAAAACATGAACAAAACACACTACCATTTCAAGCCAATTCTAAAACACAATTCAATCCTTGTATCATCTCCGTTCTATGTAATTTAACACATAATCTTCAACACAAATCCATTTTTCTCTCATAACAATCACAATCACATTCACAACCACCAACACTCACCAACTCTTCTTCATGAATCTCAAATTAACAGAAACCCAAAGTATACAACTTAATTTCATACTAAACCAAAACTGAACTCCATATAATCAAAATAACTTCAAATTAACAAACCCAAATCAGATTCATCAACTCTTAACCAAATTCATATAAATCAGGCTTAAATCAAAGAAACCCTAAATTACCTGATTTGGGGAAGAACCTCATACCCAGCTTCAAAACCAACCTTAACTCTTGATTTGTGACAAACCCATCTTCAATAAATCCCCTAAACCTTTAATTTCATCTTCTACATCTTCCCTGAATCACTTATAAATCCTAATTTCTTCAACCCCTCACTATGAATCTAAAATTGACTAACCAATCTTCTTCTTTGCTAATAACAGTGTACACCCATCCTTAATTTCATCTCGTTCATATCTAATTGAATTATAAATAACCTTATAACAAACCCTAATTCTTTGATTCATCTCCAAAACAATTCCAAAACTGTAATTAAAACTCAACCCTTGCTTCTTCATCTACCCTCAACTGTATTCTTCATCTTTGGATCTTAATCTCATTAACATTTTCACCTTCATCGATTCACAGAGAAACCCTAGATTCAATTCGTCCTAGATTCGAACCCCAACTGCTCTGCTTCATACCTATCGACCATAAATCTTCTACATCATTTATCATTATCATCAAATGATTATCCTCAATCAATTCTCTCTCAAAGCTCACAACTACCACACAGACGAATAACATGAGAGAGGGAAGGAAGAAGAAGAAGAAAGAAGAAGAAGAAGAAGAGAATGAGCTCTTCTCGATCCGGCTAGGGATAAGGCCAACAAAAATGATAAAGGCACCCGTCCAAAATATAAGGGCAGCCAAGCAGTTTATAAGAGAAATACAAATCTACTCTTCATATTAGTTTGATGATATCTTCTTCCTCCGGTATCCAATTGACATGTTTGAGTAGTCCATTCTGCATAACTTTGCGAGATCTATTCAATGATACTAGTTTCGTATCTAGATCGTTGTTAGATTAATTCCTATTAATTAATGTTCATATTAAACTAATCGAGTTATTATTGGGAAAATCGTCTCTTGACTGGTCTAATAGCGTTGATGAGCTTGAGGGTCCTTACAAAATAAAGGCTATTGTTTTAAGAACTCTTGAAATTCAGAAGGCTCTGGTTACGCATCAGTCAAGAAGGTTTGTTGGAATTGACTCATTTCTTCATGAACCTTATGTTCCATTGGCTGTTGACGATAAGGAGTTCGGGGACGATAAAGAATTTTTCATAGGTCTTAATTTCTAGAAAAATTCTTATGAGAATTCATTCTTATGTTTTAAGAAGGATAACTAGGGCTTGGAATAACATATATTGTGATTACACATAGCTATTTCCAACGATTTTCATCTTGCAATGTTTTTAAATTTATTTATTTAAATTCTAAGTTATTTGGAAGATGATTTTTGCAGTATTAATCTTTATTAGTTTCATATATTCCAAATAATATTATGAGGATGTGTGTGTTTGCGTTCGTGAACTATGATTATCCTATATATGTCAAAGATTAAGTCTATGGTATTATTATGCAAATTTTGATGAAAAATAGAATGAATCTTTGAATATTCCGTAGTATTGATTTTTCCCTGATCCACTTCTATGTGAAAGTACTGTATGGCTCCGTAAGTTTTCTTATGTTGAGCATTTCCGATTAAATTAATCATTGAGGTTTCTTTGTGGTTAATTTAATTGAGTTTATTGGATACAAATTTGAAAAGACGAGGGTACCCAAATACAACACAATCATTTGTTTTTCCACCTATAAGCCCTCTTACCGAAAGTGATTGTCTATGGAAAAAGTCGAGACAATACTACAAATTGGTATTCATACTTTGTGTGATTTTCTATGGACACAAGACACAACAATATTTTGTTAATGAGGAAACCGCAAATGCAGAAAACCCCCGGGACCTAGTCCAGAATTGAATACTCACATAATTAAGCCGCTATACAAAATATACACCAACTTCGTATAGTTGAGACCAAGCAACTACCCCTAGTTCACTTAGTTTCCCCAGTATCCCTGGGTTTCCGACTTCGATGAGTGCGCACACTGGAACAATTACTTTGGATCATATTCCAAACAGTAACGGAACAACAAATCTGTTTGGTAACAACTCTATTGATTCTTTAAGATAAGATATCTTAAGTCATATGCAAAGGCTCTTCTATTTAAGCTAATAAACTCCTTTGCCTGGTTAGATCAATCTATCTAATAACTACAAAAGTAGTCAAGTTTATATTCGCACTCAATCCAAATAAATATTAAAGAGATATATTGTGAATGCCGATCTCACGCAACTATCAATCAAATAAATTCGATTCTAGTCGGATCCTAGCCGATCAAGGTTTATGCAACACAAAGATATGAGAAACCAATAAGAAATCTTCTTCGTCTTCAAATCTTCTTTAGTCTTCAATTAAAACCTGCACAACACCACTTGAATATCTTGTGATCAATCACCCACAGAACGGAGTCTGTTAACAATGGATTATCACAAGATATCTTTAGATCTACAAACAGTTCTAAAGATCCCGTTGATACTTCGATCTAGTTTGAGTGAATCTTATATCATAAGAGAAGATTTTCAAGAATAAACAAACTAGGTGCAATCAAAGTTTCAACAAATATTAGTCAATCAAATCAATCAAAAACTAATAACAATGAAATTATCTAGTTTCCCACCGATGGTACTCGTAGAGCTTCTTGATCCCACAAAAGTCTTTAAATGAGTGGTCGTAAGAGATTTTGCCTAATTAGGGTACTTTCCTCTCCGAATAGACGACTCCACCAGAAACAACAAAAATATGAAGTTTGTCTGTCTCTTAGGATAGTTTGCTAAAAATGCAAACTTAGGTATTTATAGACCAAGGATGTTTGGACATCAAGGAATTTCCAAAACATAAAGTATTCCCAAGATATGCAATAAATGCCCATTAGTTTTCATAATTCCAGTAAACGCTTTGTCCAATATTTCCCAAAATCTCTCAATAGAAAATCTCCAATTAGTAAATGCAGATTACTAATTTTTATTCCCTATAGATATGCATTTAATTGCTGGTAATTAAAGCATATAAAACTAATAACCTTAATTAAAAGATTTTTAAATTATTTCGGAACAGGATCTCCTTGAGTACTAAGGAATATCTCTGAACAATAAAAGATAAGAGTTATTGTACGTGTTTAAAGAATGTTGACATCTCTTCTTTGTAAATCCTTTTTCATATTTACAATCTTGGAATCGATTATACCACACTTCCAAACAAGTTTAAAATTGGTTCATCTGTATTCCAAGACAACTATGTGATTGATCAAATATCAAATCACATCCATGGGTTCAATCGGTTCTACCAATCACTGGGATCGGTTATACCCTAATATGGAAGCACTTGTGATCGGTCACACAAGTTACCAGGACCAGTTACATCATTTACCAGGATCGGTTACATCAATTACCAGGACTAGTTACCATATACACATGGTATTGCTTGTGATCGGTCACACCAGTCACTAGGATCGGTTACACCAATTACCAGGATTGGTTACACCAATTACTAGGACCGGTTACACCAATTACAAGGATCGATTACACAACTCTCTGTGATCGGTCAGACCAATTACAAATATCGATCATACTATCTTAGGTGATTACTTAGGATCGGTTACACTAATTAATCAAAACTAGTCATACCAAATCATAAGCCATGCATTGTGATTAGTTGTACCAAGATACATAACAAAGTTATGATCGGTTTTACCATCTCACACATATTGGTAATCCAAATATTTGCAATGAATAACCGTACCAATAAGCCTAGAGATTTCCCTTTCGATTTATAAAACAAGTTCATGAATGTACTTCCTTTGAACAAACGTAAAATATTGTTTCCTAGGATGAAATCTTCACCTTTACCCATTCACATAATCATAACAACATTCATAAGATTAGGTCGATGTCATATCTACGAAGTTCAAAAGATAAGCGTTATACTTCATAGTCTGATTCCCTAATACTATGATCATGTCTCGCTACTAGAGTAATATATCCATACATAGCTTTGCAGTTATGTTTTTAATATAGCACGACTTGAAAGATACGTTACGAATCAAACAGTTCAAGTCGATATTACTAACCTCAAGAGGAAGGATGGTGTCGTCGTTGTAGCTCATTATTTCTTCACGTTCTTCAGGTCTTCGAGTAATACTTATATATCTCAACATTCCTAGACTTTCTAGTCTAACCTAAACGCAGTTGTCTCTAGTACATAATCAAGCGACTCTTAGATGAGTTTTGACTCACTAAAATATGACAACCAAACTTGACATACAAATGCTTGATGAGTTCTACCGAGCTATGCTCTAACAAAATTCATGTTTCATGTGATTTGTTAATGTCCAAAGAAATCTTTATTTTCTTGTAAAAGTAAGGTCGCTCTTGTTGTAGTAGCAGGAAATCCCACACTACACCCCTCACAAGAATTCATACAATCAAAACATTTTTAGATCGATAATCACAATTTTTATTGATTAATCTCATAAATTTTACAAGAAAGAAAGGAAATAAAGCTAAGCACTTAACAACCGCTCTAGACTTTATCTCTCCTAATAACTTGCTCAACACTCGAAAAATATCTCTCTCTCCTTACGCATGTTCAACTATTTATATAGGGAATTACATAGTGGATGACAGCTAATCTTTCTTTTATTTTAGGATCTGACTTGCGATATTCTCGTAAGAGTTCTATTGTTAATCTTCGAAAATACTCTAATCATTGCAGAGTGATCACACTTTTATCATGTTTCTGCCATCGTCATCTGTCACGTCATTCTTCAAATCATTCTGCGATGCTCGCAAAGTGTTGTTGATCAAACTTTGCAAATATGTCCTTCTTGCGATATTCTGATCCTACATTTTGCCTCTTCTCATGTCTTCTCTGCGAAGGGGAGAATGTCAGGAGAAATTATTCTTCAAAATGCCGCAACTGTTCATCTTTTCATATTCTTCTGTACTGACACGATTATGTATTTTGCGTGAATTTTGTTACACGTATTTTTTCTTCCATCCATCTCTTGACACGTCTTTTTCAACCGCTGCCTTTTAACCGCTCACGTCTACTCCTCGCATTAAATGCACTTATCTTCTCAAGAATTTCTACCCTCTATATATATATTCTTCTTATCCCTCTATTTTCTTCATTTTACTTTCCCTCTTACTTTCTCTGCAACTTCACTTCATTGTTCTTCCGTAACTTCCGCTCCTGCTACTGTAATTATTCTTGATTCTTCTTCTTTTAATTTTTATTTTCTTTTTAATTCCCATACTAAAAATGCCTCCAGCTGGTCGTAAGAATGAAGTTACTCTTGAAGAGATTCGAAAGGAATTTCTAACCAAAGGTTTTACTTTATCTCCCATTCCTGGTCAAAACCCTAAAGCTGAACTTTTTATTAGTTTATTTTCTGATCATCCTTGCAATCATGAAAAGATCATAGTCTCGCTAGGTCAGCTTCTCGCTGGTCTTTCTATTCCCCTTTATGATCCTGAACTTCCTTTATTCTATGAAATTTTTTCTCATGCGAAATTCTCGCAAGCAGTATATCAATTGAGCGGAGACTTCATTCGCTTAATGCTTGAGTTTGCGAATTGTGGTGCTGGTAAGGGATCTCTTTACCCCTCAAAATTTAAGAATCCCAAGTTTGCTAATGTTGCGATTATTCCTGCGAAGTATACCGTAGAAAATTTATTTGTGAATTATGAGATAATTCCTATGAAAAAAGATAGCACTTGCTGGGGCGTTCGTTTGAGGAAGAAAGATGATGTTGCTGATGACAAGATACTCATGCAAGACATTGATTGGCATCCTGGCACTAATACAACTCCACGTCATTCTAGCGATGATAAATGGTATATCTTTCCCCTAATCTTAGAGGGTTCGTACATCTCCAGTTCTCATGCTTTACCTGCAAATCTCGCAGCATACCAACCATGGGTATTTAAATGGCCTGAGAGAGAAGCAGAGGTAAATTTTTAACACTTTGCTTGCTTGAATTGTTGTTCTTTTTACTCTTATATATAATTTTATTGACCACTCCAATGTTTTCACTTGCGAAATTATCAGATTGAAAGGTTTAAAGTAAGTTATAGCAAGACTGGGAAAGTCAATACTTTATCAGCTCTTCGATCATTCACAAATGAAGTAAGAAATATTCTTTTATGATTCTTCACAATATATTGTTGCCTCTATTTCTTATTTTTATCTGTGTATGTAGGTTATCGTTGAAGTGGAAAAACCTGTCAAAGTTGCGAAGACTAGGGGGTAAAGGCAAGAACATTTCTCGCAAAGATAAATCCGCTGCCCCTCATTCAAAGAAACGAAAAGTCCAATCTAGCGAAAATTCTAGTGATCATAGCGATGATGATGATGATGTTTCTTCTGTGAAGGAAGCTTCACAACCTGAGTCTTCTATGGCCCAATTGTCCAGTATTTTAATTCTTGGCAAGGAATTGGTGATACTTCTCTTATCAATGCTTGCCAATCCATAGCTACTATTTGCGATGCTCCTCTCTTAGAGGATAGTGAATCTCTTCGTGGGGTTTCAAGATCTATATCTCCAAGTTTCTTATATTCACTCAATAGTCTGGTAAATTTTCATACTTATACTTTTCTTATTTTTATTTTTGTCTTGAATTCTTAACTTATTCTGAAAATTCACTGCACTATTTCACAGGCTGGGAAAGCTTCTTATGTTGTTACCGCAGACTTGGAAAAAAGGCGTGCGGCCTTTGAAAAGAAGTATCTTGAACTTCACAAGAAAAATGAGAAATTGGAGGCTGAAACTGCCGGTCTTCGCGAGAAGAATAACCAATTGGAATCTGAAACTGCTGATCTTAGTGAAAATAACAACCAGTTGGAGTCTGAATCTGCTGTCCAAAAGAATAAAATATCTGGTCTCCAAAATTCCAATAAGCAACTCTATGGTATAGAACTTTTTTCTCCTTTTTCTTTATTTCGTTTTCTCATTATATTTTCTTATATGGTTCATCATTTCGCAGACGTTTATGGTCTTTCTGATGAGGCTATTCTTCTTCATATATTTCCCAATCTTATGGATGATGATACTCTTCTTGAAAACCTAAATACTTCTCTAAATAGTTTTTAAAATGATAAGATTTAACCTCTTCCCATAGATGAACTCAGATTCAAACTTCGCTTCTTAGAAATTGACTATAGATCTACCTTGACTATGGCTAATAAGTTTAAATGTTTCTTCCATAATTCCAAAGAAGAGATCAATAGATTAAGAACCAAATATAGTGATCTCATAGATGAAAAATATCGTATTTCTCTTCAAGGTGCTCAAACTTTAGTGAAATTCCAAGAAACTCTTCTTGAGGTCCAAATTTAAAGGGATCATATCAAACATAGAAATGATGTGCTCTACGAGAGAGAGAACCAAACTCGCTCCCGTATTCTCATAAATGATGATGATGAATTTGCTTGGGCTGCGAAAGTTCTATATAACACCAGAAGTAACTTAGGTGTAAATGTTAGTCTTCAAACTGAGCAAACAGCCTTGATCATAGATATGATCTCTAATAGAGAATGTTGTTAATTGTTCTTCCTTATTTAGTTGTTTGTTTTTTTCATAAACCACTATCAGATTGACTTATTGTTATACGTTCGCAGAATCTGAAGAGAGATATCGCAAGAGAATTGATGAGCTTAAGAATGAGAAAGCGAAGCTCGCAAAAGATTTATCTTCTCGCAATGAAAAATGTTCAAGGTTGAATATTCAAATGAAGATTACTATTGCGAATTTTGGGAATGACGCAATTTCTTTCCGTAATGACACCATCAAAGAGATCTGTGATGACAATAAGATTCCCCACTCCAAATATCCTTGTCTCTTAGATAAAATCCCAGAAAATACTCATTTTCTAGTAATCTCTGATAGTGAAGCTGATGAAGAAGAAGAGTTTGATGAATAATCTGATGAAGATAAAGGAGAAAGCTCTAGTGAAGAATCTGATGGAGACATGAAGAATCAAGCAATAAATAGATTTCATTTCTTTGTCAGATTTTTTGTAAAACTTGTACATTCGTTCTCTGATCTTCTATTCTTGTAATCTATCATTGCGAATTTCTCTTCAATATAAGCTCTACTTATCTTGTTTCATCCTGCATGTGTTAGAAAAAACTTTTCTCTCTTGCAACATGATTGACCAAAATACAATTAATTTTTTACCTTATGCGTAAATCTATCATGTGAAGACAAATAACATTTAACTCATTCTATGCATTCCCATACTTGCCTCTGTTATTTATATTCAAATGAGTGATTGAGCAAGCTGCCTCTGTTTAATAAAATAATTTGCGATAAAATCGCAATTATCTCTGCATAATATCGCAATCATAAATTGTTAGATTGCATTTGTTCTTGTATTCTGATGTGGTCTTATTTTTCCTTCCTAAGTAAAGGTCTTATTTTTCCATCTTTTTTCTTTTGCGACAAAATCGCAGGACGTCTCTACACTTTCATGTAGAAACCCATTGATCTTGCCTTAACTTTTTATTCTTTTGTATTTTTGCGGGGATAATATGACAGGCCTAAATTTTCTTGCGAAATTAAAGCCCCATGATATTGCCGTCTTGCGACGAAATCGCAGGACGTCCTTGCACTTGCATGCAATGACCCATTGATCTCGTCTTATCTTCTCTTTTGTATTATTGCCTCTTCAGGATTTTTGCACAAATATGACAAGTCTTTAATACTCCCATGAGTAAAAATTCTCATGACATTTGCTTCTTAAGACACTTATCAGCTCCCTAATGGAGGGTGCCGCCCTTATCTTCCCCCTGGTTCCCTTCCAAGGAGACGTACTTCTGCCATACAAGACTAGATCCTCCCATCCAGTCTTAACAATAACCAGCTATTTTCGCAGCCTCTTATCCCTTTTTCCTATATGGCTTATGGTTACGAGACTGCACCCTAAGTGGGGTTTTTTTCGGGCCGAGTGCATCAAAGCCAAGACTTTCCAAGAATGGCCAGGGTAGTTTCATATGCCCAGGGCACTCTTGGCTCAACCATGTACCTCGGCGCCTTGGTCATACTCTGCACCCCTTGGGAGAGTTCTTATTACCTTAGTCGCCCAACTCAAGTCATATGCTCAAGTTAAGAATCCAAGGTGTCTCTCCTGGATGGGCTTTCATTGACCCCAAATCTCCATGACTCAGGTTCCAGTAGCGGTGTAACCTTATCGCTGAGCCATGCAACAAATACCACCTTCTATGACGTACTTTAGGTCTTACATTTGCCTCTTGCGAAATTTTATTCGCGAACTAGGGTGTACGCCATAAAGGTTCGTCCCATTTTAAGGATTATTCTTTTGCATTTCAGCTCTGTTGTAATTTCTCAATCTCATTTTTATCATTAAGTAAAATATGTTTTTGAAATTTTCGCAACAAATCAATCATACATTTTTTTTCTCAATATTTTATTCATTTCACAATTTAATTTTTTTACCTTTACTGTTTTCTGCCTCTGTTCTTTTGTTGCTTTTCGCTACAGTCATTCCTTCTGCGACATTTTCGTTGCTTGTTATTGCATCAACCATTAATCTCTCACTTCTTTGTTTTTGTTTGATGTTATTCTTTTAATTCTCCTTCTTAGCAGCTCTTTCTTCGCAGGATTCTACATCGATTTCATAGCACTTCTTTCCTTCATTCCGATCTCCCTTTATGATTCCAATGCCACTGGGATAAGGAAATTTGATGCATTGGTGGAAAGTTGATGCTATACCTAGAATCCCATGTAGCCAAGGTCGGATAATCAAAGCGTTGTAAGGCGATTTTACATCAATTACACAAAATAGGATCTTAGATGATATCCCCTTTAATGGAATTCCCATGGTGATTTCCCCTTTAAGCTTATTGGCAGTACCATTAAAACCATAGATTTTATAAGTTGAAGGTATTAGATCCTCATCTCTACCTCCCATAGTCTTATAAGTATGATAGAATAAGATATCCACAGAACTTCCCGTGTCAATTAAGACTCTATTAATTTCCCATGTATCTTCAGGTTCATCTTCATCATCATCTTCACCCCCTTCTCCATCTTCTTTTGGTTTTGGGTTTATCTCTAATATTACCACTAATGGGTTGTCATGTGTTTCTCCTCCTGCGGGAATTTCTTCTGCGGTGAAAGAGATAGTCTGCTTTTGCCATTCTTTTAGTGGCGAGATTTTCGCAATGTTCATTATCTCTCTTTCATCAACATCTCTTGTGAAAACTCTGCTTAGAATATTGTCATGAAAGTCTTCAATTGTTTTGTATGAATGTACAATAAAATTACAAAACAGATTCTTCGCCTTTGCTCCAACTTCTATGAAAAATGTTTCTCCTCCTTTTGTTGCGTTTACCCTGTGAATTTCTGGCGGTGGTGGTAAGAGTTGAGATTGAGGGTGCCCTATTAGAAAATGATTTAGCTTTCCCTGGTATATCATTATGAGAATGATTCTCTTTATGTTTCTGCAGTCATTTGTAGAATGTCCATGAAAGTGATGATAAGAGCAAAATTCTCGGCTCCTGCTATTTGGAAGCGGTTTTTTTCCCATGTTCTAGGGTGTTGGTATATTCTCCATTAAAATTATTGCTTCCCAAATTTTTTCCACACTAGTATTCAAAGGCGGCATCTTGATCTCTTCCCATATCATTTTTTGACTTCCTGATCCTCTCTAATAATTTTGTCTTTATCCTCCGTAACTTTCATGCGGCTGATCAAGTCTTTGTATTTTGTTATTTCCACCTCGACTATAGAAGTTTCTTTCTTTCTCAAATTCTTCTTGGTCACGGCTTCCCATAGCTACCATTTTTTGCTGATTATTCTCCATACTCTTTTCTTGTTGGACCTGCGAGTGCTCGCCGCTGCGTTTATCAACTTTGGTAGAAAATTCGCATTTGTTGCTGCTGAGCTTGTATTCGCAACGGGATATGATTCCATTTCATTTTATTTTTCATCAAGGGAAATATACTCCTCCTGCAGCTCCCATAATTTAGTCATTGTGATCGTATTCTTGATTCTGAAAATTTGAATGTACAATAGATTGGTTGCGAATATTGCGTTAATGAATGATAAGATGAGATATCTCTCATCAACACGTCCAGCCATTTCATTACACATTGTCTTCCATCTTATGGTTAGATGCTTCAAACTTTCACCAATTCTCTGTTTTAATCCAAATACATCTTCAATGCCGGGTCGCGAAGAGTTGTTACTTATGTATGCTCCTAAGAATGTAGTATTCAAATGGTTGAAAGATGTTATTGTATTCTTGGGCAAACCTTCAAACCACTTCAGCACCTCCCCTATTAAACTGGATGCAAAATACTTGCAAAATACAACATCGTGATTTTTCCACTGTAGCATACACCTTACATACGCCTTGATGTGTTGAATTGCACATGTTGTTCCGTCAAAAATGCTAGTTAATGCAGGCAGATTGCACTTTGGGGGTATTCCTCCTAATTTTACTTCTTGTGTGAATGGAGTTTTCGCAGCTTCTTCTATAGCTTCATCCAATTGTCTCCTACCTCCTTCTCTCCTATTATTCAGCATTCCTCTCATTTCTGCCAGTTCTCTTAAGATTTGTTCATTTACCCCGGACGCTGATCCCATTGGTCTCTTTAATTCTGCTTCTCTTCTCCTGCGTTCTTGCCTATTTTGTGTTGCGAAATTTTGATTTTCTTCCCCATCATTTTCTTCTTGTCTTTCTCTGCGATCTTCTCTTTCATTTCTTTCATGAATTCGCACACCATTATATCTCTCATTTTCTCTTCTGCGATTTTTCTCACTCCTTATCAACTCTCTTTGTTGTCTTTTGATTCTCCTTTGTATTCTATCATATTCTTCATTGATATTACCATTGTTGCGGTTTTGCTCGCGTCTTCTTTCTCGATTTTCATGATTGTTCTGTCGTATTGCTTCTTGAAAATCTCTTTCCTCCATTGTTGTTCTCAATCGCTCTCTCTCGCAGGCTAAACGTGCTTGTTCAGTATAATGTCTCTTGATTTCTTCTTCAATTACTTGCTCATTTATGCAATTTTCTCTCCCATGTAATATTATTCTTCCTTCTTCTTGGTTTTCTTCATCACCTTGGTTATTTCGTTCTTGACGCTGCCTGTTTTGAGGAATTTTGCCATGTGGAATGTATCGATCTTCAATCATTTCTCTATTTTCGCGACGTTCTTCATCTGGATTTTGCACCTCCTACCGAAAATTTCCATCAACATTTTCTACAAGTGAGTTTCGTCTTTCTTCCCTTCTGATTGATCTTGAACTTGATCTTGTAGTGCTTCTTGACCTTCTATTTTGTAGTCTCGTATTCTCCATTCTCAACTCATGATTCTGCCTTGTAAAATTAGCACGTTCTTCTACTTCTATTCTCCTTTCTTCGTGTATTCTTTGTCTCAATGCTTCAATCTCTTCATTTCCATGAATTATACCTCCAACTGCTTCTTGATCCTCCTCTACTCGTCCATCGTTTCTCAATTGTCGTTCTTCCTCCGTTTCATCTGTCGAATTTGACTGCCAGGTGTGTACACTCACTCTATCATAATCCACAGCTCTGTTTTGCGCTGGTGTATGCTGAATTAGTTGTTGAATTTGATTTTCTCCATCATTTCTTGTATTCATTCTTGATTGTTCTCCAGTTTCATTTCTTCTTTCTCCAACAAGTCTCTTACTCCTTCTCACAGTTGTTGGTTGTCTTGAAGAATTTCTTCTTCTAGCCATCTCTTTAATCTTAATGAATTGTTGAAAATTATATGAAACCTTTCACCAACTACTCCAAATTCTTTCAAATCACAATATTAATCTTCACACTATCAACAAGGAATCCCTGTTTCTAGCGCCAATATGTAGTAGCAGGAAATCCCACACTACACCCCTCACAAGAATTCATACAATCAAATCATTTTTAGATCGATAATCACAATTTTTATTGATTAATCTCACAAATTTTACAAGAAAGAAAGGAAATAAAGCTAAGGACTTAACAACCGCTCTGGAATTTCTCTCTCCTAATAACTTGCTCAACACTCGAAAAAGATCTCTCTCTCCTTACGCCTGTTCAACTCTTTATATAGGGAATTACATAGTGGATGACAACTAATTTGTCCTTTATTTTAGGATCTGACTTGCGATATTCTCGCAAGAAATCTATTGTTAATCTTCGCAAATACTCTAATCATCGCAGAGTCATCACACTTTTCTCATGTTTCTGCCATCGTCATATGTCACATCATTCTGCAAATCATTATGTGACGCTCGCAAAGTGTTGTTGATCAAACTTCGCAAATGTGTCCTTCTTGCGATATTCTGATCCTACATTTGTTATTCTTTCGGGAATGACATTTTATGGGGGAGAGTTCTTAATTGAACTTGTGCTTAATTAGCAAATCTTTGTGGGAAGTGTGACTTTGGAATATTGTAGGAGTTATCTTGTATCTTTATAAACTCCTTGATGAATACACTAAGTTTCGACTATGTGAAATCATCGAAATAAAGTTGATATGTTCTCTTTTAGTCATGAAGTATCTTTTTGAGAATTTCATTATGATCCCGCTAGTTTTCGTAGCTTTGCCAATTTTTATTGACAAAAAGGGTGAGAATTATTTTGTAGTTCACACTACATATACATATGGTTTATTGATCATCATGTAAGGGGGAGTGGTTTTTATTGTGAGATGGAGTATTGACTAAGGGGGAGTGATACATATCACCGTAGTATTATTGTCAAAGTTGTGATACAATTGAACTATGATGTTGTGTAATAATACTATGACACTATATTGAAAAAGTGGGGGTACAACAACCTCACCCAATAATTATCTTAGCAATATGTATGGACTAACTCCAATATACTTTTAAGTGAATCAACTAGACAGTCAGACTCAATCTTAACAAAAAGTATATCAAGGAGTTATATCTCAATTTCTCGATTCAATACTTACTCAAGCAAATATAAATCTGCGAGTCTAATTGAATACATGAGAAATTAACTTGAACAGTACCAAAGACCAATGTTCAAGTATCAATAAATTTCAATCAACAACCAAAGGTCGGATTTCCCAATTGATTGACTCAAAGCACAACCTGTGATATTTCAATTATATAACAAAATATAATGCAGAAAAGAAAAAACACAGACACCAGAAGTTTTGTTAACGAGAAAACCGCAAATGCAGAAAAACCCCCGGGACCTAGTCCAGATTGAACACACACTGTGTTAAGCCGCTACAGATACTAGTCTACTACAAATTAACTTCGGTCTGGACTATAGTTGAACCCCAATCAATATCACATTGATCCATGGTACAGTTGCGCTCCTTACGTCTCTGATCCCAGTAGGATACTACGCACTTAATTCCCTTAGCTGATCTCACCCACAACTAAGAGTTTCTACGACCCAAAGTCGAAGACTTTAATAAACAAATTTGTATCACATAAAAAGTCTACAAGAATAGATAAATCGGTCTCCCACAGAAATACCTACAAGTTTTTATTTCGTCTTTTGATAAATCAAGGTAAACATGAACCAATCGATAACGCGAACTTATATTCCCGAAGAACGGCCTAGAATTATCACCTCACAATAATCTTAATCGACTAGCGAAACAAGATATTGCGGAATCACAAACGATGAGTCGAAGATGTTTGTGATTACTTTTCTATCTTTCCTATGTTTGGGATGTCGTAGGCTCAACAAATTAATAAATATATTTCCCACTAATTAACTGGTAATATAGTGGTAGTAAGAGATTGTTCCCACAGAGAGTTGTGTAATTGATAGGTTATTTGATCAGCAAGATAAAGTAAATAACAAAGGGAGGTTTTGGTTTTTAAGATATAATTAAAAAGATAATAAAGAAGAAAAGAGATGATTAAGGAATCCTTCGCTGTTACCAAGCGATTACTGGATTAAAATACTTATCTATCATTCGTAAGAACCATTCATCACCAACCGTAGAATAACATCTAGAGCAGTGTTATCCCCAAAGTTCCTTGTGTAACTTGATACCGAAGCGCTCGCATATTAAGTTCTATCCAACTGAACCACCAAGTAGTAGCGCACTCAAAGTGTAACCCAATCAGAAGCTTTAAGTTATGTGAACTTAGGTTGATCCTAGCAGTTAGACTCTTAGCGCAAGGTCCACTTACTAGTGTTATCTTCACACATGATTGCTCCACAAAATCCCTATGAGAGGTCTCATGTTCTCTACTTGTGTAAGGATTACTCAACAATTACACGGATATCCTAACCCTTTACTAGCAATAGAATGATCAATAGATTAATCTAGAGTGTACTCCAAACAATATAATCAATCAATCATAAACCCTAGAAATAGTAAAAACACACGATGATGATAAAAAATCTCAATAGGTTTGTATTAATAATAAAGATTCACACTTAGAACATTGAATTCATCCTTAATCAACAAAGGATTTAGCTACTCATATTACAAAGAAGATGAATAATGATGGTTTCCCCCTAAAGGGGTAAACCCTAGGTTTTGATGTAAAACTTGTGATATGAGATTCGATATGATATGATCTCTCTTTACATAACCTAATACCTTTTTATAGGTTTACATTGCTTGGTCTCCATGTATTTAGTTTGGTTCAAGAACCCTACCGAATTAACGAAATAATGAATCCAAACGTGCCCTTAGGTCTTCCAAGGTGTGAATACACGTTTCCCATTTGTTAAGTTCGTGAACCCAGTCCGCAAACTTCAAATTCTAGCAGATATTTTCGGAAATACAACTGCGAACCCCGTCCGCAAACCCAGTTCGCGGACTGCACTATCTTCGGTTTTCAATGGAAACTGTTTTGGCCACAACTTCTTCATCCGAACTCGGAATGACCTCATTATTTTTGAATTCTTTTTATCTTTCAATTATCTTTAAGATGGTGATGAGTAATCCTTAATTTGAATGAGTTAAGATCGGTATTTGGCCCTTTTCTTGATTTTGAGCGTTTTGCTCCTTTTCGTCGCCTTTCTTGCACTTCTCTTGGACTTGGGCACTTGGATACTTGGAATAATTCTCTTCCTGGCTATTTTCAGCACTTTGTAGCTCCTTTTTGGATGATTCGCCTATTAGAGTCAAATAAGAGAAAACAATAGTAATAATACGAATACATGCAAGAATAATAGCTAAAACAAGTATGGAATGGACACTAAAATCATATGAATTATGCACTTATCAAATTCCCCCGCACTTAGCCTTTGCTAGTCCTCGATAAAACTAAAATAAAATAATCCTAAATACAACAACTCCATGTCGTCGAGAATACGGATACTCTTAGCATGAATTACAGGCCTTTAAACCCCTAGGTGTCCCTAGTGGACGAGTTATAGTCTCGCAAGGTATTACAAGAGGTATACCCTCAAAACCCACTCCAATTTCTCACCTTGGAAGAACCACTAAGGATAAACACAAAGTAAAAAGCCAAATAATTAGCTTGCATAAGTACTTTAGCTGTAAATATCCCACATACATTGCAATCCGCACACACAAGCAATTAATTACGTATGACATTCAATCCTGATTACTAAACTCTACTAAGATAGTCATCATACTTGTTGCAACGTTTACCACAACACTCGCATACTAAAATCACATGGATAGATAAGAAAATGAAAATAGAAAAGTGAAGTGTGCAAATGTTGACTTAAGTGAAAGATGTTACCCACAATAGTTGTGTGAACGTCGTCAAAGGATATGTATTTATAGCGTATAGTTGAGAGAAGCACCCATCTAACTCGACCACATGATTAGATACTCTGAGCGCATGTTTCCTTTTAAGCAAGTACATGATAGTTGCCTTGGATCATGCGTTCCACGCTTGTTTAGGTGACGGAGACAGGGACAACGTTTCACACATACTGCTATCCAAGTGTCAAGAACCTCATCAATAGTCTTTTTACTTGCTATATAATGATGATATGGTTTTTGTTTCATCGACTATGATTATCCGCGATTCCGAACCTATCATTTATTAATGTCGATAAAATAAGAGGAGCCTTATATATATGTTTCTTTTTTCTTTTTCCGGCTCACTCTTTATGAGTGTAAGACAATCGTCTTATGGGAATTTTATATAACTCAACCAATGATTACCTTGCTATAACATCCACGACAGTATCAGGATCCCACCAAATCACTTTAGAGAAACATAAAACTGAAAAAATAAAAAGAAAGTGATTTAGTAATGATTAATTGCGAGGATGAATCTTTCAAATGACTACCATAGCTGAGTTTCACATTCAATTATGAAGGTATATAATTAAGGATCGTAGAATGACAAAATGGAACTCAATCTATAGCCGTAAGAACTGTTTCAACCTGAAAGGTTTAGAGTGTCATCCTAAATAGCTCAAAATTAACTCCAAAAGATGGAGTCTCAAGTATGCAAGAAATCAAAGAGTATTATTATTTATTTATTTTTATATATGCAAACCAAACATTCTTAACTACTCCCCCACACTTAAACTCAACATTGTCCTCAATGTTCAAAACCGAAAATTCTTATTTCTGACATAACAGCCCTGAAAAAACTCGAAAACTGTACAAATGAGTAGGGAGTTAGGAAAACCATCCTAAACTAAATTTGTTTGCCTACGTCTTTTCTATAAGATATCAAAAGGGAACAATGTTTCGATAAACGGTCTGACTTTTATGGCCTCCGGACTGACTGACATGCAATCTAAAAAAGTTCTGGAAAAATTCCGAAACTCAAATGTCCAGGCCAATCACTCCAACTTAACAGACTCCAAATTAAGATTTTCTTTTTGCAAAAGAAATATATGTCTGTCTTATTTAAAAGTTGGGGTCAACCACTCAAATCGGACTCCGTATGAAGTCTCGAGAGGTATTTTCGTGACAACTGCGCAGTCAGAATTTTCCTGACGAGAATAGCTTCGTCAAAACTTTCATTATAGACTTTGTAAAATCTAAGATGGGAATGCAAGATATGATATGAAAAACTAAGAAAATTAAAAATAAAAGGAATAGAAATACAAAACCGATGGGTTGCCTCCCACGCAACGCTTGGTTTAACGCCGTCATCCCGACGTTATTGTTATCGTCCATACACCAATAATCTGAAAATTTGGTAATCCTTACAAATAACAATCTGCAATCCAAATAATAGCTTCAAAAAATCATTAGCGCAAAATATAAATATTGAAGCTATTGCTTTATTAAAGTTTCCCCCACACTTAGTCCATTCTACACTCGAAAGTGGATAGAGAACATAGAATTCGGGAACTTCAAAAGGTTCCTCAGCTTGATGAACCTGCACAATTCTCAATTCAAACACATCAAATGGTGGATACTTTGAAGTAAAATAATCCGTTAAAACTTTGGAAGGACACAACTCCAATCCTAAGTGAGGTATTTTCTTAAAAGTTGGGTTAACAACTCTTTTAGAATCCACTTCGATTAAATATAGAGGATCAATAGATATATAATTAAGCTAAGGATTAGACAAACCTTGTACGTGATACTCATCGTTCTTAATTAACAATGAATTATTTACCTCAAGTACATCGTGGTATTCTATCGAACTATCATTATCTAGCTCAATTGGGTCTTCCACGACTTCAATCAATTTGGTTTCATTCTCAATCTCCATCTCTTCAACACTTTCATCATCCGAATCAAATTCCGCTCTCATGAACTCTTCTTCAATATAGATTTTTGGGTATTTTGTATGAGTCTGAGTTGAGGGAATAATCGGGTCTACTTCTTGCAAATCAACCGGCTTAAAAACATTGTAATATGGATGTTTATTGTAACGTTGATATGCATTTGAGTATGTCACACCGTTCATAACAATGGTTCGGTCATACCAAGGCTCCTCCTTTTGAATAGGCGAATGATCATTATTACGTTCTGGAGTTGGAATAACTTCATTACTGTTGTAAAGGCTTTCCAAAGGTTTCTCATCTTTCTCCATTTCCTCCTTAATCTGATCCACGTCTCTTCTTAAGTTGTTAATTCCCTCTTGAAGTGATTGATCAACGCTTTGTTGATGTTGATCAATACTTTGTTGACGTTGTTCTAATCCTTCATAATATTTTTCCATTTGCACATGAAGATATTCTATCATGGAACACATTTGTTCTGCAACACTAGAGAATTTTTGATTAAAAGCATAACTATCCTCCCATCTTTGCGGTTGCTCACTTACATACCCGTCATAAGGTTGTTGATATGCATGAGAGTATCCATAGGGTTCCGTGGGATATTGATCATAGACAAAAGATTGGTTTTGATTATACCCATATAGGATGGCTGGTAGTTGTCATATGAATGAGATTAAAAACCATATCGAATACCAGTATTTGCATTGCTTGGTCTCCAAGTATTTAGTTTGGTTCAAGAACCCGACCCGCATTAACGAAATAATGAATCCAAACATGCCCTTAGGTCTTCCAAGGAATGAATACACGTTTCCCATTTGCTAAATTCGCGAACCCAGTTCACAAACTTCAAATTCCAGAAGATATTTTCGGAAATACGTCTGTGAATCCCGTCTGCAAACCCAGTTCGCGGACTGCACTATCTTCGGTTTTCAAAGGAAACTGTTTTGGCCACAACTTCTTCATCCAAACTTGGAATGACCTCATTCTTTTTGAATTCTCTTTATATTTCAATTCTCTTCGAGATGGTGATGACAAATCCTTAATTTGAATTAGTTAAGATCGGTCTTTGGCCCTTCTCTTGATTTTGAGCGTTTTGCTCCTTTTCGTCGCCTTTCTTCCACTTCTCTTGGACTTGGGCACTTGGATACTTGGAATACTTCTCTTCCTGGATCTTTTCAGCACTTTATAACTCCTTTTTGGATGATTCACCAATTAGAGTCAAATAAGAGAAAACATTAGTAATAATACGAATACATGCAAGAATAATAGCTAAAACAAGTATGGAATGGACACTAAAATCATATGAATTATGCACTTATCAGCCTATCAGAGAAATTAATCTCGAGCCAATTTTACAATTGTACTCAATATGATAGAAACATCAAGATCAGATCACGCAAATATAGAGAAAATAGTTGGGTCTGTCTTCACAATCCCAATGAATTCTTCAAGTCGTTAACCTACAGGGTCTGGGTAGAAACCTAAGGTTAAAGGATAACTGACTCTAGCTTATATAACTAGTATCACACAGGAGGTGTGGGGATTAGGTTTCCTAGTTGCTAGAGTTCTCCTTTATATAGTCTCTAAATCAGGATTTGCAATCTAAGTTACCTTGGTAACTAAGCATTCAATATTCACCGTTAGATGAAAACCTGATTAGATTCAAGCCAATATATTTCAACTGTTAGATCGAACTTAGATTGTTATACACAAATGAAATATACATCATTTAGGTTTGTGTAACCGTACCTAAAAGTGTACAAGTCATTGGTTCAACAGTAGTTAACCAAATGGTTAGCCATATGAGCACTTTCATATCAACCTTATTCATCTTCACCATAACTACTTCAAATGAATCAAATGAACTAGTTCAATAGTTGTCCAATTGCTTAGATCTCACAGAAGTATACAAGACACAATCGAAAAAAAATCGTCTTTGATTCACTCGAATCGATTCATGAACTTTATAGCCACGGTTTGCATATATGCATTCCTTAGTTTATATAAATTTAAGCTCACGAATAAACCAATTTTAGAAAGTAACACACTTAAGTATGTGTACGGTTATGCGTACTTAAGTAACCGGATTTGAGTTTGTTTTGGTTTTCAAACTCAGCGGAAATTCACGGACGTGAACTTTCCGCCAGTATGCGTACGGGTACGCATACTTAGGTAATCGGAATGAGTTGGTTTTGATATCCAAATTCAACATAAATTTGCGGACGTGAACTTCCACCAGTATGCATACGGGTATGCATACTTACCCAGTCTCCATCAACCATTTAGTACACACACAAGTATGCATACATTTGGTTCCCGATTTTGGACATATACACTAATGCACGAACACATTATATGCTTATATCCAAAGATGGTTACATGTTCTAAACACTTTCTTTCAATCATTAAAACATTCTTAGAGGATGCTAAATAGAGGTTATTCACACACTATTTTTCATCAAAGCAATTTTCAAGATATTGAAATAACCAACATGACTTTCATCACTTGTAAAGATGAACTTGGCCAAAGAGAAAGATTACTTACACATATTTCGAGAAAAAGATAAGCGAGATAAACTCAGCTCGAAATAGCAAATGTGTATAATCGAAGTCTATATAGCAATGCGACTTTTCTCTCAAGATAGGAGATAGAGTAGATAGACTTTTTGAGTGATAGATAAGTTCAAGTCTCCACATACCTTTTAGTCGATGAAGTTCCACCAGTTCCTTGAGTAGTTCTTCGTCTTTGTATGATAAACGTCGTAGAGTCTAGAGATCAACTACACTTTCTATCCTAGTCTGAGACTTAGCTATAAGTAGACTAGAAATCAAGCTAAACTTTATAGTTTTTCCAACTAAACTTGATAACAAGCTTGAGATAGCAACGCTTGCGAGTTTGACCGAGCAGTGCTCTAACAATCTTCCCATTTGTCAATTTTAGTGACAAAACTATCAATATATATGGAATATAAAAAATAAACTTTGCAACTTCTCTTCCACATGCATGATTTCCTTGGTTCTTCAACATTACTCGAAATCTTCTTCACTTCCAAGTACTCTAATGATTCCAAAGGTTGTAAGTTCAGCATCATCGTTGTTGAAAATCCGTAGCCATAACAATGAGAAAACAAAGACTCTCAATCATTGTTACATAGTGTCATAGTATTATTACACATCATCAAAATTCAATTGTATCACAACTTTGACAATAATACTATAGTGATATGTATCACTCCCCCTTAGTCAATACTCTATCTCACATGGAAACTACTCCCCCTTACATAATGATCCGAAAATCATACGTATTTGTAGTGTGAACTACACATTAATTCTCCCCCTTTTGTCAATAAAATTGGCAAAGGTACGAAAACTAGTGGGAACCTAATGAAATTTCCATAGAGACATTTCATTACCTAAAGAAATCACATATCAACTTTTTTAGATGCAATCATATAGCCGAAACTAAATTCATTCATTAAGGAGTTTATAAAGATACAAGATAACCCCAACAATATTCCACAGCCGCACTCCCCACAAAGATTTGGCAATAAAGCACAAGTTCAAATAATAACTCTCCCCCATATAATATCATTCCCGAAAGAACAACAAGAGCGACCTTACTTTCACGAGAAAAGAAGGATTTCATTGGAGAACAACAACTCATATAAAAATATGAATTTGTGTCCAAAATACTCAATTGAATTAACCACAAGTGAACCCATGATTAATACGACCGGAATACTCAACTAAACTAACCACAAGAGAACCCATGATTAATCTAATTGGAAAATGCTCAACATAAGAAAACTTAAGGAGCCGCACAGTATATACATAAAAATATGTATCAGGGAAGGTCAATACTGCGGAATAAATAAAGATTCATTCTATCTTCCATCACTATCTGCATAATGACATATAATAGACTTAATCTTTGTAAACAAAAGTGCATCATATATTCCATCAATATTTGCATAATGACATAATAGGCTTAACTTTTGTTTTTTCAAAAGTTTATTCATTCTTTTATCAATACTTGCATATCGACGTACAAAAGACTTAACTTTTGACAACGTATGAAACAATCATAGTTAACGGGCAAAAACACACATATCCTATAAAAAGTTGCAACATATAAAGCCATAAAGATTAATACTGCAAAATCATCTTCCAAACAAACTTTAGAATTTAAACAAATAAATCTAAAAACATTGAAGATAAAAATCGTTGGACATAGATATGTGTAATCACAATAATGGCTATTCCAAACTCTAGTTTTTCTTCTTAAAAACACAAGAATAAAATTCTCATAAGAAGTTTTCCTAGACAAAATAAGATCAACAAGCTAAAAACAAAGACAGTCTCCCAAACCATCAAAACCGAACACGGACTGAAATCACATAGATGTTTCGGAATCCTCACGAGCCTTGAGGTCTTTGAGCTTTTGATTGACAACATCCACTGCATCTTCAGAAAAGATATCCTCATTTAGAAGATCTTTAACATGTGTCTTTATGAGACCAAGGTCAGAAGTAACCTTTTTCAACTCAGTTCTTAACACATCAAGACTCTTCAAATTATTAATGAGTTGTAGTTTTGCTTCCTCAAAATATTTAAGAAAATCATGAACCACTTCAGCAGAAACCATATCCTCATTCTCAATATCATGATGCATATATGCATAGTAACATGAGGCATTAGGATGATCATATTCTACTAGGGTTCTTTTCTTCCTCAATTTGGGCTCGAAACCAATACCTTTATCAAGAAAACCTCTTGCAAAATCACCAGAGTGTGAAGATGAAGACATTCTTTACATAACACAAAATAACATACAATATGTGTACGAGACTCAAAGGTTTGGTATTTAAAAGGTTTCTTAGGGAAGGTCACTTTTAGGGTTTCTAAAATTGATTCGTGACGGTAACATGGGTACCCCTACGAACACAACTTTACCCATAAAATAAAAACACAAAGGGTCGTATTTTACGACACAACGGAAATTTTGCAACGTGAATACCTTCACAAAATTTTGTCTCAATAAATTCTATATCTCTGTGGAGAAACAATTTAGAGCACAAGAGTAGCAAGCCATATAGTTGCAACGAAAACTTCTTTGAAAGCAAGGCAAAAAGAAAGCAAAACGAAGAACATCTTCAGACACATGAAATACTTAAGCAAAGTTGTATGCATATAATAGTTTAGATATAAACGATAAGAAAATAGCTCAACTAAACAGAAAACAATTTTGACAAAAATATAACTGATTATTTACACAACTTACTCAACGGGATTTTTATGAGTAAGTTCTCAACCCTTGTGATTAATTATCACAAGAATGAGCTTTAAGCTCATTAAATGAACGAGGTTCATGGCTGAGTATCTCTTTCCTTTCAAGTATTGGAAAGAATCTCTTTTGATGTGAAAAATTATCATAAAACTTACTATCATCAAAATGAGAGACATAGTTTGAGTTCTTACCAGAAGAATTTTGACTAGAGGCGGTTGACAGCATGTTGACGATTTCTTTATAACCTTCAATTATCACCTTTATGTTATTTTTCATATCATTAATTTTTATTCCTTCTCTTGATACTTTGTTCACATCAAAGGTAATATTATCACCCTTTTTCACAGAAGAAAAAACTTGATCTCTTCTTGGACGATTTTTGTTGAGACGTCTATTATGCTTATGAGCATTTGAGGAACTCATAGAAATTACTATCCTGGTAGAATACACAGGGTGAGTACTTAAACCAATTGGTTTAGACATACGAATTTCAGTTACACCTTTGAGAATTAAATCCAAGGTGTGTTGAAGTCGTACAATGGAATTGTCATTCAACCTAGAGTTTCTCTTTTGCTTAACATGCCCTTTTGAATCACAAAAGAGATATACTTTCTGATCATGAGAGTGATTAGAAGGTATCGTCTTAACATTATCGTTTGGATATTTCTTCCTTCCATGTGATGTGCAACATCCTTGATTAGAAGAGGCTATAGGCACATCTTTTCCAATAGAAGGGAATTCTGATTTTACTTATGGAACTGGAACTCTCTCAGTTGCAAAAGAAGTAGATGGTATAGAAGACTTTTTGGAACATCCTTGAATCGAGAGTTTATTCAAGCAATGTTCAATTTCCAAAGCATCCTTTTTGAGGCTTGCCTCAAGTAAGATACGTGAAGATGAAGATTCAACGTTTTTGGAATCATAGTCTCTTACTACACCAAGAAGAACATTGAAATTGTTTTTCAACCGATCAAATCTATCATCTTGGATTCTAAAAAGTTTTAGAATCATTTCACTCTCTTCAGTTGTTTCCCTTTCATTGTAGATAGACTCTTTTAATGGGTAATCGGGATAACATCGGTCTGTTTCGTCAGAACACTAGGTTCATCTATATTTGAGATTGACGAATCTTTCTCTTTAATAGACGCATTTATCAGAGATATTACTGTCCATAGAGTCAGATCGCTATAAACACAGACTTATAAGGTCTTTAGATGTATTTGCCTGCTCTGATACCAATTGAAAAAGTGGGGGTACAACAACCTCACCCAATTATTCGCTTAGCAATCTGTATGGACTAACTCCAATATACTTTGAAGAGAATCAACTAGACAGTGAGACTTAATCTTAACAAAAAAGTATATCAAGGAGTTATATCTCAATTTCTCGATTCAATACTTACTTAAGCAAATAGAAATCTGCGAGTCTAATTGAATACAATAGAAATTAACTTGAACGGTACCAAAGACCAATGTTCAAGTATCAATTAATTTCAATCAACAACCAAAGGTCAGATTTCCCAATTGATTGATTCAACGCACCACCTGTAATATTTCAATCATATAACAAAATATAATGCGGAAAAAAAATAACACAGACACCAGAAGTTTTGTTAACAAGAAAACCGCAAATGCATAAAAACCCCGGGACCTAGTCCAGATTGAACACACACTGAGTTAAGCCGCTACAAACACTAGCCTACTACAAACTAACTTCGGTCTGGACTATAGTTGAACCCCCAATCAATCTCACACTGATCCAAGGTACAGTTACGCTCCTTACATCTCTAATCCTAGCAGGATACTACGCACTTGATTCCCTTAGATGATCTCACCCACAACTAAGAGTTGCTACGATCCAAATTCGAAGACTTTAATAAACAAATTTAAATCACACAAAATAGTCTGCAAGAATAGATAAATCTGTCTCCCATAAAAATTCCTACACGTTTTTGCTCCGTATTTTGATAAATCAAGGTGAACATGAACCAATCGGTAACTTGGACTTATATTCCCGAAGAACAACCTAGAATTATCAATCACCTCACAATAATCTTAATCTACTAGCGAAACAAGATATTGTGGAATCACAAACGATGAGACGAAGATGTTTGTGATTACTTTTCTATCTTGCCTATCGGAGAAATTAATCTCGATCCAATTTTACAATTGTACTTAATATGATAGAAATAACAAGATCAGATCACGCAATTATTGAGAAAATAGTTGGGTCTGGATTCACAATCCCAATGAAATCTTCAAGTCGTTAACCTATAGGGTCTCGGTAGAAACCTAAGGTTAAAGGAGAATCGACTCTAGCTTATACAACTAGTATCACACATGAGGTGTGGGGATTAGGTTTCCAAGTTGCTAGAGTTCTATGAATCAGGGTTTGCAATCTAAGTTACCTTGGTAACAATGCATTCAATATTCACCGTTAGATGAAAACCTGATTAGATTCAAGCTAATATCTTTCAACCGTTAGATCGAACTTAGCTTGTTATACACAAATGAAATATACATCATTTAGGTTTGTGTATCCGTACCTAAACGTGTATAAGTCGTTGGTTCAATAATATTTAACCAAATGGTTAGCCATATGAGCACTTTAATATCAACCTTATTCATCTTCACCATAACTAGTTCAAATGACTCAAATGAACTAGTTCAAGAGTTATTCAATTGCTTTAATCTCATAGAAGTATACAAGATACAATCGAAGCAAAATAGGTTTTGATTCACTCGAATCGATTCATGAACTTTATATCCACGGTTTAAAGATATGCATTCCTTAGTTTATATAAATTTAAGTTCACGAATAAACCAATTTTATAAAGTAACACACTTAAGTATGCATACGGGTATGCATACTTAAGTAACCGAATTTGAGTTTGTTTTGGTTTCCAAACTCAGCAGAAATTCACGGTCGTGAAATTTTCGCCTGTATGCGTACGAGTATGCATACTTAGGTAACCGGATTGAGTTGGTTTTGATTTCCAAACTCAGCAGAAATTCACGGACGTGAGCTTCCGCCAGTATGCGTATGGGTACGCATACTTACCCAGTCTCCATCAACCATTTAGTACACACACAAGTATGCATACATTTGGTTCCCGGTTTTGGAATTATACTCTAATGCGCGAACACATTATATGTGTATATCCAAAGATGGTTACATGTTCTAAACTCTTTATTTCAATCATTGAAACATTCTTAGATGATGCTAAATAGAGGTTATTCACACACTATTTTTCATCAAAGCAGTTTTCAAGATATTGAAATAACCAACATGACTTTCGTCATTTGTAAAGATGAACTTAGCCAAAGAGAAAGCTTACCAATACATATTTTGAGAAAAAGATAAGCGAGATAAACTCGGCTCGAAATAGCAAATGTGTATAATCGAAGTACATATAGCAATACGACTTTTGTCTCAAGATAGGAGATAAAGTAGATGAACTTTTTGAGTAATAGATAAGTTCAAGTCTCCACATACCTTTTATTATATGAAGTTCCACCAGTTCCTTGAGTAGTTCTTCGTCTTTGTATGATGAATATCGTGGAGTATAGATCTCAACTACACTTTCTATCATATTCCGAGACTTAGCTATAAGTAGACTAGAAATCAAGACTTATAGTTTTGACAACTAAACTTGACAACAAGCTTGAGATAGCAACGCTTGCGAGTTCGACCAAGCAGTACTCTAACATATGTAACAATAATTGAGAGCATATCGGATCTTCAACAACTATGATGCTGAGTTGAACATGATTAGAATCACTTGAGTACTTGGAGTGACGAAAAATTTAAGGAATAATGAAGAACCAAGGAAATCAAGCATTTGGATGAGAAGCTACAAAGTTTATTTATTTTGTCATCCATATGTATAGATATTTTTGTCACAAAAATTGACAAAGGGGGAGATTGTTAGAGCACTGCGAGCGGTCGAACTTGCAAGCGTTTCTATCTCAATCTTGTTTGTCAAGTTTGTTTATCAAATCTATAAGTCTTGATTTCTAGTCTACTTATAGTTGTGTCTCGGACTAAGATAGAATGTGTAGTTGAGCTTTAGACTTCACGACATTCATCGATTGAAGACGAAGAACTACTAAGGGGAGCTTGTGGAACTTTGTCAATAAAAGGTATGTGGAGACTTGAAATCATCTATCACTCAGAAGTTTATTCTTTTTTATATCCTATTGAGACAAAAGTCGTATAGTTATATAGACTTTACATTATACACATTTGATATTTCGAGTTGAGTTTAACTCGCTTATATCTTTCTCGAAAGATTTTTTGGAAAGATTTTCGCTTTAACCATGTTCATCATTATTCTTGACAAAAGTCAAAAGATGATCATGCGAAAATCACCTAGTAACATCTTACATGATTTATGTGAAACAATCATTTGATGTAGGTTCGGAATGTTTCGTATTGATCATTCGATCACTTGAAAATTGCTTATAAGCTAATAGTTTATGAGAGACAGGTATTGTCGTCTTCTAAGAATGTTTCAATGATTGAAATGGGAATTAAGAGATAAAACCCATGTATAAATACATTACGGTTTGTGTACTTAGTGTACAAACTATTTTAAGTCATGGTACTTAAGTTAGCATGTTCACAAACTGATTTAACTACTGAAGTCCGGGAACCAAGTTTGCGTACCCTTTCGCAAATGGTTTCAACTGAGTTCGGCCCGGAGCTAAATTTACGTACCCGGTTGCAAGCTGTTGGCTTGTGACCAAGGTCCAGAACTTAAGTTTGCGTACCCGTTTGCAAACTTAAATGGTTCAGATTCTTAAATCGGTTAAGTATAATTTCATACTCATGAACAAATACATTTATATATTATGGAATGCAATCTTTGCAAACCGTGGCTAAAATGTTCATGAACTGATTCTTTTGAATCAATCCGATTTTTCTTCAATTGTATCTTGTATAATTCTATGAGAATATAAACAATT